>VDFB02281492.1:1055176425-1055236487 GCA_007258455.2 Sequoia sempervirens | reverse complement strand
GTGTGAGGCATCCAAAAAGGCCATTATAACCCTTCCAAATTATTTCAATAAATTGTTCTTTAATATTCTTCTATATTTGATTGAAATTTTGCATGTTCAATGAATTGAATACATTTGAAGGATGATATGTCAAAGAGTGAGTCTACAAATACATTTTGAACCCAAGTTTTTCTACATTCAATACATTACATGATCAATCAAATACAAAAGAATATTTATAATAGTTTATTAAAATAATTTGGAAGGGTAATAATTGGCCCTTTTCGACATTCTCAATGATGGTATGCATTGAATACAATAAATGATCAATCAAATACTTTATTGAAATAATCTTGAAAGGGTGTATTAATTGGAGTTATGTGAATAGATAAGTGAAACTAGTTATAGTAGAAATTTTTCTACATAGCACAAAGTATTTTAGGATATGGCTTACAACTTAATGTAAGACTATGAATATAATTTCATTTAAATGCATCGCTTAAATATATTCATAAAATCATGCATTTAAATGAAATTATATCTAGTTGTAAGTTATATCCTAAAATACATCAAGTAGGCACCAAAATTTCTACTATAACTAGTTTCATTTATCCATTCACATAAACTCCAACTACTGTCCTTCCAAGATTATTTCATTAAAGTATTTGATTCTCAATTATTGTATTGAATGTACACCATCACCAAGCATGACCTATTAAACATTCTCTTAGTGCGAGGAATCCAGAAAGGCCAATTATTACCCTTCCAAATTATTTCAATAAATTGTTATTCAATATTCTTCTATATTTGATTGGAATTTTGCATGTTCAAGTGAATTGACTACGTTCGAAGGTTGATAGGTCAAAGAGTGAGTTTACAAATTTACGTTTTGAACCCAAGTTTTCCACAATAAATGATCAATCAAATAAAAAAGTACATTAAATAACAATTTATTAAAATAATTTGGAAGGGCAATAATTGGCCTTTTCGATGATGGTATACATTGAATACAATAAATGATTATACTTTATTGAAATAATCTTGGAAGGGTATCAATTGGAGTTATGTGAATAGATAAGTGAAACTAGTTATAAAGAAATTTTATGCATGACTAGTTTCGCTTATCCATTTAAGTAACTCCACTTTAATAACTCCAATTACTACCCTTAAAGTAAGTGGAGTTATGTGAATGGATAAATGAAATTAGTTACATTGTTATAGACACCAAAATTTTTCACTTATCCATTTAAGTAACTCCACTTTAATAACTCCAATTACTACCCTTAAAGTAATTGGAGTTATGTGAATGTCCATAAATGAAATTAGTTACATTGTTTTAAATGCCAAAATTTCTACTATAACTGACTTCACTTTTTGCAACAAGGGTTGGTGTAGGCGAGCTTTCATTTTTCATCAATGTTTACTAACTCTTTTTCTTAATCTAAGTCTATCATAGATTTTGAGTAGCATAGATTATATCCAGTTTAGTTTGTGTACAAAAAGGGTTTCATTTTTAAATCTAATATCTCATTGATTTTTCTATTTTTTAAAAATATGAAATTGGTTCATATTGTATCTTTCTACTTTTATTGATATGGTCAACAAGAGAGCATTAGTTGGTCCAAACGTTTTGAAAAACCCACTTCTTGCCCACTTCTTGCTGCTACTGCTTCCAAATGTTTTGTAAAAACCAAAAGGTTTGGACCAACTAATGCCCTCTTATAGACCATGCCATATTTCTTTGTTATTTCATAAGCTACTCTATATTATCAAGCCACTCCTGAACAAGGATTAAATACAAAATTAGTCTTTATCCATGATATCCTCCAATAGGTGGGTTTTAGTAAGAGGTGTTTCTCTAAAAAGAGAAATTATGAAGCACATGTTGGAATCCTCTATAACACGGATTAAATACAAAATCTAAGTCTTTATCCATGATATCCTCCACTAGTTGGGTTTTAGTAAGAGGTGTTTCTCTAAAAAAGAGAAATTATGAAGCACATGTTGGAATCCTCTATAACAAGGATTAAATACAAAATCTAAGTCTTTATCCATGATATCCTCCACTAGTTGGGTTTTAGTAAGAGGTGTTTCTCTAAAAAACAGAAATTATCAAGCACATGTTGGAATCCTCTATTGTGATTGAACTTTTAAAAAGTAAATCCTCATATGCACCCAATAAATTGTTAAGTTCCTTGTCATTAGTAAAGGTTTTGATGGTAGTTATATTTAGTATGTCCTTGTAGATTAGATTAGGATGTATCAAATCTAGATTTATGTCATGGCTAACCACATAAGTTGATTGGATTTTTTTGTACTTCTTTTGTGATCTTATGTTTTTTGGGAGAAGAATCTACAATCTCAATGTCCTAGTTTGTATTTTTTGATAGGCTAGATAATATTCCTCAAGAAATGGTGTGTGATGTAGTGTAAGATTAAGGCTGGTGCTTTCAATGAGGTGCGTTATTTTTGTATTTAAGTTTTCCTCTATTTGGAAATTTCAATTACAATTTTCCTCACACAACTCTGATTTTTAGTGTAAAAAGGAAACCGATCTGATGCTAAATTTAGCACGAGGCTACCTAATGTGTAAGGAGATAACAAGAAACAGGGCATATTATGTAACCAATATAATAAATGACTTTTCATTTTATTAAAAGTATAATGCATGGATTTTGATAGGGCATATTAGGTAACAAATATAATAACCTAATTGACTTTTCATTTCTACATGTATTATACTTTTAATATAAAACAAGTAACCTAATTTCTAGTGTTGTCCTGTGTCATTTGGCCTTATTTCTTATGCCATGTATTATACTATTAATAAAATGAAAAGTATATTGGTTACCTAATATCACATAATAACCAATTTAATAACCTACATGTATTATACTTTTAATATAATACAAGTAACTAATTTATGTTGTTGTCCTGTGTCATTTGGCCTTATTTCTTATGCCATGTATTTTTTCTAAACTTTTAATATCTAAGACATCAAATCAAGTGCTGCATAACAGCTTAGGGAGTCCACACAATGAATGCAATTTAATAACAGACCAGCATTTGACAAAAAAATGTTCTATCCCAAGGCATGAATTCTCGAAGGGAAGAACAAGAGTAGAATGTTGTGTTCAAAACCTGAAGACAAAAGTTGTTTGTTCATGACAATTAATGTTTTCTATGAAATCCAGATACAGCTTTGATGTTGAACAGAGGTGCTTTTGAGTTTATTAAGTTATTAACTGGATATGACAGCCTGCATTACAAATTTTTTTAGCACTATGCTGAATGCAGTATTACTATAGGCTTAACTACTCTTAGTGATAATGTTAATGAAACTATTCCTCGAGGTTGAGAGATGCCATTATTAGTCCTCCTTTTTCAAATAACTGTGAATTATGTTAATAATTTAAATGAGAGATACAAGAGTAGACATGATTTCAATTCTCCCATCCCTTCCCCCTCCTCAATTTGCAACCACTTGGAAGAGTTTCCATTTAAACAAACACACCTTTCCAAGCTTAACTTTTGAATTAGAAGATAAACCATAAATGAAACACATTTTATTGTGGATCTAATTTTTTGTCAAATGAC
Source organism: Sequoia sempervirens (assembly GCA_007258455.2). Taxonomy (NCBI): domain Eukaryota; kingdom Viridiplantae; phylum Streptophyta; class Pinopsida; order Cupressales; family Cupressaceae; genus Sequoia; species Sequoia sempervirens. The sequence goes on along the minus strand of VDFB02281492.1, from coordinate 1,055,232,911 downwards.
ATCTATTGTAGGGAGAGATGCAAGCACTAACTTTGATGGTATACCTCTATCTCATCATATATTCATCCTCAATGATGAATATAAATCCTTGTATTTACAAGATTTGTGTGCATTAATGAAAAAATTGGAGCAAAATTAACCCAATGCATATATGTTCTTGTTTTCACATTCTTCTATTTAAACTTATTGCCATTGTGGTGGTTGGTGATTGCTTTATAAATTGTCAGGGAAATAAATTACTTTATGAGGCATACGTTTCAACTGACAACCGTCACTGCCTAGCCTGGTTTTACTTTATCTTCTTTTTTTACACTAAGCTGGTCCATCAAGGAACTACCACATGAAGGTTCAGATTAATAGTCCAGCTCAACCCTGGATGGATGAAGGTTGGGCTTTATTTACAGCCCATTGCTACCAGGAGACACAGGCATACTCCACCTCCCAACAAGTGTAGTATATGATACACAACTTTAGTATAAGAATTTTATGTCTAATGGTTGGCAAGGTCGTAGTGCTCACAGAGGGAGAAGAGAGAAATTTTTCTGTTGTGGTTATCTCCATTCATTTTGCTAATGTGATATGCAACTTCAAACTCTGCAACCTCCATCCGAATTACGCCCTTATATATTTTTATATAGGCATCCTTCTTTTCTTTTTCGTTATCCAACTTTAATATATAAACTGAATATATGTGTATACAGTAGCAGTCATTATAGGTCCTTTATTAAAACTGAGATATATATAAAGTTTTCCCCAAAAAAAAAGTATAATACATGCTCGATTACTTGTTTTGAGTTTGCAGCTTTATGCTGGTTGTATTTTTTCTAAACTTAAATCACCCTTTATTATTTCAAGAAAAAAGGAAAAGTATGAATAAAGGGAAGTGTTTGGTGTGTAAAACAATGTAACTAATTTCATTTTACATTCCAACAGTTGCGAATCAGTGAATATTTTGACAAAAAACAAATCCTTAACTCATAGATGCACCAAAAGCAACCATCGAACAAAAGTAAATTCAATTAAACTGATTGCTTATCATGCAGATTGCTTATAATTCTGTGACTTACAAGTTTGTTTTTTTAATCTTTCTATAAATAAACCCTCAAAATCACATTGTAAAACCTTCGATAAACATTATAATACAGAATTCACAAAACACCATGTGCATTCCAATCAACATTTAGAAGAATACTGCCAAAACTCAAAAATCCCTAAAATAAAATCCTAGATCTTAGGGCCACACAAAAAGAGCATCATACAACTAATGATGACTTGTAGAAAATGATAAACAACCAAAACACAACAAATGATTACTAAAATCATCCAATACAAATGAAAAAAACCTGGCTTGAACTCCTTTTTGTAGGTGAGTTGTTCGGGCAAGCACTCTCCGATCGCAACCACTTCGAAAAAACGTGCAAAATGCCCATTCAGTCTTCTTTTTTTTTCTTTTATATTTGAGACCTTCGGGCGGAAGTGTTCGACCAAGTTAGTTTTGGCCGAAACACACTCAGTCGACAAGGCCACGTAGGCACCATGTCATCGCCCTGTGGTTTCGGCTGAATCCCTTCTGACTGAAACTGGTACGATAGAAATAGTACGGTTGGCCCAAAGTGTGACACATATTTGTACTTTTACCCCACATTCTTGTTACAAGACCAAAACTTGTTTCTATCATTTTTCATTCCTTAGGAATTTTGTGTTTTGGTGTAAGTTTTAATTTCCCCTTTAGCAATAAGGGTTTTCTCAAGGATTTCCCCTTTCTCAATGAGATCGGCGAATGTGGAACAATAATGGTCTCCAACGCATACTTTAAGTTTGTGTTTAGGTTTTGCATGAACATGATAATTTTCCATTTTTCAAGAATTTCAATAGGACAACGGCTAGCTAAACTTCTCCATCTCTGGAAGACTGTTATAAAAGCTTCACCTTCTTCTTGTTTAGTTTGACATAAGGTAGCAATAGTGATGTCATTTTTGATATTGAAGGAAAAGTGGGTGATAAAATTGTCAGCTAGCTCACCAAAGGTTCAAATACCCATAGGTAGGTGGGAAAACTAGTCTAAAGCAGGTCCTGTGTGACTTCTAGGAAATAGTCGCATTAAGTATGTTTTTTCCGAAGAAATGTCAATCAAGGCCATATGAAATTCCCTCTCATGCTCAATGGGGTTTCCTCAAGTCCTTTATATTTAGGCAGAGTTGGCATGACATAATTGGGAGGAAGAGGAGGCATGTATAATGTCCTATCAAATGGGTAAGGACACAACTCTTCGATAGAGTAAGTCTTCTTGTTTTTCAATGTCATGGTTTCTACTTTCTTTTGCAAGGCCAACATTTGATTGGCTAGGACATCGTATGGTGTGAGGGTTGTGCCTACAAAATTTACAATTGCATTTTGGTAAGGTCCTAAACTTGTGTTTTGCGATCCAAAGTTTGTGTGGGATGGTATGTTGGTGTTGATATGGGGCATGGATGTTTGAGTTGTGTTTGGAATTTGGATTTGTGGTGTGAATGTTTGAGTTGGAATCAAAACTTGTATTTGAGGGATGTATGTGGTGTGAGTTGGAATGTATGAAGTGTTAGCATTGGATTGCATTGGGAGAGGATTGGAAATGTTTGGGCCTTGTGTGTATTGACTATTGACTTGGAAGGACCCCTATGTATTTACTTGTTGGGGAATCTTTATGCTAGGACCTGGTGGCACATTGGTATTTGTGTTGGTTCTTTGAATATAAAATCTAGATCATTTATTTGTGCCCAAAAAATTTGATAACATGGTGTTTAAGGCCCTAGATGTTCCAAATGGAGTTGATGATGTAGTTTTTGTGGTATTTGATGTTCCAAATGAATTTGAAGATATTTTGATTGTGTTAAATGGATTAGGTGTGGAACCAAGAGGTTGTGACATGGATTGTGTTAGGGACTATTTCATTGTTTGTGTTGTGGATTGTGTCCTTGATTGTATTATTGATTGTGTTCCAAATAAGGGTGTGGAAATCAAGGTGGAAGTTTGAGTTGGAACCCCTTGTGGCATAAAAGCATTTGTTTGTGGGGTCTTGGAACCACTAGGTGTAGACATGCTAAGTCCCTGGTTTTGTTGGTTTGAGGTGGGTGTTGCTTGCAGTGTGTTTACATCAAATTCCTGAGGTAGTTTAGCACCACTATGCAAAAGTTTGGCCAATAACCTTTGGGGGTCTAATAGCACTATCTCATCTACGAGTGATGCAACCTCTGGGTCTTTGGTAGCTGCGTCAACTTCCTCTATAACTACTTGTCCATGTGGGTCTCTTATGAGAAATTTCTCAAAAGGATTGTTGGATGTCTTGGGTAGTTCACTAGAAGAGGTTCCAAAGTTTAAGTTGCTCATGTGGTTATAAAGGTCATCGTCATCATGAAAAAGATCCATTGCTCGAAATTTCTTTTACAATCTAGTTTTAACCATATAAGGCTTGCTCAAGATGAAGGTGAAAAGTATGCAACTAAGACTTATGTTTTTGGTATTTTTTTGAAATAGGGTATGCCTAAATGAAATGAAACTATTTTTTTGGATTTTTGAATATATAGGGATGTCTAATAATGATGCCTAGATTAAGAGTCAAGGTGATGATATCTATGACTAAGTTATGCAAAGCGTGGAATGAAGAGATGGAGTAGTACGACCTAGTATGAAGGCTAAAACCTAAGATATGGTTGCTAATCAAACTAAGATATGTATAGTAACTAATATGATTATCAATGACCTTGGATATAGTAAAGACTAATAGGATATGTTGACAAGGTGGTCTCAAACTGGACTGATGAGCTAAGAAACCAACCTAAATGACGGGGACTAGTATAAATGTTGTCTGAAAGATAAGGTCAAGAGATTACATATTTGAGGCTATGGTCTAGTCTATGTTTTGTGAGTTTCCAAATCAATAGATTTATGCAAGTTAAAAGGATGACCTAAGGTTTAATCTATGGGGAATGCTTAATGCAAAAGATGAGGTGATGAATGAATCAATGAGCAAGTCCTTGGTCTAGATAAATTTAAACATCAAGCTTGTTTTAGATGTGTTGACCTAGTTTGGTTGAATGTCATAAGTTTCAAGTGTGGTGTTTGTTTGAGATTTGTTTAAATACACACACATAAAACACTTGGAAGACAAAGTGGTTGTTCACTGATATATCACAAATAAAGAAAAACACAACATAGATAGATAGGTTTGTATACTTGGTATAGCTCACCAAAATACCCTGGATCAGTGTGGAACACCTCCCCTTCTCGAGAGTGGATAGCTTATAAGTTTGGTGGCACAAGCTCCCCCTTGTAGTGCACTCACTTCTCGGGCTCACCAACTTCGAATACTTGGGTAGTCATTTCTTGGGAATTTGCTATCTCTACTCAAGGGAGTCAGTAGTGAGTAATCTTCAGGTATGACACTGTACCCTGCACTATACCAAGCAACAGTTGAAAGGAAAGACTTCTAAAAACAAGAGGGTTCTAGTGAATACTTGGGGACATGGAACCTCATGAGCATCCAACAAGCCACTTAAGGATTTAATCACTCTACTAGGGGATCTTATACCTTTAAAAGAAAAGGTAGGTACCTTGTTTCAAATACCACTACATGGCTAAGGCCTACATACCATGAGGACTTGATAGTTTAGTCTTATCCATTTATATATTGGCCCAAATAAAAAATCAAGTCTTTAGAGAACGTCCTGCACAAATGTCATTAGTAGTTTTGATTTTTGGTCTTCGACAATCAGGAGTTTATGTTTTTTGTTTCTCCATTCTCTGCCATGTGAACCTACAAAAGAGACCAACTTAACTAAATTAGCCTTAAAATTAAAATGAAACTAAAACATAAAAAGACATTAATCTAAAAGTTAATAAGAAAAATGAATTAAAATCTAAATTAAACTAATTAACTAATCTAAATTTAATCTAAATAAAGTTAAATAAAAACTAAGTTAAAACGAAAATTAAATCCTAAATTAAGTTAAATCTAAAATCTAAATCTAAAAAAAAAATTAAAAAAAAAAATTAAGACTAAATTAAATTAGAAAATTCTAAATTTAAATTAACTTTAACTAACAAAATCAACTTCTATCGAAACTAAAATAACTAACAAAGATCCACTGACCAAAATACTCTAAACTAACAAAATCTAGATTAATAATCCTGAAAACCCAACAATATCGAAACGAGTATCACAAAGACATTAGATGTAAGGAATCAATCGCCAAGCAAACTAAAAGTCGAGTCAGAAAAATCCCTCGAATGCTGCTCTGCCATGATTTATCAAAGTATGCAGTATGTGCAAATTTTTCTTATTCAAAGCAAAAGATCAGAATTAAAATGCTGTTTGAAATCAATATATTTTATTGCACTTCAAAATGAACCCCCTGTGTTTTATGTGGAGCGGTCGACAACCACCTATCCTTGGGCCGATCTTCTAGAATGGTATTTGTGTGACAGATAATTGTCGTGGTTTCTATCATTTACTCTCACCGTTTACCAAGCAACTCTATAGGCCTGCGCTAAAATAAGAGCCTTAGAATAGGTTAAAGGCATTCAGATTAAAGCCAAAAACTCAAAGCACTTTATCAAAATTGAATATCAAATAAGAGCTTTATAAAAACTCAAAACACTTTACTAAAACTCAAAACGCATATAAGAGCTTTGCATGGTTGCAGATCTCTGGCAGTAATACCGTGTAACAAATTCAAATAACCACAGATCTGTATATTTGGTGATGGTCGTAGTTAATGGTGATGATGGTGCTCAATAATCGGGCATAAAAGCCTTGAATGGTTGTAGATCTCTGGCAGTAATGCCATGTAACACATTCAAATAACCACAGATCTATATATTGCGGCTTCTTCTCCACTTGAAATTTAGTGACCTGCCTCCTGTCTTTGCGGTGGTCTTGATTTAATGGATGAAACAACCGATCTAGATGATTTTTTTAAAAAAAAGTAACCTTTGGAAAACGCCTATAAAAAAGGTCCACCAGCTTCTAAATAAGTCATAGACGGACAAAATAAGAACTTAAGAAAATGAAATGAACATTTTAAAAATGAAACAACCGATCCCAGGCAATACAAGTATTAGATCAAGCAGATTTTTACCAGAAAGCAACCAAACAGAAGATATACATGGGCATTTCAAGAAATCAATCAACTAGAGTATATATATATCGATAGATGATTCACAAAAATCATGCCAATGCAAAGGGGAGATATCATGCAATGAGTCGTTAGCTATAAACAATATTCCTGCAAATAGTATTCACGATCAGTAGACAACATTCATAAAGACTTGACGGTTGCAAACAACATTCGTCCACGCCAGGTTCACCATCAATAGCTTAGGAAAATCAGAAGATAGCAAACATTAATCAATAGAATCAAACCCAAAAGTTCCTAAGCATCAATGAGGCACAATCCTTTTATGAAAAACTAGAATAATGTACAACAAAGTTACCTAAGTCCTCACATCATGGTTGAATCACCTACATTGTTCTACTCCATTTTGCTATCAAGATATGCAATACATTCCGAATTATAATTCTTTATGCACTTATCTAGCCTATGACAAAGACAACAAAATATCGAAGAATCTAATTATCTCAACAGCATAATAGCCTATTCAAATTCTAGATGATATCAGATGGTTAAAATGAAAGTGACAGGAGTCTTTTATAGATGAATGAAAATCAAATGGACAACCGAGATTGAAAAGGACTAATCGACAGTGGAGATTGGGATAAGGAGAGACTGGAAGATCAAATGGACAATCGAGATTGAATAGGATTAATCAACGGCGGAGATTGGACGTGACTGTAGGGATAAGGACAAGACTGAAAGAGGAACTCAGAAAATCAATTAGTTTGAAAGGGCAAGTGAATAATTAAACAATAGAAACATCATTTAATTATAGAAGAAAAAGTGAACTAATTTTTTGAATTTAATAACAATTTAATTCAAAATTAGTGAGAGGGAAAGCCAATTTCAAAAAATAAATAAATATCCTTTATTTAATCGTGGACAAAGAAAGATGAGTGAATAATTAAATCATTTAGAATTAATTATTTAATCATGGTATGTAGAGTGGTGATAATTAAATAAATTAGATTTATTTAATTATAAGGGACATGGACCTTAGTGACGTAATTAAATAATATTTAATTAATCAAAGGTTGGGGTGAAATGATGGGAAGATTTAATTAAATAATTAAAATTACTTAATTAATAGGAGAATGATGACATTAGAAAATTAATTTTAGGTTTCTATAGTTCTCAACTAGCTTTCTTTCTCAAGTTCTAGGCTTAATCCATTTCCATCTTCAAGAAATTCTACATTTCAATTTGTTATGCCTTGTTTTGAAACTATATCATATAATTTATATGTTTTTATTTCTCATTGTATCCCACAAAATAATATATTTCTCTTTTATGATCTAAATTGTTTTTATTTTCATTAGGAACATTGACATATATAATACACCTAAATACTTTCAAATGAGAAACACTATGTTTATTCATACTCCATGATTCTTGTTGTATTTTATCTTTTACACTATTTTAGGGAAATGATTCAAAATATACACCACACAAGCTATAACCTCCCAAAAAATAATTCAATAAATATTTTATTTTCATTACACTTCTTGCCATCTTTGTGGTTGTCCTATTTTTCCCTTCAATAGGAGCGTTATATTTTGGTGTATACCTTCCAATGAGTTATTTATTATTTTCATATATTTTGAAAAAAAAATATATATTCGACACATTCACCACCTCTATATTTTCTCAATGCTTCTATGAAGTGTCCAATTTTTTTTTAACCAAAACTTAAACAATTAAAACATCCCAAAATCTAATTTCTATTTCAAGGCAACAATTTTTTTTTCTATTAATTAAGGTCATGGAATACCTTCTATTTCTAATTAAATGAGCTTGTATTGGTCCACACAAGTTTAAATGCATAATTTCAAGTTGAGCCATTGCTCTATATGACTTACCAATAGGAAACGATTTTCTATGTTGTTTTCCAAGAATGCCACCCTCACAAGATTCATTAGGCTACTTTATTAGGGGTGTGTATTTCACCATATTTTATTTTACATGATAAATTTATCCCACTAAAATTTATATGTCAAAATATCAAGCCAAAACAATGATTGATCCTTTGTAGTGTCCTTAAAGACAACATTATATTTATTTTATATCTTTAATAAATTTATCTATTACTTATAGTGATACTTTTGCAATCACTTTGTTTCTTTCCTTTTTATCTAAAATCACACAAACTGCATTTTAAAAATAAACTCTACAACCCTTTTGTACTAACTACCCAACACTATTTAGGTTTCATTTAAGACTTGGAACATAATACATAGTTGGAATGTGCTTCTACTCTCCTTCCTTTGCTCTAAAAAAAAATACATAGTTGGAATGTGCTTCTACTCACCCTATTTTTCCCTAATGCTTATCGTTCCATTACCTATGACAACTACTTTGTTATTGTTCCCTAGTTTAACTTCACATTGAATTGATTCATCAAATTTAAAAGACAAACCCGCTTTGGTCACATGATTACTAGAATAACAATCAAATTACCAATTACACAAGTAAAGAAGTCATTCATAGATTTGGAAAAAGTTAAAATACTAATATAAAAAAAAATCTAAAACACACTCACAAGAAAATATGTTAAAAAAAGGATTTTTAGTATGAAAATGCTAGAAATATAGGAAAATTTCTTTTCTATTTCTTATCATCTATTGTGTTATAGGTATGTATACATAATATGTGCAATAGGCATACTATCTCTTCAAAATTTTAATCTTCATTTCCACAAGTTTTTAACTTGACTTAACTATACGATTTGACATTTACTTTTGAATTGTACTATAAACTTTTTACTTGACATGCTCCAACTTTCTAACTTGACTTGATTAGATAACATGACATGTACTTTTGATTGTGCTTCAAACTTTTAAGTTGATTTGACACGACTTATACTTTTTACATGACTTATAAAGAAAATTTAAAAGTCATGTTACATTTCTAAGAAATTGTTATCCCCTTCCCTAAATATATATGTGCCAAAGTGCCTTATTTTCTTCTCAATGTCTATCATTATTATGTGTGCCCTTCCATCTTCAAGGTCAAGCTTTATTCTACTATGAATTCATATGATTTCTTATGCAATGTGTTTCTAATAAAAAACATATCTGATCTTAAATTAATATTCACGCCCCACTGAAATATCTATCATCATCATCATCATCTTCTTCTAATAACTCTTCTATTAAAACCGTCATGGACGTCAACTATAATAAATTTTAGAGAACTCTGCTAGAGTGTAGCTTGATGCCAAGAAATTTCCCTTGACTTCAGTAAAACTGTGATCTCAACATAAGATATTCTGCTTAGCCATTCTAATGTAGTGGTTTTACATATAATCTCACCAGAAGATGTAATGCTCGTCCCAGCAGGCATCTCGAAAAGAGATAAAAACCGACACGAATACAAAAATAAGGTAGAGATAGAGGCTCTATTATTATTATTATTCGGTTAAGCTTGAATGCAAACACACAGAAACAAGTGTAGCCTAAAGACTGGTTTAATGGCACGTCATTAGACTCCTTCACTACATAGGAATGTCGCATGCACATGAAATCTCTGACAGGTTTGTGCACTGCGCGAATTAGTTCATGGCGCACCTTGCCCCTCGACCCACAAGGACCAACAAGATGTGATAGCGCATGCATATTATAGTGTAGTGCCCGAGTAAGAACGTTCATGACTTCAATCCAAAGTATACGCTTCTTTACTAGACGGTTTAAACATCTTTGTTAAAGAAAATCCCCCTTGTCCCTCGCAGCACCTTTAAAGTCTAGGATTAGACTAACTCTCTGGGAGACACCTCCTCGCGCGTGCTTCGTAGAGACTATTACACAACCTTGTGCGTTGTGCAATGTCCTCTGTGCGCAATAACATTATCCCAACTCAGGAAGAGAGGCGCAACTCACGTCTTATGCGCTACTGCCAACTTACACGGATCTTTTCATTTTGTGGAAGATGAGAAGTATGTCCTCTGAGAATCACGTGTAAGGATGGAAGCAACAAGGCTTGTTATAGTTTGAGTCGGGAAGCAACTGGTACAACCTTGCGCTTGAGGCTCTTCGACGTGCCCCACACGTTTGGTGCAGCACAAGTGCATGGTGAAGGGAGACTCTCTTTCGAACACAACTTTATACAGACAATAAAATTTAGGAATAACGAACGTATAATTTTTTTATGCTTTCATTAAATCATTTATATATATCTAATCAATTGCAATACAACTATCTGGTCACAAGATCATTATTACAAAAAATTTGACTCTAAATACATGCAGAAAATCAGACATGCTAGTTTACAAATGACAATAATGATCATTGAAACCCCAACCTCCATTCTGTGCTGAAAAAGCAGGAAATTCATCTATTTTCCCATCCAAAATGAACCCCTTTCCATTTGTAACCACTTCACTTTCCAACGAACTATCACTTCCATTTTTGGTATCAAACTATTCAGTTGCCCTATTTTTTGTGCCTAATAATTTTTTTAAAGTTTTAGTCCAATTTTTGGAAGCCATAACTTTTAACTTAGGCCTTTGATTGACAAACTATTTACACCAGTGGAAAGATCTCGATGAACGGAAAGTTCGACAAAAGTTCTTTTAGATTACTTTGTATTTTTAACCATTTTTCAAATCCATTTGAAACCTCTAGGTGCTTCAAAATTGAGTTTGAATATTTTTAAAGGGATTTTGAAGACAAAAACATTAATATCTCACAAATGACAAATGGTAATGAAGTCATTTCTTCACCATTGGTTTCATTTCACCATTTTGGAGCTCTACCTAAGATTTTGTGTCCATACATGCATAAATGCCAACTTATTAAAAATGGTAACCTAGCATTTTAGCCTATCAAACTTACTAAAAATAGTAACCTTGCCATTTTTAGCGCTTATTAAAAATTTATTCACCAAACCTAACAAAAAATAAACAATTTTAATTTTTAGAGATGCAAGATTGCTCTTACACTCTAGATGCTCATGCATTTGTGCAAGTATTTCTTGAGTTGTCTCAATGATTATATTGATTATCTCAAGTATTAGAATTTCTTATGGAGCAATTATTATCATTGGGTTTGTGTTTTAACACTATTTGAAAATGAGGAATTATAGTTCAGAGATTTGTAACCTAGTATCCTTTATATAGTTTGCTTATACCCCAAAGGATACAATGGGAGAAAAGAGTAAGTGTGCTAAGAATTTGTATCTAGAAATAATTCATATATCACTTTGAACAAAGACAACATTCATCCAAAAACACAACTAAATGTTAAACCCTTACAACTCCATATATTTATATAATAGTTACAATAGCAAGCTTTAGTCTCTACTTTGTGTTATAGTCTCTTCCTATCTATTTTCTTCTCTCTTAATTTAATATCATTTCCATAAATATATTAATTCTTTGTCTCTTATAGAGACATGACCTTTATAGGGCACACCTTACTCCATCTTCCTTGCCAACCTGAGGTTCTGCAAGTCCTTTGCGATAGGTTGTGGTAGCTTCTATTCCCTACCCTATATCTTACTAATATCATCCCCCTTTCAAGATTATGTCTTGTCCTCAAGACATGGTACTCAATTCCCTAGAAGGATGTGTTTGTATATTAATTTGAGTTGCACCAATGTATTCCATTACTTCTTTTCTTGTTGGAGTACCTTAATTTTTCCTTGGGTGTATATTTGTGGCTTCTGCTTTCACAAAATTGGTGGCTATCTCAATCCATTGTGCTACATTCTTGGATTTCTCTAGGACTCCACTCAAGTGTTCTTGTTTAATGTTGATGATCTTACTTAGTTGCTTGACTTGTATTTTGATATGTTCCCTTTGTTCCTAGGTTTGTTGTAGTTGGGTGTGTATATTTTCTTTTTTTTCTCTAATGGCTCCATCCATGTCCTTGAGGGGGTTGTATGAAGATGCAACTTGTACTATCTAGGCCTCCAACTACATGATTTTATCCTTTAGGTTCTTTGTGAGGTTAGGCCATTGAAGGCAAAATTGGTATAGTATAATTTCCTCTACAATGCTTCCCTCAATGTTCTTGATTTGCACCTCCTATTGGGAATGCATTGTTGTATATTTCTTTGTGGCCTCATTTAATTTTTTCTTTAGGATCTTCTATTGTGCTTCCTATTTTATTTTGGCCTTCTATGATTGTAAATCGGACAATATACCATCTACCAATTATTTTAGCTACTATAGTAGAAGAAGGGAAGTGTCCCTTTATATGTACAATATTAAATTTTTCAATCACTACACCACCTCTTTAAATTATTCTACATTATCCATATGTTGTTGGAGTATTTCTCCCCTTACATAAGCATGAAATATATCTCCAAAATGAAGCTTTTGAAATGGGGTGATATTGACCTGGTTTACTTGGGATCCTACTACTAGAAATTGGAGTAGTTGTGGTGTGGGTACTGGCTACAATTGTTTTTTTTGCGCCAAAAAATATTTGATGGATTGAATCAAAGAGATAAATATGGACGATTCTTTAGTTTTCTCTTCTTGTCCCCCATCCTATCCACCACTTGGTTGACCACTTGTGGAACGAGGTGTTACCTACTTCTTTGCATTTTCTTCTTCCAAGATGGAATCCAAAAGTTTTCTGGTGAGCTATGTTGTTTCTTTTTGCAATGTTCATATCTATTACTATTTTCTCACCCTCCATGAGAGCATCAACCCTTTGTTTTGTGTGGAGATCTCTAACTTGGGCTTGTTCTAGCCACTCATTTCATTCCATAGGTTATACCCTACCTCCTTGATGAATTTCTCCCTTATCGCATCTTCTTATTTTAGGGATTTATCCCTCTTTTCCTGGAGTGCAGTAACTATTGGCTCTGAAAAATCCTTGATTACTTCATCTAAGATTTTTCTAAACTTCTTTATATATTGTACTAGGATTTGTATTATCCTATCTTTTTTATTTGTATTTGCATCTTCATAAATTGTGAGAACTTGCAAAATCATACCATGATAGATGATAGCATTTTTAGTCACCATAACATTAATTGGTGGTTGTAGTTGCTCTGGTACCTTTCGTTATTGCATTTGTACTATATGTTCCTTCTTTTTCTTTTGTAGAAGCTTATGTACCTCTTCCACCTCTTCTTCTTCTTCTTTCTCTTCTCCAAATTTTTGGATTATATCTTCCATTTTACTAGTTGTTTGGACCTTAATCTACGAGTCCTTTTCTCCACACTCATCCATATGAGAGTTTTCAATATTTCTTGTACATCCGATGTCATTACTATTTGTGATGAGGTTGTGGGTCCTTCAAATTGCATGCTTGTGGCTCCATGCAACTTTTTCAATCTTCATGTAGTTGGTGTTCAAGCTTCTAGGGCTAGTGCCAAAGAAGATGGTTGTGTTGTTCCCTTTGGTGGAATGCCCCATTATTTTTAAAATTGTTCTTTGTTCAAGTTTCAAATTTCTCCTCAACATTTTTCTTGTGGATTTGGTCCACAATCTCCTTGTATATCCCAAATCATTCTATATTTGGGTCTTTGGTCCTATTGAGAGTGTTTCTAGCATAAGCATCTACTTCCCTCTATGGAATTTCATAGGGTAGCTTAGGGATCTATGTTGTCCATGACTCCTCCATCTTCATATACATGTAATCCATATCTACCAAAAAATGTAACAATATTTATATATTATTTTATTGACTTGTATGGTACAATCATTCCCTTGCTTTAAGTTGTTACTAGAAGATTTTAAAGAAACCCCAATATGCAGAAGTATATTTCTTTCTATCCAAAAAATGGCAAGTGTACATCTTTATTTGATTTGCTACCAAAATGTTTCCTTGCCACACCTTGCCTTTGAAATTTGGGAGTTTGTACAAAGAGCAGAAGACTAGGAAAATGAGTAGTGTTCCATATAGAAAATTGTACTAAGAGGTTTTGATTTTTTGTAGGTTTTCTATTAGTTGGTACCTCATCACCTTGCATAGACCAAAATACTTCCCTTCTATGACCATCTAGTATGCAGTGTGAATGGTTGTGGGTGTTATTGGGAGTCCATCCTCTTGCCATAGTAAATCTTGTATGCAATCCCCATCAAGTTGCATACCATACTACAAGGTTTGCAATTTCTTAGACACTCAAGCTTCACCTCTTTGGTTTTTCCTTGTAAGCATGGTCACTATGTCATTCTTAACTTCCTTATTTGTTGGGATCTCTCCAACCATGCTTAACCTTGTTACCACACGGATTTACTCTTTTGTTATGTGGTAGGGTTTTTCAAGGTAGATGAACTCATCATGTACTCTACTCATGAGTAACCTCACCCAATCATTCTCATTACAGAATTCTAGGTAATCCTTCCATACATCAAGATGTTTTTTTCCTATATCCTAATACTATGGGTGGTATGAAGTTTAGTTTGGGGAGAGTAGGGATTTCCTAAGCACTTTGAATTTTGTACATGGTCAATCTCTACTATTTTCTCATGGATGTATTTCCCCACATAGATTTGTGTAGACCATCTGTATGGGGATTCTTGAGAATGCCCCATGTTTATTGACCTCCATTTATTTGAATAAATACTTCTTATATTTCAATCATGGCTTCTTAGTGACATTAACTAAGCTTGGCTAAGCCATTATTCTCAGTTGTATGTATGAGTAGAAGAGATCTAATAGTGCATCTTTATTTAGATAATTTGAGTGTAAGTGTATGGAGTGGGTGTAGGACTGTTTAAATACATTTTAAAGTAGTGGGTGGTATTTATGTATTTCTCTTGTTAGGTTTTGTAGGCTTTTCTATCTTTTTGACACCTTGAATTACTAAGCGTTTAATTTTATTGTTTATTGATCTATAACCCATATTTTACATAATATACAATATGTGATTTTTTATCTTAATGATTTTCATCTCTGGTTGGTTGTAATGTTTAAGTCTTGTGCCATTGACATATACTGTCATGTGGTTGTTGTCAAACTTTATTAATCATACAACTCCTAATTCTAAAATATCATGTTGTGCGAACCCCAACCTTGGTACCTGCAAAACGAAGAGAATAAACACCTCAAGTTAGATATTGCAAGCCAAAACAAGGATTCCCCATGAAATCCATTTACAAATTCAAAATAGGAAAGAAAATAATGAAGAATACAATATAAATGACAAACTAGATTGAATCCTAATTTAAATATGCAAACTCATGATCCCATGGGGAATTGGTGCCAATTTGATGTGAAAATTGGCCCTTTCCCAATTCCTAAGATGCAAGCTTCAAATGTTGAAGAGATTGATCCACTTTGTTGGTGAAGAATGAAGACTCCAAGCCAAAAATCTGCAAAACATAGCTATGACTCAATGATAATGGATGAAATTCAAGAGATATTTGAGCATGGTAACTTTGCTTGGATTGTGGATGATGAAATGAGGATATGAGCTCTTTATTTATAGAATTCCAAGATGAATGAATATCCAAATTTGAGCAATGTGGGACTAACATTCATCCAATGATATGATGCCACTTGTCAAGATATGAATGGATGGAGGATGTGCAAGATTTGGGGTTTGTGCCAATAAATGCATAATTTTGAATTTCAAATTTGTTGAAATGACATGCAAGAGGGAAGGGAAAATGAAATAAATGCCACTTAGCTCAAGGAAAAGGACATGTAAGAGGAAGTTATTGCCTTGTTGGATGTACATGTTGACTTGGAATTTTTGAATTCAAATTGAGGGAATATTCCAAAAGATGCCTTGTGAGGAAAATAGGGATTTAATAAATGAATTAAATCTATTTTCATGTGCAACTTGCATTATCTAGAGGATGGGACATGAGATGAGATTAAATTAATCAAGGGTTAATTAATTTAACAGGTTAGGTTAGATGATATGACCTATTTGACTCAAATTTATGGATTTATTTAAATCAAATAAGAGGGGAATATGATAAGAGGCTAATTAAATAAGGATTTTGATTTATTTAATTAAAAGCTCGATGGTGTTAGATTAAATCAAATAAGGTTTTAATTTATTTAATTTAATGGATAGACTTTAGAGATTTAATCAAATAAATTGATTATTTAATTAAATAGGGACAATTAGATCAGATGGATTGATTTAATTAACAAAAGAGATTGAATTAATTAGACAAAATGATTTATTTAATTAAGAGACGAATATTGATGACTTTAATCAGATAGGGGAATTTGATTAAATGGTTAGACCGAGGGATGATTCAGGAAGAAACGATGTTACCGAGTCAGGATCAGGTGCACGATGTCAATCAGTATATTTTACGTGTCTACACATGTATATAGTATGATCCTAACCACCTCACCTTCAACTTGCCTTACCTTTTGAATTTTTCAATTGTATAGTAGGATTAGGTTCCCTATTTGAAAATCTTAGTGTGGAGGTTTTTATCATACAAAGAAAAGATGTATTGTTTTATCTACTTCCTAGTTGTATAAAGCTATGAGCATATTCTCATCCACTTTTTCCAATTCTTCTACCTTTTGTTTTAGGGAGTCAGCCTCATCCAACTGCAACATGAGTATGGTACATAGGTTGGGATTCATAAATTTCATGGTAACTATAACATAAATTTCATATACTAATTGGAATGGTGTAAACATGTTGGTCCATTTATAGGATGTGTGGTAGGCCTAGAGTACCACATGTGTCTTTTTTATCCCAATCTAACTTATTTCCATCGCATAGCTTTACTTGCTCTATTTACTTGGGGATGATATGGTGAGCTATTATTATGTGTAATCATGAAATTTTTTAGGAGCTCTACAATTAATTTGTTGGAAAAGTGTTTGCCTTGGTCACTTAGTATACATAGTGGGTAGCAATACCTAGTGACTATATTCTCATATAAAAATCTTGTGATAGTCTTTGTGACACAATCCTTAGTACATTTTTCCTCTAACCACTTTGTTAATTATTATACTCTTGTTATTATGAATCTTTCTCTTGAGGGTTTAGCATGTGGATCTATTAGTTCTATAAAGTCTATTGCCCATTTTTCAAATGGAATTTGTGCTTATATTGGTTTCACGGGTATCTCATCTCTTGCAGTGGGTTTCCCCACCCTTTGGAAAATGTTACAACTCTTTGTATATAATATTTATCTCTGTGTAAGTTTGGCAACCAAAGTCTATCTACTTGAACTCTCTTGGCTATTGTTTCACCACAATTGTGTCCTCTTTCTATTCTTTCATGTGCTTCTCTCAAAATGGATTATATTTTATGTTTGTAAATAACTTTCCTTATAATTATGTCTCATCCTATGTGATGTAATTGTCCTTATATTAATGTATAAGGTAGGAACTTTTGCACTAGAGATTTTGTATCCTGCAGTGAGAGATGTGTAGGAAAGTCTCCTTTAGACAAGAGTATAGCAATTCCATGTAGCTCTTCTAGTACCATATTTATTTTAAATAGGTGTGTTCCAAGTAGATCTTTTGGATGGTATTTTATTTATTCCCTTGTTTTTTATTATTAATAAGTAATCAGGTCTTTGATTGTGCTTTCCTAATTTTACCAGTAGACATAAGAGACAAGATTAGACACAAGAGATAGGATTAGACAAGTCTGTGGGAGACACCTCCTCATGCGTGTAATGTCCTCTGTGGGCAATAACATTATCCCAACTCTGGAGGAGAGATGTAATTCACATCTTATGGGCTACTTCCAACTTACATGGATCTTTTCATTTTGTGGAAGATGATGAGTATGTCCTCCCTCTGAGAATCATGTGTAAGGATGGAAGCAACAAGGTTTGTTATAGTCTGAGTTGGGAAGCAACAAGGTTTGTTATAGTTTGAGTTAGGAAGCAATTGGTACAACCTTCTGCTTGAGGCTCTTCGACGTGCCCTACACATTTGGTGTAGCACAAGTGCATGGTGAAGGGAGAATCTCTCTTGAACAAAACCTTACACAGACAATAAAATTCAGGAACAACAAACATGTAAATTTATTATGCTTTCATGAAATCATTTACATACATCTAATCAAATGCAATTAATTATTTAGTCACAAGACCATTATTACAAAAATATGGACTACAAATACATACAGAAAATCAGACATGCAAGTTTACAAATGAAATTAATGACCATTGAAACCCCAACCTCTATTATGTGCTGAAAAAGTAGGAAATTTATCTATTTTCCCATCCAAAATGAATCCATTTCTATTTGTAACCTCTTTATATGATTTTTCCACTTGCAAACAAAAGTTATCACTTGAATTTTTGGTATCAAACATATTCAATTGCCCCATTTTCTGTTCCTAATAAATTTCTTAAGTTTTAGTCCAATTTTTTGAGCCATAACTTTTGAATCAAGCATTGGATTGACAAACCATTTACACCATTGGAAAGATCTCGATGAGTAGAAAGTTCGACAAAAGTCATTTTATGAGATTTTTTATTTTCAATCATTTTTCAAACCCATCTAAAACCTTTAGGTGCCTCAAAATTGACTTTGAATATTTTTAAAGGGATTTTGAAGACAAAAACATTAATATCTCACATATGGAAAATGGTATTGAAGTGATTTCTTTATTTTTTTGGGATGTACGATTGTTTTTACATCCTAGATGCACCTAGGCATTAGTACAAGTATTTTTGAGTTTCATTGATAATTTTATCGATTATGTTTGTGCTTCAATATTATTTATAATTTTTGATGGAGCAATTCTAGTATCATTAGGTTTGTGCTTTAACACTATTTGGAAATGGAGAATTACAGTCTAGAGATTTTTACCCTAGTATTCCTTATTTAGTCTATTTATACCATAGAGGATACAGTGAGAGAAAAGAGTAAGTGTGGTAAGAATCTATATTTAACATATCATATATCACTTTAAACAAAGACAATGGTCATTCAAAACACATCCATACATCAAACCCTCACAACTCCATATATTTATATATTCATATAATAATTACAATAGCAAGTCTTAGTCTCTCCTCTGTATTATAGTCTCGTCCTATCTATTTTCTTCTCTCTTACTCTAATATTTTTTCCATACATATATTAATTCTTTGTGTCTTATAGAGACATGACCCTTATAGAAAACCCCTTATTCTATCTTCCTTGTTAGCCTGAGGTTCTACAAGTCTTTTGTGGTAGGTTGTAGTAGCTTCTATTCCCTACCCTATATCCTACTAACATCATCACCCCTTTCAAAATCATGTCATGTCTTCAAGACATTGTACTTAGTTCCCTAGAAGGATGTGTTTGTATATTACTTTGAGTTGCACCAATGCAATTTATCCCATTGCTTGTTTCTTGCTAGAGTACCTTAATTTGTCCTTGGGTGTTTATATTCGTGGCTTCTACCTTCACAAGATTGGTGGGTATCTGAATCTATTGTGTTGTATTCTTGGCTTCTCCTCAAAATCCACTCAAGTGTATTAGTTTGATGTTGATGGTCTCACTTAGCTACTTGACTTGCATTTTTATTTGTTCCCTTTGTTCCTGGGTTTGTTGTACAGCTGGGTGTGAGTATTTATTATTTGTGTTTGAAGGGGTTATATGAAGATGCAACTTGTACTATACGGGCCTCCAAATATGTGATTTGATCCTTTAGGTTCTTTGTGAGGTTATGTCATCGAAGAGAATATTGGTTAGTATATTTGCCTCTACAATGCTTCTCTCAATGTTCTTCATTTTCACCTGCATTTGGGAATGTGGTGATGTACATTTCTTTGTGGCCTCATCTTCTTTTTTCTTCTAGATCTTTTGTTGTGCTTCCTACTTTATTTTGGCCTTTTGTGATTGTAAATCAGATCACAGACCATCTACCAACTATTTTAGCTGCTATGGTAGAAGGGAAGTGTCTCTTTGTATGTGTAGTACTGAATTTTATAATGTCTACATCGCCTCTTCTAATTATTCCACACTATCCACATGTTGTTGGAGTATTTCTTCCCTTGTTCTAGCATGAAAAATATCCCCAAGATGAAGCTTTTGGAGTGGGGAGATACTATCCAGGTTTACTTGGGATCCTGCTACTAGTAATTGGATTAGTTATGGTGTGGGCAATGGTTGTAGTTGTTTTTGTTGGACTAGGAAATATTTGATGGATTGAATTGAAGAGATAGATGAGTATGCTTCTTCAGTTTTCTCTTCTTCTCCCCCATCCTCTCCACCACTTGTTTGACCACTTTTGGAAGGAGGTGTTGCCTAATTTTGTAACAACTTCGTTGTTCTACCCATTGATTTTCACCATGTTTTAACCCACATGTGAAAAGCACATGCTTGAAAAATATAGTAATATTTTTTTCTTTTATAATTCAATAATAATATGCACATTTGGATTCACCCATTCTATATGTCCATTACATTTCATTAATTAAAGATGCATATTCAAAATTAAACCCATTTAAAATTTGGTTGCATTTTCATAAAGTACATTACATAATTCCAAGTAATAATTATCGATTACATAAATCCCATGTAATGATAACATTTTTCCAATTTACAATTTCTCAATAAGAATAGAGACACATGTTTACATACATAGCTTCCATTAGCTTAATAAAATAGAGATACAAATGGTATAGATGTCCCTACCTAGGCATACATCCTAGATGTCCCCAATACTGGTGTGTACATCCTCAAATCCCAACCACCAATTGTATGAGGGAGGGAATCACTCAAGAATTTTTCCATCAACCACAAACTTACTATGGTCCCCCACACATCTACCTAACTGGTAAGATGTCCCTACCCTTTGACGAAGAGATTGGTTTGGTAACCTCATAATCCTGGCCTTCCTAAGCATAGTTTTGTGCCCTACATATCTAGAGCTACCATATAGTAGCTACAACCTACATGTATGACTTCTATTCCTAGAATGCAATCATGGATCACAGTGAACTAACAATGCAAATAGTGGCTACTTACACTAATTTGGCCAAAGAATTCAACACGCAGTACTTCAAGTGCAAGTCATTCATCCACCAACTCTTTAACTATATTTGGTTTTGATCATAAAAATAACATACATTTTCTCTAAGGTGATGATATAATAAATTTCCAACAAGGTTACTTCCTTTCCATTGGATTATCCTAACCCAAGGAATAACCAAGCTAACCATACATGCACACATAATAAGTGACCTACTAGGTTAATCCCTTTCCCATGGATTATCTAACCCTAGGAATAACCTAATTAACCATCCTAGGGTAATCATAATGTCATAACATTGGATGACTCCATTTCGAAAAGTATGATCTTATCAATAAAATGCCTCATTCAAAAGTATAATCTCATCAATAAATGACTCCATTCAAGAGTGAAATATCATCAATAAATGACTCAATCAAAGATATAATCATCAATCAAATGATCAATCAAATCATATAGGTTAATCCCAACCTATTTGCTTCATTAAATAATCAAGTAAACAACCCAACCAAATAGGTTATTCCCAACCTAGGGTTTCAATCAAAAGTGATATAATGATCAAGTGACCATAATTTTTTTATAAAAACTCTTTTTCAATATACCTCAAATATTCACATGTTTACAATGTTTACTACATTTTTATATAAATTGGAGGACATTAGCCTGAGAGGAGTTTGCGCTTCTACACTTACAAGTCCTCTTCTCTATACAAATTTGGGTTGCTAGAATGTAAGTACTCTTCTAAAATTTTGTAAATAGGAATAGAATCCCAACCAAGTATATGATTATAGCATAATCAAAAATACATTTCTCAACCCTACTGTTGACTATTGATATAAAAATCAAGTATACACCCTAACCATAGGGAAAAGACTATCTTCATACTTCAAGGAGATATGAGTAGACAATCAAGTATAGACTATCAACATGGTTTGCATGAAAAAACAACCTATCCATGATTACATGTCTATTATACCATCATTCCTGTTGCATTAATAACCTATTTATCCACAAATTTTTACCTATCACCATAAGCTAACAAATCAAGATAATAGCATATTCCATATTTCACTCTTCACACAACATCCACATAGTCTCAATGAACTAAGTATAGTTTTAATAGCATTAAAACCACACATGCTTCAACATAATATAAATGTATTCCAAAATAAGAGGGTTTCACTAATTCAAGACTCAATCAAGTATCACATAAGATTATTCCATACTAGGTAATAATTAAGTGAACCAAAAGGAAAATGGGTGCTTTATTGCCTAGGTCATAGAACACCACTATTCTCCCCTTATCATTCAAGAATATCCTAGGACCCCAAATTGGAATGATTATCACCCCCAAAGGTGAGTCAATTCTCAAAAAGGAAGACATAGGAGGGGGTTATTTTAGGCTTTGAAGGGTTCACTACCAAGCAAAAGCTTGGAAAAGACAACTTAACATTCAACTCACAAAACCTAGTAATGCAAGCTAAATAATGAGTGCAAATGATGAAATTAAGCAACAAAAAGTTATGATGTGTGTACTTGGGAAGTCTACAAATGTGATGAAGATTCTAGAAATGCAAAAATGTTGTCAAAATATGCTAGGGAGGACTAATATGCCTTTACTGGCTTATCATTCTCTCCGCTATTTTTCGGGTCATATGCAGAATCTTCGGATGCCAGAACAGGATCCGAAAGAATCTCTGCAAAATTATAGTTGGAGGACTAAGATGCCCTTGCTACTGTCTTAGTCTTGATTTGAATTTATGAAATCTTTGAGTGTGATCCTGAGGCTTGATGTCCACACTTCCTTCTTCCCCGATCTCAGGCTCTGAAACTTCTAAATCTAGCCTGTAGGTGAGTTCTTGTGAAGATGAAAACTTTGCAATGCAACTTTGCACTTCAAGTGATCTAAGGTCTTCAACCTAAATCTACAAACACAAACATGCAAGAGAAGAAAATCTTGTTGATTGTTTGTAAATGGGGGTTTTCCTTGATCAAACCCCTTGTTGGTAATTAAACCTTGGAATGAAATAGAATAAAGGAGGGAAATGATGAATGAACAAAGTGCTATGTCACAACTCACAAAACCCTTGTTATGAAATTTGTAAACTTGTGTGAAGTGGCTAGCTTGAATGTAGCTCTTGAATCAAAGGAATGCTTGATAGATCTTGACTTGAATTGCTTGCTTGAATCAAAATCCTACATCACAAAAGTTATCTCAAAAACACACATGATGCAAGAATTTCTTTGAAATGATGCTTGCATCTTGATGATGAGTCCAAATGCTTGATGGATTGCTCTTGAATGCTCTTATAAACTCAATTATGCTATAAGGATGAATAATTGAATTCTTGGATGAAAAATGAGTAGAAGAACCTTGTATTTATACTTATCCATGCTTAATATCCCGAAATTACACCACAAAAAGCTGACATATGAATTCATTAATTAAAGGAGGCTAAATCTGGCCAAGATTTGAAATTAAATCCTTAAAATAACCTAAGGGGGACTAAGATGCCCTAAGTGGCATCTTAGTCCCAAGGCATGAAACTCGGGGCACAAACTCCAAAAAGGGGCCCATTTAAAGTGCCTTTGAAATCAGGTCCCAATACCTTTGGGGGACAAATGCACCCTAGGTGGCGTCTTAGTCCCAACCCAAAAATCAGGGACAAAAAACCAGAATAATAAAATTATCATTTATCCATTGAAGTTTGTCAGGATTATCCATAAAAAGATGTAATTTATCAGGCTTGTGGATGCAAAATAGGAGCAATTAAGACACAAATAAGGACAAATAAAGCTAGGAGGACCCAAAAAAGTGTGAAAATGCAAGGGTATGCATTTTCCTACACTACATTTAGCCCCCACTTTAGTGAGAGGATGAAATTGCTTCAAACTCACACTAAAGTAGCCAACCATGCAATGAAGAGGGGTTAAAATGTATGAATTCTAGTAAGATAGGATGATAATAACCAAGAGGGTGGCCAAGCCTCCGAGATCAAGATCCTATGGTAGACCAACATAGGCATAAAGGAAAAAACTTGCGGATGATATATGAAGTTATAACTAGATTGCAAACACGCACCATCAAAGATAGAAAAAGGAAAAAGGAAAAAATAAAAATAAAAATGCAATGGATCAGGCTTCAATTGGCCATCCAACGTGTTGTGGATAGGGTCTAGGATTTTTGTCCAAAAGAGGTTTACAAGTGGAACACACTGTCCACTATGCAAAAAAATTGCATGCTCACAAGGGCTAGTGACTTGCTAGTTGTCCACTAGGTGAGCCCCAATAGGTCCATATCAATGTCATACCCCCATGACTATGATAAGGACAAAAATAAAAATGCATGCTCACAAGGGATAGTGAAGCTAGTTTTTCACTAGGTGAGCCTGAGGGAACCATATCAAAGCCATATCTCCATGACTTTAATAAGGTACAAAAATTCATGCTCACAAGGGCTAGTGAAGCTAGTTGCTCACTAGATGAGCCCCAGGGGACCATATCAAAGCCATACCTCCATGAATTTAATAAGATACAAAAAGAAAAAAATGCAACAAGAAAGAGGGATGTTCAAAGGGATTTTTCTTAGTTCGAGCAAGGTCTCATCTTAGGGAACATTGTGCCTAATGTCTCCAAGAGAGGACAAGTGAAATAAATATCACACTCTTGGATGAAATCAAACCCAATGACACCACCAAGAAAATAACACATCACAAGAAGAAATAAAATCACACAGTGAAACATGAGTGTCGATGTATTCCCCCACTTTAAAGTGGTTGCTAACACCATTACTGTGAGAATTTATTTGAAGTAGAAGAAGAGATGAGAGCTTACTCAGAAATCCCTATGCCAAGTCATATGTTTCCAATAAGCTACATCATGCAATAGGATGGAATGGTTTCCCCCAAAAATACAATGCTAAAGATAACTCAATATATCACATGCGAGCCAACTTAAGGCATGTCATCCACATCCCAAGCTTTCTCTTACATATACATGGAAGGCAATCAACTAGATAAAAGACACAATGACAACTGACATACGAGGAGAAGGATACCTATCCCCTTGTCCCCACTTAGTGTAGGACAAGGGTGAGCCGAAATGAGTGATGAGATACATGCTAGAGTGAAAATTAGTATCAATTAGAGGAATTAGGTTCCCCCACATAAGGAAGAGCACAAAACTCCTTAAGATGTTGGATTTTACTACTCTAATCCTTACATTCATTAATAGCATGATCATGAACTCTATGATTTGCACAAAATGAACTCTTGTAGTAATTTTTTTTTCATGTTCTTGGAGGGAGAGATATCAAACAATCTTGAAGGAGTCTCGATAAGATACCCTCTTGATCAATGGTAGAAAATGGTTCTTTATTTTACAAAAAAGATATCTCTTGCTTAGTATATGATGTTCTACTTACACAAGACTCTTTAGATTGTGAGAATCTTTGTTTATGATCTTGTATTCTCCCATGAATGTTAGTTTGAAACTCAATGATCCCAAATCATCTAGCAATATCACTTTGGAGGGTTTAGGACATCTATCTTTTTTTTTTTTCTTGCATGGGTTCTACTTGTGTAGTTGGTGTCAATATTTTCAAAGGATTCTCTTTACCTTTCTCAATGTTCAAACAACTGTATGGTTTAGGATCGGCTTTGATTGTATAAACTTTGTTTTTGTGAGCATATTTCATGGTATGATGAAGGGTAGAGGGCACAACATGCATCTCATGAATCCATGGTCTTCCTAAAAGAATATTGTATGAGAGATCATTAGGCATAGCATGGATTTGGGTTTGTAATGTAACTTTTTCAACTTTAATAGGTAATGTGATCACTCCAAGTGACCATTTTCCCACATTATCAAAGCCAATAATAGATAAAGAGGAAAGTTGGATTTTTGATTTATCAACACCAAGCTTATTCAAAAGGTTTGCACTATTCGCTTTTAAGGATAAGCCACTGTTAACAAGGGTTTGATTTATCCCTATATTATTATATTGAGCTATGATCATGAAAGAATCATTTTGTTTTTGCACTTCCAAAGGAGGGAGCTAACTATGGTGGAAAATAATAGAAGAATTTATTCCTTGAATCATTTCTGCTATGTCATTTGAGTTTACACTAGAGGGGACCACAACTTGTTGCAAGGTTGTTTGAAGAATAATGTGATAATTAGGTGAATTCTGAATTAGGTCCCATAGGGATATGTTTGTAGCAGTATTCTTAAGTTGTTCAAAAAGATCATACTCCTTCCAACTTTGTGAAGTTAAATGAGGAGCACTAGGAAAAATTGGATTAGGCAAAGGGAGGGATGTTGAAGTTGTTTTTCTTGGTCGCGGATTGTTTCTAGTGTTATATGTATGAGCAATAGTATTGTAACTCAGTTGCTACGAAACATTGTTCTTGGGTGGTTCGAGTATAAGGATGGGTTTATTTTCAACTTGTGGCTTTTGAGAAGGTGGATAAATGATAAGTTTAGGCTTGAGAGAGTACTCCAAGGGGTATCTAATGTGCATAACCTTATAAGACTTATCCTTCTTTTCATGATCTCTTAGTGAAGGGGAGTCTAATGTCACTTCCTCATATTCATCTAAGGAATTTCTATTGTCAATGTTCTCATTTTCTTTCATTGTTGTATCTTCCCTAGTAGGGGAGTTTTTAGGAGAACTACACACCAAATGTTCTTGACATTCAAGGATTGGTTGTTCCAAATGACTTCATTGCAAGTAGGGGAGTGATTAATGGTTGAATTTTCTTTCTTATCAATGATGTTATTATCACGTTCAAGAATGTTGTCCTCATAACTTTCATCGATTAAAGTATTCTCTTCACAACTAGGAGAGATACTAGGAGAAGAACAAATGTAATTATCATGATTATTCATAATTTCATTCCTTTGTCCTATAATTTCATCCAAAATAGGATAGGCAGGGGAAGGATCATAAAGAGGGTTGTCATAAATCTTAACGTTTTGATCATCCAACACCAACATATCTTCACTTACACTTTCATCATCTAGAACATTATCACAAGAGGTGAAGATGTTGGGAGATGAATGTAGACAAGTTGAAGTTTCAATGGTCTCTTGTTGTGTTATGTGGTCATCATGATTACGTATGGTTGTTTCTTTTTGTTCATCAATGTCTTGCCTAATAAGAGAGGTAGAAGGAGAGAAACAACTAGGATTCACAAAACTCTCATTGATTGGTTATTCTAACACCAAAATATCTTCTTCACCAATAGGAGAGATATTAGGAGAAGAATGAATATGATCTTTAGGATTTTACAAGGTCTCCTTCACTAAAACACTCTCATAGGGAGGGGATATGAACTTTTTATTAGTGTTCCTAGAAAGGTAAGGTACTAGCATTGTTTGAGAAAAAATGAAAAGCACTTTTAACCATCTCATGCAATGCTTTAATAATGTAAACAATTTGTATCCAAAGATGCAAAACACTTTTATCCAATGTATGAAAAACTTTAAGAATGCAAACAATGTATATCCAAAAATGAAAAACACTTTTATCAAACTTATGCAAATTTTTATGAATGTAAATATTGTATATGCAAAAGTGAAAAGTAATTTTATCAATATTGTGCAAAGTTTCAGAAATGTGAGCATTTTCAGATCTAATGATTTGCTAGTAATTGGAATGATTTCAAAAATGAGTGTCCAAATTGATGTTCTTGATCTAGATGCATAAAATAGATGTTCCTGAATCTTTCCAGACTTATCTTATATGTTACAAGGAGGCTTAGGAAGCATAGAGAAGTAGATTTAAACCCTAAAAACTACATCTTAAATATCTATAGGGGCTAAGATGCCAACAAAGGTGTCTTGGTCCTATTGATGAAAATTTGAAGTTCTAGAAATTGGAACTGAATGCAATCAACCTCGACAAGATTCTGAAGCATAAACCTATAGAGGGACTAAGATGCCAGTAAGGGCACTTTAGTCCTAGTAAGGATTTTTTTTCATAAAAACAGACAAATTGAGATTGATAATAATGTTCTAGGTTTCCTATCTAGGGACTTGATGTTTAGAAATAGAAAAGTGTGCAAATAAATGCAAGAAAAAGTGACTAATGATAAGCAATTGGATGCAAAGTTGAATGCAATTTTTTTTCAATTTTGAATGCAATAAAAATGTTCCTAAATGCAATTAGGATGATTGAAAATGCACTTTTTAGTTTTTCAATGAGATAGGATGATGCAAAAGAGAAAAAATGCAACCTATATGCATTTTCACTAAAGAAAATGTAAGAAACCCTAGATGCACTTTCACTAATGAAAGATGCAACACAAGAATGAATGAATCCTAGCTATAGGTGTTGGAAAATGTGCCTCAAGCTTACTAACATGAAACTCCTAAAAGGGAAAATTCGGTGAGACCCTCTGAATGTCTTACCGACTAGTAGTTGTGTTCTAAAATTTTGAAGTGCTTAGATTGCCGAGACTTTGATTTTGTCATGCTGACGGGAGTCATCGGCAAGACATGCCTATCGCTGTGATTTTTCCATCTCATTCCGCCCGAACATACCTCTTGCTGACGGCATGGTTCCTAGTGGTTATTGGGGAGACTCTTGGCGACAAGTGGCATAGGGGAGAGACATGAAGCTTCTAAATGACTCATTCTGACAGAATATATCTCATCGATGGTCTTACACAAGAGTATCTTCGGGGTGACATGAAGGCTCGATAAGATTCTAACCGATGGTGTTGCTCTTGCTGATAGACTGGTCAAAGTAATATGAACTTCCGGGTATGCCTTCGGTGTGATCTCCTGCCGATGACTATTGGTCTCACCGACAGATAGGTGCTTTCAGTGAGAAATCTTGCCGATGGTTTTCCTCTCGCTGATGGGTATGAACATCGGTATGACATAAGGTTCTATAAGACTCTTAGCGATAGCAAAACTCTTGTCGATAGATCTACACAAGCTGGATTTGTGTTTGGTATGATGTCTCACCAATGGTTCTGTAGTGGATATCGATGTGATGTCTTAGAGATAGAGTGAGTCTGGATGACAGGTTTGAACTCGATATGAATCTTGCCGATAATGACAGTCAGGCATTGTGGCATCAGGGAGACACAACCTAGTGTCTCACCGACATGCGATATAGTTTGAACACCTTGACCGAATGTCTATCCTACGTGGTCTGTTTTGAGCCAATCAAAGAAGCCAAATGTGAACCGTTAGCAGTTGGACTCTTGTGACCATTCCTGTGAGGGAGATGAATAGACTGTGAGAGAATGGATTACTCTCTAGCAATGGCATATGACGATGAACAGTGTGAGATAACAAAGTGTTGCTTGATTGAACACAAATTTATTTGAGTGAATTCATTGGATGTTTCTGAGAGAATTTTTGTACAAGATTGATCAGTGAATGTTACTGCTGTAAATTGACATCAGAAAGTGAAGTCTGTACTGTCTATGTAATTTTGTTTATTGTAATATAAAGAGGATTTTCTTAGTGTGGTGGGTTTTTCTCCCGTAAGGTTTTTCCCACGTAAATCTGGTGTCCAATTGTGTATGTTCATTTCTTTGTTCTTTTATTCCTTTCAAGTGTATCTTAATGAACTGTAATTGTAAAATTTAAAGTCATATCTACATTCTTCCCTGAGGTTTTGATGTTCGGAGAGTTTGTTCCACACCTAAGCTTTCCTTACAAGTGGTATCAGAGCATGGCCAGATGTGTCATCCTTGTGGGTATGTTGGGTTTTTTGTGTCAATTTTGTTCAGTGGGAGTCTTGTAGAAGTCTGGTAATTCGAATTATAGATTAAGATGGCAAGCACATTAGGAAAGATTGAAATTGAGAAATTCAATGGCAACAATTTTGAGTTGTGGAAACTTAAAATGGAAGATCTATTGGTTGATCGTGATCTTTGGTTTGTTGTGTCTGGAACGAAGCCTACATGCATGAAGCAAGAGGATTGGGACCTTGTAGATCAAAAATCAAAGGGGCTGATTAGGATCTGTTTAGCAGACTCTGTTCTTCTAAATGTTCATGAAGAAAAGACTGCATCTTCTTTGTGGAAAAAATTGGGAGCTATTTATCAGGGAAAGTCCTTGGTGAATAAGTTGTTCTTGAGGAAGAAGCTGTACTCTTTGAAAATGCAGGAAGGAGCGTATGTTGCTGATCATTTGAATGCTTTCAACATGCTGATTGCTCAGTTAGCATTTGTGGGTGTGAAGATTGATGAAGAAGATCATTGTATGTTGTTGTCATGTTCTTTGCCAGATTCTTGGGATCACTTGGTGATGGCTATTGGGAGTATGACATCCACTTTTAACATGGAATATGTTGTTGCTTCTTTGTTATCAAAAGAGATGAGAAGGAAATTTTTTGAGATGGCGAAAGAGGCTCTTTCTGTTAGAGGTAGATCGAAAGAAAAAGGAAAGAAGAAGGACAAGAAGTCCAAATTGAAATAAGAAGGGAGATCAAAATCTCCTGGAAAGAAGTCCAAGGTGAAGTACTGTAATTATGGGCAACCTAGTCATGTCCAAAAGGATTGTAAAGAGGAGAAAAAGAAGAAGAAGAAGTATTCTTCCGAAAATGATTCTTCTTAGAGTGATGCAGATGCTTTCATTGCAGCCTTGGCTACACAGACATCAGATGATGTCTGGCTGATTGATTTGGGAGCATCTTTCCACATGACATCTCATAGAGACTGGTTCACAAAGTATGAAAAATACGATGGTGGAAGGGTCTATTTGGCAAGCGATTCATCTCTGGAAATAGTTGGTCGTGGAAGAGTCATAATTCAATTCCCTGATGTAAGAATGAAGGGAATCAATGATGTGATGCATATACCAGGTCTGGCTCAAAATTTACTTTATGTTAGTAAGTTGATCGATATTGGAGTGCGAGTCATGTTCTCTGGAAATGGCTACAAGATGACTAGAGGCTCAATGGTGCTAGCAAGGGGTGCTCGTATTGGTACCTTGTATAAGCTGGATGCACATGCTGTGCAATGCAATAGTGTCTCTGTAAAGTCACATAAGGCTACTCATGGAGAAAAGGAGGAAAAGGTTCCTGATAGTGCAAACTCTATGGAAGTTAAACTTCCAGCAGAAAAGACTATGCTCTGGTATCATAGGCTTGGCCACATTGGTGAAAAAGGTTTAAAAACCTTGAAAAATAAAAACCTGGTTGAAGGGCTTGATGACTGTAACCTTCAATTAGAATTTTGTGAACATTGTATATATGGTAAACAACACCGTGTTTCATTCTACTTCAGTCCTCATAAATCTTCTGGTTTACTTGATTATATTCATTGTGATGTTTTTGGTCCAGTAAATATTCCTTCTTTGTCTAAATCAAGATATTATGTATCGTTCATTGATGATTATTCAAGAAAGACATTTGTTTATTTTTTGAAAAGTAAATCAGAAGTATTTAGTCATTTTAAGGAATTTAAAAACCTTGTGGAAAATCAGACTGGAAGAAAAATAAAATGTTTAAGGACTGACAATGGCAGTGAGTTTTGTTCTAATGAGTTCGAAAGGTACTGTAAGGATCATGGGATTAAAAGACATAAAATTACACCCTACACTCCGCAACAAAATGGAGTTGCTGAAAGGTTCAACAGGACAGTGATGGAAAGAGCGCGAAGTAAAAGAGCGCGAAGTATGCTAAGTAGTGCTGGCTTGGAGGAGAAGTTTTGGGCTGAGGTGGTTGCAACATCATGTTATTTAATAAATCATTCTCTAAATTCTGCTCTTGTTGAGAAAACACCTTTGGAAGCATGGTCTGGAAAGAAGCCCTCTTTGAGACACATTCGTGTCTTTGGTTGTGAGGCATATGCATATGTGTCGAATGAAAAAAGGTCTAAATTGGAAAAAAATGTTGTTAAATGTATTTTTATTGGTTATAGCGCTAGCATAAAAGGATACAAGCTTTGGAATCCTGACACGGAGAAGGTTCTATACAGAAGAAGTGTTATTTTTGTGAGCTGAAGCCTTCTACTTTGGATCTGCAGTTAGAGACAAAATCAGAAAATAAAAAGGATGTAGTTGAAATTCCTTTGACACTAGATAAAGAGGAATTGAAAATTCAAAATGTACTTGAAACTGAGGAGAGCTCAAGTAGCTCTGAGAGTTCTGAAGAAGAAGATCAACCTCAGCCTCAACTTGTGAGGAGGTCAACACGAGAAATAAAGCAACCTGATAGGTATGGGTTTTCTTTGTTAGATTCTACTTGTGCCTATGCTTTAATTTCTAACACTGATGAGCCTAGGACTGTGAAAGAGGCATTTAGAATGTTTGATTCAAACTCTTGGTTGGAAGCCATGAATGAAGAAATGGCATCATTAGAAAAGAATGATACTTGGAGTTTGGTGCCCTTGCCGAAGGTAGAAAAGTTGTTGGCTACAAATGGGTATTTAAAAAGAAAATAGGTCTGGATGGTAGTGTGGAAAAGTATAAGGCGAGGTTGGTTGTGAAGGGATATTCCCAGGTAGAGGGAATTGATTATGGAGAAATGTTTTCTCCTGTAGCTAAGCTGACGTCTATTAGATTTCTTTTGTCACTTGCAGTAGCGTATGACTTAGAGATTGAATAGATGGATGTGAAGACAACATTTCTTCATGGTGAACTTGAAGAAGAAATTTATATGTCCCAGCCTGAGCACTTTGTGGAAAAAGGTAAATAAAAACCGGTTTGCAAGTTGAAAAAATATTTGTATGGATTAAAACAATCTCCTAGAATGTGGTACCAGAATTTTGACACTTTTGTTTTGTCATTGGGATTTGTAACATCAAAATCTGATCATTGTGTGTACTACAAAGCTGAAAATGATTATGTTCTTATTATTGCTCTCTATGTTGATGATATGTTGTTCATAGGCAATAGTAAGTTAATGATTTTTGATCTAAAATATCAGTTGTCTGCAAAGTTCGAAATGAAAGATCTTGGTGCAGCCAGGTATATTCTAGGAATGGAAATAACCAAGGACATGAAGAGTAGAAAACTTTGGCTCAGTCAGAGTAAGTATATTAATACTGTTATGGAGAGATTTTGTATGACTGATTGCAAGCAGCTAGTTGTTCCAGTTTTGCAGGGAATGAAGCTATCTATTGAAGACTGTCCAAAATATCCTACTGAGATAGAGGACATGAATAGAGTGCCTTATGCTAGTGCAGTTGGCAGTTTAATGTATGCAATGGTCTGTACAAGGCCAGACATTTCCCAAGCAGTGGGAGTACTTAGTCATTTTATGGAAAATCCTGGAAGGACACATTGGAATGCTATGAAAATAGTGTTTAGATATCTAAAGGGCACTTCAGAATATGCTTTGTATTACCATGGAAATTTGGTTGGATCACAGAGGACTCTCAACATTCGAGGCTATGTAGATTCTGATTGGGCAGGGGATATTGACAACAGAAGATCCACCAGTGGATATATTTTCATGATGAATGGTGGTGTAGTTAGTTGGATGAGCAAGCGGCAGGCTGTAGTCACTTTGTCCACTACATAGGCATAATACATGGCAGCAACACATGCCTGTAAAGAAGCAGTCTAGTTAAAATGTTTGTGTTCTAACATTGGGTTTGATGTAGGGAAAATTACAATTTACTGTGACAGTCAGAGTGCTATTTATTTGGTGAAAAGTCCTACTTTCCATGCCAGGACGAAACATATTGATGTGTAGTATCATTTTGTATGAGATATGGTGGAGGATGGAAAGGTCTCTTTAGAAAAAGTGGATACTCTGGAAAATGATGTAGATGCATTGATGAAACCAGTGAGCACAGACAAGATCAAGTGGTGTGCCAGTTTGATGGGCCTTAGTGCCCATGAATTTTAGTAGTTTTTTTGTGCTCTGGAGGTGTCAGTAAGATCTTCGTCAAGTGGGAGATTGTTGGAAAATGTGCCTCAAGATTATTGACATGAAACTCCTGAAAGGGAAAAGTCGGTGAGACCCTCTGAATGTCTTACCAACTAGCAGCTGTGTTCTAAACTTCTGAAGTGCTTAGATCGCCGAGACTTTGATTTTGTCTTTCTGACGGGAGTCATCGGCAAGACATGCCTATCGCTGTGAGTTTTCCATCTCATTCCGCCTGGAAAGACCTCTTGTTGACAGGATGGTTCCTAGTGGTTATCGGGGAGACTCTTGGTGATGAGTGGCATCAGGGAGAGACATGAAGCTTTGGAATGGCTCATTCCGATAGAGTATGTCTCACCGACGGTCTTACACAAGAGTGTCTTCAGGGTGACATGAAGGCTCGATAAGAGTCTAACCGATGGTGTTGCTCTTGCCGATAGACTGGTCGGAGTAATATGAATTGCTGGGTATGCCTTCAATGTGATCTCCTGTTGATGACTGTTGGTCTAGTCGACAGACAAGTGCTTTCGGTGAGAACTCTTGCCGATGGTTTTCCTCTCACTGACGGGTATGAACATTAGTATGACATAAGGTTCTATAAGACTCTTAACGATAGAAAAAATCTTGCCGATAGGTCTGCACAAGCTGGATTTGTGTTTAGTATGATGTCTCGCCGATAGCGGTGGTCTTGCCGATGGTTCTATAGTGGATATCAATGTGATGTCTTAGCGATAGAGTGAGTTTGGACGATAGGTTTGAAATCGATATGACTCTTGCCGATGGTAGTGACTCTTGCCGATAATGATAGTCAGGCATTATGGCATCATGGAGACACGACCTAGTGTCTCACCGACATGCGATACAGTTTGAACGCCTTGACCGAATTTCTATCCTACATGGTCTATTTTGAGCCAATCAGAGAAGCAGAATGTGAACCATTAGCAATTGGACTGTTGCGATCGTTCCTGTGAGGGAGATGAACAAACTGTGAGAGAATGGATTACTCTCTGGTAATAGTGGATGACGATAAACAGTGTGAGATAATGAAGTGTTGCTCGATTGAACACAAATTGATCTGAGTGAATTCATTGGATGTTTCTGAGAGCATTTCTGTACAAGAATGATCAGTGAATGTTGTTGTAAATTGACATCAGAAAGTGAAGTCTGTACTCTGTATGTAATTTTGTTTACTGTAATACAAAGAGGTTTTTCTTGGTGTGGTGGGTTTTTCTCCCTTAAGGGTTTTCCCATGTAAATCTAGTGTCCGTATGTTCATTTCTTTGTTTTGTTATTCCTTTCAAGTGTATCTTAATGAACTGTAATTGTAAAATTTAAAGTCATATCTACATTCTTCCCTGAGGTTTTGACGTTAGGAGAGTTTGTTCCGCACCTAAGCTTTCCTTACAATAGGACTCTAGTGAACTCCAAATTAGAAAATGTATGCTCTAAAATGAAGTTGGGTTCACCAAAATGAACCAAAGGGAAAATGGGTGCTTTATGGCCTAGGTCATAGAACACCACTATTCTCCCCTTGTCATTCAAGAATGTCCTAGGACCCCAAATTGGATTGACTATCAACCCCAAAGGTGAGACAATTCTCAACAAGGAAGACCTAGGAGGGGGTTCTTTTAGGCTTTAAAGGGTTCACCACCAAGAAAAATCTTGGAAAAGATAGCTTAACATTTAAATCACAAAACCTAGTAATACAAGTTAAATAATAAGTGCAAATGATGAAATTAAGCAACAAAAAATTATGATATGTGTACCTGGGAAGTCTAAAAATATGATGAGGATTCTGGAAATGTAAAAACATTGTCAAAATATGCTAGGGAGGACTAAGACACCCTTACTGTCTTATTAGTCCTGCTACTATTTTTCGAGGAAGATGCAAAATATTTTGAAGTCGAAACATGATGTAAAATAATCTCTACAAAATTAGACTTGGAGGACTCAAACACCCTTGCTATCATCTTATTCCCAATCTGAATTTCTGAAATCTCTGATTTTGATCCCGAGGCTTGATGTCTGCACTTCCTTCTTCTCTGATCTCAAGCTCTGAAACTTCTAAATCTAGCCTGTAAGTGAGTTCCTGTGAAGATGACAACTTTGCAACTTTGCACTTCAAATGATCTTCAAGTCTTCAACCTAAATCTACAAACACAAACATGCAAGAGAGGAAAAACTTGTTGATTGTTAGTAAATGGGGGTTTGCCTGGGTCAAACCCCTTGTTGGTAATTAAAACTTGGAATGAAATGGAATAAAGGAGGGAAATGATTAATGAACAAAGTGCTATGTTGCAACTCACCAAACCCTTGTTATGAAATCTGCAAACTTGTGTGAAGTGGCTAGCTTGAATGTAGATCTTAAATAAAAGGAATGCTTGATAGATCTTGACTTGAATTGCTTGCTTGAATCAAAATCCTACATCACAAATGTTAGCTCAAAAACACACATGATCCAAGAATATCTTTGATATAATGCTTGAATCTTAATGATGGATCCAAATCCATGATGAATTTCTCTTGAATTCTCTTGTGAACTCAATTATGCTATAAGGATGAATAATTGAATGCTTGGATGAAAAATGAGTGGAAAACCTTGTATTTATACTTATCCATGCTTAATATCTTGAAATTACACCACAAAAAGTGGACATATGAATTCATTAATTAAAGGAGGCTAAATCTCACCAAGATTTGAAATGAACTCCCAAAAATAGCCTAAGGGGGACTAAGACGCCCTAGATGGCATCTTAGTCACGAGGCATGAAACTCGGGGCACAAACTCCAAAAAGGGGTGCATTTAAGGTTCCATTGAAATCAAGGACCCAAGACCTTTGGGAGACAAAGACGCCCTAGGTGGCATCTTAGTTCCAACCCAAAAATTGGGGGCACACAAGAAGAATCATTAAATTATCATTTATCCATTGATGTTTGTCTGGATTAGCCATAAAAAATGTAATTCATTCGACTTGTGTATGTAAAATAGGACCAATTAAGTCACAAAGAAGGATAAATAAAGCAAGGCTGGCCCAAACAAGTGTGAAAATTCCAAGGTATGCATTTTCCTACACTATATTTAGCCCTCACTTTGGTGAGAGGATGAACTTACATTCAAACTTACATTAAAGTAGCCAACCACACAATCAAGAGGGATTCAAATGTATGAATGCTAGTAAGATAGGATGACAATAACAAAGAGGGTGGCCAAGACCCCAGGATCAAGATCCTATGGAAAAACAACATAGGCACAAAGGAAAACACTTGTGGATGATATATGAAGCTATAACCAGATTGCAAACATGTTCCATCAAAGATAGAAAAAGGAAAAAGGAAAACAAAAATGCAACAAATGAAGCTTCGACTGGATGTCCAACGCGCTATGGATTGGGTCTAGGCTATTTTTCCAAAAGAGGTTTACAAGTGGAATGCTGTCCACTATGCAAACAAAACACATGCTCACAAGGGCTAGTGAAGCTATTTGTCCACTAGGTGAGCCCCAAGAGGTCTGTATCAACATCACACCCCCATGACTATGATCAAGACAAAAATAAAAATTCACGTTCACAAGGGCTAGTGAAGCTACTTGTTCACTAGGCGAGTCCAAGGGAACCGTATCAAAGTCATACCTCCATGAATTTAATAAGGTAGAAAAATGCATGCTCACAAGGGCTAGTGAAGCTAGTTGTTCACTAGTTTAACCCCAGGGGACCATATCAAAGCCATACCTCCATGACTTTAATAAGGTATAAAAAGAAAAAATGCAACAAGAAAGAGGTATGTTCGAAGTTATTTTGCTTAGTTCATGCAAGGTCTCATCTTAGGGAACATTGTGCCTAATGTCTCCAAGAGAGGAAAATCAAAGAAATATCACACTCTCAGAGGAAATAAAACCCAATGACGCCACCAATAAAAGAATGCATCACAATAAGAAATAAAATCGCACAATGAAACATGAGTGTCGATGTATGCCCCTAGTTTAAAGTGGTTGCTAACACCATTGCTATGAGAAATTTATTTGAAGTAGAAGAAGACATGAGAGCTTACTCAAAAAGCCCTATGCCAAGTCATATGTTTCCAATAAGCTATGTCATGCAATAGGATGGAATGGTTTCCCCCAAAAATACAATGCTAAGGATAACTCAGTGTGTCACATGTGAGCCAACTTAAGGAATTTTGTCCACATCCCAAGCTTGCTCTTACAGATACATGGAAGGTTGTCAACTAGCCAAAAGAGACAATGGCAAGCGACATCTGAGGAGATGGCTACCCAACCCATGCCCCCACTTAGTGCAAGACAAGGGTGAGTGGAAATGATTGATGAGATTCATGCTAGAGTGAAAATCAGTATCAATTAGAGGAATTAGATGCTCCCACGTAAGGAAGAGATCCAAAATCCTTAAAATGTTGGATTTTACTACTCAAAACTCAAAGCCTTACATTCATTAGTGGCATGAACATGACTCTATGATATGCAAAAAATGAAATCTTGTAGTAAAATTTATTTCTTGTTCTTGGAGGGAGATATATCAAATGATCTCAGAGGAGTCTCAACAAGATACATCCCTCTTGATCAATGGTATAAAATGGTTCTTTATTTTGTGACAAAGATATCTCTTGCTTAGTACAGGATGCGGTACTTACACAAGACTCTTTAGATTGTGAGATTTTGTACTCTTATTTAAAGGAAGGTATAAAATCTAACGAATTCAAATCAGTAGTGGTTTGCATGATGACATTAATATTAAGCAAGGACTTTTTTGTTTCATTCAAATGATAGCAGTCAAGACCACTAGTGTCTATCAATTCAGGATGCACTATTGTTAAAGTCAGCTTAGAGGAATCCTTTGTGTGAGTGTTGATTTTAAGTGAAGGCTTGTTTATTTATATCAAAGGACAATAACCAAGACCACTAGTCTTTTCTTGTGTTTGAGGCTCTATAGGGACACAGATACCTTGTTCTCTAGCACCACATCCTTTTCCACTATAACCAAGTTGTTTCATCATTTCATAACCTTTTCCATAAAGTTTATTCATCTCTTTTGGATTCGGTGGTTGTTGTTAGTCTATCTCCTTAAAATTTGTCATATAATTTTCTTCTTCTTCTAAAGTGGTTGAGGTGGATGCTTTCAAAGGGTCATCCAAATTTTGTGTTGACATTACCACTTTTTATTTTCCCTTGTCTGAATCTTTGTTTATTTTCTTGTATTCTCCCATGAATGTTGGTTTGAAACTCAACGATCCCAAATCATCTAGCAATATCACTTTGAAGGGTTTAGGACATCTATATTTTTGTTGTTCTTGTATGGGTTCTACTTGTGTAGTTGGTGTCAAAGTTTTCAAAGGATTCTCTTTACCTTTCTTAATACATTCAAACAATTGTATGAAACTCAGGACCGACTTTGATTGTATAAAATTTGTTGTTGTGGAAATATTTCATGATACGATGAAGGGTAGAGGGCACAACATTCATCTCATGAATCCATGGTATGCCTAAAAGAAGATTGTATGAAATATCATTAGGCATTGGATGGATCAAGGTTTGTAATGTAACTTTGTCAACTTTAATACTTAATGTGATCACTCCAAGTAGTCATTTTCTCATGTTATCAAAGCCACTAATAGATAAAGAGGCGGGTTGGATTTTTGATTTATCAACACCAAGCTTATCCAAAAGGTTTACACTACACACATTTAAGGTTGAGCCATTGTCAATAAGGATTCATTTTATCCTTGTGCTATTGTATTGAGTTGTGATCATGAAATAATCATTTTGTTTTTTCACTTCCAAAGGAGGGTGCTCACTTTGGTGGAAAAAAATGTTAGCATTTATTCCTTGAATCATTGTTGTTATGTCATTTGGGTTTACACTAGAGGGGACTACAACTTGTTGTAAGGTTGTTTGAAGCATAGTGTGATAATCAGGTGAATTCTGAATTAGGTCCCATAGGGATATCTTTGCAGGAGTATTCTTAAGTTTTTCAACAAGATCATACTCCTTCCCACTCTGCGAAGTTAAACGAGGAGCACTAGGAAAAATGGGATTAGGCAATGGGAGCTGGATGTTGAAGTTCTTTGTCTTGGTTGTGGATTGTTTCTAGTGTTATATGTATGAGCAACAGTATTGTAACTCAGTTGCTGCAAACCATTGTTCTTAGGTGGTTTGAGTATAAGGATGGGTTTGTTTTGAACTTGTGGTTTTTGAAAA
This sequence comes from Sequoia sempervirens, assembly GCA_007258455.2. NCBI lineage: Eukaryota > Viridiplantae > Streptophyta > Pinopsida > Cupressales > Cupressaceae > Sequoia > Sequoia sempervirens. The sequence continues at coordinate 1,055,192,854 of VDFB02281492.1, read as the reverse complement.
GGTTGATAAACGATAAGTTTAGGATCAAGAGAGTACTCCAAGGGGTATCTAATATGCGTAAGCTCAGAAGAATTATCCTTATTTTCATGATCTCTTAGTGAAGGGGAGTCTAATGTCACTTCCTCATCTTCATCTAAGGAATTACTATTGTCAATGTTCTCATTTTCTTCCATCATTATATCTTCCCTAGTAGGAGAGTTTTTAGGAGAACTACAAACCAAATGTTCTTGACATTCAAGGATTGGTTCTTCCAAAATGAATTCATCACAAGTAGGGGAATGATCAATGGTTGAATTTTATTTCTTATCAATGATGTCATTATCGTGTTCAAGAATGCTTTCCTCATAACTTTCATTGATTAAAGTATCTTCTTCACAACTAGGAGAGATACTAGGAGAAGAACAAAAGTAATTATCATGATTATCCATAATTTCATTCCTTTATCCTATAATGTCTTCCAAAATAGGATAGGTAGGGGAAGGATCATTGATGTAAGCAAGGTGGTGATAACCTTCCTTCCAAGTCAAAATGACCCAACACAACAAGGAAACCTACTTATGAACACAAAACACTTCACTTATCTCAAACTCCGCCAATAGGCTTCTAGCCTTCAAACCACAACACTAGGACTTATCTTTTGGAGAAGGATGTACAAAGGCTAATAAGACATCAATTTAGACTTCCCATAGAACCAACACAAGTTTCCCAAAATATTACAAGTGACTTCTTTGACACAACCTTGAGAAACAACAAACTACCCCTATTTTAGGCTACTAGATTAGCCCTCTTTTACAAAGGAGGTCCCTCCAATTCTTCAATTTTTCATTAAAACTCTTTAGAAAGTCACAAATTGTCTATCAATACTCCAAATTCCAACATCTATTCTAAGTTTCAAGACTCCTAGGGCACTGATCCAACAAACCCTCACATTTCATGCATAAAAGCTAGGGTTTAATGAAACTAACATCACCGGGGATTTCCTGACACACCCAATGCCTCAAACACCTTAAAAATTCCCTAAAAAAACTTACAAAATCATTACATAGACCAATATTTCATTGTTTTGAAAAAACCCTATATTGAAACCTTCATTTCACATAGAAAATCACCCAAATTTACCCTAGGGCATCATCCCACTTCATACAAACTCAACTCCTTTTCCGAAAACCCATGTAAGAACCTAAATTACAATGAATAGGACCCATCCCATGAGAAACAGTAAGTACAAAAAGTGGAATGGGTCTTATCACCATTTTAGAAGGAAATCAAACCTAAAAATAGAGAATTACAGGCTGCCTGAAAAAAATTAAGAAATCTCCCACAAATCTGACTGTTAGACTCTCAAATTTGAAATATTTGATAGCTATTACATGAAACTACATTACACTATGATATTTAGATCATTTAGGTCTTGTACATGACCATATAGTATGTAAAAATGTATTTAAATCAGAGAAATATGTGGAAAAAGCATTGTATTTTGTATTGGAATTTCAAAACTGTCCACCATAAATCATCTTCAAGCCATAGAGAGTATTTTTATAGCCATTACATTCAAAACTGACCAACCAAACATTCATAACTACTTTTCAAATTCTATGTTCCTTCACATTCCCTAAAAAAGTTGCAATTTTGCAATTTTTTGCCTTGACAACATTTCACTTTTTTGTGCAACTTTTATTAACTTGACACCTAAGACTCTAAACCACCCAAATATATAATAAATGGTCTTGTAAGACCTTATTTAGCATAAATAGAATCTATTTACTCCAAACCACCCTACTGACCAACCTATTACATCTTCAAGAATTCAATCTTGCAAATGGCGAATTAGGTGCTCCTGCACCATACACCCCCACAGGAAAATAGCTCATGCCACAAGAGCACTAATTTGTTCTAGTTCCACCTTGGTTTCCACATGCATATTTCCCTGCAAATATTCTTCCCTGATGTAGGCACTGATATCTTGTACCATACTTTTCCTTCATGTCTTTACTTGCACTTGAACATGACTCATTCTTTATAGTCAGACCTAATAAAGGTCTTCTATCCTTTCTCTGACCCAAACATGACAATGTTCCTATCTTTATACAATCAAATAAACTCTTACCAATTGTCACTTGATCTATCTTATCTTTTTCTTCAGACTCAGGCTTGCAACTTTCTTTACTGCCTTGCCCATTATGTCCTTTCTTTACTGTCAACTGTTCCACTATCTTGTCAGTAACCAATACCTTTGTACCAACAGATCCATCCTCCAATGTACTCACTGTATTTTCTGATTTATTAACCCCTCTACCTGTAGTTCTTGTTAGCTTTGTAAACTCACTTTTATCTATAGGACACACAATGGTCCCCACCAAAACATTCTCACTCAAATTCACTATCATTCTTACCTTGCAGAGCTGATTCAATCTTCTTACCTGCTACCATTGCTTTCTTAGACTTTGAGCTATCTGCAACACCTAAATTTTTGTCTTCATTCACAACTCCTACAAGCTCCTTTTTTCCACACATAATCAAAATTTCCTTACCTTTCTCATCTTCCACCAAAGGAGTTAAAACAAACTTGCATCCATCCTTCACTATTGTATATGTGTTTTCTCTGCCATCATACAAGGCACGCCTGTCATACTACCAAGTTCTACCTAGGAGTAGGTGACAACAATCAATAGGAAGAATGTCACAAACTACACTATCTTTAATCCTCCAATTTGTAAATCTACCATAGCTTTTTCATTAACCAACAAATATTTCCCATCACTCAACCAAGAAACTTTATAAGGTAACTCATGAGGAACTTTTTGCAGATTCAATTTGTTAACCATCTCACTTGACACAATGTTTTCTGTTGAGCTTGAATCAATAACAATTTTGCATACCTTGTTTTACACTTACATGTAGTCTTGAAGAGGCTCTTTCTTTGCAATGGTTCCACCTCCTTGGATGCCTTCAATACAGTCTTTCTCTTCATCAACATTTCCCCTGTCTGAGGAGCAACTCTTAAACTTGCAGAATTTGTACTCTCACATTCCTCTTTTCACCACTTGACAAACTACTAACCCTTTCAAGACACTTCCAAGATGGATGACCATATTCATTACAAGTATAACATCTCCCTACAAAATCATTATAGTTTCTACCACCACTAAACCCTCCTCTACCTCTAAAACCTCCTCTAGCATCAAAACCTCGCTCCTTAACTCTATTCACTCCTTCTTGTTCTTCCAATGGATACTTTGGTGTAGGGATTGTTCCTCTTCCTCTTGCACTAGTTCCTTTTCCTCTAACTAATTTCTCTTTCCTTGTTTTGAGCTTCTCCTCCACCTTGATTGCTAATTGGAAACATTCCTCAATAGAATTTGGGTTAGCCACAACAAGTTCATCTTGAATATTAAATCTGAGACCACCTAGGTATCTAGCCACCTTTTCAACTTCATCTTCATCCCTTCTTGACCTTATGCTTAGTTTGTAAAATTCATCATTGTATGAATTGACATCAAGATATATTTTTTTGAATCCTTGTAACTTCTTATACAATTGAACTTCATAGTCCTGGAAGAAACTTACCTTTTAGTTTTTGCACCATCTTGTCCCAAGAAGTAATCCTTGATTTTCCTTGTTTTCTTCTCTCTGCTTGCTCATAATCCCACCATAGTAGAGAATGACCTTTGAGTTTAGTCTTTGCTACCTTCACCTTCTTTTCTTCTAAAATATCTTCACTCTCAAAGTGGTTATCCATAGCATCTATCCAATCAAGCAATTATTCTTCATTTAAATTACCACCATACAAATGAAGATCAACTTTTACCTTCATTAAATCACCTTTCATTTCTTTGAGAAAATTTTCCATCCTCTGATCTTCAGGATCTAACTCATCATCAACATCTTCATATTTTTCATCATCTTCCTTTGATTAACTTTCTTCATTCTCATCTCTTATTTTCTTTGTCTCCAAGGCAACAAGCCTTGCCAATACTGCATTATGTGACTCCAAAAGATTAGCATGCTTCTCCTTCAAATCTTGCAACTCTCTAGCAGCACCAACACCTTTCAAAGGAATCTTCACCAATGTGACCTTCTAATCAAATTTCTTCAAACCTACAAAATGCAATCAAATAACCAACAAAAAACCTTGTCCCTATGCTCTGATACCACCTTATGTAAGCAAGGTGGTGATAACCTTCCTTCCAAGTCAAAATGACCCAACACCACAAGGAAACCTACCTATGAACACAAAACACTTAACTTGTCTCAAACTCTCACCAATAGGCTTCTAGCCTTCAAACCACAACACTAGGACTTATCTTTTGGAGAAGGCCATACAAAGGTGAATAAGACATCAATTTAGACTTCCCATAGAACCAACACAAGTTTCCCATAGCATTACAAGTGAATTCTTTGACACAACCTTGAGAAACAACAAACTACCCCTATTTTAGGCTATTAGATTAGCCCTCTTTTACAAAGGAGGTCCCTCCAATTTTTCAAGTTTTCATTGAAAGTATTTAAATAGTCAAAAATTGTCTATTAATACTCCAAATTCAAACATCTATTCTCAGTTTCAAGACTCCTAGGGTGTTGATCCAACAAGCCCTCACATTTCATGCATAAAGGATAGGGTTTAATGAAACTGAAATCACCTAAGATTTCTTGAGACACCCAATGCCTCAAAAACCTTAAAAATTCCCTGCACAAACTCACCAAATCATTACATAGACCAATCTTTCACTGTTTTGACAAAACCTTATATTGACACCTTCATTTCACATAGAAAATCACCCAAATTTACCCTAGGGAATCATCCCACTTCATACAAACTAAACTCCTCTTCCTACAACCCATGGAAACACCTAAATTACAATGCATAAGACCCATTCCATGAGAAACAGTATGTACAAAAAGTGGAATGGGTCATATCACCATTTTAGAAGGAAATCAAACCTAAAAATAGAGAATTGCGGGTTGCTTCAGAAAAGTTAAGAAATTTCCCACAAATATGACTGTTAGACTCTCAAATTTGAAATATTTGATAGCGATTACATTCCCCTACATTACAATATGAGATTTAGATCATTTAGGTCCTGTACGGGACCGTATAGTATGTAAAAAGTTCTGGAAATCAGAGAAATATGCAAAAAATGTGTTGTATTTTGTATTGGAATTTCAAAATTGTCCACCATCAATCATCTTCAAGCCATAGAGAGGATTTTTATAGCCATTACATTCAAAAATAACCAACCAAATTTTTATAACTCTTTTTCAAATTCTATGTCCCTTCACATTCCCTAAAAAGTTGCAATTTTGCAATTTTTTGCCTTGACAACATTTCACTTTTTTGTGCAACTTTTATCAACTTGACACCTAAGACTCTCAACCACCCAAATACATTATAAATGGTCTTGTAAGACCTTATTTAACATAAATAGACTCTATTTACTCCAAACCACCCTACTGACCAACCTATTACATCTTCAAGAATTCAATCTTGCAAATGGTAAATTAGGTGCTCATGCACCAATCATAAAGAGGGTTGTCATAAATCTTAAAGTTTTGATCATCCAACACCAACATATCTTCACTTAATTTTTCATCCTCTAGAACATTATCATGCAAGAGGTGAAGATGCTGGGAGATGAATGTAGACTAGTTGAAGTTTCAATGGTCTCTTGTTGTGTTATGTGGTCATCATGATTACCTATGGTTGTTTCTTCTTGTTCATCAACGTATTTCCTAGCAAGAGAGGTAGAAGGAGAGAAAAGAATAGTATTCTCAAAACTCTCATTCATTGGTTCTTCTAACACCGAAATATCTTCTTCACCAATAGGAGAGATATTAGGAGAAGAATGAATATGATTTTTAGGATTTTCCAAGGTCTCTTTCACTAAAACACTCTCATAGGGAGGGGATATGAACTTTTTATTAGCGTTCCTAGAAAGGTAAGGTACTAGAATTGTTTGAGAAAAAATGAAAAACACTTTTAAACATCTCATGCAATGCTTTAATAATGCAAATAATGTGTATCCAAAGATGCAAAACACTTTTATCCAGTGTATGCAAAAATTTAAGAATGCAAAAAATGTATATCCAAAAATGAAAAGCACTTTTATCAAACTTATGCAAAGTTTTATGAATGTAAACATTGTATATGCAAAAGTGAAAAGCACTTTTATCCATATTATATAAAGTTTTAGAAATGTTAGCATTTTCAGATCTAATGATGATTGTAATTGAAATGGTTTCAAAAATGAGTGTCCTAAATTGATGTTTTTGACCTAGATGTATAAAATAGATATTCCCAAAACTTTCTAGACATATAGTATATGTTACCAAGAGGCTTAGGAAGCACAAAAAAGAAGATTTAAACCTTGAAAAACTGAAACTTCAAACTCCACAGGAACTAAGACACTAGCAAGGGTGACCTAGTCCTACTGATGAAATTTTGAAGTTCCAAAACTAGAACCAAATGCAATCAACCTCGATAGGATTCTGAAGAAGAAACCTATAGAGGGACTAAGATGTTAGTAAGGGAGTTTTAGTCCTAGTGAGGTTTTTTTCTTCTTCAGAAAAATAGACAAATTTGGATTGATAACAGTGTTCCCAGGTTGCCTATCTAGGGACGTGATGTTTAGAAATAGAAAAGTGTGCAAATGAATGCAAGAAAAAGTGACTAATGACAAGCGATTGGATGCAAAGTGGAATGCAATTTTTTTCAATTTTGAATGCAATAACAATGTTCCTAAATGCAATTAGGATGATTGAAAATGCACTTTTCAGTTTTTCAATGAGATAAGATGATGCAAGAAATAAAAAATGCAACATATATGCACTTTCACTAATGCAAATGTAAGAAAGCCTAGATGCACTTTCACTAATGCAAGATGCAATGCAAGAATGAATGGAACCTTGATCTAGGACTTTAGTGAACTCCAAATCAAAAAATGAATGCTCTAAATTGAAGTCAGGTTCACCAAAATGAACCAAAGGGAAAATGGGTTCTTTATGGCCTAGGTCATAGAACACCACTATTCTCCCCTTGTCATTCAAGAATGTCCTAGGACCCCAAATTGGATTTACTATCAACCCCAAAGGTGGGTCAATTCTCAACAAGGAAGATCTAGGAGGGGGTTCTTTTAGGCTTTGAAGGGTTCACCACTAAGCAAAATATTGGAAAAGATAATTTAATGTTCATTCAACTCACAAAACCTAGTAATGCAAGCTAAATAATGAGTGAAAATGATGAAATTAAGCAACATAAAGTTATGATGTGTGTACTTGGGAAGTCTGGAAATGTGATGATGATTCTGGAAATGCAAAAATGCTATCATAATATGCTAGGGAGGACTAAGAAACCCTTACTATCTTATTAGTCCCATTGCTATTTTTTAGGGCAGATGCAAAATCTTCGGATGCCAGAACAAGATCCAAAAGAATCTTTGCAAAATTACACTTGGAGGACTAAGACGCCCTTGCTACCATCTTTGTCCCAATCTAAATTTCTAAAATCTTCGAGTGTGATCTTGAGGCTTGATGTCTACATTTCCTTCTTCTATGATCTTAGGCTCTGAAACTTCCAGATCTGGCCTATAGGTGAGTTTCAATGAAGATGACAACTTTGCAATGCAACTTTTCAACTTTGCAACTTTGCACTTCAAATTATTTTCAAGTCTTCAACCTAAATCTACAAACACAAACATGCAAGAAAGGAAAAAAAAAATGATTGTTAGTAAATGGGGGTTTTCCTTGGTCAAACCCCTTTTTGGTAATTAATCCTTGGAATGAAATGGAATAAAGGAGGGAAATGATGAATGAACAAAGTGCTATGTTGCAACTCACCAAACCCTTGTTCTAAAATATGCAAACTTGTGTGAAGTGGCTAGCTTGAATGTAGATCTTGAATCAAAGGAATGCTTGATAGATCTTGACTTGAATTTCTTGCTTGAAACAAAACCCCACATCACAAATGTTAGCTTCAAAAACACACATGATGCAAGAATATCTTTGATATGATACTTGAATCTTGATGATCGCTCCAAATGTTTGATGAATTGCTCTTAAATGCTCTTGTGAACTCAATTATGCTATAAGGATGAATACTTGAATGCTTGGATAAAAAATGAGTGGAAGAACCTTGTATTTATACTTATCCATGCTTAATATCTCGAAATTACACCACAACAATCAGACATATGAATTCATTAATTAAGGGAGGCTAAATCCTGCCAAGATTTGAAATTAAATCTCAAAAATAACCTAAGGGGGACTAAGACACCCTAGGTGGTGTCCTAGTCTTGAGGCATGAAACTCGAGGCACAGACTCCAAAAAGGGGCCTATTTAAGGTGCCTTTGAAATTAGGATCCCAATACCTTTGGGGGACAAATACGCCAAAGGTGGCATCTTAGTGTTGACCCAAAAATGAGGGACATAGAACTAGAATCATTAAATTATCATTTATCCATTGATGTTTGTCAGGATTATCCATAAAAAGATGTAATTCATTAGGCTTGTGGATGCAAAATAGGACCAATTAAGACACAAATAAGGATAAATAAAATAAGGTGGGCCCAGAAAAGTGTGAAAATGCAAGGGTATGCATTTTGCTACACTACACTAAGTTCATAAGAACAAGCATATCAAGTATTCCCAAAGGCAATCTTTTTCAAACAAAGGAATTATAATCAAATAACCTTTCAAACACAAACACTAGAGGAATAGAAATCAGCATGTTTGGATATAAAGTTCCAAAGTTGATAAGGCTACTTTCCATCTCAACCTCCACAACCATGAATGCTACTCCTTCAATGTTCAACTAATCTCCAAAGTCTATTCTCCTCTTAAGAACTCTCAACAAAATGAAACTTACAAACAAATCTCTCTCTCTCTCACTAAAACTCTGAAATTGATAGTTGCAAAAAAAATACAATAGAATAACAATAGAGAAATCAAATGGAAAGTGTAACAAATGGTAGAGAGCACCTCTATATATACTTAAATTTGATCATAATAATGCTACAAATGAGCTAACAAATCTACCACGTTCACATTCACATGCATGAACTCAGATTTAACTCTTAGCTTGCAACACATATCAATCCTCATATTTCCAATCTCATAGAATGTTGAGGTGACTTCATGCTTGTGACAACATGACTCTTTTACTGAGTCAAGGTACATCAACACATTACTACAGGTTTCCTATTTGATTTGCAAGTCGACTACCTTTACAAGTCTCTATCATTTTTGCATTGCCTGAGTTTCATGTTTATCATATGGCTTTGCTTGGATATGGCTCATGAAATAGACTAAGTCAGCAATGTATGATTCATCCTTACTTATACTTTATACGCTGCACATAAATCTCTTGACTTATTCTCCTCATGCTTAATGCGCAGACAAAGACTTCTCATATATTACATGCAGGTTTAAGTGCTTTACCTATTTAAATGATTATCATTTACTTTGCATGTAATCCATACTTATCCTTATAGTTAGCATTCATTACCTCTCCTATGCACATTATGGACAAAATATAAATGCTATAGCGCTAGCTTATTCTTAACCCATGTGACAGTTTAAACACTCTTTCATGAGCACTATATATGCGCTACACACATTTACCTAGATGCTTGTCTTCAAGTGCCTTTTAATATGCAAGTAATAACATTTACTTTGTCAGCAATTATATATACTTATGCGCTTGCATATAATTTAGCTTTTAAACACCTTTTACCACTATATGGTTGGCTATGCAAAATTTGCTTACTCTTATTTGCATTCACTAACCTATGCACAACATTTAAGACTCTTGTTTTAAACATTTTATTCATATGCATCATCTACAAGGTATGCCATGGATGTGCAAGTCTAATGCGCATCAAATATATATACACTTACATTATCTCAAATGCATATAACATTAATTATATATATATATATATATATTCAAATCATTAATTTCCTTTCATCATATATATTAAGAAATATAAATATACATATATATATATATATTATTATATATGCATTTACACATGTGTATACATTATTAATACACACACATATATATATATCGATTTCTCGCAGGTGTATGAATGTGTGAAAGTATTTCTACTTACATATACATACACATGGTGATGTGCATATGCGCGAGTCATTATATATACATACATATACTCATGTATACTTTTTATGTACATGTGTATCGATATAAGGATAATTATGCGAAACAAAACAAATACTTAAAGATTCAATCATGATAACTCAATTGAAAATAATTTAAAAATAAAAGATATTTACTTAAACATTTCAATCACCTCCAAAAACTAAGACCAAGGGTTTACTCACCAAATCTAGATTGACTTTGACTCAACTAGAGCAATCTAGGATGTGAGTGTGTGTATGCTCAATTAAACTCATTAAGGGTTACTAGACCAAGTTCTTCTCCTGAGTGATACTCCCCCTCTCGTACCTGAGGGCTTGACTCTTTCCTACATCCAACTTAGTGCATCACAAAGGTAGTTAGCCATTCACATGTAATTCATTTACATCATAAATCATTTGAATTATCAAAAGTATTTAAGTAATTGTATTCCATTGTACATTCATTCATCACATTCTCCATAATCATGTATATTCAAAACATAATCATTCCTTCAAAAAAAATAACATCTTAATGCATATCTTAGTATTTCATTCTTCAATTAAACATGTTAAGGTCACAATTTACATTTATCATCATATTTACTCATGAAGGTTAAAGTAACTTGTTAACTAAGAAACGGGGTATAACAACTTTGTATTTTCTTCTTCCAAGATGGAATCCAAAAGTTTTTTGGTGAGCTCTGTTGTTTCTTTTTGAAAATTTTCTAATTTTATTTTCTCACCCTCCATTAGAGTATGACCCTCTATGTTGTGTGGATCTCTTTAGTTTGGGCTTGTGCTAGCAACTCCTTTTGTTTCATGGTAAGATCAGACCCTACCTCCTTGATAGCTTTCTCCCTTATTTCATCTTCTTCTTTTAGGGATTTATCCCTCTTTTCATGGAGTGTGGTAACTATTGGCTCTAAAAACTCCTTGATTACTTCCTCTAATATTTTTCTAAACTTATTTATATACTATACTAGGCTTTGTACTATCCTATCTTTATTATATTTAGTTGGATATTGATAAATTGTGAGAACTTGTGGAAGCATATTGTGATAGATAATGGTGTTTGTAGTCACCATAACATTAATTGGTGGTTGTGGTTGCTCCAGTTCCTCTAGTTGTTGCATCTCAATTGTATGTTCCTTCTTTTTATTTTGTAGAGGCTTTTGTACCTCTTCCACCTCTTCTTATTCTTCCTCTTCTCCAAAAAATTGCATTTTCTTCATTTTTACTCACTGTTTGGCCCTTACTCTATGAGTCTTCTTCTCCACACTCATGTGTATTAGAGTTTTTGATATTTCTTACACATTTGGGGTCGTTACTATTTATGATGAGGATGCAGGTCCTTCAAATTATGTGCTTGTGGCTCCATGCAACCTTCCAAATATTTGTGAGGCTAGTGTGTGAGATTTTGGGGTTGGTGTGAAAGAATACGGTTGTGTTTCTCCCTTTGGTGGAATTCCCCATTGCTTTTGTAAATGTTTTTTGTTATTTTCAAATTTCTCCTCAATATTTTTCTTGTGGATTTGGTCCATAATCTCCTTGTATAGCCCAAATCATTCTATAAATTTGGGTCTTGTGTCAAGATGTTAAGAATTTTTGTAGCATAAGAATCTACTTCACTCTGTGAAATTTTGTAGGGTAGCTTAGGGATCCATGTCATTTGTGGCTCTACTACCTCCATATAATTGTAATCCTTATCTACCAAAAATGTATATTGTTTTATTGACTTGTATGGTATCTACTCTCTTGCTTTAAGTTGTTTCTAAAATCTTTTTTAGAATCCCTAGTATGCAAAAGTATATATCTTTCTATCCAAAAATTGGTGAGTGTGCATATTTATCTACGTTGCTACCAAAAGGTTTCCTTGCCACATATTTCCTTTGAAATTTGAGAGTTCATTCAAATAGTAGAATACTAGGAAAATGAGTAATGTGCCATACTGACTAGTACCAGGAGGTTCTGTTGTAGGTTTTCTATTAGCTAGTCCCTCATCACCTTGCATAGATCAAAATCCTTCCCTTCTATGATCATTTGGTATGCATTGTGAATTGTTGTGGCTATGGTGGAGTCCATCCTATTAGCATAGTAAATCTTGTATGCAATCCCCATTGTTGCATACCATACTGTAGGGTTTGTAATTTCCCAGATGCTCAAGCTTCACCCTTCTGGTGTTGCCCTAGTAAGAATGGTCATTGTGTCATTCTTAACTTCCTTATTTGTTGGGATCTCTCCAACCTTGCTTAACCTTGTTACTACATGGGTTGCCTCTTTTGTAATTTACAATAGGGTTTATTGAGGTATATGAACTTGTAGACACTTAAAATTGTCTTGATTGATATTGCACACTTGAATCTGATTACTAACACCATTTTGTCCTAAAATTCACCTCTTTTTTGACTATTTAATTAAATAATCCCAGTTGTTTAATTAAATTCTTCATTTTCATCTATTAATTTGATAATCAATTTTATTGGGTTAATTCATCTCGTTTCATACTAGTTTTCATCTTATTTGATTGATTAATGTGAATTATTTGATTAAATTGCTAATGTCCTCTCATTTAATTAAATAATCTTAATTATTGAGTTAAGTGTCATTTGACCCTCTTTCATTAAATAAATTAATTATTTAATGAGCATCCTAATTTCACTCAACTCGCACAATTAGAACTTCTTTTTAATTATCTAATTCCTATTTTCCGTCACCCTCCCACTTGCATGAGAATATTCTTCCATTTGAACTCCAAAATGGAATATTCCTTTGTAACAAATTCCTAGAAAACTTCCAAACAACTTTGGAAGTGTGCTTCTTTGAATCATTGTGAGCCATTTATTAACTCTTTGATCCATATGAACTTGCATTCTCATACAATGATGAGAACCCTTGATCCATTCCTTCACCCCTCATTACATCTCATCCATTGATTGATCAAATCAATCTGGACCCTTGATTCACCATTTTCTCCCATAAATGCTCCTCATTTCTTTGAGAAAAGGATCCACTATCATTTGAGAAAAATTATGTTATTGAAATGAATTCATACTTGCATCCATTAGCATTCATTTAAGCATTTTTCATCCATTGTGGTTCAAATCATCCATTATCACTCGTCAATCTATCAAATCAAGCATTTTTTATCCAAGGGATTGTGAAAGGGCTAACATTCCACATCAATGCAACACCAATCCCCCAATGGGATGAGGTTTGAGGCATTAGAATAGGTTTTCATTATTCATTTCTTGTTGCTTATGTTTAATGGATTCCTTATTTAATGTTTTTCAAGAATTTCATTGAGATTATAGCTTAACTTGTTAGATATTGCTTAGAATCTATTGGATCTAGTGTATTTAGCTCATGTTATGAGTATAGTCACATAACTCATCATCTATTATATTAAAAAATAAGCTCACCCAATTGTGCTCATTTTAGAAATCCGCGTAATCCTTCCATACATCAAGTCTGGTATGGGGTGAGTAGGTTTTTTCTTGAACTCTTCAAATTTTGTATGGTCAATATCTAATATTGTCTCATGGATGTATTTACTCACATATTTTGTGTATACCATGTCTATGGGGATGCTTGAAAATTCCCAATATTTATCGACCTCCATTGCTTTCAATAGATACTTGTATTTCAATCATGGCTTCTCTATGATGTTAACCAAGGTTGGGGTTGTCATTGTTTTCAACTATATGTATGAGTAGTAAACCTTGAATAGTGAATCATTATATAGAGAATTTGGGTGCAAGTGAGTATGGAGCAAGTGTAGGAGTGTTTAAATAGGTTTCAATCTAGTGGATGGAATTTTTGTCTTTCTCCCATTAGGTTTTGTGGAATTTTCTAGCCGTTTGAAACCTTAGTTTGCTAAGGGTTTAATTTTATTGTTTATTGATCTATAATACATATTTTACATAATATATACAATATGTGTCTTTTCTATGTTTATGATTTTCATCCCTCTAGTTGGTGGTAATGTTTAATTCTTGCACCATTGACATATCTTAATTCTACCACTCTTAATTCTACAATATCATGTATATAGTATGGTCCTAACCATATTACTTTCAACTTGCCTTTATTTTTGAATTTTCTATTGTATAGTAGGACTAGGCTCCCTATTTGAAAAGTTTTAGTGCAAAGGTTTCTATCATACCAAGTCTTCTATATTTTCCATTCTACTTCTTAGTTATATAAATCTATGAGCCTATTCTCATCCACCTTTTCTAGTTCTTCTGTCTTTTGTGCTAGGGACTCATCCCCATCTAACTACAACATGTGTGTAGTACATATGTTGGGAACTATAATGTTCATGGGAATTGCAACATTGGTTCCATATACTAAATGGAATGGTGTAAACTTGTTGGTTCTTTTGTAGGATGTGTGGTAGTCCCAAACTACCATAGGTATCTTTATGTCCCAATCTGAATTATTTCCATCACACAACTTCACCTGTTCCTTTTTCTTGGGGATCATATGGTGAGCTCTTATTATGTGTAATCATGAAATTTTTTAGGGGCTCCACAATTACTTTATTGAATTTTTTTTTTCCTTGGTTACTTACTATACTTAGTGGGAATCCATACCTAGTGATTATATTCTCATATAAAAATCTTGTGGTAGTCTTTGTGGTATAGTCCTTAATAGGTTTTTCCTTTTCCCACTTTGTTAATTATTCTACTCCTATTGATATGAATCTTTCTCTTGAGGGTTTAGTAAGATTTATGGTTCCTATAAATTCATTTACCCATTTTTCAAATGGGATTTTTTCTAATACTAGTTTTAGGGGTATCTCATCTCTTGCAATAGGTTTTCCCACCCTTTGGAAAATTTCATAGATCTTTGTATAATCATTTGCATCTCTATGTAAGATTGGCCACCAAAGTCCACCAAATTTAAATCTCTTAGTTGTTGTTTCACTGTAATTGTGTCCTCCCGCTATTCCTTTGTGTGCTTCTCTCAAAATAGATTGTATTCTATGTTTTTAAATAAATCTCCTTATAATTGTGTCATGTATTATGGGGTGTAATTCTCCTATAAATGTATAAGTTAGGGACTTCTGCACTAGAGATTTTTTATCTTGTAGTAAGAGACGTGTGTGAAATTATCTTTTAGACAAAAGTATAGAAATGTCATATAGCTCTTCTGGTACCACATTTATTCTAAATAGATGTGCGTCAGGTAGATCTTTTGGCTAGTCTTCCAATTTGATGGAACTTCATTAAATTTTTCTCCTTGTGTTCCGCTCATGCCCTGCCTGGTGTTACTGGTCTATCATGGTGTCGAAATTTTCCCTAGGTTGGGGGTTTTAGCCTTATTTTCATGTAAAACCCTTGTGTTCATTTTATGCCTTGGTCGGGATCTATTTTGAGGTTACTTTTTGGGGGGGCTTTAAAATGACTTATGTCCTATCGATTCGTCTAGGCCGAGTCCCTTTGTTTTAATTTTATTTCCTTCGTAGGATTTTTTCATTTTCCTATGTCCCGGTTGGCCCTGTTTTTCACAGTTTTTAAAAAAATTATGTCGTTGTTTACCATCCGCCTAGTGATGTCCCCTTATCCTCTTAATAAATTTTTTATTTTGCAGAAGGATGAAATTCACGCTACCATTGATCAATTGCCTTTTGATCTCAGTCGTTGCCTGCTATCCTGCGATGACCCCACCACACTGCTTTGATTGATCACGATATCACGGGCAGGCGCCACGTGTCCCATCCGGTGAGGCCGATGGGAATAAGTTTGGTTGACCATCGATCAATTATCATCAGATATCAACAGTTTCCCACCATCGCGTGATCGAGAGTTACAAGGTTGTTATTGATCATGATATCATGGGCGGGCACCATGTGTCTCATCTGATGGAGCAGAAGCTGAATAAATGAAATGTAATGGTACATTAATCCGGCCTTAAATACATTAAAAGGCGGGTTACTAAAGTGCTCTTAAGGTGCATGTGTTTTGAATGGACGGATCTGTTATAATCTTGGTGGGAAATTTTCTTGATGGTTAATGAATAGGATGGTGACTGTGTTGAACGAACAAGATCACTGATGCTCAAGATCTACGGTTGCCCGCCATCGCATGATCAGAAGTTGTAGGATCTTTACTGATTGCGATATCATGGGCGACCACCATGTGGAATTCCTTCGTAGCGTATGGTATGGTGGGCCCCTTATTGCCACGTTGGCAATTGTGTCAGCTTGTTTTGAGGATGGTCATTCGAAGATTTGATCTAATTGAAGGATTGAAGGCTAGAAACTAACGGGTGGTAAATCAAATGCTGCAG
>VDFB02281492.1:1055122274-1055176325 GCA_007258455.2 Sequoia sempervirens | reverse complement strand
ATCTAAAGTATCTCCCACTCACCCCCCCTCACACTCTCAAGTCTCTCCCTTTGGCAACCTACATACATAACTCTCTCTTTCTCTCCATCTCTCTCTCTCTCCCCCTCCTCTCTCTATCCCTCTCTCAATTCTCTCTCCCACCCCTATATCTCTCTCTCTCTCCCTCTATCCCTCCCACCCTACCTAGTGAAGTACCTCTCACTCTAACCCCTTCTCTCCCACTCCCTCTCTCTTAAACTCTAATTTCCACCCCCTCTCCCTCTCTCCATATTCTCTCTCACTACCTCTCTCTCTCTCCCTCTCTCCCTCCCACCCTACCTAGACAACTCTCTCTCTCCCTCTCTCTTAAAATTCTCCCTCCCTCTAAAGACATACATAAATATACACATACTTACATACATACAAGAATACATGTACATGTGTAGATACAATCTTACATATATGTAGGCATACATACAACATACATGACAAGAGAAAGTTTCAAGCAAAGTTGAAGTCATGGAGTAGCATAATATTGTTTTTGTAGGTCTTCAAGCTCAATTTCATTCAGGACCTAGCATTATCAAGGATTGATGATGTTTTCCTATGGCGAATCATGATGGATTCTAGGTTGGGGAGATGCAACTAACCATTGAGCTAATCCTAATGACTTGTTTCCTAAGTGATTCCGTCCTCCATTATCATTCTACTTTCAGCCTAAAGGAAGGTAAATGCATTACTGTGACTTATTAGGGTGATTAGAGATCTCCCAAAGTGAGTCATCATCTCTATGTTCATTCATGCATCTTATTCTAGCACATTAATTAGAATAAGGTTTCATTGCATTTTAGACTTCCTAATCTTAGGTGCACCTAATATTAGGGCTTGCATGCACATTTAATTTCAAAATCTATCATTTCTATCAAGGTTTAATTACTGGGTTTGACCAAGGCAATGTTAAAA
Organism: Sequoia sempervirens; assembly: GCA_007258455.2. NCBI lineage: Eukaryota > Viridiplantae > Streptophyta > Pinopsida > Cupressales > Cupressaceae > Sequoia > Sequoia sempervirens. The sequence continues at coordinate 1,055,175,383 of VDFB02281492.1, read as the reverse complement.
GGAATAGGACAACTGAGAGGGGGGGTGAATCAGTTGTCAAAACAATTCAAACTTAAAACTTCAACACTTATCAATTCCACAACCACACTATTCTGTTATTAAGTATGAACATGAAATGTAGAAATAAGAAAGTAAAATAAACACACTGAACACCAGATTTTATGTGGAAAACCCAATGAGGGAAAAACCATGGTGAGGATTAACTCACAATATAAAGTAGATCCAAAACTGAATGTATAAGGCTCACTACCAAGGGCCCACTGCCCTAAAAGGACTCACTGTCTGGATACAAAAGCTCTCTACTTACAAGGAGGCTCATTGCCTATAAAAAGATTTACAAAACAAAATTGGGCTTCACAACCAAAATGAACTGAAAAGAGTGCACCTATCAAGTGCTCATGCAGTTCTAATGATGCTCAATAGACTGACTTAACACACTTCATCATTTTTTCTCTTCTTTACTTTCACATTCACTATTGCTTCATCAATTACACACACTTTCTTCAAAAATTGTTCAACACATATATATACTCAATCTATCTGCAAGCATCAGTTAGGTCGCCCTAACTAGATGCATTTCCTTGGTTACCAAAAATACCAACCTGTCAACTTCAAGCATTCACAAAATATTCCAAATAGAAATTCACACATGCATAATATGCTAGATCATGTTAGAATAGACCTAAGATAGGTCGTACATATATCCACATAACAAAATTAATTCATCATATCATGACTAATCCAAGAAGTCGGCCAAAAATAGACTTAATTACAAAAATTAATCAACAAAATAATGCCAATACACCATATGAGCACCTGAGCACAAGAGATTCTGAACATACATGATTTCAACAATCCTAAACTATTTCCCAAAACCGCAAGCATCAACTACCAACTGCGAAGGATTGCGAACCAGAATACCAGATAGTGCAACTTGAATACGGGTCTAGATACCAGAACAAAATACTGGATCAAGCACTATGACTTAAGCATGCAATCACAACATGGTGAGATCAATGACAACACAAAACTATAGAGATGATCATTCTTCTTCATTCTTCCAACAATCTCCCCCTTTGTCATTGATGGCAACATGTGTCAATTTTTTTTAAAAAAACACAACATTATCATAACTCTCTCCATTGTATCTTTATACTCTAACTCTTTCCGTAAATCTCTCCCCCTTTGACATCAATGGAAAAGGGCGACAAAAAAGGTACGGTGTAAACATATGTATATACACAAAAATTACATCTTCCCATTTCAAACATTTAGACAAGAATGCCACTTTTTACATGAAAGATTTTCTTATACCTCTCTCTTAAGATTGAAAGAACTCTTTTCCACGCAAGCACAACCAAATTCATTCTTGCATTCATACCTTCCAACAAAGATAATTTTGTAAAGGAGGATGTATGATCAGAAGATAGACACAATTGTTCACAATTTTTAGCATTAGAGAGGATTCCAGATAGATGATCTAACCAGACCTCAACAAATTCCTTAACCAACCAGAAGGTTCTAACCATATCTTCTCTTTTCCTTTGAGTAGTCAACAATTCTACCTATAGTTCTCCAACTCTTATTCTCTATTTTCCATCCCTTTCTTTGAAGAAATCAAAGTTTGTTCCAATACTATTCATCTCAACCTCAATAGCTTCAATCCTGCTTCTGAAATTATCAACAACTACTGGCCACTGGAGACAATACCTGTAAATGCTAGATATTTCTTTGATGCATTATTTTGTCTCATTCATATGTTTAGATAGTACTTTCTTTGCTTTGTTACATCTTCTTTCAATCATATCTTTGAACTTATGTCCTTCAGGTCCTTCCAATAATGTTCTCTTTTCAACAATCTCTACAAGATCATCTAGTAAAGAATCTGACACATCTAAAACTGAAATACCTTTATTCAACAAATAATCAACCAACACAACATCATTTTTAAGTTTCTCAACTGTAGAGCACTCATTCCACATTTCACCAATCTTCTTCATCTCACTCTTATCAAGTAACATCCGTATATCCTCTGTATCAGATCCATATAGAAATTCTTTTTCATTCTTCTCTTTTGGGACACCCATTACAATAGTTTTCCTCTTTTTCAGTTCCGGAGGAGACTCACCAATGATAACTTCCAACTCTCTCTTACCAGAGGATGAACCCACTTCAAGCTGACTCAATATTGACATACTAGAGCATAGATTTGTTCTTAAGGATGTGAAATATGATCTGCAATCACTTACATTATCCGCCAACAATTCCAAGTATCTGTACACTTCTTTCCCAATAGGAATACTAGATTCCCACACTACACTTTCTCTTCCCGATAGGGAGTTTAAAAAGTAAAAGGTCAAGCACACAAGCAAAGATCCAAATCGAAAGGGATAACCTTCAACCAATGAAATTCAGGTATTTTTAGATAGATTTTCAAGTAATAGGCTACACAAATCTAACTACCTATTTTCCTTAACCATCATATGTGCAATATATACCACAATAGCTAAAGTCGAACATTCATGATTTCTGAAATATATTTTGTAAGAAATGTCATACAAAAAATACCTTATAGCCAAATTCGCAAGTGTGTTTATCAATAGAGCTCAAGGATCTTTATTAATGCCACTAAGTTCCTCCACATCTTTGTATTTCACAGTTTTCTTTCCAAGGAGAGCCCCAATACTACATAAGCCATTAATTGATTTGATCACTTCCTTTGTGATTAGGTAGGGTTTTTCCAATACAATGTTGCCATTCTTGAAATGATTCAACAAGAAAAAAATGAACTCTTTATCAGCAAACCACAAAAAATATCCCCACAAATCCATACCTAGGGTTTTTATTCTCTGTAATTCATTTTCCTTCAACCCTAGTTCCATTTCTTTCATCTTCCTATGATCAAATTCTTCCAATTCAACTCCTTTTAGCTTCAATGGAATATCACAACTCAATCCTCTATCCATTGTCATGCTTAATTCGTTAATATTCAATCAAGTCTTCTTCTCTTTTTCCTTCATAGACTGAGAAATAATTTTTGAATATCTATAATGATTTCTTCAAATTTATTCATAAATGCTTTAGATCACTTCGAGATCATTCCAAGTCACTTTTCAAACTCTTCAAATGCTCAACTAATAAAAAAGGCTTACAAATTTTATCTTATACACCATCGATTTTCCCTAGAACACATTAAATGTGGCAGACATCAAAAAGCTGCTAAAAACATTCTTCTCAACATAGAAAACCCTAATTCGATCTGCAAATTATCATGTCAACATGTTTTCTTATGGTTCCTTTTCCAAAACCTCTGATTATTAATTCTTCATATTCGATCCTCGTTCCAGCCTATGACATGCCATTCATCCAGGGGGTTTTTACAATTTTCTGATAAAGCTCCCCCTAAGACCATGCTAGGTCTAATTCCCAGAGGAGTTGTCCGTACCGGATGAGGGCACAAACATATCAGTAGTTTCAAGTTCTTCTTCTTCTTTCTTCTTCCATATCTATTCATCTCTTGTTTCATCTCTTCTTTGTTGATCTTATTTATCGGTTCATTCTTCTCTACTGGAGTAGACTCCTTTCCCTTCTTACATCTACAAACCTTTGAGATATGTCCAAGTTTGTTACAATTATAGAAAACTACACCTTTCTGATTAGTTTGACCTCCATTACTTCTCAATCTACATTGATTTTCTTTGTGTCCAAATTTGTTACAGGTATAGCAATAGACATTAAAGGATTGAGGGTATGTGCAGGATCATGATGGGCCAAAAAGTGGCGATATGAAGGGTATTTGTAGGGTATGTGGTTGACAATTTTTTTTTACCCAAAATTGATGAAATGAAAATGGTTTTTAAAGGAGATTCTTAGCTTTCCACCAATATAAATTATGCTTTACTTTGAATTTAATAAATAATTATTATTCATTTTCTATTTGAATTATGACTAAAGTCCTGATTGATAGACTGATTGAAAAACATTTATAGCTTTCAAATGGTATCACATTTTTTGAATTCAAAACATGTGTCACATTCTATGCTTTGCATACTATAGGATTAAAAAAAAATTGAATTTCATGAAGTTTTGACCAAGTTAAGGTGGTCAGACATACAAGTTTTTATATTTTTTAAAAGTTGTAATAAAAATTCATAATTAATTATTTACTTGGAAAAAATTTCAAAAACATATGCATCACATCGAGACATGAGTCCTCTACTTATATCTAAAACTTTATAAAAAAATATTATCATTTTATTATGGTTAGGGTGGTCAGAGAAAAACACCTACTTCTTATTTTTTCCCTAAAATTTAAGTACTACTGCATTGAAATTTCAAATTTTCACCAAATATTTTTAAAAAAAATAAACCTAGTAGTTTACAAACTACATTCAATTTTCTACAGATTCTATTCTTACATATTTTTTAAATAATATAGATAACTTATTCAAATTTTTACGCCAAGTTGCTTAACTCTGATTTTTCTTAATTTTTTGCCACTTAAGGGCTTGTTTTTTCCATGATGATCCTACACATACCCTTTATTCATCTTTCCTCCATTAAATCTATTCATCATTACTCGACTGGTCATTCTCACTTGAGATATGCATTTATTAACTTTATGTCCAAATTTCTTACATTCAAAACATTGTCCAAGAAACTGATTCACCCTGCTCCTACATTTTTTTCCCTTGTGACCATATTTATTACAAGAAAAATAAATACCATTGAAAGAGGGATACCTTTGTGTGTTAGGCCAACTCACAGGCGATCTCCTTACAAACTTTCTTTCCTTCTTCCCTTTGTCCTGAGTCATTTGATTTTTCTTAGAACTTTCACTTGCATCATTTCCCATGCCACCTTTCTCTTTACTTGGTTTTTGTCCTGCAAGCAGTTCTCCAAGCTTGTTGGAGCTAGATCTGAAATTGTTCTCACATAGTTTTTCCTTCTCTAGTTCTAATCTCAAGTTTACTACCTCCTATTCAAGTTTAGAGCATTCATTAGACTTATTCTACACCATTGTATTTAGACATTCTTCAATTCTCTTATTTTCTTCTACAAGCACTTTTAGTCCAATGATCTCTTATTTTAGCTGCTCACTCACTTCTTTGTCTCTTTCCTTGAATTTCTTTAATAGTTCTTTCAACTTCCGGACACATTCATTAGCCTCATCTATATTTTATTTCAAGTCTCTATTTTCATTTTTAACTTTGTCAAGATCCTAAAGTGTAGTCCAGAGTTCTTTACCATCCATTTGATCAACCTTTAGGATCTTCCTCAAGTAGTTAATCTCTACACCAAGGAACCAAATCTCTGATATCAATTGTTAAAAGACACATGACAACTGAGAGGGGGGGTGAATCAATTGTCACAAAAATTCAAACTTAAAACTTCAACACTTATCAATTCCACAACCACATTATTGTATTATTAAGTATGAACATGAAATGTAGAAAGAAAAAAGTAAAATCAACACACTAAACACTAGATTTTACATGGAAAACCAAATGAGGGAAAAACCACAGTGAGGATTAACTCACAATATAAAGTAGTTCCAAAACCGAATGTATAAGGCTCATTGCCAAGGGTTCACTTCCCTAAAAGGACTCATGGTTTAGATACAAAATATCACTGCTTACAAGGAGGCTCACTACCTACAAAAAGATTTACAAAAAAAAATTGGGCTTCAAAACCAAAATGAACTGAAAAGAGTGCACCTAACAAGTGTTGATGTAGTTTTGGTGATGCTCAATAAACTGACTTAACACACTTCATAATTTTTTCTCTTCTTTAATTTCGCATTCACTACTACTTCATTGATTACACACACTTCAAAAACTATTCAACACATATATATAGTCGATCTATCTGCAAGCATCAATTAGGTCAACCTAATTAGATGCATTTCCTTGCTTACCAAAAATACCAACCTATTAGCTTCAAGGATTCACAAAATCTTCCAAATTGAAATTCACATGCTTAATACACTACATCATGTTGGCATAGACCTAGGATAGGTCGCACATATATCCGCATAACAAAATTAATTCATCATATCATGACTAATTCAAGAAGTTGGCCAAAAATAGACTTAATTGAAAAAAGTAATCAATAAAATAATGTCAATACATTGTACGAGCACCAGAGCACAAGATATTTTTAACATACATGCTTTCAACAATCCTAAACTATTTCCCAAAGCTGCAAGCATCAAATACCAACTATGGAGGATTGCGAACCAGAATACCAAAGAGTGCAGCTTGAATACCGGTCCAGATACCAGACCAAAATACCAGATCAAGCACTGTGACTTAAGCTTGCAATCACAACATGGTGACATCAATGACAACACAAAACTATAGAGATGATCATTCTTCTTAATTCTTCCAACAGGTAAAAACCCCATAATCAAATCAACATAATATTCTATTGTGTAGGTCTTTCAATAGGTTCAAATCTAGAAATTAGGTTTAGAAGCAAGAGCAAAGATAGGAGAATAGAATCACATCTTAAATTTCCAAAAAAGTAGAACAAGACTGATACACCACTTGTGGTGTATGAGTCTTGGTATAGCTCTTTCTGCGAGTTTCAAAGTATTCAAACTTGTCACTACCAAATTCTTGTTTCTGCACAAAAACCCTAATCTAGGAATAAATCACCTAGCCTGGTGTATGATTCCTAGTGTGCATCAAAAAGTAGTATTTCCAATATTTCAGACCCTCATTCAATCCTCTTTAGTTTCCAAGTGCACCTCTATATTTTCTCAGTCTTTTATTCTACATTTTAGTTTCATAATCTAGGTCATTTGTTTAAGTCTTGCATTTCAATTACATTTCTTGTATTTCCTAACCCTAGCTTGGTGGTGAACCCCTCTTTAATATTTAATGACACCCTAGGATACCTTATTGCAGATATCTTTCCCTCATTCTATCCTTGGATTGATATCTCTAGGGTTTCCTTAAGCGAAACTTGTAGAAAATTGGTGGTTATGTGTCCTAAAACATCACATACAAACAACCATTTTCCTAGGTTTTAGCTTGATGCATTCACCATTGAGTGTAATAGTACTTATGTGAAAAGAAAATATATGGAAGAGGTGAGGGTTTCACCTTCAGTAGATGGTCATCGTTTTTGGGTACCCGAGGGTGCTCTTTCTTTTGAATCAAAGTTACTTGCAGAGAAAATAATATTATGGCACCAAAGACTTGGCCACATTGGATAAAAGGGTCTAAAGACCTCAAAAAATAATTTTTTTTTGAAGGGTTATGTGATTTTAATCTTGAATTTGATTATGTGAGCACTGCATTTATGTAAAACATAACCATGTTTAATTTTACTCGAGTTCTCATAAATCTTGTGGTGTATTGGATATTATTCATTATGATGTGTTTGGTCTTGTAGATGTTCCTTCAATTGGTAAATCCACATATTATGTTTCATTTATTAATGATTATAGTAGAAGGACATGGGTATACTTTCTAAAGAGTAAATCTAAAGTTTTTAGTTGATTTAAAGAATTTAAAGAAATGGTTGAGTTGCAGACTGGAAAGAAAATAAAATGTTTGAGGACTTATAATGGTAGTGAATTTTTCTCTAATGATTTTGAAAAATTCTATAAGTATTGTAGTATTCATAGAAAAACTAAAAATCCATATTATCCACAGTAAAATGGAGTTGCAGAAAGAATGAATACGACACTGATGGAGAAGGCTAGGATTATGTTGAGTGGTGTTGGTCTAGAACAAATGTTTTGGGAAAAAGTTTTTGCCACTGCTTGTTACCTAATTAACAAGTCTCCTACATCAGGTTTTGTTGATAAGACACCTATAGAGGTAGGGTTGGGCCACAAGCCTTCATTAAGACATCTTAGAGCTCTTGTTTGAGGCATAGGCACATGTGCCAAAGGAGAATTGAACAAAGATGGAAGACAAGTCTATCAAATGTATGCTCATCTGATATAGTTATGGTGTGAAAGGATACAAGCTTTGGGATCCTATTGCACAAAAGGTAATACATAGTACAAGTGTTATTTTTAGAGAAACTAAGCCTTCTTCTATTACATTGTAGAGAAAACAAAGTATACATGAAGATGTGATTCAATTTGCTTCTACACTTGAGAAAGTTGAATCAAGGAGCATAGGTAGACAAGAAGTTGAGGAGAGATCATCTAGCTCTAAATCTTTAGAAGAGGAGGAAGAACCTCCAATTCGACTGGTTTGTAGGTCTACAAGGCATAGACAACCACCTAAAAGGTATTCACCTAATGATCAGATATGTGTTTTTTCTTTGAATACTAACATGGATGAAACCAGATCGGTATAAGAGGTATTAGGTATGAATGATGTAGAATCCTGGAAGATTGCTATGGATGACAAAATGGTAGCTTTGAAAAAGAATGATACATGTGATCTTGTACCATTGCTTGGAGGAAGAAAACCTATTGGTTTCCAATGGGTGTTCAAGAAAAAGATTGGTTCAGATGGAAGTATTGAGAAGTATAAAGCAAGGTTGGTTACAAAAAGGTTACTCTCAAGTTGAGGGTGTTGATTATGGTGAGATAATTTCTCCTATTGTGAAAATGACATCCATTATATTTTTTCTTTCTATTGTTGCTACTTATGATTTAGAGGTTGAGAAAATGGATGTGAAATCTACTTTCCTTCATGGTGACTTGGAGGAGGATATTTAAATATGACACAACTAGTGCACTACGTGGTGAAAGGTAAAAGTGAATTGGTTTGTAAATTAAAGAAATATTTGTATAGCCTAAAATAGAGTCCTAAGATTTGATACATATGTGTTGAGTTTGGGATTTGAGCATTCTAAATCAAATCATTGTGTTTATTATAGAAGTAATGGTGATCATTTCCTATTTATTGCATTATATGTTGATGATATGTTATTTATTGGTAAAGGGAAAGCTGTGATTTTAGAATTGAAATCCCAACTTGCTGCTAAATTTGAAATGAAAGACCATGTGTTGTTCCCTTAGCACACACACCCCATTCGGGACGGGGACCCTCTCTTTTCTTTGCCTTGCTAGGTCATTTTATCGTTGCCTCATTTTGCATGCCCCCATTCTGGTGTCCTAAATGGTCAACGTGCTTCCAAATTCTCATCCTAGTTTGACCGTGTTTCATTCCACTCCAATTTCACTGAGCCTTGGTCCCTTGCGGAGTTTCCTTGGCAGTTTGCTTCTGCCAGCGGCCTGAAGGCTTGGCAGGCCTGCCCTGCCAGGTTTCCCTTGCTAGGTTTCCATCAGGTGTTTTTTTCGTTTCGAACGGCGAAAGACTTTCATCTTCCTGAACCCTGGGACCAAGCTCCTTATTTACCGCCTTGTTTAAACTTACGCTGAAAATCAATTTCCTTTGTCCCATCCGGGCCCATCTCTTTGGACTTCCGTCCCCGGAACTCCATGTTGTCTTCGCTGTTTCAAACAACTGACCTGTTTCAGCACTCTGTCACCCAGGTCCCAAACTCCCTTTCACCGATGGTCTCAGAAATGACATTGAAGTGGCCATCTGGCGACGTACTTCCGACCCCCGAGCCTCAGACCTCCCGTCGCTATCCAATATTTTGAACTCACCAACCCTCCTATCTTCTATACAGGCATTAATGGGTGTATTAAATGCCAATTAAGGGTATAAATATCTAGTACAACCTGTCATTTTCATATGTCAGGTTGGCCAGAGGAGTTTAGAGAAAATTCAAAGAGGTCACTTGCCTTCATCACCTGGTGCTTTCGTTTGCCAATTCCTCGAGGATTCAGTTACCATTTTCACTGGGATCATGAGGTAGGTTTGTTGTCTGCCCTTCCTTTGTGTTTTCGGTGATTTTGTGTCGAAACACTTAATAAATGGAGACAAAAAAAAATTAAATTGATAAAGGAAGACCAAACCTAAAAAACCCATATGATGGAATTTTGAGAAAATCTCTTGAATATCATTTAATCCACGATTGGAACTTCGCCACATCAGCGCTGTTCTTCATGCAGGGCGTTTGTGCCCATCAGACCCATGCCATCCTGTCGCCGTTAAAACATAGCAAACGAACATCCAAGTTCCAAACGGAGAGATGCCCTTTCGGGCCCACGACCTCGGACCTTCGTCGACAGATCACTGATGGACTTAACATTGTAAACTCAGCCTCCGCCTAAGGTTCCAGGCCTGTTCCTATGGGACACCATGCTCAGGACTCTGCGTCGCTCACGCCGTTCCAAATGAAGTGCAGGTCCCATCTGTTTTCCCTTCGAGACCCACCTCTCCTTTCACCGTTGGAGTTAGTCGAACAAAATTGAACTATCCATCATGCCCCCGGGCCCCGGTATGCATAGTTTCGTCCTCGTATTTCCATGGCAAGTTCACTATTTAGAGCAACCATCTAGCGATGTCTTTCCACCTCCCGAGTCCTGACCCTCCATTAGCCTCGAAACCTGCAAACGGTGAACTTAGGTGTCCTTGCCCTTGCTAGGATCCGTCCACCAGGATTCTGTCCCATCTTAGCCAAAAAAAAAGGGAAAGTGGGTTCGTCCTTCTGACATCCAGGGCCCGCTCTCCTGATCACCTAAACTTAGCAAAGAAATCTCATGGCCAAGCTTGATGTCGGGTCTGGTCCACTGGGCCACTCCCACCGGGTTTCCACCTAACGCCCGCCGTTCTGAACGGAAAAACCTCGACAGCTTCTCGCCCCTTCAGGATTGAACACCTCAAGAAATATTAGCTGTCCTTTGACCTCATGGGTCCTAGACCCTAGGACTCTATTTCCTTCTGGCCATTCCAAATGGTGAAGCCTAGATAGCTTTCCAGCCTTGCATCTTCGGGTGCTCCCAAAGTGATCCAATTGAATTCCAATTTGAAAACCAATCTCAACCCACATGTTAAAATTTAACCCTCTCCTGCATGAGCCTTTCAAACGATCAAAATCTGAAGTCGGAAGAAATCACATGGATTGACCTACCCTGTTCACCCTTCAAAACAACTTTTCTACTAGGGAGGTCCGACACTCCGAGCCCGAGTTATCCAAACTCTCCCAGTAGATCGCTAACAATTTCTTGAAGTAAAGTGTGATTTTATGAATGATATATCTTCTAATTGGATGTCGTTTATAGGATTATAACTGACGTCTATATTTTCGTGGTTGGTTATGCTCACTATGCCCTGTTTGCAGATATATGGAATCTAGTGCAGGACCCTCAGGGGCGACTGCAGAGAAAGAAAAAGGGAAGAAAGTGGGAAAAGATTCTCATGGAAAGGAGGACAAAGACCAGATGAAGTACCAATTTCAGGGAGAGCCTTTACATTTGAAAATCATTACAGACTGGAAGGAGATTATAGATACCAATATCAGCCACATCGATATTGATGAATTCAAGCAAAGGGTCAGAGTTCATCCTAAGAAAACCAATGCAAGATTGATCAAACAAAGTGGGATTGCTAAAGTTGTAGGCTTCCTTCTATCCCTCGTAGCCCCCAAATTGGTCATGGCTTGTCGACAGGCATATTAGCCAAAGACGTGAACAATAGTTGACAAGGATGGAAATGTCCTTGCTAATATGTCGAGTGAGGCAATTACAAAAAAATTTCATATCCCCACCTTTGGGGAGATGGAGATGCCAACCATAGTAGAATGCAAAGAAACATGGGATGAGGAATTGATTGTCTGCAAGAAGCTAGTAAACTAGTATTGGCTAAAAGAAAAAAGGGGCAGTGCTACTAAGGTTCCCCAAGAACTCTTCCGCAGTGACTTTCATGAAGACTACCATGATTTGGTCACCATGCTAAGCAAATTAATGGGCCTCCCCACTACTGCATATTTTTAGGAGTGGATGGTGTATTTCATAGAGCATATTTTTCATGGGGATGAAGACGTCACCAAAAAAGTCACATTCTATTGGGGAGGCATAATAGGTGATTGCTTCCATGAATAGTTCATGAATTTCAAGAAGACCTCCAAGTTCTGCATGAAATCTTATCTTGTTTACTCACTAGCCGAGCAAAGGAAATACAATGGATTGTTTGCGACACCTGATGAAGAACCAGGTCGAGCATTGAAGGTCTATGATAGATATCCCCAACTCTAGTTCATGAATTTTAAGAAGGAATAATGTAGGGTGAACGACGCCTTCGTCGGTCATATCATCAGATTTCTTGGAGGGTATTTTGAAAGGAGGGTCTCTCAGAGTGCTTGGTCGTTCTTGAAACATTACACCTTCTTATTCATTCAATACCCCAAATTCACATATATTCGTGTCCAAGGTTTCATAGAGAGGCCGAATAAGCTGCCCTGGTACCCTAATGAATAGATCATACTATTAGAGCTCTCCCAGTAGTTGTAACATGTGCATTCAGTCCTCGACAGAAAGCACTTGGTAGGGATCCCTTATCCCTTAACTTTCGACCAAGGGATGTATAGATTACAAACCTCCTAGTGCACTGGGAATTATGAGAAGGAATTGGTAGAGTATCATTTTTGCTTACACATTGCTCACCCGCGGATGGACCCATATGGGCATGTAAGGAAAGCACTAGGACCAGGGTATGCCAATGTGCATCACATGGAGGACTTCTGGGAAGATTGCTAGGATGACAGGGAGGTGCGCACAAGGCATTACATGCGAATGACTACGTACTTCATAAAAAATGTACAATTATTTCCTATACCTGATCAAGTCATAGATGAAAGCACCGTCATGGACCCCAGGTACAATGTAGTCGCTAACTTGTCGCTACCAGTAATAGATTGGGATGAGAAAAAGGTCGATGACCTCGATATTATAACCAAGCCAATTGAGGCTCATACCAAAGAATGGGTTAATAGACAAGTAGCCCAATTGATGCAGCAAGGGGTTGCCCTAACATATGAGGGGTTCAAGAGTGAGCCTAGTGCTACAAAAGATGTTGTTGCGACAACCTCAATAGGAGGGACATCCAAATCTCCTTCGATCACAAGATCAAAGAAGAGGAAAGGGACTGAGGAAAAGTAGTCGCTAGATCCAAACATTTATTCAAGAAAAGATTCAGAAGGTTCACCCTCAAAGAGGCACAAATGAATGAGAAGCATCGTGAGATAGCCAAAAATTCAGGAGGATCCCCTTCACAAAGAGGGGAAAGCAGATCAACCAAAATCTCCTCTAGATCTTCCTATTTCCGCCACTCTTCCATCCCTTTCCAAAGCCATGATTGCCACATCCCCACCTATGGTGGACATCTCGGTCCATCTGGCCTCGTCTCCACCAACTAAGGTCATGATATTGGTTGACTCCTCCTCTTCCGCAACTTCTCTACTTTCCTCTGCCTCCATGTTACCCACTACATCACTTCCATTGGAAGCAATGACAATTCCAATGCCCGCACTCGCATTACTAGAGGCTTTCTCGCGACACATCCAAAATGTCCCCTCCGAGATTTCCCAAATATTATTGGATCCCACCATCCAAGCTGCCTTGGCATAGGTCCTCACTAGTGCTCTGCCCTCAAAACCTCTGATGGGACCACTAGCAATGGAAGCCACAATGCTAATCTTTGAAGAATGGGAGAAGCGGGAGATGGAAACTTCAAAAGCAATGGAGGAAGAGGCAGATGAGTATCTTGAAAACCTAGAGTATGAACACTGGAAAATTGACAGGGTGGTCTATGAAGAAGAAGAAACAGGATCTTCTGAGAGTGGGGACGAAGAGGAGGATCTAGGTGGAAAAATTATTGTACAAAAATTTGATGGTGATTTCGAGGGGGAAATGGCCTAAAAATTGAAAGATATCGGGGAAGTGGTAGAAAGGTCACCTCCCAGAGAAGAAGGGAAAAAGGATGACAAGGTAGTAGAAAATGTGGAACTCCTTACAAGGGAGTAGCGGGAGGATGTGTCACTACCTCATAAAGAAGAAGATAACATAGAAGAGGGAAAACTTGAAGGTGAGATTCAAGCTGATAGAGGCCTCGAAATTGAATAGCCTGAGGAGCATGTGGATAGGGATGAACAAGATGAAGAAAGGGAAGGAATGGAGACTAAGAAAGAAGGTCTTCGGGAGAGATTTCCTACTAAGCTTCCCATCAAACAATTTGTGTTCATCCAAGACTCTGATGAGGAAGATGGAGAAGACACTAAAATGGAAGAAAAGTCTCCCGGAGATAAAGAAATGGAGATTCGAACAAAGGAGGGTGAGGGTGATCATGAATTGCCTAAGGGAAAATCTGCTATGCCCGAATGGTTGGAAAGGAAACTTGAGAAGAAAACTCCTGCCCCAAAGGATCCAAGAGCAAGACTGGAGGCTATCTTAGCCCGAGAACAAATCACTACCAAGAAAGAGAAGAAGCCCAAAACCAGATCTAAGGTAACGATGGATGCTTCTATATCCCGAATTGTATAGGTAGCAACACCAATGGTGGGAAAAGAAGGGGTGAGCTATAATATCTCCACCATTGACTTGGGAAAAACTACTAGAGAGCAGAAGATGGAGCACCTCAAAGAATCTATTGCCACGGTAGTGCATTTGATACAACAAGATAAAGTTTTAAAAGAGGAGCTAAAGGCACAACTAGCTGACCTTACGAAATACATTCAACAATGGTCCTCAACAGAAGAAATGCCCACCACATCCACGGCTCTACCCCAACTACTATCCAAAGAGAAAATTGACAAGCTGGAAAAGAGAAAGAACCTGGATAAAACTACAAAAAACTGGTTCTGGTAGGTTCTATACATCGGAAATATGGGTATCAGCCGGGCTGTTCGAATAGCCAACAAGTTTTTGGACTTACAGTAGTCTTTGGAAAGCATGAAGAAAATTTTCACCAACTTCCTTGTGACATATAAATCCACCTACCCAAAGATCGAGGCTATCCTCTAGCTGCCAAGCGCCATATGGGAAAAGGAGCTCAAGTTCAAGAAGGACGATTATTGGCTAATGGATGTATGGAGGCGGGACTTTAAGAACAAGAAAGAAAGGTTGGAGAAATTGCTGGACAAAGTGGATCCAGATATTGAGTGGGTCAAAGAGATTAGAGCGGATTGTGCTCGATATTTGAGGATGGTGATGGGGTATGACATGCACATGGTGCAGATAGATCTAGAGAAAATAAATACACTTTCAAAAGGGGATGGTGGGCGGGATGTCAACGGAAATAACCACAAATTTCATGAGTTTTTCTACTCGCGCCTTCACCCAGTCAAAACTGTTCAAGGACCACACTGCCAAGTATGATGAAGATTGGAAAAGGTTTGAGGACAACTCCAGGGAATGGAGTTATCAATTGTTGCGATCCAAGATTTTTGAGGTTGACAAACTCCAGCCAGTAATTTTGAAGTTCATAGAGTATGCAACTTTGAAGAAGCAGGAAGGAAACCCTATTATTAGTAAAGAGCTTCTAAAGGAATAGCTACAACAAAAGGGCAATCAACAAAAGGAAAAAGTGTTACAGTGTTATCACTAGAGGACAAAATAGGGATAAAGACAAAGTTGTATTTTAAATTGTAATATATTGAGGGGTAGGTAGAAGCCTAATTTGTAGTAAATCTTGGCCACACAATGAGATTAAATTTTGGCCATTCGTTTTACTTTTGGGACACTATAAATGGAGAGGTCTCCTCTCACTTTAAGAGAGTTGAGTTGTTGTAATGACATGTAGAAATTTATAATGAAAATACATTGACTTGGTGCATTATCTAAGTTCTCCACATGTTTCATGATTCAATCTCCCATTGTTAAATGTGTTAGATTTAATGTTGTTCCATTTAGTTTTAATTTCTTAGATAGATTTGTTAGATGTTGTTCTATGATTGTAGAAATTTTTGCTGTGTCGATGTCTTCCAGTCCACACTTTTTTCCATTTGCTGCTGGTAAATGGTCTTGTAAAGTTAGTCTGGGCTGAAACTTAAAGATGCTTTTAAAATTTTATCTTTATTCATGCATGTATGTGGTGGATGGATGATAGAATATCTACAGACCTTGGAAGATAGCACATATTTCATGATACTATAGGTTTCTTGGTTAAGTGGAATCCTATTTGAAGGAAGTTGTCCATAGCAGAACCTCCATGATCACTGTTCATAGTTAGTTGCAGATCCAGGAACCTTCCATCTTCCCTGCTTTTTTTATTTTTTTTAGAAATAGCTTGTGCTAAGGTTCATTGCACATTGTAAAGCCAAAACTTAAGGAAAACACTAAAGTTTTAGATTTTTGTTTGAACATACAACAAAGTGCACCTTAACTCCCATCTTAGAAACTTCAAGATTTTAAGACCTACTTCGCATCCAGCTACGTAAGTCCTCCCTATGATTACCAGGAAAATCACATCAAACATCAACTGAGTAGTTTCATGCAAGTCATGACCTGACACCCAAGAGACCTTGGGGTGATTTTCATCAACTTGTTGTTGGAAGTCTCCTTTCAAGAGAGGTAGTGCGTCTATGCACTTCCTGGGCTGAGAAAGTGTGCAAAAACACCCATCAACAGAACTGGCACTAGAAGGAAGGAATTGTGAAGCTAGATCAAATTGGATCATTCTCCTCTGAAATATTCTAGAGAATTCTAAGGTCAACACCAAACAAAGGGGAACTTCAAGAGTTGCAGCCCCCCACTAGGGAAAAATGAAGAAAGGGAGGAGACTCTGCCTCTTCTTCTTCCTCTGTCCCATTCACTTCCCTTCCACCTTCACCTCCATTCACCTCTTGTCCATCCCCCACCTAGAATTACCAAGCTGATTTTCCACCTCTCATCTCCAGCCGCCAGGGAACTGCCACTCTCCCTGCCCCTCAAGTTCAAGGTATAGTCCAAACAGTCACAGCCCAGGTATAGTCCTAGGATACTATCTTATAGTAGGTATAGCTCTAGATTGTTGTCCCTCAACAACAGATACCACCTCTACCTCCCGTCATGGCTTGGTTGGCACAAAATCCTTCACTGTTGTACTTTTCTGCTTACCACGATATACCCAAGAATCTAGAGGGATTATGTTCAAAATTCAATCCTTGCGACCTGCAAAGGATGACAGAAGAACACATAAAGATATTTGAAACAACAATTATAGATATGTAAATTGGTCATGAAGACGTCACATGCCGCCTCTTTCCATACTCGTTGGGTGAGGAGGATTTTTATTGGTACATCAATTTTTTGAGAGGGTCCATTACCTCATGGGACCTCATGAAGAATGCTTTCTTGTTAAAGTATGAGGTTCCAATTAGTCCTTTAGAGCTATATCGACAATTTATGTCCGTCCATAAGGAAATTAATGAACCTATTGGCTCTTTCAATGATCACTTCCATCGCGCCTTCATGAGGTGTCAGGATCCATACGTACACAACGATGTTGCAGCCCTCCCCGTCTACTACGCAACATTGGATAATCTCATGTCAGCATTGGTAAAAAGGATTTGCCCACTACTCATCATGCTAGTAATTGCTTATGCGGAGGCTATTGTTGCTAGTGCAGACTTGGGGTAGAACATCTCCAGTCCACTACCTTCTTTGGGACCAGTAGCTCACCCGATGCAAGTTCAAGGGCTTAATCAAGCATTCACTCATCAGACCCATCTTATGAACTAGGTGCCTCAACTGCCCATCATCGTGCATCCGGGACAACTAATGAATTATGTGCCTCTCGTGCCTTCTTATTTGTAACCTCAACAACAAAAAAGCCATCCTAAAGCTCCCCAACAACCACAAACGTACTCTTAGCAGCCACAAGTGCCATTGTACCTTTCGGGACCAGAATTCCCTCTAGCATATCAGAACTAGCAAGCAACCCCACTTGTCTTCCTCCAAAATGAAGTGCTGCAGCTGAGCACTGTTGGGAAAGAAAAATTGGAAGAGCTGACAGAAATGATAAAGAAAATGTCCATAGAAATGATGCACTTAAAGAATCAGATTATAGGCATCCCAGCGTAACCTCCAAGCCAATCTTAATTGGGATGGCTAAGACAACAGGGATAGGAGGGACACCCAAGAAGTGAGCACCTCATCTGGATAGAATTATGATAGAGGACAAGATTCAAATCAAAGCTTAGAGAGGAGACCTTAGAGGTAGAATCATCCGTGGAATATGAGGCCCAATAAAAGAGGTGTCCCTACTCCTCTTGACCAACCTACTAGCAATGAAAAGGTGACCAATGGAGTGTATCTCACCGAGGAATCCTTGTACAGATGGTGCTAGATCCATAAAACTAGCAGACACTTTGAGTTGGATTGTCCTAAATTCCAGACAGCTGCTGAAATATTCCAAGTGGAGGTTCAAAATGTTGTTGATAGTGTCAGTTGCAAGGACATCATCCCATCTGAGACTTATGACTCCTCATGTCTTGTGGTCAACTAGGTGCCATTTTCGTGAAGCGACCACAACGAACCCAAGGTCGAGCTCACCCCCATTAAGAACAAAGACGTGCAAGAGGTAAGTAATGAAAAAACCTTGGCTTAGATTTTTGATTCGGTTGATAATTGTATAGTAGATGAGGAAGAACTGTATGTAGATGAAATTCACATGTTCCATCAGAGGACAACTCCTTATTTCCTTAGGAATAGGTAGGCGGGTGGACCCTTTACTACTTCTACCTCGCAAAATAATTTTAGTGCCCCACTCGATCCGAATGCTAGCAATAATCCTTGGCTTCCCCACATGCCCACTCAATATTTCAACAAGAATAGATCACAGAATCAACCTCATGGCAAATCCCAAAACTAGTCAAGTCAAATGAAAGCTCAACCTTCTAGCTCTGCCATAGGCTGAGCCTTTGACTCTGAGATTGAAAAAATGGGTGAATGTGTAGTAGAATAGTTCAAGAAAGTGAAAATCAGTCTATCTGCCTTCGAACTACTCAAAGTCCCTACTGTAAGAAATTTCTTCTTTAAGGTAATTAATGGGACCCCATCCTCTAAAAAAACACAAGAGGCATCAGCTAAAAGAGTCAGCTTTGAAGAACCTAGGTAGGAATTCGTGATCGAGGATATCATAGGGAAAATGAAGGATGTTCCCTCAAATCATTCTACAGGTAAACAACCAAAAAAGGAACAAGATTAGAACAATAGGCAGATTTCCAAGGATCAACCATCTAGGTAGACCAAGGATAAAACTGGCGATAAGAGCAAGGTTCAAGTAGTTCAGGTAGATATGCCTACGAGCCTCTTTCAAGGAAAATTGGAACCACCACCCTTCCTCACCACCATCCGGATATTCAGGAAGAATTTGCATAATTGCCTCATTGATTTCAAAGCATCAGCCAATGTGATGCCCCTGGCTGTATGCAAAGCCCTTGGGATTACCCCTCACCTTTAAAGAAAAAGGTGACCCAACTGGACAAAACTGAGATCAATATTGTGGGAGAAATGAATTGAATCCCCATGCAGATATCCGTAGACCCAAGGGTGCAACAGGTCATCGAAATTCAAGTTGCGGATATTCTTGATGCTTATGGAATCATATTGGGAAGGGAATTTACCCATGCCTTGAACGGGTATGCCGCTACAAATTTTTTGCATATGTGGTTTCCTTGGAAGGGACTTCCCAATTAGATCCACATCGACCAGGAGCCTCATATGAAGTACATGATCATAGAGTACAACAACCTCAACGAGGTGTTGTTTGTTGAGATAGAATTGGGAAATTACTATCCCTTTTCCTACCAAGACGAATTCAAACCCCACGAAGAGTGTGCTGCCAAAGTACTTTTGGTGCAATGCAACCCTCCAACTGCTTTCACTCAAATACCTCAGAATACAAAGATACTAGTAGAGTTAGATGATAAACACGATGAAGATGACAACTTGGGACTACTCGATGGTTTCCAGATTTTCATGGAAAAGTGTGAAAAGGACAACTCAGTTTGGGTGCCCGAATGGATTTCTAGGATCTCTTGCTACCAAATTGGTGTAGAATTCACAATGCTTCCCACTCTGATTTTGATTGTTGCTTGTGCCAAATAGTGGTAGAGCATGTCAAAGAATCAACTGTCCTTCAGAAAAAAACACCAAAGGAAGTGTCAGCAGAGCCACCTACTGTTAAACATACTGAGCTGAAATTTTCCCTGAAGGTCACGAAGGTAACCACCCGGCCAAAAAAAAATGAGAACCTAGTTGGGCCTAGAGTCAAGGAGCTTTCTAGGTTTTGGACGCTTCAATTTGATGGATCTAAATCAAAACAAGGAGCTAGTGTCGGGTTCAAACTTATCAGCCCAACGGGTAAGACCTTTCTTGCTACCCATAGGTTGCAGTTTTATTGCACCAATAATGTAGTAGAACACGAGGCATTAGTCCATGGTTTTCTTATGGCCTTAAAGAAAAATGTCAAAATGCTGCAAGTTTTCAGGGATTCTGAACTCGTAGTTAAATAAGTTAGAAAATTGTATTCCTGCCATGATAGAAGAATTGCAAACTATAGGCATAGGGTTTGGGATCTCTTAGAAGGTTTATATGCATTTAATATACAACTAATCCCTCGTACTCAAAATCATACAACCGATGCTTTGGCTTAGGCAACCAACACTTTACAACCCCTCTCCTTGTCTGGACTTAAGAAGTTTATCGTTGAGTTGACATCCACACTGTCCATCCCAAATAATGTCACTCATTTTCAAGTCTTCAATGATGATAAGCACATCCTTGAATTTATCATGAGTTTCAATATCTTTTCCACCCAAATAATTGATGAAGCTGATCTAGAAGAGGCCAAATTGGATATAAAAGGATTTATCAACCTTAGAACCAACACGATTCCCAAATGCATGGTTCAGCTTGAACAAATATTTGACTTGGACCAGATCAAAGACTAGGATCGACAAACAAAAAAGGAAGCCATAAGCAACTAGTGCAATGCTCACAACCTCGGGACTGATGAAGAGATAAAAAATATTTTTATTGGAAAAGTGTGCACATCTGAGGAAAAGAAGGGAATCATTGATGCTTTGTGGAGGTATCACGACATGGTGGCATGGAGCTATGAAGATCTAAAAGCTTATGACACCTCCATCATTACGCACACCATCCCTCTAGAGAAAAAAGTGATGTCATTCCACCAATGACAACATCCTATTAACGCCTTGTTGGAGCCCATCATTTATAAAGAGGTGCAGAAGTTACTTTCAAGAAAGAATTATATTCCCAGTCAAGCATTCTACATGGGTGGCCAACTTGGTCCCAGTCAGAAAAAAGAATAGGGAAATTAGATTGTGTGTAGACTTCCGCAATTTGAATAGAGCTTCGGAGAAGGACAACTATCCAGTGCCTTCAATGGATGAGGTGCTATAGATTGTCAATGACTCCCAAATGATGTCCTTCCTCGATGGGTACTCCGGATATAACCAAGTTATGGTGCAGTATGAAGATCGCCATAAGACAACATTCACCACTAAGTGGGGGACCTTTGCTTACAGGAGAATGCCCTTCGGGCTCATCAACGTTGGTGCCACTTTCCAACATGCCATGGATATTTCCTTCAAAGACCTGATTGGAAAGTGGATAATCATCTACATGGATGATTTGACTGTGTTCTCAAAGAGGAGGAGTGATCATGTCTCTGATTTATGCAAGGTGTTTAAGAGGTGTAGGGAGTTTGGAGTTTCCCTTAACCCAAGGAAGTGCATTTTCAATGTGACTGAGGGTAGATTACTTGGACATATCATTTCAGAGTAGGGAATCTCCATAGACCCTGAACACATCCAATATTTGCTAAATATCCCACCGCCAAGAAGCACGAAAGAATTAAAATCTTTCTTCAGAAAGATCAACTTTGTAAGGAAATTCATCACGGGTTTTGCTGAGATTGTCAAACCGCTCAATGCCATGCTGAAACAAGATTCCAAGGTTGAGTGGACCCCCGGAGCCATGTAGGATTTTGAAGAAATCAAACGGGCCATTGCTAAGGCACCTATGCTCGTTAGCCCAAACTATCTGGAGCCATTCTACATCTACTCATTTGCTTCAGAGCATTCTTGTGCTAGCATTCTGACTCAAAAAGATGAAGAGGGAAACGAGCACCCGATCGCCTTCATGAGTGCTCCTTTGAAAGATGATGAATTATGCTACCACAACATAGAGAAGCAAGCATATGCCCTCATTAGGGGAGTGAAGAAATTTATACATTATATCCTACGTAATAAAGTGTTCACCATCATCCCTCATCCAACCATGAAAATGCTACTTATGCAGAATGAATTAGGCGAATGAAGAGCCAAGTGGGTCACATTTCTCCAGGAGTATGATATGGAAATCCAACTAATTCAGTTGGTGAGAGGAAAAGAACTCACCTGAACAATTGCTGAAACAACAGCAGAAGTAATTAAGAGCCGAACTTACAGTGCAACAATACCAGCTCAAGGATGTTTCCCCGGGAGAATGGTATGAGGATGTCGTCTATTATTTTCTTAACCACAAGTGTCCACCTCACTTACAAGGAGTCCAAAAACATTCTCTCAGGTTGAAAAGTAGTAGTTACATGTTGCAAGGGTCCATTTTATACAAGAAAAATCATGAAGGCATCTACTTAAGATGCCTTGGCAAAGAAGAAGCAGATCAAATATTGAGGGAGTTTCATGACAAGTTTAGCACTGGTCATGGATCCGAACCTTCCACTATACATCAGATACTAAGAGCGGGATATTGGTGGCCCACAGTCTTCAAGGATGTTCATTGTCATGTTCACTCATGTCACACATGTCAGACCACCACCACCAAGGAGAAGAATGTTGTCCCACTACAGCCTGTGTTGGAGGTGAGACCATTTGTGCAATGGGGTCTCGATTTCATTGGTCCGATAGGCCCTCCATCATTTGTAGGACACAGGTACATTCTTACCACTACTGATTACTCCACTAGATGGATAGAAGCAATTGTATGTAGATAATGCACAAATGAGGTAGTTACAATTTTTTTGGAAAGTTTCATTTTAAATCGCTTCGATTGTCCTTATGCATTGGTGTGTGATAATGGGCCTGCATTTGCTTCATTAAAATTTGTTGGTTGGGATTTTTATTATGGGATTTCCCTTAAATTTTTATCTAATTACTATCCTCAAGGAAATGGCCTTGTTAAATCCATGAACAAGAACCTGTTCACAGTGATCAAGAAATTGCTCGATAGGAACCCCAAGGACTGGCATACCTAGCTCCGCTTTGCCCTTTGGGTGAACCGAACTTGCCACAAGGCTACCCTTGGTGATTCCCCATTCCATCTTGTTTATGGCCTAGAGCCCATATTTCCTATCCACTTGAAGATTCCCACTCTCCAATTTATCAATGAATTTTACGAAGGGGGGATCGTAGAGAAGATCGGTTAGCTGAGCTCTTGCATTTAGAAGAAGTACAAGACTGTGCAATAGAAAGTTTCGCCAAACACCAGGGCATGGTTAAGAGATGGTTCGACTATCGAGCCAAGATCAAGGCCTTTAGAATTGCAAATTTAGTCTTGTATTGGGATAAGGCCCATGAAAAGAAAGGGGGAGACAACAAATTTGACAAGTTTTGGCTTGGCCCCTTTCAAATAGTTGAAATTTTGGGAGACAATGCTTTTCGCCTAAAGACCTTAATTGGTGAAGATGTCATCTTTCCAATCAATGGGCAGCACCTAAAGCATTACTTCCAAGCCTGAGCTCCGTCGAGCTCTTCTTTGTAAATATTTGTGTATAGGTTAGGTTAGGTTGCCTTTTGGTTTGCTTGCATTTTTCTATTTTGCGCCGCTCTATTTTGCTTATTGCTCGGCTGTTTTATTTCAAAGAGGGTGTTCTCCATCCCATTGTGGTGGCTTTTCTCATTTGATGAACGGTTCACTTTGCTATTCGCCCTTATTGTTCTTTAACTAAGCATTCATTCTCGACTATCAGTCCCTGAAAGCTGCCTAGGAATGGTTTCCTCATTTGAACTTTGCCTTAGAACTTGACCCTTGGTTGGATCTTTTTACGCACATCTCATATCTTGCACAAAACACATGTTAATTATTTCTAAAGGACTGTATGGTGGCTACTATGGTATCCTAGTAAGTGAAAACTCTTAAGTCTGCTCCAGTGACCACTGTAGTTCCCAAACCCATTGTAGGCTTTAGTGCTTACATGGTTGAATGAAAGATAAGTGAAAAAAGGAAATGTTGAAAGGAAGAAAGGAAAGAAAATAATGAAACAAAGAGACTATATGGGTGTGCGGGTAACTCTACCAGGGCTATGGATGCCCGGTTGGCAGTAGATCAATATCCGTGGGATCACAACGACAACTCCGTCGGGGCTATGGATGCCTGACTAGCAGCGGGGCAATGTCCGGGTTACTTTTGGTGTTAGACGGTTTATGTAGCTTGCTCAGTTGGATTAACAGTTGCTTGTGATTACTTCCATGGAGAGGAATGAATTCACTACAGACACTTTTGAGATGTCCTATAGATTGACCCAATTAAGGATCCTATTCTCCTAGTTCACTCTTGGAAATCTACCCTGGTCTGTGAAACCAGAGATTCTGGGTCCTAGATTAATCCTTATCCTTAGAACGCTCGAGAGCATTTCCCTAGCAGAGTTGTCATTTGTTGTGCCTTTAGCACACACACCCTATTTGGGAAGGGGACCCTCTCTTTTCTTCGCCTTGCTGGGTCATTTTTTCATTTCCTTATTATGCGTTCCCCTGTTCTAGTGTCCTAAATGGTCAACGTGCTTCCAAATTCTCATCCTAGTTTGACCATGTTTTATTCCACTCCAATTTTACCGAGCCTTGGTCCCTTGCAGAGTTTCCTTGGGAGTTTGTTTTTGCCAGTGGCCTTGGGGCCTGGCGGGCCTGCCCAGCCAGGTTTCCCTTGCAAAGTTTCCATCGAGTGTTTGTCGTTCCCAACGAAAGAAGGCTTTCATCTTCCAAGCCCCAGGACCCAGCTCCTTGTTTACCGCCCTATTTAAACTTACGCTAAAAATTGACTGCCTTTGTTCCATTCGGGCTTGTCTCTTCAGACTTATGTCCCTGGAACTCCATGTTGTCTCCATCATTTCAAACAGCCAACCTGTTCCAACACTCTGTCCCCTGGATCCCAGAATTCCTTTCGCTATTGGTCTCAGAAATGACATTGAAGCGGCCATCTGGCGACGTCCTTCCGACCCACGGGCCTCAGACCTCCCACCACTGTCTGAGATTTTGAACTCACCAACCCTCCTGTCATTCATACGGGCATTAAAGGGTGTATTAAATGTTGATTAAGTATATAAATATTTGGTCCAACTTGTCATTTTCATATGTCAAGTTGGCCAGAGGAGTTTAGAGCAAATTCAAAGAGGTCACTTGCCTTCATCGCTCGCCGCCCTCACGTTTGCTGCTTTCATTTGCCGATTCCTCGAGGATTCAGTTACCATTTTCATCAGGATCGTAAGGTAGGTTTTCCTTCCACCCTTCCTTTATGTTTTTGATGATTTTGTGTCGAAACACTTAATAAATGGAGACAAAAAACATTAAATTGATAAAAGAAGACCAAACCTAAAAAACCCACATGATGGAATTTTGAGAAAATCTCTTGAATATCATTTAATCCACGACTGGAACTTCACCACATCGGCGCTATTCTTCTTGTGGGGCATTCGCACCCATCGAACCCACACCATCCCATCACCATTAAAACATAGCCAACAAACATCCAAGTTCTAAACAGTGGGATGCCCTTTCAGGCCCGTGACCTCAGAGCTCCGTCGGTAGATCGCCAACGGACTTAACATTGTAAACTTGGCCTCTGCCTAAGCTTCCAGGCCCTCTCCCATGAGACTCCCTCCTAGGGACTCCCTCCCTGGGACTCCGTACCTAGGACTCCATCCCTGGGACTCTGCATCGCTCATGCCATTCCAAATGGCGTGCGGGCCCCGTCTCTCTGCCTTTCGGGGCCCACATCTCCTTTCGCTGCTGGAGTTAGTAAAAAAAAATTGAACTATCCATCATGCCCCCAGGCCCTGGTACGTGGAGTTCTATCCTCATATTTCCATGGTGAGTTCACTGTTCAGAGCGGCTGTCTAGTGACGTCCTTCCGCCTCTCGGGTCCTGACCCTCCATTAGCCGTGAAACCTACAAATGATGAACTTAGGCATCCTTTCCCTCACCGGGATTCGTCCACTGGGAATTCATCCCATCTCAACCAACACGAAAGGGAAAGTGGTTCCATCCTTCTGAATTCTAGGGCCCACCCTCCTAATCACCTAAACTTAGCAAAGAAATCTTGCAACCAAGCTCGATGTCGAGTTTGGTCCACTCCCGCCGGGTTTCCATCCAACGACTGTCGTTCCGAATGACAAAACCTTGACGGCTTCCTGCCCCTTCAGGCTTGAACACCTCAGGAAATATTGGTCATGCTTTGACCTCATGGGTCTTGGACCCAGGGACTCTGTTTCCTTCTGGCCATTCCAAATGGCGAAGCCTGGATAGCTTTCCAGCCTTGCATCTCCGGGTGCTCCCAAAGTGATCCAAATGATCTCTAATTTGAAAACCAATCTCGACCCACATGTTAAAATTTAACCCTCTCCTACATGAGCCTTTCAAACCATCAAAATATGAAGTCAGGAGAAATCACATGGATTACCCTACCTTGTTCGCCCTTCAAAATAACTTTTCTGCCAGGGAAGTTCGACCCTTAAGGCCCAGGTTATCCAAAATCCCCCAATAGATCGCTAACGATTTCTTGAAGTAAAGTGTCATTTTATGAATGATATATCGTCTAATTGGATGTTGTTTATAGGATTATAAATGATGTTTGTATTTTTGTGGTTGGTTATGCTCACTATGCCCTATTTGCATATATATGGAATCTAGTGCAGGACACTCGGGGGTGGCTACAAAGAAAGACAAAGGGAAGAAAGCAGGAAAAGCTCCTTGTGGCAAGGAGGACAAAGACCAGATGAAGTAACAATTTCAGGGAGAGTGTTTACATTCAAAAATCATGACAGACTGGAAGGAGATTACAAATACCAATATCAAGCACATCGATATTGACGAATTCAAGCAAAGGGTCAGAGTTCATGCTAAGACCAACAATGCAAGACTGATCATACAAAGTGGGATTGATAAAGCTTTAGGCTTCCCTCCATCCCTTGTAGCCCTTGAATTGGTCATGGTTTTCTGACAGGAATATCAGTGAAAGATGCAAACAATGGTTGACAAGGATGGAAACATCCTTGCTAATATGTCGGGTGAGGAAATTACACAAACATTTCACATCCCCACCTTTGGGGAGATGGAGATTCCAACCATAGCAGAATGAAAAGCAACATGGGATGAGGACCCGGCTAGCTGCAAGAAGCTAGTAAACCAGTATTGGCTCAAAGAAAAAAGGGCCAGTGCTGCTAAGGTTCCCCAAGAACTCTTCCACAATGACTTTCACGAAGACTACCATGATTTGGTCACCATGCTAAGCAGAGTAACGGGCCTCCCCACTGCTGCATATTTTTAGGAGTGGATGGTATATTTCATAGAGAAGATTCTCCATGGGGATGAAGACGTCACCACAAAAGTCTCATTCTACTGGGGAGGCATAATAAGTGACTGCTTCCATGAACAGTTCAAGAATGTCAAGAAGAGCTCCAAGTTTTGCATGACATCTTATCTTGTTTACTCACTGGCCGAGTGGAGGCAGTACAGTGGATTTTTTGCGGCACCTATTGAAGAACCAGGTCGAGCATTGAAGGTCTATGATAGATATCCCTAGCTCTAGTTCAAGAATTTTAAGAAAGAATATTGCAGGGTGTACAACACCTTCATTGGTCACATCATCAGATTTCTTGGAGGGGATTTTTAAAGGAGGGTCTCTCACAGTGCTCAGGCGTTCTTGAAACAATACACCTTCTTATTCATTTAATACCCCAAGTTCACATATATTTGTACCCAAGGTTTCACAGAGAGGCCGAATAAGCTACCTTGGTACCCAAATGACCGGATCATACTGTTAGAGCTCTCCCAGTAGCTACAACATGTGCATTCAGTCCTCGGTAGTAGGAACTTGGCAGGGATACCTTATCCCTTAACTTTCAAACAAGGGATGTATAGATTACAAACCTCCTATTGCACTAGGAATTTAGAGAAGGAATTGATAGAGTATCATTTTCACCTACACACTGCTCGCCTGCGGATGGACCCATATGGGCATGTAAGGAAAGCACTAGGACCAGGGTACACCCATGTGCATCACGTGGAGGAATTTTGGGTAGATTGTTAGGATGACAAGGAGGTACCCGCAAGGCATTACATGCGAATGACTGTGTACTTCATAAAAAAAGTACAATTATTTTTTGTACCTGATCAAGTCGAAGATGAAAACACTGTCATGGACCCCAGGTACAATGCAGTCACTAACTTGTCGCTGCTAGCAATAGATTGGAATAAGCAGGAGGTCCAAGACCTCGATATTATAACCAAGCCAATTGTGGCTCGTACCAAAGAATGGGTTAATAGACAAGTAGCCCAATTGAAGTAACAAGGGGTTTTCCTAACATATGAGGGGCTAAAGAGTGAGACTAGTGCTACAGAAGATATTGCTGCTACAACCTCAATAGGAGGGACATCCAAATCTCCTTCGATTACAAGATCAAAGAAGAGGAAAGGGACTGAGGTGAATCGATCACTAGATCCAAACATTTATTCAAGAAAAGATTCAGAAGGTTCACCCTTGAAGAGGCACAAATAGACGGGAAGTGTCGCGGGACAACTAAAAATTCAGGAGGATCCCCTTCACAAAGAGGGGAAAGCAAATCATCCAAAAGCTCCTCTAGCTCTTCCTATTTCCGCTGCTCTTCCATCCCTTTCCCAAGCCATGATTGCCACATCCCCACTTGTGGTGGACATCTCGGTCCATCTTGCCTCCTCTCCGCCAACTGGGCACATGATATTGGTTGACTCCTCCTCTGCCGCAACTTCTCCATTTTATTTTGCCTCCATGTCACCCACTACATCACTTCCATTAGTAGCAGTGACAACACCAATTCCCAAACTCCCATTTTCAGAGGCTTTCTCGCGACACATGCAAAATGTCCCCTCTGTTATTTCCCAAATATTCTTGGATCCCACCATCTAAGCTGCCTTGGTGCAGGTCCTTGCCAGTGCTACACCCTTGAAACCTCTGACGGGACCACCAACAATGGAAGTCACAATGCTAATCTCCGAAGAATGGGAGAAGCAGGAGATGGAAAATTCAAAAGAAGTGGAGGAAGAGGCCAATGAGTATCATGAACACCTAGAGTATGAACACCGTAAAATGGACAGGGTGGTCCGTCAAGAAGAAGAAATAGGATCTTCTGAGAATGGGGACAAAGAGGAGGATGCAGGTGGAAAAATTATTGTACAAAAATTTGATGGTGATTTCGAGGAGGAAATGGCTCAACAATTGAAAGATATCAGGGAAGAGGTAGAAAGGTCACCTCCCAGAGAAGAAGGGAAAAAGGATGACAAGGCAGTAGAAAATGTGGAACTCCCTACAGGGGAGTAGTAGGAGGATGTGTCACCACCTCATAAAGAAGAAGATAACGTAGAAGAGGGAAAAACTAAAGGTGAGATTCAAGCTGATAGAGGCCTCAAAATTGAATAGCCTGAGGAGCATGTGCATAGGGATGAAAAAGATGAAGAAAGGGAAGGAATGGAGACTGAGAAAAAAGTTCTTTGGGAGTGATTGCCTACTAAGCTTCCCATCAAATGCCTTGTGTTCATTGAAGACTCTGGTGAGGAAGATGGAGAAGACACTAAAATGGAAGAAAAGGCTCCTGGAGATAAAGAAATGGAGATTCAAACAAAGGAGGGTGAGGGTGATCATGAATTTCCTAAGGGAAAATACGCTATTCCCGAATGGTTGGAAAGGAAACTTGAGAAGAAAACTCCTGCCCCAAAGGATCCAAGAGCAAGACTGGAGGCTATCTTAGCCCAAGCACAGATGACTACCAAGAAAAAGAAGAATCCCAAAATCATATCTAAGGTAATGATGGATGCTTCTAGATCCTAAAATGTGCAGGTAGCAACGCTAGTAGTGGGAAAAGAAGGGGTGAGCTATAATATCTCCACCATTGACTTGGGAACAACCACCAGAGAGCAGAAGGTGGAGCACCTCGAAGAATCTGTTGCCACAGTAGTGCATTTGATACAGCAAGATAAAGTTTCAAAAGAGGAGCTAAAGGCACAAGTAGCTGACCTGACGACATACATTCAACAATGGTCCTCAAAAAAGAAATTCCCACCACATCCGTGACACCACCCCAACTGTTGTCCAAAGAAAAAATTGACAAGGTGGAAAAGAGAAAGAACTTGGACAAAACTATAGAAAACTGGTTCTGGCAGGTTCTATACGTCAAAAATATGGGTATCAGTCAGGCTGTTCGAATAGCCAACAAGTTCCTGGACTTACAACAGTATTTGGAAAGCATGAAGAAAATTTGTACCGACTTCCCTGTGATGTATAAATCCACCTACCCAAAGATCGAGGCTATCCTCTAGCTACCAAGCACCACATGGGAAAAGGAGCTCGCATTGAAGAAGGACGATCATTGGTTGATGGATGTATGGAGGCGGGACTTTGAGAATAGAAAAGAAAGGTTGGAGAAATTACTAGAAAAAGTGGATCCAGATATTGAGTGGGTCAAAGAGATTAGAGTGGATTGCACCCAATATTTGAGGATGATGATGGGGTATGATATGCCCACGGTGCAGATAGATCCAGAGAAAATAAATCCCCACTTTCAAAAGGGGATGGAGGATGGGATATCAACAAGGAGAACCACAGATTTCATGAGTTTTTCCGCTTGCGCCTTCACCTAGTCAGAACTGTTGAGAGACCACACTACCAAGTATGATGAAGATTGGAAAAGGCTTGAGGAAAACTCCAAGGAATGGAGTTATCAATTGTTGCGATCTGCGATTTTGGAGGTTGAAAAATTCCAGCCAATAATTTTGAAGTTCATGGAGTATGCAACTTTGAAGGAGCAGGAAGACAACCCTATTATTAGTGAAGAGCTTCTAAAGGAATAGCTACAACAAAAGGGAAATCAACAAAAGGACAAAATGCTATAGTGTTGTCACTAGAGGACAAAATAGGGATAAAGACAAAGTTGTATTTTAAATTGTAATATATTGAGGGGTAGGTAGAACCCTAATTTGTAGTGAATCTTGGCCACACAATGAGATTAAATCTTGGCCATTCGTTCTACTTTTGGGACACTAGAAATGGAGAGGTCTCCTCTCATTTTAAGAGAGTTGAGTTATTGTAATGACATGCTGCAGAAATTTCTAATGAAAATACATTGACTTGGTGCATTTTCCGAGTTCTCCACATGTTTCATGATTCAATCTCCCATTGTTAAATGATTTAGTTAGATTTATACTGCTGTTCCAGTTAATTTTAATTTCTTAGATAGATTTTTTAGATGTTGTTATGTGATTGTAGAAATTTTTGTTGTGTCGATGTCTTCCAGTCCACACTTTTTGCCATTTGATACTAGTAAATGGTCTTGTAAAGTTAGTCTGGGCTGAGAATTGAACCTTCTTTTAAAATTTTATCTTTATTCATGCATGTATGTGGTGGATGGATGATAGAATATCTACAGACCTTGGAAGATAGCACAAATTTCATGATACTATAGGTTTCTTGGTTAAGTACAATCCTGTTTGAAGGAAGTTGTCCATAACAGAACCTCCATGATCACTGTACATAGTTAGTTGCAAATCCAGGAACCTTCCCTCTTCCCTGCTTTTTTTCTTTTTGTAAGAAAAAACCTGTGCTTAGGTTCATTGTGCATTGTAAAGCCAAAACTTAAGGAAAACACTGAAGTTTTAGATTGTTGTTCGAACCTACAACAAAGTGCACCTTAACTCCCATCTCAGAAACTTTAAGATTTTAAGACCCACTTCGCATCTAGCTACATAAGTCTGCCCTATGATTACCAACAAAATTACATCAAACATCAACTGAGGAGTTTCATGCAAGTCATGACCTAACACCCAAGAGACCTTGGGGTGATTTTCATCAACTTGTTGTTGGAAGTCTCCTTTCAAGAGAGGCAGTGTGTCTATGCACTGCCTGTGTTGAGAAAGTGTGCAAAAACACCTATCAACACCTTGGTGCAACTAAATAAATTCTTGGGATGGAAATTATAAGAGATAGAGTGAACATAAAGTTATGTCTTGGCCATAGTAAGTATTTTAATTCAATTTTACAATGGTTTGATATGTGGGATTGTAGACCATTGTGTGCTCTTATTTTAGCTGGAACAAAGTTATCTATCTTAGATTTTCCAACATCCCCTTCAGAAATGGAAGACATGAGTAGAGTTCCTTACCAAAGTGCATTTGAAATTTTGATGTATGCTATGGTTTATACTAAACTAGACATTACCCAAGCAGTGGGAGTTCTTTCCAAATATATGTCTAATCCTAGTAGATTTCATTAGGATACATTTAAAAGAGTCTTCAAATATTTGCATGGTACCTCAAATTATTCCTTGTGTTATCATAGTAATATGATTGAAGATGAAATTTCCCTTGATATTCATGGTTATGTTGATTCAGACTGGGTAGGTGATGTTGATAGCAAAAGATCTACCAGTGCTTATGTGTTTACATTATTTTCTAGTGAAATTAGTTGGATGAGTAAGCAACAAGCTATGGTTGCTTTATCCACTATTGAAGCTAAGTATATGGTAGCTACTCATTCTTGTAAAGAAGCCATTTGGCTTAAGAGACTATATTTAGATATTGGAATAAAAAAAGTTCAGTGACAATTTATTGTGATAGTTAGAGTCTGATATGGCTAGCTAAGAACTCAACATTTCATGCCAAAACCAAGCACATTGATGCACAATATCATTTTTTTTGAGATATGGTTGAATATAGTAGTGTAAAGCTAGTTAAGGTAGAGACTTTGATGAATTTTTTTTATTCTTCAACTAAACCTATGAGCATAGATAAATACATATGGTGTTGAACTGAGACTATGGACCTTTCGACCCCTAGTAGTTAAGAGATTATGTTTATACACCCTCTCATTGCTTTTGCAAGGTGTTTGACAAGTGGGAGATTTGTTGGGAAAATGTTTCTCAACCTTGCAAGTAAATAAGGTAATGTTGATACAGTAGTGCGGTGGGGTGTAGGGGGGTACCCCCCTATGGGGGTTTGGGGGCTGCACACCCTAGTGAGGGTTTTGGGGCAGTGCCTCTGAAAACCACATTTTATGTATATTTTATTATTGTAAATATGGACTGTTCATCATTAGGTCTTAGATTTGACAATCAATATTTTGTTGGCTTGACTTTCCTTAGAAGACAACCTTATTTTATGAGGTTGTTGTATTATGGTTGTGTATCATGATGTATTCTAAGAGTATGATAGTAGTTGTGTTGCCTCTAGATCCTTGGTTGGTGATACTCCTATGAGAAGCTTGCTCTACAAGTATATTGTAATCTTTTTGATTTTTGAATAATATATTGGGAAAATTTTGGAGTGTGGTATTTTTCTCCCAAAAGGGTTTTCCCCACATAAATCATTGTTTTGTGGTATGCATGATATTTATATTTATTTTTGTTTATGTTTGTGTAACTATTGAAAAGATCTGTAAAAGTTTTACATTATTGTCCTCTCAAGATTAGTGTAGGAAGTTGTTTTGCTACCTTAGCTTCCTTATAGTTATGAATCTATTTTCATCTAATTTTTCTAGTTCCTCTATCCTTTATGATAAATAATTATCATTATCCAACTACAAGGTTAGTGTGGTAGATAGGTTTGGGATTATAAATTTCATTGGAACTACCACATCAATTCCATATACCAATTGAAATGGTGTAAAATTAGTGGTCCTCTTATAAGATGTGTAGTAGGACCAAAGTATTTCAGGTATCTTAATGTCCCAATCTATCATATTTCCCTTGCACATTTTTATAATTGCTATCCCAATTATCTTATTTAGAGCCTCACTTGCTCAGTTTTTTTTGGATGGTATGGTGAGCTCTTATTATGTGTTTTCATGATTTTTTGTAGAATTTACACAATTAATTTATTAACAAAGTGTTTTCCTTGACCACTTACTATAGGTAGTGGGAAACCGTATCTAGTGGTTATATTCTCATATAGGAATATTGTGTAATTTTATCTGGTATAGTCCCTAGTAGGTTCTATCTCTAGAAAATTTGTTAATTATTCAACTCCTATTATGATGAACCTTTCTTTCAAGTTTCTAGCAGGAGGGTCGATTGGTCCTATAAAGTCTATCACCCATTTTTAAAATGGGATTTGAGCTAAGAATAGTTTCAATGGCGTCTCATCTCTTTTGGTAGGTATCCCCACCCTTTGACATATATCACGATTTCTTGTATAATCTTTGGCATCTTTGTAAAGGATTAGCCACCATGGTCCTACTAGTTCAACCCTTTTTGTTATTATTTCACCAAAATTATGTCCCCCTATTATTCCTTCATGTGTTTCTTTCAAGATAGATTCTCTTTCATGTTCAAATATAACTGTTATGATGATTTCATCTCTCCCTATGTGGTGTAACACTCCTATTAATGTGTATGGTAGTGACTTCTGCACAAGAGATTTTTTATCCTACGGAAAGAGATATTTTTGGTAAATTCTCCCTTAGATAGGAGTATAGAAATTTCATGTAGTTCCTGTAGTACCATATTTAGTTTAAACATGTGTGTGCTTGGTAGATCTTTTGGCTAATCTTTTGGTTCCTCCCCTATTTCTATCATTTATAAGTAATCCAATCCTTGATTGTGTTTTTTGAGTTTGACCATTATCTTAAAATAAAATTCTTGGAATAGGAGTAACTACTAGCATATCCTTCCTTGTATAATAGGCTTATTGAGTAAGTACTCTAATGGTTCATTATCTGTGAGGAATACAAATGGTATTGACAATAAATAGTGTCTACTTTTTTGTACTACATAAACCATTGCTAGGGCTTCTCTCTCGATAGTGGTGTAGTTATTATTTTCCTTAGATAGTTTTCTACTTGCAAAGTCTATGGGGTGATCTTTATTTCCTTTGGGTTGACCTAATACTACTCCTATGGCTACTCTTGATGAATCTACATGTACATGAAATGATGTGTTCCAATATGGGAAGATTAGTATTAGTGCTTGCACAATTTTATTCTTTCATGTACTAAATTATTTTTGACATTCCTCATTCCATTCAATACTTCTACCAAATTTATTTTTTAGTAGTTATTCCATAGGTGCAGCTATTCCAACATATCCTTTTTAAAATTTGTGATGCTATCTAGTATATACTATAATTTTTTAACTTCTAAATGTGTTTTTGGTGGTGGTAATTTCATGATTAAAGTAACCTTCATAGGGTCTACCATCAAACCTTCCTTGCATATGATATGTCCTAATAATTTTCTATATGGTACCACAAACATACACTTCTTCAAATTCAATGTAATCTACATGCTTCAACACCTATTGAGCATCATACTTGGTACTTGTATGTGATCCTTGACCAAAAATTATTCTATCCAATTGTCTAAATAGACCTCCAAAAAGTCATGTATAAATTCTTTAAAATAATTTATCATTATCTTATTGAATACCATAGGTGCATCATTTAAAGCAAATGGCACTACTATGTACATGTACAATCCCCATTCTTTCACAAATGTTGTTTTTGGTTGGTCTTCCTCACTTATTCTTACTTGGTGATATCTTGAAAATCCTTTAGTAAAAGAGTATATTTCTCTTCCTAGTATTGATTCCAAAATTTCTTCTATGAATGGTGTAGGAAAAGGGTCATGGCATGCAGGATTTTTTCAATTCTCTAAACTCAACGAAAATCATTATTTCACTTTTTTTCTTATTTTAAATTACTATATGGCTAATCCACTTTGCATCTTCTATTAGTTTGATTATTTTGGCTTCTAAATTTTTGTCTAGTTCTACTTTGACTTTTTTCTTCATATTGGGTTTTAGGCGGTATGGTCTTTTCCATACCAGTTTAGCTCCTTCTTTCAACTATATCTTCATGACCCTACTTCCTCCTTTATGAATTTTAGCTCTATAAATTTCCTAGGGAATATTTCTTCAAATTCATATAGCATCTCTATAACTTTTTCCACTAATTTATCATCCCAATAATCTCTTATTTAAACAGTTAGTTTAGGATCTCCTTCTCTAGCAGTGATTTCTTATTTTAGTTTGGTTTGTTGATTATAATAATTTTGTTTGGAATCTATTGGAGATTATAATTCTCTTTCCCCTTGTTGAACTTTCATATCTATGTTGTGGGAATCCTCATCATCTTTTTTTGTTAGGCAACATCTTTTCTCTAGTAATGTAGTTTGTTTATTGAGCCATTCCACATGTCTTTATATGCCTTCTAATTATGGAGGTGATGTAGAGGTTTGCAGTACAACCATTTCTTGAATTTCCTCTATTTTGAATATTATCTCCTTAATTTTTATTAATGTGGTATGTATATATGTGTGTTTTCATTGTAAAATGAGGTGTGGAAAAATTTGTTTATTAGTTCTGTTTAGTTGTTGGTTTCTCCTCTTTCTGAGCTTGGTTGTTGTACCAAGTCTGTGCTATAGATGTTAATGTACAATAAAAAAATTGGATATATATGCATTTATCATACTCATTTCGATATTTCCATGTATTAGTATAAATGTTGAGATGTTCCTCTAGTGAAATCTATCCATTATACTTAGGTATGTCCTTATATTCCCCTTCTTGTAGTAGATACCTTGTCTTAATTAAGATTTTGAATATTTCTCATTGTGCAAATTTTTCTTTTTGTGCTTATTACCAACATGTGTCATTACAAATGAGTGTATGCTTTAATATGTCTAGTCTCCTTTCCTTAGCTTGTATTTTCTCTTCTATGTGCTAAATGATAGTAGGTCTCCAATCCTTGAGTATTTGGGAAACTTGATGTGTGAAATACCCCATGAAATGTGATTTATATAGAGATATTTCTAGGATGTAACTTCTATTGTGTCTTATGTCTTGTTGCACAATTGTTTTGTAGTTTGTTATGTGAAAGTGTGGTAGAATGAAAAGGATTATTTAATCAAGTCCTAATCATACATATGCTACAAAATCTCATAATTATCTAGGAACAGAGTTTCAATTACTCCTACATTCATGTGTGTCTAACAACTCCTCATTATTGGTGTTATATGTGGTGCTTTCAATTTCAAATTCTCTTTTTGAGTTTTGGTTTTATAGATTGTCACCCGGTGGTAACCATGAAATTATGTATAAGTCTTTGTTTTTGGATTCATTGTATTCTTATGGATTTAATTCTTCTACGTATGCTTCATTAGGAGTTTTTCCCATGGGTATATGCAAGGATGCTAGTGTGCCGTGTGGATGTCTACACATTGTGTAGGTGTCCAACTCATCATTTTGTAATAAACGAGGTGGAAGACTGTTGTTGCTTCATCGTTGGCCCTTATGAAATTAAAATTGTGAAATTCCAACTCATAAGCTTCTTGTCATAAATGTGGCTAGGTGCAATAAATGCAAGGGTCAAATGTTCAAATGTGAAATTGCCATGGGGTGCAATTTTATGATATTACTTGTATGATTCATGTATTTTTTGTGTATGCTTCGTGTAGGTTCCATGTATGCTTTATATCATCTAATGTTTACTAAATTATCATATGCATGTATGCATGTATGATTTTATGCCATGTTTTTTTCGACTCATAAAATCCTAAGCTTGGGGGGTAGCTAATCTCTTAACTTAGGGTATGTGCAGGATCATGATGGTCCAAAAAGTGGCAATATGATGGGTATGTGTAGGGTATGTGGTTGATGACCTTTTTTTTACCCAAAATTGATGAAATTAAAAGGGTTTTTAAAGGAGATTCTCAACTTTCCACCAATATAAATTATGCTTTACTTTGAATTTAATAAATAATTATTATTCATTTTCTATTTGAATTACGACTAAAGTCTTGATTGATAGGTTGATTGAAAAAAATCTATAGCTTTCAAATGGTATCACATTTTTTGAATCCAAAACATGTGTGACATTCTATGCTTCACATACTATAGGATTAAAAAAAATAAAAAAATTCATGAAGTTTTGACCAAGTTAAGGTGGTCAAACATACGAGTTTTTTATATTTTTTAAAATTTGTAATAAAAAATTCATAATTAATTATTTACTTGAAAAAAAAAAAGAAAAAATATGCATCACATCAGGACATGATTCATCTACTTAAATCTAAAATCTTATAACAAATTATTATCATTTCTTGTGTTTAGGGTAGTCAAACAAACACCTACTTCTTATTTTTTATCAAATTTTCACCAAATAGATTTAAAAAATAAATAAATAAACCTAGTAGTTTAGAAACTACATTCAATTTGCTATAGATTCTATTCTTACATATTTTTGAAATAATATAGATAACTTATTCAAATTTTTATGTAAAGTTTCCTAACTCTGATTTTTCTGAATTTCATCGCCACTTAAGGGCCTGTTTTTTCCATGATGATCCTACACATACCCCTTAGCGACATTTTATGCCTTCAATATTTTCGTGGAGAGATTTGGCTTCTCTATACTTTAGTGCATGGATGAACGTAAGTCCATACCGCCACTAAAGAGGCAGTAGAATGTACCATCATAAATTGTTTCTACTTAAAATTTCATGCCAAGTTTAGCACTTGGTTTAAAGTGTTCTTATGATGTATCATTTTTGGGTCTTAATTAAGAAACTTGGTTTAGTCCCTTGTTAATAGGACTTTTGAGGATAAGTTTCACTAGGACACTAGCCCCCTACACTAGCGTCTTTCCTATTTTCTCTGAAATTTAAAACTTGGAATGCCAACCTTGTTACATTATGTGATGCATCTTGTTTGTCTCAACCTTAAAAAAGGTACTCAATATGCACATATAAACTACACTCTTTATCTATACTTCTCTACATGATTTCTACAACTCTCTATTTGTGAAGGTTATGTTGTAATGCACACTAACCCTTGTAGGTATTCAAGGAAAATTACTTTTTCTTCATCATCTCTATGTGGTGACTTGTGATGAGATATCACTCCAAGAAGGTTTTCACACATATGGTAACACTATTTTATGCTATTTCAATCATTACAATATTTATCATTTCTTTTTCCTATGCCCCCCCAAGGGTACACACTCTTTATTATCACTATCATTGTTGTTGTGGCAGTGGGAACACCAACACAAAGTTTGAATTAGGAAAGCCCCTATACAACATAACCATTTACCCCCTTTTGTAGGTCTCAAATCATTGTTTCAAAAAGAAAGTGCAATAACCCAAACATTTATGTCATATAAGGATTGTACAAGTGAAAAAAAATTAGTTTTTTCTCAAACACTAACGTGGTGCACTAGTGTCCTTAAAAAATTTCCCTAATTTTTTTATTGTAGGTTCCTCTCTTCGTTGCCATCCTAGATCCAATTTTTGTTTTTCCATATCTTCAATTTTTTTTAATTATTTCTTGGATGTTAGTGTAGCAAACTAATGTCCTTGATATTTTTTTCCAATTTTTGGTGACATGTTCCTCTTTGTCTACCATTGTTAGATCTATCGTAATTATCCTTAAATTACTATATATGATTGTGTAATTATTCATTTATTCAAATTCTATGGTTTTGTATCACCTAGGCTAATTAGAGAATATTTTCATGAGTCTACCCTCTTTGCAACAAAGGAACAAAACCCAAGTATCTTGGCTCTCCTTTGAAGAAGTTAACCAAGCACAACACCTTCATTGGTTTGTTTTCCAATGTTTAGTGAATAAAGTATTGATCCGAGTTAATTCACTAATTAGTCTAGATCCCCTTTTCACATTAAACAACTAGTAAATCACAAAATCTAGAAAATAATTTAGTGTAAAATTAATAGTTATACAAGAGATGATGTTGCTTCAAACAACTGGTAATTATAGTTTCTAAAATTATATACATAATTAAAACCACAAATCATGTACTACCATATGCATATTAAAGATTCATCATTTCCAAACCAAGGAACAAGACATTTTACATGACAAAGATTTAATGTCATGAGACATTATTTTTCTACAAGAAACTCATTTGAAAACATAATTTCTAAACAATGCATTACCAAAATACAATTGATTTGCAACATATCATATTCATGCCATGATGACCTACATCAAAAAACACATACAATTTTCAAAATGCAATGCCATTAATTGTTGAAAATGTCAAAGAAATATTGATCTCATTCATAGTTAGTCAAAAAAAATTTACATCTATAATATTTACATGAAACAAGCATCAACGATTACAAATATTGTAAAAATTATAATTGTTTACTAATATCAAATGGCTTCAATATCTTAACTAGTTTCCTAATGCATTACTATGTTCTTTATGGCTAATATCTAACTTCACTTTATGAACTTAAACACCCATTCAATTCCATCAATGGGTTTTAAATTTGCAACCTTCTTAAGGAAGAAGAAGCCCATCATTTTCTTGTTCTTGTGTAACGTGAGTCTGTTAGTGATAAAGTTGGCTCAGATGAATGAAATCCATGAGACAACAAATCTAATTTCTAGAAACCTTCATATGTCTTGCATCATAGGAATACCTGCACCCAATCTCGTCACCTCTACAATTTCCTAAAAACCTCCAAGAAAATGATTCTTGATCAATTCTA
Source organism: Sequoia sempervirens (assembly GCA_007258455.2). NCBI lineage: Eukaryota > Viridiplantae > Streptophyta > Pinopsida > Cupressales > Cupressaceae > Sequoia > Sequoia sempervirens. The sequence goes on along the minus strand of VDFB02281492.1, from coordinate 1,055,134,810 downwards.
GTGAGAGAGCCAGCACTAGCTCCTTTGGCTCCCCTAGGTCTAGTAGTGAAGCTAAAAATCTAGATGACACATTTGTGTTGACCTTGTATTGATCATTCACATGCATTTAAATTATTTTCCAAGCACCAGTTTAATCTCCACCAACATCATACGATTTGGTCCCTTAAACTCCACTTTTAGTCACTAGTCACTAATATACCCAAAAAAATCCACATGATGTCGATAACTTACAAGTTTTATCAGCATATCCATCTCTACTATGCCAACAAAATTAATTTTAAATTTATTCTATTTTCTTCCATCTCTAACTCTCTTGGAATTTAAAGGCCTCTTCCTTCCCATGCCGCACAAGGCAGAGAAGCCAAGCATATCTCCACTTATTAAACCTTAAAATTACTCTTTTAAGACATTATCTATATAATCTTTTTTTGTACCTATAGTTGCACATATTAAATAAATATTGTATATTATATGTTATGTTATATACTTTAATATTTTATATAATATTTAAATTTTACATCATATTTATTAAAACATATTATATATACTTTTATAATATTATAATATAATAATATAATATCTAATATATTATAAATACACAGAATATAATATTATAATATCAATATATAGTACAATCACAATGCATGTATTTTAATAGGTTTGATTCACACAAAATTTACGTTTATATTACATGTATTGTAACATGTAGCATTACGTTTTCCACAGGCTTTTCACATCGCATAAAATTATTTTATGTTAGATGTCTATTCTATATGAATTAAATGCATTGTCCTACAATTAATTAAGTATTCAAGGGTGACTATTGATCTCTTCGATATATATGTAATTCACCTGACTACAAATTGATCTTCTTAATTTAATGTGTCAATGGGATATCTTTAAAAAATAACAATAATATTATCTTGTAATTGGAAGCTAGTGAAATTTATTGATATTTTGATATTGAAAACTACAAAAGGTACTCTAAAATAAGTTAGATGTCAATTGGAATAACATTTGCAATAGATTTCATATATTTTAAATGTTTGATGTACTCTACATGAAGCCAGAATTGATTCCAAATAATATTTGTAGTGGATCTCCCACATGTTGAGGGTTCCTCCAAAAAAAATTATAGCTCACACGAGTAAATTTGATTAAATTTTAGGTTTGCTAAGATTTAAGTGCATTCTCTATCAGTTGTAATTAATCATTTAGTACTCAGTTAGACTCAAAAAAATTCTATAGAAAGAAATGTTGAATCATTGTTAAATCCAAAAAATGCTTTTTTGTTTAGTGTTATGAATTATGATAAGTCTTTTCTAAGGTTAGTAAAGGTGATGTCATGGTATTATTGGGGATAATCTCAATTCTCTTTCCTTTAGTTATGTAGTTTCAGAGGAAAAGAGACAACAACTGGCTTCAAAATGGGTGGAATTGGAAAGAAATTGATCTGATTCAACTAGCTATTGTAACCAATTTCAAACTAGAATGGGGAACTTTGATGGATATAAGTATTGCTGCTGGGAGTGTGGGAATACAAGTCTTTTAATCTTTTATGCATGGAAACATATTAATTTCTCATACTCCATTTTGACAAAGGCCCTTAAAGAGGATATGTCGACTTTCAAAGTCAATTTTATTTTTCCTAGTGCATTGGAGTTTCCCAAAGATCAAGGTAGAAAATTTAATACCCTTTAGCATCTTCTGCACAACTCCAATTGGTACCCAAGAAAATTAAATCTTCTAAATTTTTAGCTCTATTTTCCCCATCATGTTCGACAAACCTTGTGATTTAAAATATGAATAATCATGGCTCTCATTTTGCCAAGATATTTGGAAAACCTCTTGGTTTGAAAATGTGTAATGCTTCAGCCACTACTAAAACTTCTTAGTGAATTTCTCACCTTTGTAACAAATTGGAGAAAATTCAATACATGTTTTTACCGATTCCATGAAACCATTACTAGTTTGGTATCAATTGTGTCACATGTAAAGTTTGCATTATCTAATCATATTTACAAAGTTATAAAAAGATACAATTCAGTTGCAATATAATAAATGGTTGTGTTACTCTTCATTCTTCATTTGAAGTAGAGAATTATTTTGTGTGTTAAGTATGTATTCAAGTTACAGGCAATCATATAATATCTTTCATTGAGATAAATTAGAATTAACCTTATTATATTTCCACAATCCATCATGCTATCACTTTTTCCATTTCTCAAGTACTTAAATTATATTTTTTAATTAGAGAATAAAAATTTAAATGCCAACATAAGTGGCCACTCATTCATTCATTTTCATACCCGTAACAAATCTCAAATATATCAGAATCATGATCTCCATTATGATCTATGTGATACGATCTGAGTATAATAAATTTTAAAAAATTTGAAAGTTACTTAGGTTTTTCAAACCAAACTAACATTTGTCAAGTTCTAGCTCCAACTTTGATTTTAATAAAAGGAAAGAATAAAAATGATTGGGCAATTTGCAAGTTTTGAAAATATTTCAAAGTCCTCATGGTTTTCATGTTAATTGATTACCCTCAATTAAAAAGGGATCATAAATTTGACTCATAAGAACAAAGAGGGCAACAACAAGAAAAGAGAGTTAGAAGGTTTGAAGGTTCTCAGAACAAGTTCTTAACAAAGCTCTAACCTATACCAAAAAGGATTTGAAAATAATGATTCTTTAACGTGATATAATGTGGATTTGATGAGAACTTCCCCACTTATTGCAGGTTGGATGAATTCACGTTCCTTGCAATTTCCAAAAAATCATCAAGATATAATTGTGATAGATTATTTTCTACTTCAATATTAATAACAATGGGCTCAAATTGTGTTAATAGAATCCTCAATATCTTCTCCACTACTATTTGATCACCAATATTTTCTCTATTCATTCTAATTAGATAGAAAACACTAATTACACAAGTAAATAAATCACTCATAGATTTAGAAAAAACTAAAATACTAATATAAAAAATATTAAATCATACTTACTAGAAAATATACACAAACCAAGATTTTTAGTATGAAAATGCTATGACATATAAGCAAATTTCAATTCTTTTTCTTGCCATCTATTGTGTTACAAGTATGTATACGTAATAAGTGCAATATGCATGGTAAGTATCTAACTTGACTTCATTATATAACTTGACATTTGCTTTTGAAGTGTACTTTAAGCTTCTAACTTGACAGAGTCCAACTTTCTAACTTGACTTGATTATATGATATGACATGTACTTTTGACTAGTGCTTTAGGCTTTCAAATCAACTTGACATGACATAAAAAATTTAAAGGACGTGATAACATTTCTAATAAATTATGTGATCTCCTTCTTTTCTTCTTCTGTGTCTATCACTAGTATATATATTTTTAAAATAATTTATATAAAATATGCTAAAATATATCCATACATCTATTTTTTTCGATTAACAAGCTTAAAATAAATTAAAAATCATTGCAAGACTTATGAGATGGAGAAAACAAAACTCATTTCATTTAAACATTGAAAAAAGAATGTTATGATGTTGTCTAGATTAAGCAAACAAAAAAATTAATACAAAATCATTGTACATAAAAATAGAATGTAGATTTTTGTTTTTCTTTCACAGATTTGCTAGTATGAAAATTCTATGACATATAAGCAATTTTTTTTTTTTTTTTCTTGTCATCCATTGTGTTAGAGGTATGTATACACTAGTATATATATATCTTCAAGATAATCTATATAAAATACGTCAAAAGATTTCAAGTCATTTATTTTTTCAATTAGCAAACTTAAAATAAATAAAAAATCATTGTGTGATTTATTAGATGGAAAAACAAAAACTATTGTAATTAAATAATGAAAATATAATTTTGTGATACTATCACTTTTTAAATAATTGAAAAAATCAATAAAAAATAATTGCACATAGAAATAGAAAGTAGAATTTTGTTTTTCTTTCATGGATTTTCTGACCACCTATATGTCGTGCTATCAATGTAGAGTTATGTCTATCGATACAATAATATGTACAATATGCATGATAATTTTCTAACTTAACTTAATTATATGACTTTGACATTTACTTTTGAATTGTACTTTAAGCTTCTAACTCCACAGTGACCAAATTTCTAACTCCACAGTGACCAAATTTCTAACTTGACTTGATTATATAATATGCCATGTACTTTGACTAATGCTTTAGGCTTTAGAATGGACTTGACATGACTTATATTCTTGACATATCAAAAAAATTTAAGGGACGTTCTCCTCTAAATATAGATATTTATGTGCCTTATTTTCTTCTTCAGTGTCCGTGTTTTATTCTACTGTGAATTCATATAATTTCTTAGCGCAATGCATTTCTAATAAGCATATCTCGTCTTAAATGAAGATCCACTAACTCATTGAAATATCTAGATAACTTATCATCTTCTACTTGACCCACCTGAACGTTGAGTCAGAATAACTCTTCTATTGAAACCTTCACGGACGTCAACTAGAATAAATTTTGGAGTTTCCGAAACAATGCTAGAGCGTAGCTTGACGCCATGAAATTTCTCTTGACTTCAGTAAAAATGTGATCTCGACAAGATATTCTGCTTAGCCCTTCTAATGTAGCGTCTTTAATAAAATCTCAACGGAAGGTGTAATGCTTGTCCCAGCAAGCATCTCACAAAAGATGAAAAAAAACCCACACAACTACAAAAGTAAAGCAAGAGATATTATTATTATTTTGTTCGTTTAAGCTTGAATGCAAACACAGAGAAACAAGCATGTAGCCTAAAGACAGGATTAATGGCACATCATTAGACTCCTTCAGTGCGATAGTAATGTCGCATGCACATGAAATCTCTGACAGGTTTGTGCACTGCGCGAGTTAGTTCATGGCGCACTTTGCTCCTCGACCCACCAAGACCAACAAGATTGATAACGCATGCATATTATATTGTAGTGCCAGAATAAGAACGATGATGACGTCAATCCAAAGTACGCTCTCCTTGACTAGACGGTCGAAACATCTTTGTTAAAGAAAATTCCTCTTGTCCCGAACAGTACCTCCAAAGTCTACAGGTTTAGACACGAGAGACAGGATTAGACCATATCCGTGTCGACGCCTTCCCGCGAGTGCTTCGTGGGGACTATTACACAATCTAGCGCATTGTGCAATGTCCTCTGTGCGGCAATAACATTATCCCAACTCTGGAGGAGAGATGCAACTCACGTCGTATGCGCTAATGCTAACTTACAATGATCTTTTCATTTTGTGCAAGATGACAAGTATGTCCTCTGAAAATCACGTGTTCCTCTACCGGATGGCGCAAGGAGCCAAAGTTAGCAACAGTGTAAGGATGGAAGCTTGAGCTACACACATGCTTGCGCTAGTAGCTGCATGATAGAAGGAACAAGGTTTGTTGTAGTCTAAGTTGGGAAGCAACTGGTACAACCGTGCACTTAAGGCTCTTCTACGTGCCACACACGTTTGGTGCAGCACACATGCAAGTATTTCTGAAGTTGCCTAAGGCATGTTACGTAGGTAATATCGTGACCTCGACCCAGCCTACCCACTATAGAAAGGGTAGAGTAGGGGTGATTGAGTTTGTGCTTCAATGCTGTTGAATTTCTTATTGAGCAATTAGTATCATTGAGTTTGGTTTAAACAACATACTTTAAGATTTGATTTGTTTAGATGATTCTAATATCATTGGGTTTGGTTTAAACAACACAATCTAAGTTTTGATTTGTTTAGATGACTCTAGTATCATTCCGTTTGGTTTAAACAACACACTCTAAACTTTGATTTGTTCAGGTGACTGTAGTATCATTCAGTTTGCTTTAAACAACACACTCTAAATTTTGGTTTGCTTATGTGGTTTATATGAAACCACACTAATAGGCGGGTTCTATTGGATAAGCTAGTGTAAATTTAGATGATCCACCTAAACAAGTCAAAGTTTAAATTGTGCTATTTAAGCCTAGTTGTACCATTGACTTTCACAGTCAATTAATTGTTGTTTCATAGGAATGGAATATATCATTTATTTTAATCTTTGATATTATTGTTATTGTTATTGCTGACTAGTGTTTGTGGTAGCTTTGATTTTAAATATGTTTTATTTTGATTTTAATCTTTGATATTATTGTTATTGTTATTGTTTTCTGTCGTTCCTTATTGTTTGATATAACACATAGATACGATGCATCAAGGTATTAATAACTTGGACGACGTTGTATCTAGTGTAATGGACTTTGAATCGAAAAACAAATAGGATAGTTCTTGTTTACACCTTGACATACAGAAACCTTGTTGGAATGCAAGTTAGCAGCTTAGAATATATTGGACCAAAACATACACAATAGTCAACAACATACTCCAAATGACCTTCCTACACACAACTAAGCAAGTATGTGCCAAGATTATTTTACAAGAGTATCCACAAGCACAACAAATGAAAGATAATGATCGATGCCCCATTCCTTTCTTTTTAAATCATTTTGTTAGACATCATTGAGAGGTCCTCGGAATGGGTCATTAAGATAAATCATAAGAAGAGATCAAAGACAAATAGTCATTGTTATCTATAGCTCTTGCCTAGTTTAAGTTTAGCTAAAGTGATATATAATATTGATGTCCATCGCAGGAAGGATACATCCTAGGACATGTTGATCATAGGGTTGTTTGATGTTAGGATGATGATGCTAAGATGAGATATTGGTATAAACTTCATTGACATATTTACCTATGATTTAGACTCTAGATTTTTACTTTTGGGTTTGTACTTTATGACTTGTTATATTTGTTTTCTACTTGTTTTGCTAAAGGGTGAAGGTGACGATCGTTTATTATGGGTGAAAGTTTATTGTGGGTGAAAGTGAAATGGGGATGAATGGGTTTTGGATTTTCTAGAATATTTGAATGTTTTTGGTCTTTTGGAATGCTTTGAGGTTGTGTTTGGTCTTTTTGAAAGTTTATATGAATGTTTAGGATTTTCTGATTTTTTGAGGTTGTTTAGAGTTTTCTAAATATTTGATGCTTTTTAGGTCTTTTGAACGTTTTCTATTATTTTTGGATTTTCCATTTCTGAATGTTTTTATGTTTTCTAAATAATTGGATGTTTTTGGATTTTCTGAAAGTTTTCAAATGTTTAGGGGTTTTCAAGATTTTTAGTTTTTTTTTTGGATTTTCGAGGCATTTGAATGTTTTTGGATTTTCTATCCAAGTTTTGACCAAGAACCTAACCTAAAGACCTATCCTAGGGGCCTTGGGGGCTGATCAAAGATTAGCCTTACCTATGTTATACACATAGAGACCACGTAGTTCAACTGACCCGATCGATTTACAGGACAAAGATATGAATAAACAAGAGACACCAATTAATTACAACAGACTACTAAGGACTAACCTAGGGTGTCTTGGGGGCACATCAATGATATCCTTGCCTATGTTCAAGCTCAAATACAATGTATTTCAACTAACTCTATTGATTTATAGGACAAAGATATGAATAGACGAGAGACAACAACTAATTACAACAGACTGCTAAGGACTAACCTAGGGTGTCTTGGGGGCACATCAATGATGGTCTTGCCTATGTTCAAGCTCAAAGAAAATGTAGTTCGACAAGAGACATTATTTTTTGGAATTTTTGATGTTCACCCTTTTTAGGATTTTGATGTTTTCTAGATGTTTTTGATTTGGCTTTCCAATTTTTTGAATGTTTTTGGATTTTCGTTGTATAAGATTTTGCAATTTTTTTTGGATTTTTGGTGGATAAGATTTTATGAGTGTTTTTGGTGTTTTCTGATAAGATGACCCATGACCTCAAGATATACAAGAACTTGAATGTGACGCATAACAAAATGCTCCTAGTGTGATATATTAGCCTACTTCGATAAACGTAGGATAGACTGACCTTGAGAATATACCAAGTAGTGCTAAAGAGTTCATGATACCTTACAGTGACAAGCCATGATAAGGATGCAAATGAGGGATGAATGGTGATGCAAAGAATGATAGGAAAAAAGAGCCAAAGAATAAATGGAGATGCTTTATTTATGCAAGGCTCCTATTTGCTAGGTTTTCACCAAGGTACTTTCCCAAAGAGCCATCGAAGTGGTTTTCACTAGAGGATGATTTTTTTCTTTACTTTTTTTTAATCCCTTTTCTCATTTTTTTTGGATTTTAATCATTTTTTATTTTTTTTTGTATTTTCTAATTTATACCCTTCATGTTTAGGCATAAAATTTTTTGAGATGCAAGTTGTTGATTGGATCCTACAAGGGTTCACCTTTAGGGGTTGACAGTTGATATGCTCTTGATCCGTAGCTTGTTGTGATGATAAATGGACCTAACCAGTTAGGCTCAAACTTTCCTTTGTTGTCTTGATGTGAAATGTTCTTCTGATTTTTCTTTAAGATGAGATCACCTACCTGGAATGATCAACATTTGATTCTCTTGTTATAGCTCCATTTCAGTCAGTTTTGATATACTTGCAAGTGATTAAGGGCATCAAGGAAATGTTCACCCAAGAATTCTAGCTCATTCAGTCAAGACAGTTAGTACTCTTTCTCAATTATCATATTCTTTAGTGATACTCACAATGATGGGAGCTCAACCTCAATAGGAAAGATGGATTTTGATCCATAGACCAGGGATAAAGGGGTTGCACCTAGAGGTGTGCAGATATTGATTTGATAAGCCCAAAGAGTGAGATTTAGCTCCAGATGCTAGTCACAACCAACTTCATTAACTATTTCTTTAGGATTTTCAGGATAGTTTTATTTGTTGCTTCTACTTGGCCATTTCCTTGGGGGTAATATGGTATAGAGAATCATGTTGGATATTGAATCATTGTCACAACTCTTTCACATCCTAATTCTTGAACGATGTTCCTTTATCTAAGATGAGGGTTTGTGGTACACCATAACAGAAAATTAGGTAATTCAGAATAAACTTGGCTATTTGCTTCCCCATTATGTAGGTCATAGGAATGGCTTCAACCCATTTAGTAAATTACTTAGTGGTGGTTATGATAAACTTATGGCTGTTAGATGAGGTTGGAGTAATTTTTCCTATGAGGCCAAGTCCCCACTGTGAAAAAGGCCATGGTGTGATAATTTGCAATTCTTGAGCTAGAGCATGAATTAGATCCCCATGTTGTTGACACTGTATACATTTCCATACATGTTGATGAGCTTCTTTTTCCATGGTTGGCCAATAGTACCCTGTCCTCAACAGTTTCTTAGCTAAAGTCATACCACTAGAATGGGACCAACATATGCCATCATGTACTTTTGTTAAGGTAGTTAAGGCTTCCTCTTGGTTAATACATCATAGTAATGTCCCTTCGATGCTTTGACAGTAAAGGGTATCACTTAGGATCATAAATTGGGATGCCTTTTTGAAAAAGGTCCTTTTAAGGTTCATGGTGATGTTTGATGGAAGGGTTCCTCTGTTAAGATAAGTAAAGATATCATGGTACTATGGGGATCAAGGACCAAAAATGACACACCCAAATTCAGATTCAAGGATTTCAAAATTTGGTACAAGAATTTGTTCTACCAAGAATTCACATTGAAGGATGTTGTTCGACATGTTTAGTAGTGATCCAATTGTTGCAATGGCATCTGCTACTCTATTTTTCATTTGAGGAATCTACTCAAAAGTTATGTCTATAAAAAGATCTTTTAGATTCTCAACCATCTTCTTGTAAGGAGTGAGCTTGTCATATTTGGTTTGATAGTCATCATTAACTTGGTTGATAACCATCTATGAGTCTCCATAGAATTTCATCTCTTGTATCTACCACTGAACTACTATCCTAAGACTTGTGATCAAGGCTTCGTACTCATAAATGTTATTGGTACATGGGAATGATAGCTTGTAAGACTTTGGGATGCAATCACCTTGGGGGGTGATGAAAATAATGTCAGCTCTTGATCCATGTTGGGAGAATGATCCACCAAAGTATATCTTCTACCGAGCTATGTGATTAATAAGGAACATTTATTCGTCAGGGAACTCATATATTAAAGGGTTCTCATCATAGATGGGTGCTTCTACTAGTTGCTCTACGATCACTTGTCCTTTGATTTCCTTGCACTCCACATACTCTATGTCAAACTTTGTCAAGATCATTACCCATTTAGCGATTCGTCTCATGAGGGTGGCCTTAGATAATAGATATTTTAATGGATTGATTTTTGTGATAAGCTTGATTTGGTGTGACAACATGTAATGCCTAAACTTTTATGAAGCGAAAACTACTGCTAGGCATGCTTTCTCAATGGGTGAATAGTTCATCTCATAGCCTACCAAGGTTTTGTTGATGTAGTATATGGCTCTTTCCTTTTTGTTCTCATCATGTTGTGATAAAAGAGCTCCTAGTGCTACTGGTGTTGTTGAGATGTATAGGATCAATGGCTTGTTTGGTATTGGTGGAATGAGCACTGGAGGTGTTAGTAGATAATCGTTGATTTTTTGGAAAGATTTATCACATTTCTCATCCCATTTTTAGGTTATCCCTTTATGGAGAAGATGTGAAAAGGTATGAGTCTTATCCGATAGCTGAGCTATGAATATTTTGATGGAATACAACCTTCCTTGTAATCCTCTCATCTATTTCAATGTTTGTGGAGGTTCCATGTCTAGGATGGATTTTACCTTGCTAGATCAATTTCTATCCCTCTTTGTGAAATGATAAAGCCAAGAAGTTTCTCTTATGTGACCTCAAACATACACTTTTTTGGATTCAGTTGTACCTTGTATTCTTCAATTCTATCAAAGATAGGTCCTAGGACTTGTTTGTGCTCACTTCTCTTCTTTGATTTTGACAAAATATCATCCACATAATCTTAAACTATTTTGTGGATCATGTCATGAAAAATGAGGGTCATGGCTCTTTGATAGGTAGCTCCTGCATTCTTCAACCCAAATGGCATCACATTCTAGTAGTAGGTTCCCCATGGACAAGTAAAGGCATTTTTATGTTGATCCTATTTGGTGATTTTGATTTGATTATAGCATGAAAATCCATCCATGAGTGACAACATTTCATTCCCAACTTTTAAATCCACAATGAGATCAATGTTGGGAAGAGGGAAATCATCCTTGGGACATGTTATGTTCAGATATCTGAAATCAATGCATATTATGATACCCCCAGTGGGTTTTGAGACTGCTACCAGGTTTGAAACCCACTCAGGATAATCTATCAGTCAGATGAATCCAATGTCAAGAAGCTTTTGTAGTTCTAGTTTAACCAAGAGTGTTATCTAAGGGTGCATCTTCCTTATGTTTTTCTTAACTGTTTTGGCATTGGGATAAACTGTTAAGTGATGTACAACCACTTCTAGATCAAGGTCTGGCATATCTGTATATGACCATGCAAATTTGGATCTTCTCTCTTTAAGAAATGCTACAAGGTTCTTATGTTCTTTGTCTAACAAATATTCAACATAGAAGGTGATCTTAGGTGCTTCTTTTGTTCCCACATTGACTACAATAGCCTTTTCTGCTAGTACGGTTGATTTTTCTGGATGCATTGCACTAAAGGTAAGATTGAATCCTTCATTCTTGGGTACCTCATAGAGGTTTCACCATCATATGCATCATTTTTTTTTTACTATTTTAGGACCAAAGAGTTCCACTAGGTGGTTTTCACTCAATGATCGGCATGTTAAAGGTAAGTGCACCAAGATGGTTCCTAAAAAGGGGACTTAAGTGGCCACTTTTTTTTTTGAAATCAGGAAATACTAACCTTGGATGTGAAATTGAGGATACTTACACTCAAAATTTTGAGATAGAACAAAAATAAGGATTCAAATTATACGAGTCTCTACTTTCCTAAACTACTGAATTTATTTTGAAAATGGTTTGAGATTAAGGGGTTCAAATGAGGGATGTGCACAAATTGGTGCTATTTTTGTCAGAAAAACATAACATAGCAACTCTTGTATGACCCTCGTATGGTGAACTTTTTAGTATTTTTAAAATCACTACCGTCAGAGGTTAGCTAACAGTATGTAGTTGATGCACAATTTTTATGATAATTTTTTAATGAATATTTTATTTTTTACTAATTTTCGAAGTGGAAACTTCCTGAAAAACCAAATTTTGGCCATGCTACCCGTAATTTATTTGAAATTTTGATGAATGGTTAATTTATAATGAAAAAAACACCAAACACTACTTTTTTCCAAAAAAGAGATATACAAACAAAATAAATTATGGATGAATGGCTTAACATTGTCAAAAAGTGAAAAAAATTGCATCATTGGATAGCTAAGAGAGAACCTAACATTACCTAGATGTTCGATTTGTTTGATATTGAACCACGTGCAATCTTGACAGTCAACACGGACCTGATTATGTGAAATATTGTAGAAATTGCAAAAACACGTCTTTGGTCATTGGGAATACCCTCAAAGCCTTTGGGTTGGTATTCCAAGGAAAATACCAAACCCAAGGCTCAAGGATTCCCAAAGCAAGATATAATGCGCTCGCGTTATGTCTTGATTTATGTTAAATGCA
>VDFB02281492.1:1055058606-1055122174 GCA_007258455.2 Sequoia sempervirens | reverse complement strand
TATAAGCTAATTTAAATGAGTGGCCACTTGTGTTGGAATTTAACTTCTTTTTTTCTAGTTAAAAAATATAAGTACTTGAGAAATGGAGAAGTGATAGAATGATGGATTGTGGAAATCTAATAATATTAGTTCTAATTTATCTCAATGAGATATATTATACTATTGCTTGTAACTTGAATACATACCTAACACACAAAATAACTCTTTACTTAAAATGAATAGAAAAGAATAACACAACCATTTATAATATTGCAACTGAATTATAATGTTTTAAAACTTTGTAAAGATGATTAGATAATGTAAAATTTATATGTGACATGTGCAATTGATACCAAACTTGTAATGGTGTCATGGAATCGATAGAACTATGTATTAGATTTTCTCCAATTTTTTACAAAGGTGAGATATTCACTAAGTAGTTCAAGCTGTGGCTAAAGCATTATGCATTTTCAAACCATGAGATTTTCCAAATATGTTGGAAAAATGGGAGTTGTGAATATTCATATTTTTAAAACAAATAGTTTACCGAACATGCTAAGGAAGATAGAGCTACAAATATAGAAGATGCACTTTTCTTGGTGTAGACACTGAAAAATGTCCTAATCAATGTCATACACTTAAATCAAGTTTATTAACATGATCATTTCCTCTTTATCCATCCTCTTTTCACTTAATTGATTTAATTAGAATAGCTAATTAATTAATTACATCATTTTTATACATTTAGCCTTATTAATTGAATTGGGTTAATTCATCTCTTTTTGCACTAACACTTCATCTCATTAAATTAAATACATCAAAATATTTAATTTAATCTCCTAAGTCATCTTATTTAATTAAATAACCTTAAGTTATTTAATTAAATATCATTTCATCACCCCTCCCCTATTTATTAAATCATCCAATTTAATAAATATCTTTTAAATCTTCTAATTCCCTAATTGCATAAATTAAACCTTGTTTAATTAGAAATTAAAGTATTTTTCTTCTAATCAAAGGGAATATTCCTATGGAATATTCTTTATCCTTTTTGCACAACTAAAACTTTGTTTTAATTTGTAAATTAACCTTTTTCCTCATCCAAATGGAATATTCTAAGGAATATTCCCTCTCCTCCAATCAACTCACTTGGCTTCTTGAACAAGTTAAACCCTTCAACCTCTTTACAAAGTTACCTTTGACCTGTGTGAGCAAGTCAAAAGTGTGTTTTTTTGAGGCATGTGTGAGCCTTTGATTAACTTTCATAATGCATTCTCATTTGTTGATGAGAATCCATGATCAATGCCTCTCATCTCTTTCATCTTGAACCATTGATTAAGCTTTTTGATCTCAAACATCCATTCCTCATTTGCTCTCCTATAAATAGATCACTATTTGGAGACAAATGGATCCATCTTTTATTGAAAACTTATGATGTTGAATTTACTAACATACACACTCATATTTTTACTCACTATTTAGCTTGTTTTAGTTTATTTTTATTGTATAATAGCTTAGAGCATCCATTAATGGCTTACATAATTAGATAATTTGTAGCATAAAATCATGGTAACTTAGCTTGCATCATGTTCATTTTAGTATAATTTAGGTTTTCATGCATGCATCAAACACCATGGTTTCATCGATTCTCATCCATAGAATCGACTAAAACAAGCTCACTAATCATGGGATTGGGAAAGGGTCATCAATCCACATCAACGCGACACCAATTCCACGACAAGATAAATTTCAAATGGATTAGAATAGATGTTTTGATAGCTTTCATAGTTTTAGTATGTTAGGTTTAATGAAATGTTTAGTTTTAATCGTGTTTGATCAATCTTGTTGAGATTCAAGTATTGGTGGCTCTATTATGCTTCGATTCTCCATGGATCAAGTGTAATTTAGCCTATACCGATATCCTTGTATCAACATTCTAGCACTAAAAGGAGGGAAAACTGATTACCATTTTTTACCTCAAAATCCATGTTCATGTTATTTTGCAGGTTGTAGTGACGCTCAAACCATAAATAGTGATGTTATTTGAATAGCATCTCTATATAGCGATGCTCAAGAAATTTGAAATAGTGACGTGTATTTAATCTGTTGACACCGATTTAGATATAACAACGCATATTTAATTTGAAGATATCATGGAATGCAAACGATGATGCTCAAACTCACCAGACTAACGCTTTCAAATTTCAAATAGCAACATAGTCATTATCAGCGATACCCATCAAACTAGCAACATAATTGTTCTCACTGGTCTTGCTGTAGAGAAACGCCCATTTTCACCAGAGTGACACCCAAATCTCAAATTATGACACCATCTTGTGTAGTGACTCTCAACTAGGGTAAGAAACTTCATGTTTGTTTTTTGACATGTGACTTAATTTCTTTGGATTATCTGATCATTGATGAATGTTTGACTGTGTTTTCATTGTTAGAATAATAGGGTTTTGTAGGGTTTAAAGGCATGGAGAAAAATTGAATAAATTCTCTTCTAACTTAACATTCTATAATTGTAACAAGCGTTCAATGCTTTGGGCCAATTATAACCCACTTTTATGCTTTTTTACTTTCAGTTTTAGGCAACACACTCACTACTAGATTTGACACCATTTTCTGACGGGCATTCGTCAGTCGTTCGACAAATCTTTGTTGGAAGAGCGACGCAATGGTGAAAATATTTTCTTTGCTATTTTTTCGTCGCAAGGCCGACGACAAATTAAACGTCGAAATAACGGCGAAGAATCGTCAGTCGACAGCATCGTGAAAATATCGATGAAAACTTTTTTTATCCACTGACGAATTACACCAGAAGTTCGTCACTAGATTGACAAAATGGGCAAGCAATAGCGTCGAAACAACAAAAGATGTTCGTCAAAATTGCGACGAAATAGGAAAGTAGTAGCGTCGAAACAACACCAAAAGTTCGTCGAATGTGTGACGAAATAGGCTAGTAGGGTCGAAACAACACCAAGAGTTCGTTGACTTTGTGATGAAATTAGCAAGGAGTAGCGTCGGAAGAACACCAAAAGTTTGTCAAAAGTGCGACGAAATGGGTAGGGAGTAGCATGGTAGCAATGCCGAAATATTGTCGGAAGGGTGACAAAATGGGTAGGGAGTTACGACGAAATCGTTGTCGTAGCTATAGCAACTTTGTCAAGCCTTTTTGTTCATTCGTTAGTGGTTGTTGTCGAAATTGCGATGAAGAAGCAATTTTTTTTTAAAAAGAAAAATATTCATAGAAACGTACCATTGCGGAGACTGACGATTGATCATACATACAGACTGCATATTGGTTTGATGCTTCAAATGATGCATTTCTTATATTGAAAAGTGCATTACCTTATTGAGCTTCTCTTTGTTTTGAGTATAGTTTAATATTCTCTACTTAACAAGGCCAACCACGTGATGATGGAACCTCATTTGGCCCCTCCCCCCCTCTCACATCACTCTCAATTCCCCATCTAGAATCATATAGCATTAATCATTGTGATTCATCCATTAATCAACATGTAACATTCATTTCATTCATCCATTAATAACATATAACATTCATTTCATTAACATATAACATTCATTAATTAACATATTCACATTCATTCATTAACATATAATATTCATTTCTTTAGTTTTACATATTATCAAAAATATGGTTGTCATGATATGATTACAATCACTTTTTGTTTCTTTTCAAAGCTACACATAAAGCTGAAGTGGAGTATCATTTTCTAAATCCCAATATATGTCCCCTTTGGTTGATACCTTTCACTTTGTGATCTTAATGTAAGCATGATCTTGCTCGCCGAATGTGGGCCGCTTCAAGGGGATGCTACAATAAGAAAAGAAATGTTAAAAGCTGATATGTTTTATTATTATTATTGTTACAAGTATTTGATTAATTAAAAAGAACATTAGGTTTCTACTTTACGATGAGTCCACATCATTTCCTAAACTTTGTTATAGACTGGAGTGCTTCCCGACATGTTGGAACACCCTCTAAATCTGATGCGGTTGAAACACGAAGGTTACATTAATTAATACACCAATTGCAATTAAATATGTTTAAAAGAACTTTAGAGTGGTCCTCTTTTTGATGGGGCCACATCCTTATTCTTGATCTTCTCTAGCACGATCATGCTCAACATGTTGATCCTCACATGCTCCTAAAATGCCAAGAGATGCACACCATGACCTTCATCTTCATGTTACGCTTCACCCTCCTTCATTTTGCATTCAATACCGTAATGCGATATATATTATCATTGCTTGAATGTTTTAAAACAAATAGGCATGTAATTACTTTATAGTGGAAATTAATATTAAATAGATTGCACAAGTATTCAATTTTAAATAAACTATATTGAGTTTATTTACCTGCATGTCGGATGTAGTGGAAGGTTGTGTTTTCCCAGTCAAAACTCTTAGGTGTTTATGCGACTCCATAGCCTTGCTGAAGGCAATCTTGAGATCCTCTTACGTGGGAACTCTGTTGAATTGAGCCCCTACATTTTTGTAGAAGATCATGAATTTTGCTTCACATGGTGTGATAAAACAAAAAAAATTCAATTTATTATAATTTGGATGCAATATTTCATTTTATTGATGCCCACAATTCATGCGGCTAATTTCGCCATAACCACGAGCCAAGTTTATTGTTGCCCGTGCTTTTCTAGTCTTTCCTTTGTTGCCTTCGATGTATCGGGCAGCCTATGAAAAGTTTGAAATATGTTAGATTGTGTAAAAAGAAAGAGTAATCAGTATATAATTACATTGTTGATAGTATCACACATAGCATACTACTTTTTAAAAAAAAAATAATGGCATTTCCATAGCATATAGACATTGAGAGCATATAAAATACAGAGTTCAATCCATGAAATATAGAAATAGATATTTGTTATATTCATATGTGATTACATTGCACAAAACATACTACAACTACAAATATCAAATGAGCTGGCTTGATTGTCTATGCTACCACATTTTTTTTTCGCCATGTCTACCAAAGCATTTTTATCAAGCAGTTCCTTTGCCTTTGCTGCTATGGCTAAAGCCCTAAAATAGGATGCTCAAACAAGCTATGGATGCTTGGAAAAAATCTATCAAAAGCATAATAGTAGCTTAATAGCATGAACAAGGCCATTGAACTATTTCAAAAAATGCCTCAAGAAATGTGGTCTTATGGTGATGGAATGCCATGACAATCCATAGCAATTGCTTGTCATGGCATTCATTATGGCATTCCATCACCGTAAGGACCACATATTTTTTGGAAGCATTTTTCAAATAGTTCACTACCTTTTCTATGCTACCACGACCCCTCATCTTTGCTATGGCTAAAACTAAAAACCTCAAATAGAGTGCTTCGAGACAAGCTATGGATGCTTGGAAAAATATGCAAAGCATAATAGTAAGCAATAACATAGACAAGGAGTGGTAGAGATTGTTTTGAAAAAATGCCTAAAAGAAATTTGAATCTCCACGGTGATGGAATGCATGACAATCCGCAGCAATTTGCTTGTCATGGCATTAAGTCATGGCTATTCCATCCTGTGAGACTACATTTTCTTTGAGACATTTTCAGCCGGTCACTACTGCTTAATCTATCTCTTACATTTTCATACATTTCTACCAAAGTATTTTATCAAACAGTTCATTTCCTTCCTCCTATGGCTACAAGCCTAAAAAAGGTGCTTTCCAACAAATTATGGATGCTTGGAAAAAATCTATCAAAGCATAATACTAAGCAATAGCATAGACAAGGCAGTGAACTGTTTCAAAAAATGCCTCAAAGAAATGTGGTCTCATGGTGATGGAATACCATGACAATCAATAGAAATTTGCTTGCCATGGCATTCATTATGGCATTCCATCACCATGAGACCACATTTTTTTGAAGCATTTTTTCAAATAGTTCACTACCTTTTCTATTCTACCATATTTTTCATACATGTCTACCAAAGCATTTTATCAAACAATTCAACGCCTTCATGCTATGGCTAAAAAGTTAAAACCTCAAACATGTGCTTTCGAACAAGCTATAGATGCTTGGAAAAAATCTACCAAAGCATAATAGTAAGCAATAACATAGACAAGGCAGTGAATTGTTTGAAAAAATGCCTAAAAGAAATGTAGTCTCACGGTGATGGAATGCCATGACAATCCATAGCAATTTGCTTGTCATGGCATTAGATCATATTCCATCACCATGAGACTACATTTCTTTAATTTTGACCCTTTCAAGCGGTTCATTGCCTTGTCTATGCTCTTGCATTTTTTCATGCATGTCTGCAAAGCATTTTATCAAAGCGGTTCATTGCCTTCTTTGCTATGGCTAAAAGCCTAAAAAGCAGTTAACTCAAACAAGCTATGGGCTTGGAAAAAATCTATCAAAGCATAATAGTAAGCAATAGCATAGACAAGGTAGTGAGCTATTTCACTCAAAATGTGGTCTCATGGTGATGGAATGCCATGACAATCCATAGAAATTTGCTTGTCATGGCATTAGATTATGGCATTCCATCACCATGAGACAACATTTTTTTGAAGCATTTTTTTCAAATAGTTCACTACCTTTTCTATGCTGCCACATTTTCATGCATGTCCTGCAAGCATTTTTATCAAACAGTTCAACGCCTTCATGCTATGGCTAAAAAGTAAAAACCTCAAACAGGTGCTTTAGAACAAGCTATGGATGCTTGGAAAAAATCTCCCAAAGCATAATAGTAAGCAATAACATAGACAAGGCAGTGAATTGTTTGAAAAAATGCCTAAAAGAAATCCAGTCTCACGGTGATGGAATGCCGTGACAATCCATAGCAATTTGCTTGTCATGGCATTCGTCATGGCATTCCATCATAAGCTACATTTCTTTTGAGACATTTTTTTTTCCATTTGTTCACTACCTTGTCTGTAACTCTGCATTTTTCATACATGTCTGCAAAGCATTTTATCAAAGCGGTTCATTGCCTTGCTGCTTTCGGCTAAAAGCCTAAAATAGGTGCTTTCAAACAAACTATGGATGCTTGGAAAAAATCCATCAAAAGCATAATAGTAACTTAACAAGCCATGGTCTCATAGGTTTTTTTGCCAAAAATCGCTCAATTTTATTCCACGTTTTTTCGCGGATTTTAAACGCATTTTTTGGAAATTTGAAGTTTGAAATGGGGAAAAAATCATTGACCAAAATTCAATGATTTTTAAAAAAATCGAGGAAAAAATAAATCCCGGCCTTAAGTTTTTTTTTTAAATTCACGATTAATTGGGATTTTTTGTAGATTTATGCTTCTATATTACATACCTTCCTTGGCCTGGTGGTGTCTTTCCTTTTTTCTTTTCAGCCTTCTCCTTTCCATCGAACACCAGGTCCTTCCACACCCTCTCCGGAATCATGGGGGATGCTCGTACTTTTTGTTCTTCTCTAAATGTGACCTATATTGGTCCCTCGCATACTTTAGATAGGTATCGGCTTTCTTAAGGACCTTGGTTGGTTGAATGTTTATCACGAACAACACAACTAAATGGTTAATGAGCTCATCTTTTAAATCTTCATTTTGGGCATTCCACCATGTACATATGGTGGGCGAAGAGCTCAATGTAATATCACTTAGATATTTATAAAAATATCATTTCCTGCAAAATGATCATGGGATCAATAGTCTAAAAAGAGCGATCAATAAGTAAATTTCAATTGGATTATATAGAATAATAATTAAAACATTTTAAAGTACCTGGGACCTTCTCTATCTTTATGGGAATGAAGTCCTCGGTCACCACAAGTGTGACCGGCAATGTTCTCGTACTAGTAATACGCGAAGATCCAAGAAATGCTGCTAAAACATCACCAGTACCAGTGGCCTCTGCATCCCCAGGTACATGTCCTGACGCATGTTCTGGCATGTGTTCGCTGCCAGAGGGTGCGTTAACAGATGCCTACATGGTATGTGTTGCCAACATTTCAAACAACAATATAGGCACGGATGATGGGGTTAGATAATGTAATGTATGCCTAGGAAGATCAGGATGGACACTTGTACCAACCCTTACTCCTCGGGAAGCACTTGCAGTACCCTGATCATGGCCAAGAGCATCATGAGGAGGCAAATAACCCTATAAAAACAACACATATTTTAGGTTATGACATAAAAGAGTACAAAATATAGAACCATGAATGAACTTATGTTATAATTAAAGACCTCATGACAGCTTACTTGCAAGTTTTGCAATCTCTCTGTCAATACTTTAACCCTCTCTCTTATCTCATCTATTTGAGGCATTTTGAACATCAACTAAGTCATTTCTTCATTGCATATTTTCATGAGCTTCTTTATCGTATCGAAAGGGTTTGCTGAATAATCCATGTCATCATCAGAAAATATTGACTGCACCTCACTATGGATGCTCTCCTCTACTGCTAGTGCCTTTCCTCGATCAGTCGACTGCAACAATAATATTAAAAACATTATCGAAATTAACCCAAAAAACTTATGAAAAAAACATAATAATAAAACATTTTCCTCGTATCTAATTTGTACAATTACAATGAGGAGTAGAGCACGTAGAATAGAAGCGGTGAGATACATCATGATATGTGCTCTAGGCGAGCCTTCTCCATGATCAATGTCTGACCAAAATTAAATAAAAAAAACATTACCAAAATGAAACCAATAGACTTATGAAAAAACATAGAATAAAATGGTATGGTAGGTCATTGGTGGATGTTAATTAAAATGGTACATAATGCATTACCACCTATAAGTAACTGTGTTTGTAACTAAGTGATTCAAATTGTAATAGATTAGCAACTCTTCCCCTACAGTTATTGATTTTATTGCACATACGAATACATGGTGGTTTCCCTCACATGCCTCGAATATGCAATTGGGTTGCTTATTTGATGACCCAGGTCGTGTACTATTTATAAACCCTGCAATATTCCCTGATGCTTTTGGCCTTCCATCAATGTACATAGCCACTCCTTTATTTTGATCATTATCTTAAATTAGTTGTATATAATTCTTAAAAGCGGTTTATACCTAAGCATACTTACGTGTATATTGAACCCGGTTGCATCAATGTTTGTAACTATAAAGGGTCCAACACTTCATCAATTTAGTAACTTTTTCATAATAGACCTTTATGCCATCCATGCAAAATAGGCCCAAACCATGTAATGACGATGGTGCTATGTGATATATCCTCTCGTTGACACAAAAATCAGTGTTTATTGGAGGAAGTTCCTTGGGTACCCATTGTTTCCGTAGATGTTTGTACCTCAAGGGCACCTCGATGTCACCTATGCTCTCATCATCATAAGAACATGACCCCCCCTTCAGCAAGAAAAAATTCCATGCGTTTACAAAATTTTCTTCTAATCTTTTGACCTCTAGTTGATCTCCCTCTTTTAGACATACTACATGTCTCGCTTTCCTCTTCTCTTCTTGAATTTCCTCGCTCGAGGAAGACAGATCTGACAAATACCTATTTGGTGGTACCTGCACTCGTAAGGATGTTGGATCAAGTTCTTTCATGGTGATGTGATCCCAAGGTGACATTATGATTAATCTATCATTTCATCGCTAGAATTTCACAGGTTATAAGGTAATCAATTCTTGATAGATTGCAAGCTATTGTTACTACCGTCCAAATGTGTCCATCACAAATCAAATCTACTTAACGTTTTAACTCCCAAACTTTGTAACAAGTGTTAAATGTGACTATGGTCCACCAGTTACACAACCAAGGCCTCAAATGTATTCTCTAATTGTAATCAAAGGACTTTTTCTCTTCATTCAAGTAAATAAACTTGAAGGGAAACACCACCAAGTGGTTTATTGGACACCTACATGACTAAAAATAGAATCAAATTAACATTTAATTTCCATATGTCTAAGTGGTTAACGGGGAGGGAGTGTGTACTAGGCCTGGTTAAGTTATCATAAGTTTATACTTTGGCAATAAATTTTTTTTAAGTCATATTAAATTTTCCTATGTCTAATTGCTAGGAGATTTTTGGTATGTTTTAAGGTAGGATGATTGATGAAAGAGCCCAAAGACTAGCCTTTCTCCATTATATCCAGGTACACATAGCAGTGGTCTTCTCTTATACGGTTGGACATGATTTAAAGAACTTAGCTAGGAATTATTCATTTAACCTAAGGTTTTCTCATAATGCCATCATTGGAAAAGTATGATCAAATTCTTCTATTATGAAGAATTGGTCTATGTGCCTCTAGTAATCACTATAAATGTTTGTAAGGATAAAATGACTAATTGCATCAGGTAGGAGAGAATCAACTTTGAGTTCTTCAAAGATTATATTCCTCTATTCATAATTTTTAAGGGTTGTGTGTGGAGGAGGTTATCACTACCAAGAAGGGAGGAGACCTTTCCTTATATTCTTTTATAATTTTCATTATTCTTATTTATTTTACACCTACATTTACAAATACACATACATATGCATTTACTGTTTTCATTTATTTCTCATGTAGTTTAATAGTTTGATCTGATGGAGCCTCAAATTTAAGTCCTTGGTTTCCTTTTGTTACTAGTTTTTCTTGATTATTCGGAAGGTACCTGGGGCTAGAATTTTGCTTTACTTCCATGAAACCTTGGTGTTCTATCTTTGGGTTGGGTTTTTTTTGTCGTTACCTTTAGAGGAGGGGTTCTAAAAACAACTTATGTCCCATTGAATCGTCTAGGCCAGGCCCCTTTTTAATAAAAATGCTAAATATTTCGTCTGCCCCTTTTATTTATTAAAGTCTAGGTCGGTCCGTGCCTCGTGCTTTTAAAACAGCATTGAGTGATCGACTGTTGTTTCCCTAGGCGGTGTCCCTTTCCCCTTATTTTCTTCTAAGTATTTTTAATGTTTTGCAGGGGTTATTTTGATGACCATCAATTTCCCTACGGTTAATTTTGATCATTCCCTGTGATCTCGAGATGACACCACCGCTGGCTATTTGGTGATCGCAATATCACGAGCGGGTGCCACGTGTCCCAGTTTGCTGATGCTGAAAAGAGTAAAAAAAAAGTGTTTAATATGTGTATCGGACTTTAGTGCATTATGGAGAGGGTTACTAAACCACATGTGAGATGCACGTGCTCATGATCAACGGCGATGTTTTAACCTTGTTGAAAAAAGCTGCTCGACAGATAGGTATTGATGCTACTCCCTATTATGTATGATCGTGATCACTGATGAAGGGAATCAGCGGTTGCCTGCTATCGCGTGATCCTAAACTTAAGGGAGTTTAATGATCATGATATCATGGGTGGGTGCCATGTGTATTCTTTTGGAACTGCGTATTATGGTGGGTCCTTGATAATGACATGGAGATGTTGTCACCTTCTTTGAAGGTGACCATTTGATAATTTGACAGAAACAAGAGATCGGCGATGAAGATTTAAATTTGCATCAAATACAATTGAAGTCGTTGGTGCGGCGTGCAAGTAAGCTTTAATGGAAGATGAGACGTCTTCTGGCCATTTCTCATAAATTCTAAGTATTTAGTTTTAGGCTATCTTCACCACAAGGGCATTCAAGTGTTTTCCAAGCAGTCCAGAGCCAAAGATAGAGTTTTTTCAAAGCAATTACAGCAGGGTTTGATTTTCCGTAGGGCGTGAAATCCCGTGAGTTACTTTCTTTATCACTATTTTGTTTGAATGTGATTCTTGTGGAGGGTTGTTTTGTGTTGGTCAACGGTTTTCTGGATTAAGGTTCTAGGGTTACTGGTTCTTTTGAATTGTAGGAAATTGCAAAATTCTACTGTAATTTTGTTTTGGGTAGCGCTAGTTTGTTCACAAATTTGATCTTAGGAGAAGCCTTGGTTGTTTGAAATGGTGCCACTAAAGTAGCATTCTGGCCATATTGATTATTTGCAAAGGAATCTATACGATGATTTCCTTGACCAATTCCCTTTGTCAACAAATGACAAGAAGAGGGGTTTGATCTTAATAAATGGGACAGCCTTAGGTGAGGGATTAAGATATAAAACCTATAACATTGCGGATGCTAGGGTAGAAATGACAGGCTTGGAAATGTTTAGAAGATGGTATGGGTAGAAAAATATGTCTCATCCTTTTTCAAATGGTTGGAGATATGATATGGGAAAACTTGTGGTGCTGAATGTATTTCTTGATGTTGACCTACTTAGGGTAGTGGTTGCACGATATGATCCCACCACAAGAATTATCAGGGATAATGATGGCGGGGTTTTACTGAATATAAATGCAGATGAGATTCGGCAGGTTTTTGATTTAAGTGAATACAACTCATTATTATTCTAGATAGACCTTGGTGAAATGGAGTAGGAATATGCCATGGCACAACCTCTTTTTAGATTAAAGTTGCTTCCTCCTCATCTAGCTAGGGTGGGCAGTTCAACGATTCACATCAGCCCAACTGACCGGGAACCTTTCAGGTTGAGTTGTTTTGCTAATCATTTCTTGGCAACTTTTTATTCACTTTGCCAAATTTTAGGTTTCAGCCCTAATACCGAGATGTCCATTGCTTATATGTTTATGGGGGCTCAAATTCGGCATTCTAACTTTTCTATAGTGTACGGCTATGCTTCTTTCCTTGCTAAAAGGATACATGAGGGCTTGTTGAACTTGTATGTGGGGGACACTGGTATTTCTTTCTTTTGGTAATCCTTATTAATGCATATGTTCTTGTACAAGAATGTCAATTTCTTCTCAGAGAAAATGGAGTTGAGGCAGGAAATGAATGGAGAAAAATTACCAGTGCAGGCTTCGAGTGCAGACTTGTCTTACAACAAGGGAGATGACAGTTTTGTGCAGTTTGATAACTGCTTTGCTTCTAGGCTCAAAGCTAGACTGATGATGAATGTGCCAAGGATTCCTAAGGATTTGCACAACTTCCCCCAACCCAAAGTGAGGAAGCTTGATTTGAAGGTGTGTCGTAATTGGGGTGACATCATTCTATACCCTGTAAGCACTATCCTAAGGGTTTATGGTTTCTAGGGAGCTCCTCATATTCTCCCATATAATGTACCATCAAGAATGGGATTTGCAGAGGTCATGTGGCAACTAGGTTGCATTCATGAAGATAATTTGACAGGAAAAGGAAAAGGGACTTTGTTCCCTGATTATACTGTTGTTTCAAACTTTATTTTTTTCAAGGGAGGATGGGTTCACTTTGATAGATATTTTGATGACTACCATTTGAAGAGTGGATCTAGGAGGCAACATGACCCTGAGGGATTCTTTGCCCTATTTAGGCAAAGAATTAAGGGTGGAAAGTTTTCTCATGTTTTCAATTTTCCTGAGGATTTGATTAGAAATGAGTTCAATTTGAGCCAGCAGGAATTAAATAAAGAGAAGTGGATTGCTTATGAGAAAATGCTAGCCATGGTGCATAAAATTGATCCAAAATATGATCCACTGATGGAGTTCACTCTATTTCATAAAAGAATTGATTTCTTGATGAATAATTTCAAAGAAATCATGAGCACCCTGAGAACCAAGAAAATAAACTTGGAACTAGACTGGGGAATTCAAGGATTAGAGGTGAGGCCTGAAGAAACAATGTCGACCTATCAGCCACCAGTGGACAGGCCTCTATATAGGAGGAAGAGAGATGATAGCAGTGATGAAGAAGGAGGAGATAAAAAAAGGGAAACAAATAATGAAAACATCATCACAACTGGGTCATGGGATTAGGAAACCTGGGGGGATAAAGATTGTGGATCTAGATTCACCACCTAGAAATGACCCTATAGAGCTGCCATCAGAGCCAAGCTTTAAGAGGCGAAGAGTTGAGGAGTCACAAGAGGATCTAGTGGATGAAATAATCATAACTGATTAGGACATGTAGGTTGGTATCCCCTCCCCTCTTAGATAAGCACAATTGGTGTTAACTGATATGGATATAAAGGGGCAATGTGTATAGGATGCCAGGATGGTGGCTTGCAAGGCATTCTTGGATGATGATGACTTCGTGAAAACTCCTGTGTTCTTGCAGTTGATCTGGAGGATGAAACTTGAAGAATATTAGGATAAATGCAAGACCAGGAGGGAATCAAGACCTGATAGGTCTTACTAGGAGAATGATGATGAAGTCAAAGCTAAATTAATGGAGCAATTCAAAAGCATCACTCCTGATGAAGGAAAGAAACTTGTATCTCAGGCTAGTGTCTTACTCCTCCCTGAATGGGACATCGCTGATGCTATAGCATTCAATGCTATTATGCAGTCTAAGCATCTTATGCAAAACAGTGAAGAAGAAGTCAAGGCAACTCTACAAGACTCTGCTTTTAGTGAGGAATATGAAGCTTTAGCCATATGGTCACTGGCACCTCAAGGTAGAAAACCAAATGTGGTTGATATTAGCCCAAGTCTAAGGGGCGGGCTCATTATCAAGAGAGCTTCTGAAACCTCAACAACAGAAGCCACAAGCCTGACACTGAATGTGGCCAAATTGGCCCAAAAGACAGTTGAAAGAGATGAAGCTAAAAAGAAAAGCCTAATGGAAAAGTACAATGCAATAATTGGGGAGTATAGTAGAATGCAGCAGAAAAATGTTGAGCTACAGTCTGAAGTAGATAGATTGAGATACGGGAAGGTGGGAGAATCCTCTAGTGCCTCTGCTATTAGAGCATTACCTACTACTTCGGGGTCATTTCCCCCTATTATCCAAATCATTTCTACTCCTGGATCCCCATTTAAGACACCTGCTAATAGCCTTGCACCAGGGCCAGTCGAAGAGGAAGATGAGTATTCTGCAGATCCTACCAAAAAGCAGATGATGAATAAAATCACAGAATTATAGGCTACCCTAAGGGTGAGTGAGGATGGTGCTATGCCTAAACACAATGAGGTGGTTGACACCGTTTTGAGGAATTTAAATGAGAAGGTTGATTCTAGATTGTCAGCTGTACATTCTTTATATTCTTTATTCTTGGGTGGAATACAAAACATTAACAGAGATTGGGAAGTGGTTCTACCTCTGGTTGAGAAGTGGATCCCTCGGGCCACTAATTTAGATGTTATGTTTAAGGCTTCCAGAGTTGATGTAAATAACAGGCCCCAGTCATTAAAGCCTACTCAAATCTTTGTGAAATCATTGAAGGGATTCCAGGCCTTGCCTGATGATTTGAGTAGGAAAATTAGAGAACTAGTAAAGAGTTTTGATGATTGGAATGACACTTTTATGCCAGATGTAATAGATGCACAAGGAAATATTAAGACACTGCAGCAATGGCAAGATAGGGCAGAAGAGGTTAGTAATGCACAAATCAAATTGATTTGTGATGACTCAGACCATGACTTGTTGGTAAGCAGCATGGATAAAATAATTAATACCAGCATGTTCTTAGAGTCATTTGAGAGGGAGGCCAACCAGGTTGTGGTGAAATTCACACCTTACAGTACCAAGGTGAGGGAGGTGGTGAATTTTAATTGGCCAACAGATGAGGAATATCAGAATTGGGTGGACAAGTACTTAACCGAAGAGGAGTGAAATGGTGTCTATTACTAGCAACTGATAGCTCAGCGGTTATATTATAACTGATTATGGTTTTGTTTCCATGGCGGATTTGGGCACAGGTTCTGAGGTGTAACAAATGTTGCAGCTATTGTGTAATGAGTAGAAATCAATGAAAAGATGCTCCGAGACTTGGTGGTTTTGATCATAGTTTTGAATTGGCACATAGCGGTCCAATTCACCGGTGAGTTGTGTAATTTCTGGCCTGATGCTTGTTGCTCCTTCATTTTCTATAAGAAGGATTTCAAGGCCAGAAATAAGGGTTGGCAAGTCAGATATTTTGAAGGTCGAGTCTAGGTATAGTTGCAAAGTAGATTGTAAGAACCTTTTTGAATGTTAAGGCAATTTAGGTTTGGGGTTATCCTATAATGGGTTTTAAAGTTATGGAGATTTGATGTTTCATAAGCAGCACTAGCATTTGAGCTATGATGTTATATCTCGAGCTCATGTCTCTCCTCTGTACAAACATATCATAATTTTGAATAGAATAATCAAGGATTATGACGTTCATCTCATTGCTCTGATGTGTGTGTTTTCTGTTTTGGCTTTAATTCAAAGAATTAATTAAAGTGCTTGGATGGAATCATGGATGGGTATGTTTGTAGAGGGATTTAGTAAGAAGTATTGGGCTGGGACAGGAATTGACACTATTGTAATGCAATATTGCCAAGGATCATGCGTGCTAAGTATTTAAATCTGTTGTTGAGTCATGAATGTTTGTGAATTTGACTCCCCAATGGTATATGGCACTGATCTAAATTGTATGAATTTGTGAAACTCTGTGTCTGTATGTCTTTGCTTAGGGCTTGCCACCAAATTGAAAATAAAATGACTATCATAAGTTACAAAATAATGTTGTAATCATCTCATGCTCCAAGTAGTTGATATTACTGGTGAAAGGCCAATTCATTTTAGTGGTATCCTATTCGGTTGAGCTATTTGTGGGATTATCTGTGAAACATTAATGATTGTTTGAGTTTGGTGCAGAGATCATAAAAACATTATAGGGACCACCCTCCTGGGTCTTGCAGAGCCCAAAGTGTAGGAGGTTATTATTAAAATCCTCGTCAGTTGGTCCAGGTCATTCGAGCTGCCCTTGATTGGAATTGGCAATTCCATAGGTAGATTAGAAGACCAACTTGGTTTATAGGGAAAAACACCAACATGATCGATTTCATATTATATGTGTTGAAGACTTTAGAATTTCAATTACATTAATTTATGGATATGTTGTATCTATAACACTACAAAACCATATGCTCTTTGCATTTACACT
Source organism: Sequoia sempervirens (assembly GCA_007258455.2). NCBI lineage: Eukaryota > Viridiplantae > Streptophyta > Pinopsida > Cupressales > Cupressaceae > Sequoia > Sequoia sempervirens. The sequence goes on along the minus strand of VDFB02281492.1, from coordinate 1,055,105,402 downwards.
TGCATTTAGATATACACATTTATATACATAGATATAGATTTCTTTAATGATTGATATGTTGCATTTATTGTTCTAGGAGAGCATCCAGTAATTACATTTACATTTCCATTTAAAAATACATTTACATACATACATATATATATATATGTGTGTGTGTGTGTGTGTGTTTGTGTGTGTGTGTGTATCATTTATATTTAGTGTTTTAGAAACAACCCATTAGGTCTGCACATGGATAAAAATTCATAAAATCAGATCTCCCATACATGTTTTGTTGAAACCTACGCCCTATTCATGCATCCTACAATTACAACAGTATCCACGGGGCCTATTACACAAGCTACAGTAATCACAAAAAGTGTAAGAGCCACTTTATATCATGTTTGGACTACAAAACCATGAAAAATAGGGTAACTCAGATTATGATTTGTTGGTGAGTTGTATGGACAAAATCATTAGCACTAGCTCATTCTTGGAGTCTTTTGCAAGAGAAGCAATCAGGTGGCAGTTAAGTACAAACCTTATAGTGTCAAGGTGAATGAGGTGATCAATTTTGATTGGCCAAGCCGATGAAGAAATTACAAAGCGGTCCAATTGGTGACATTATTACTACGAGCTGAAATGCTTGTTTGCTCCCTCCTTTTTTCTATAAGAAGAAGGATTTCAAAGGCGAAGTGCAGTTAACAGAGTTGGGGTATATTTTTGGCCGGTTGAGTCTAGATGAGTTGTAGAGCAAATTGTAAAGTCTAATGATTTTAGGGAAAATGCAATTTAGGTTTTGAGTCATTTTGTAGTAGGTTTTGAGATTCATGGGGATTTGATGTTTTATGGCGGTGGCATTTGAATTGATATGATTAATTCGACTCATGTCTCAAACTGTACGAAGCATATCTAAATTTTGAATAAAATGATCAGGGGTTTCATTCATCTCACTATTAAGTTGTGTATGATTCGTTTAGGTTTAATTGAGGAATTAATTAAAATGCTTGAATGGGATTGTAGGTGGATATGTTGTATAAGCTATTTTATTTTTTGTCTTATCTTATACCATTTTACGAGAATGGGGTGCCAATGTACGAGAACATCTTTGGAAACTAGGCATGAAAATTGAAGGTTAAAGAGAATGGGGGTGCCAAACTTACAGTACTCATTGCCCCTTGGTCGTTGATATCCCATGAGTTCCCTCAACCTCGTCCTCGGCGCTAGTATTGACCTTGTTTTCACTCCTCCAAACTCTTCCTCGGCGCTGATATTAACCTTGTTTTCACTCCTCAAAACTCTTCATCGGTAGCTGACCTTGTTTTAACTCCAAGCTCTTCCTCGTGGCTGGTATTGACCTTGTTTCCTCCTCCAAACTCTTCCCGACAAGCATTGACCTTGTTTTCACTACTCCAAACTCTTTTATAGGTCTTGGCATTGATATCACTTCTCCAATTTGACGAGCTACAACCCTAGTTTCATTGGCACTATGGTATGTTAATTAGGTTCAAATTTTGGCCATTTAGCTAGGTTTTAATATTCTAATATAGTTAAGAATTATGTATTAGCTATATTTTTACATAATAAATAATATAATTATTCAACTTATCATAATTAGATATTATATTCTTTAACAAAATTATTAAATATGTATAAAATTATTATAATTAATAATTAATAATAAGAGTATATTTTATATAATACAAAATATAATTAATATAATATATATTTAATATAATAGTAATATATATTATTAATATGAGAGAGAAACTAAATTTTGAATTGGTTGTTTCATGTCAACAATCCAAGGATGGCATGTCCGCTTGGGGAGTTATGCTCAAGGTAGCATGCCATTTGGAGATAAGATATGATAGTTCTCCTTTAAGACCGCCAATGTACCTATTGCACACTTAAGGAGACAAAGATACATATATAGGGAAGAGAAAATATAGAGAGAGGGAGATAATGACAAACATACAAATAGAAAGGAGACAAAGAGATAGAGAGGGGTAGAGAGATAAAGAGATAAGGATGAATAGATAGAGATATAGGGAGGGTGATTGATATATCTCTCCCTGTCGCTCTATATATCTCCCACTATCTATGTCCTCAGCCTCTTGCCCCCTCTATCTATTGAGCTATCTCCTCTCCCCCCCTTTCTCTCATTCACTCCATCTCTCCATCTCTCCTACTCTATATCTCTATCTCTATTAAAATCAAATCGCGGAGGAGTCGTCATTTCCGAGAACAAAGAAAGAAATCGAGCGTCGGAAAAAGGTCGAGAAGTCGAGGAAAGAAAAGGCAAATCGAGAAAAGTCGAGGAAAAATGCGGCATCGAAATCGAAAAATCGCCAAAGTCCGGCGTCGAAAAGTAAAATCTCAGGTTCTGCTATAAAATAAAGGAAAAAGGGAGAATCGAGGAAAATGTCGAAAAGGAAGTCGAGGAAAAGAATCAAAAGAAAAGGTCACGAGGATCTGAAAGTCGAGAAAATCAAAATCTTCAGGTTCTCCGGAAAATCAGGAAAAGTCGAAAAGAGTAAAAAGTCGATAAAGTCAAAATAAAATCGGAAAATCGGAAGAAGTCGGAAAGAAAGAGAAAAGTCGAGAAGTCACAATAAACAAGGAAAATCCGGAAAAATCTTTTTCAGGTTATACATAAAAGAATATTTGTAGGAGAATAGTATCTCTATAGGGAGAGAGTAGAGGAGTGGGAGAGTAGAGGTGGGAGAAGTGTGAGGGAGGGTGGGAGAGAGGGTGGGAGAGAGTGGGAGAGAGTGAAAGTGTGGCTACATAGGGTTTCTATACATAGTATTTGTGGGAGAATGGTATCTCTATTTTGAATTATTCTAAATGTTGTTTCTATGTAGTAGTTTTTAAATTCATTTTGTTGTTATACTCTATATATCATGACAAAATGGCATTAACTAACTTAGATATATCTGTTGAAAATGACCTTTTGTATAATGTGTGAAAACTTAACATCATCTTGTTTTTCATGCTTCAAAATGTTCAATTCTTTTGTTGTTACATCATCACATTTAGGGAAAGTTTATCACATCTTCCACAATACCACTAACCATTTTCATTAGTGTTTACCTTCTTTTGTAGTGCTATCTCCAATTTTCAAGGGGCATGTTGTATAACAAAAATTTCTACCTTAATGAAAGATAAGGTAGCTTTTATCACTATCCAATAAGGTTTACCAGAGTTGGCAAGGTCTTGATCCTATATTTGTGAGATACTAGGGTTAGGAACAAATAGGGTTAGGGTTGGGGTTCAATTATGGCTAGAGTTTAATTAGGGTTAGATTTCAATCAAGGCTAGAGTTTAATTAGGGTTAGGGTTCAATTAGGGTTAGGGTTAAGGTTATGGTTTTGGCTAAATTAGGGTTAAGGTTGAATTAGGATAAGTGTTCACTTAGGGTTATTGTTAGGCTTAAGATTGGGCTTAAGATTTACTTATATAGTATTTTGGATAATAGAAACAATTTTGATTGATTTGAATATTTCTAAAATTCATTATTGAATTTAAATCTTATAATTTATTCTCTAAATTCATTATAGAAACAATGTATGAGAATTTATTCTATTGATTTTGAGGGTGAAAGTGTGGCTACATATATAGAGTTCTATACATAGTATTTGTAGAGGAGAATGGTATCTCTATTTTGAATTATTCTAAACGTTGTTTCTATGTAGTAGTTTTTAAATTCATTTTGTTGTTATACTCTATAATTGGTAGTTTATATATTGTACTTTCTCTATACATGATATTTAGCAAGATTGGGGACACTAATAGAACCTTCACTTATTATCTATTTTTAAAAATAATCAGTTAAATTATATTAATTATTCAATATAAATAAATTAAATAAAACTACATCCTATCTAATGTATACATCTGTAAAGGTTTGATTTGGTGTATGCGGGGATTATTTGCAATGCATTGGTATACTGGTTGATCATTCTACTATATTTAATATAATTAAATAAAACTAAATATTATTTTCAAAATAATTCACCAATAAATAATTATAATTTGAGAATAAATTAAGAAATGAAAAAATATATAAAATAACCTTTTTTATTTCTTTGCATCCAAATGATTTCATTTTGTAAAATCATATTAAATTCCAACTTCAAAAAATCATAAAATATTTTACATGCTTATTTTTATATTTTTGAGTTGAATTGTGTTGTTCTTTAAATTTGAATAACCAATCATAAAGCAAATAAATAATCAAATCAACACAATATTTAAAAACTTAAATTTCATTTTAAAATTAAACTAAATTCTATTTTCTAAAATTCATAGAATATTTATTACTTAATTATTAAATTCATAATTAATTAAATTATAATGATTATGTGATATAAATGAATTAAATATTAAATAGAAGTACATGATCCTTTTAAAATAATTCAACAATCAAAGACTAAAATTTAAATTTAAAAGTATTCTTTATATTGTATTTTTTCATTTGTACATACAAAATATAAAATACTTGAAGTTGATAAGTTTTAAATTTATTAATTATGATGATATCCAAAAACTAAAAAGATTCAAAATAACGAAATAGATTAATTACAAGTGAAAAAAAAATAAATAAATTTGATTATGGTCTTTGTGGCAAAAAAACCTTGAAAAGTTGCGATAAAAAGTTTATGCTTCCTAAAAATCCGCCCTTATCGCTCAAAGTTTTGTAGCCAATAAAATTGAGGAAAATTAATTTTTGAAATTTGAAAAGTTAAAAATCTTGCATATTTACTTTAACTATATACAAATATTTGTCAAATAGAAAAAAAGTTGAGTTCTCATTTGTTAAAATCAAAATTATTAATAACTTGTTAAGGAAAAGGGGTCACCTATAGTTCCCTTGGCAGGAACTAAAAAATAAATGTGTTTTCAATGTTTATTTGTCAGTTTAAAAGATGTGCCAATAATGTTGCAATCACTAATGATTAATTTTTTCTTGATGGTTAAAATAGATTGTTAAGTAAATTTATCAATAATAAGTAAATTTATAATTGATTTTTTCTTGATAAATGTAAATCAATATTTCATAAATTTATCTATAATTCTTATTTAATTTTTCTTAATTATATTAAATTATATTTTATTAAATTGTTAAAAATTTAAGTTGCTTATAAATAATTTTATGTGTTTTTATAATTAACTTGATATTGTGTATAAAAGGTTTAAGTTATGAATGTTATAATATAAAAAATAAATTTGTTTTCAATGTTTATTTGTTGATTTGATGTGAGAATAATGTTGCATAGTAATGATTAAATTTTTCTTGATTGGTTAAGTGATATTGTGAAATTATTCTATGTTAATTTAATGTTATGAATGCTATATAATATAAAGAAAATATTTCTAATATATTTTTAATGCATATTTATATTTTATAAACAAACATCTAAAATAAAATGTGATTGTAAAAAAAATACAACTTAATGAGTGAACATACATTTAAAGTTAAAAGTGAAATTATAAAACAAATTGTAGATTTATTTTATTTTTCTTCTATAAATATAATTTTTTTATTTTTCGTCCGCCTAGTAATGCCTACTCCTTTTAATGAATGTTTTATTTTGCAAGGGTTGATTTAGTGTTGCCATTGATCTATTTCCTGCAGATATCAACGGTGCCCGCCATCCAATGATCAAGAATTCAAGGATCACAAAATCACAGGTGGGCACCACGTGTCCTATTCGGGGGAGCTCAAGGGTTGATTTAGTGCTGCCGTTGATCTATTTCCTGCAGATATCAACAGTGCCCACCATCCCGTGATCAGGAATTCAAAGATTGTGAAATCATGGGTGGGTGCCACGTGTCCTATCCGGGGGATCAAATTTGAGCTATCGCTAACCAACTACCATTTGATCTGAGTTGTTCCCTGCCATCCCGTGATGGTGCTTGGGTTGATTGCGAAATCACAGGTGGGCACCATGTGTCTCATCCGATGAAGCCTAAAGAGTAAAGGAAACACTAGTCGGCTTTAAATGTATTAAGGGGCGGATTACTAAAGTGTTCTCGAGACACACATGTTCTAAATCTACGGATATGTTATAATCTCGTTGGAAAAGTTGCTCGAAGGTTAACGACATGGTTGGTGATTGTGTTAAAGGAACGAGATCAACGGCGCCCACTATCCCGCGATCAAGGATTATAGGGATCGCGATATCACGGGCGAGTGCCATGTGCCCTTCATAAAGGATGAAATCTGCATGACCATTGATGAGCTGTCTCTTCAAGATTGACGGTGCCCGCCATCCCGCGATTAGGAATTTTGGAATCGCGATGTCGCGGGTGCCTGCCACATGTTTCATCCAATGAAGCCTAAGGAGTGAAGAAAGTGTTTGCCAGTTTTAAATGTATTACGGGGCGGATTACTAATGCACTTGTAAGATGCATGTGTTTTATTTCAATGCAGATATTATGATTTTAAGGGAAAAGCTACTCGACAGTTAAAGGAAAGGATGGCGACCATTTTTGAAGGAGTGGACTTTATGGTAAAAAGATCGATAATGCCCACCATCCCGCGATGATAAATCAAAGGATTGTGATATCGCGGGCAACCACCACGTGGCATTCCTTCGTGGCGTATGACATAGTGGGCCCCTTTATTGCTGTATTGGTGATTATGTCAGCCTATTTTGAAGATGGTCGTTGATGATTTGATCAAACTAAAGGATCAACGACTCAAATTTAAATATGTATAAAATTATGGTTGGAGTCATTCGTGCAGCTTGTGAGTGAGCTTTAATGGCGGATGAGACATCCACTGGTAGAATTTGATCGACATAAAATCAATTTACTCATCTCGTTTGTATCACAAAGCATCCAAGTATTTCGTGAAAATAGTTTCAGAGCCAAAGGTGAAATTGTGAGCAGCTGTTGCCAGAAATTGGAGTTTGTGCGAAAAAAGCTGTGAGTTAATTTTCTCTGTTTCCCAGTCATTCTGCACCTAAATTTGGGAAAGGGGGGGTCTGCTATGCTTGTCACTGAGTTCATTAAAATATTTTGTTAGGGCTATTGTTTAATTATAAATTGTGAGGAATTACGGTATTTTTACTCTGTAATTTCCTATCTCTGCTTAGTCATAGCCACTTCAAGTGTAACATTGTAGTGAGGCCCTAGTTTGTCTAAAATGGTACCAACCAAGCAGCACTCTGGCCACATTGAGTATTTGAAAAGAAACTTGTACGATGATTTCCTAGATCAATCTCCATTATCAACAAATGAGAGAAGGAAAGGTTTGGTGTTGATGCGAGGGAAAATCCTAGGGGAGGGGTTGGTGTGTACTAATTCCAACATTACTAATGCTAGGGTTCCACTCACAGGCTTAGAAATGTTCAGATTATGGTATGGACAAAGGAATTTTCCTCATCCTTTTTCAAATGGATGGATGTACGACATGGGAAATTTGGTTGTTCCAAATGTGTGTCCTGATGTGGACTTACTTAGAACAGTGGCCAAAAGATATGACCTTGTCACACGGGTAATCAGAGATAATGATGGAGGGGTTCTATTGGAAATTAACAGAGATGTTATCCAATAGACTTTTGATTTGAGTGAGCCAAGTGATGACTTGGTTCCTATTAATCTTGAAGAAATGAAGCAGGAGTATACAAAATTCTAATCTCTTTTTAGGGTTAAGCTGCTTCCACCTCACTTGGTTAAGGCAGGGGGTTCACAATTTCACACTAGCCCTAGTGACCAGGAACCCTTTAGATTGAATTGTTTTGGAAAGCCTTTCCTAGCTACTTTCTATTCACTATGTCATATTTTGGGTTTCAGCCCTGGTGCAGTAATGTTGATTGCATACATGTTCATGGGGGTGCAAATACAACACCCTAACTTCTCTGTAACATATGACTTTGCTTCTTTTTGGTGGAGAGGATAGATGAAGGACTATCGAAGCTGTAGAATGGTGATAATAGTACTCAATTATTTTGGTATTCCATGTTGATGCATAAGTTCTTGTTTAGTAATGTTGATTTCTTTTCTGAGAAGAGATGAACTTAAGACAATCAGTTAATGGAGAAAGATTGCAGTCTGAATATAGACTCTTGAGATTTATCCTATAATAAGAGAAAACACCCGATTATGTGCAATTTGATGGTGTTTGCTACAAGATTGAGAGTTAGATTGATGGTAAATGTACCTAAGATCCCTCAGGAATTGCATGATTTCCTTAGGCCAAAGGAGAGGAAACCATAATTAAGGGTTTTACATAACTGGGGTGACATTATCCCATATCCAGTCAGCACTGTCCTGAGAATATATGGATTTCAAGGAACCCCTCACATACTGCCATACAATGTGCCACTAAGACTAGGGTTTGTAGAAGTTATGTGGCAGATGGGGTGTATTCATGAAGATAACCTAACTGGAAAGGGGAAGGGAACATTTTTCCCTGATTATACAGTAGTGTCTGACTTTACATTTTCAAGGAAGAATTTTGGACACATTTGAAAGCAAAAAATTCTTTGTTGATTACCATTTGAGATTTGGTCCAAAGCGACGCTTATGATCTTGAAGGTTTCTTTGCTATTTTTAGACTTCGAGAATAAAAGGTGGAAAAATTGCACATGAGTTCCAATTTCCACGAACTGTCCCGAGTAATTTGATTTAAATGAAGCCTGAGAATTGAACAAGGAAAGTGGATGCTTATAATGCTTCTTGGATACTCGTGCATAAAGAAATGGATCCGTATGATCCATTGATGGAATTCACTCATACCACAAGAGAATTGATTTTTAATGAAAAATTTCAAGGAGATAATGGACACCTTGACAACCAAAAAGATAAATTTAAGGCTAAGTCTGGATGGCAAAGGGATAAGAGTATTTGAATTGAAACAAGGCGGTGTATGGAAGCCCTCTGAGAAGGTGGCCCATCTATATAGGAGGAAAAGGGATCTTGGCGATGATGAGGAAGAAGTAGGCAGAGAAAAGGGAAGAAAATAATGAGAGCACCTTCCGCGACCCGATTTAAAATTCAAAGTAGCTGGGCTTGTCAAATCATTGAATTAAAATCTTCCACCACCGGCCAGTCCCCATCACCACCACGGAAGGCCAAAGCCCTAAAAGAGGCAAAATACGATCTACCCTACCTAAGGATCTCCACCGGATAGAATTATTATTCTTGATCAAGACATCAGGTTGTTATGTCATCCCTCTAGGTAAAGCTGAATTGGTTCTATATCGATTTGGATATGAAGGGTAAAAGTGTGCAGGATGCAAGAATGGAGGCTTGCAAGGAGTTCTTAGATGACAAATGCATTTGTAAAGACTCATGTATTCTCAAGAATTGGCATGGAGGATGAAATTTGAGGAATATCAAAATAAATGCAAGGAGAGAAGAGAGAATCAAGGTCCCATTGCGTCGACGAGAATGATGAAGAAGCGAAAGCTAAACTAATGGAAGAGTTCAAAAACATCACTCCCTCGAAGAAGGAAGACAACTAGTGAATCAGCCGGGTGTTTTGATTTTTCCCTAATAGAACATCAGCAGATGCAAGCATGGCCATTATGAAGTCCAAGAATCCTTTTCAGGATTCTGAAGAAGTTAAGGCAGCATTACAAAACTCTACCTTCAGTGAAGAATATGAGACCTTGGCAATTTTGGCATTGGCTCCACAAGGAAGAAATCCAGACATTGCTAATATTAATCCAAATTTCAAAGGAGGATTAATAATAAAGAGGGCTTTAGAGACTACAACAACCGAATCTACTAGTTTAACTGTGAATGTGACCAAGTTGGCCCAAAAGACTGCTGAAAGGGAGGAGGCTAAAAGAAAGAGCCTAATGGAGAAGTATAACATTTTAATTGAAGAATATAGTAAAATGCAACAGAGGAATGTTGAACTGCAAACTGAAGTAGAAAGGTTCAAGTATAGACATACTAGGGAAACATCCAATGCTCTAGGAACCAGCACATCACCTCCCACAATAGGGTCAATGCCTCCTACTTCTCCAAATATTTCTACACCAGTGTCTCCCATTCAAAATCCTGCTCTTACCCCTCCTCTAGAATAAGTCGAACAAACAGAGTGCTCTATTGATCCAACAAAGAGGCAGCTCATGCAAGAAATTGATCAATTACAGACATCACTAAGGGTAAAAGATGAGGGTTTTCTTTCAAAAGAAAAAGAAATTGGTACTCTTGTTTTAGAGTATTTAAATGAAAAGGTGGATAATAAACTGCCCTCTATACATTCTTTATATTCTTTGCTATCTGAAGCAATACATAATATTGATAGGGATCAGGGGATAGTGATTCCAATAATTCAAAATTAGATCCCTAGGGAAAATAATCTAGATGTTATGACTAAAGCCTCAAGGTTTGATGGAAATAACAGGCCCCAATCATTGAAGCCTACTTATATATTAGTTAAATCATTGCAAAGTTTTCAAACCTTACTAGATGATCTAAGTAGGAAGATTAGGGAGTTGGTAAAGAACTTCAATGATTGGGGTAACACACTATTACCTGATATAACTGATGAGCAGGGGGAAATCAGAACACTCCAACACTGGCAGGATCAAGCAAGTAGAGTCATCAATAATCAAATTAAAAATAATTTGTGATGACTCAGATTATGATTTGTTGGTAAATTGTATGGATAAGATTATTGGTACCCGCTCATTTTTGGAATCTTTTGAAAAAGATGCTAATCAGGTAGTGGTAAAGCATTTGCCTTATAGTACAAAGGTAAAAGAGGTGATTAATTTTTACTGGCCAACTGACAAAGAATACCAGTGGGTGGCTAAGTATTTAAATGATGATGAGTAAAAAGAGGGGCTACCACATGTGGCAAACCAGATGCTGCTTCCTGCCTGTGGATGACCTTCTCAATGGCTCACGAAGTTTTCGTTGTCACAACCTCCTCCTGTTCCAATTTGGATGAACTTAGAATATGATCCAGGATGATTGCTATTGTAACGAATTTTGAACAAGAATATTTTCTAAGGTGGTTGTTGTAACAAATTTTGGAATATCACCAAGTGCTCCAATTGACTGGTGACAGGTGTACTTTATGGCCCGATGCTTGTTTGCTCCTTCATTTTCTATAAGAAGGATTTCAAGGCCAGAAGTATGAGTTAGCAAGTTAGATAACTTTTGTCGAGTCTAGGTGAAGTTGCATAGCGAATTGTAAAGTTCGATGGTTTTAGATAAATGCAATTTAGGTTTTCAGTCATTATGTAAATGTGCCTTTTGATTTCATAGAGATTTAATGTTGTATAACAAGACTAGCATTTGAGTTGAAATGAAAAATTCGAAGCTCATGTCTCTCCATTGTACATGCATATCCTAACTTTGAAATGAAATAACTAAGGGTTGTTTTATCCATCTCACTCATTATTGTAGTGTATGATTCTATTTTAGCTTTAATTCAAGGAATTAATCAAAATGCTTGAATTGATTATAAGCAGATATGTGTTGTATAAGGATTCGATAAGTAGTCTTGGGTTAGAATGCACACTAATGAAATTGTAATGCAATATTGTCAGGATCTTATATGTGATGTATTAAATCTGTTATAAACCTCTAGATGCTTATGAATTTGACTCCTGCAATGGATATATGGCACTGATCTAAGTTGTAATTATTAGTGAGTTCAATATTTGTTTGTCTTTGCCTAGAGCTTGCTATAAATTGCAAATCATTGACTATCTTATACAATGGATTGTGTTTAGTTATCTCACGCTCCAGATAGTTGATATTGTCTATGAACAACCAATTCTAGTTGATATTATCTTATCGTGTTGAGCTATTAAGTGAGATCATCTGCTATTGTTAATGTTGTTTATAATAATGGTGCAGAGGTTGTAAACACATTAAGGGATCACCCTCCTGGGTCTTGCAGAGCCCGAAGTGTACGAGGATTTTAAAGTCCTTGTCAGTTGGTCCTGGTCCTTCGAGCTGCCTTCGATTGGAATTGGCAATTCCATAGGTATATTAGAAGACAAACCTGGTTACATTGTAAAAAGAACCAACATACACGTCAACCACTGAACAACCACCTCTACAACTGACTTTTTAATCTTTTATGATCACATGAAACATAAAACACACTAATTTCAAGGTTGTTAACATCACTATTGAAATGTTTTAATTTTTTGACCTTTCAAACATTAAAAAGTACATCATTAAATTAATCATGTAGCATAAAAATTAAAAACATCATGAATTAATTATGTAACCACATAAGTCAAATATAATTCTATCAAGAAATTAATATCAAATAGATAATATAATGAAGTAACTTATACATTTCAATGTCATTGATCTTCTTCTTCATCCAACTCTTTGTCTGTATCATCCGATCCAGATTCGATATTGTAAGAATTTGTCATATCATCATCATCGTCATTGATATCAGTTTCAATAATGTCATCATCCACATGGATGTCATCTTCATGAACATTAACTCCTACATCATCATCATCTAGTTCCTCCTCTTTAACATCTTCATCAGGGACATCATCAACTAATCGTTGATCCTGATCATCATCTACATCATCTTCTAGTTCTTCGAAATCTTCTTCTTCCACCACATTATACTTTACCGGCCTTCCTCTTGGATCATTTCTAACAACAAATGACCAACCCGGTTTACCTGAAACCTTTGAGTAAAATACCTGCTCACATTGGCTTGGAAGAACATAGGGCTCATTTCTAGCTCGCTTAATAAACCCTGTATTAACCACGGTAAATCCATTATCATGTTCAATAACAGTTCTCTCAGGATCATTTTCATTCAATCGTAGCCTATACCATAGGACGACGAATAAAATTAATCTAAAGGACTTAAAGTCACACTCAAGTATATCATCCAAAATCCCATAGTATCGATTTTCTGAGACTTCTGGATGTATGTCACTTCTAGATGAAACATTAGTCATCTGAAAGACTGCAGTTATACCAAAATCACAAGTTTTCCTCATGTCATCCAACATTTTGATTCAAAATTTACAACCATTGCACCACATAGCCTTGTGGTGTTTCACTTGCAATATGTCAAACATGTAAAAATTATTGCAATATCATCAGTTGATAAACATATTTATTCTTGGCCGAATGTATGCAAAGAAAACAATCTCAAGATATATATACATCAATATACTTGAAAACAATTAAATAATATGGGTGATTAATATATTTATACGTACCTGTTTATCTCTTAAACCATATGCTAAATCAATTTCCCTTTGTGTAACATTGGAATCTCCATTACGATGAGCTTCTTTAACCAATGAAGCCACACCTTCCCATATTAATGTGCAACCAGATTGTTGACATCGTTCAATCCATACCGTCATCCAATCAAGATTGTTGGCGACGTACAAATGTAGTGCATCCCACTCTCAACCAACTGTACCAAAATAAATTGAAATTCAAAAACGACGTATAATTAGTTAAATACCATAGTACACGACCTTAATTTATAATTGATGTATATTGAAGATTAAAAATTAAATAAGTACAATATACATTAAAACCATATGTAAAATGCATTCCAATTAATCTTCATGACCATCTTATACCTCACTTTCCTCAATCTACCTTTCCCCAACAGGTATTCCCCTTTGAATTTGTTAATGGAGTTGGGATCCCAAATGCGATCTAAATGGATCTTTGCTGCAAACTTAGGAAGATACTCACTAATGTACACCATGGTCTGGTATACCATATATCCCTCCACCATAGAACCCTCAGGATGTGCTCTTTGTCTAACCAAAGCCTTCAAAAATTTCAAGTGCCTCTCAACCATCCACATTGACCTTGTGTGTAGAGGTCCACACAATTCAATCTCCTCAACTTGGTGTATGAGGTAGTGTTCTTGTGCATTGAAAATGTTGAAGGTAGACACTTTTTCATTTCACACATTAGGCCAGAAGAATTTTCTCTTCCAATAATTTATATCTTCTTTATAGATTTCTTTAGATGATAGCCATCTACAATTGATTCAAGGCGCAAATATATTAGCGATATTTAACAAAAATATACAATATATTACATAACAAGTAAAACAAATGGCAATTATAAGATGTATACAGTGAATTGAACAAATCTCGCTACTTACCTCATGTATTTTCCAAGATCATATATAACTTGCTTGACATTGTTGTCAAAGTTGTATGGGAGAGATAGAGGTAGAACGTACTGCAACAATTATAAAATGATCTTTTCATTATTTTTCCAAAAGTAGTAAACACAATACACTGAAAAGTACATGCATTATACAAGTGTATATAATATACCAGAATAATTACCTTAATGAAGGTATGCCAATCATGCATTTTCATCCTGACCCAAATTCACCTTTCTTTGTTATTATATTGTTTATGTTCGCAGCAAATCCAGTGGGAAATCAAATTTTTTGTATGACTTCTTTTATAGCGCTGGCTGCTATGTGAAAATAACCAAGGAAGGGGCCTTATATTAATTTGGTCTCCATCACTATTCAATTGAATGACATTTTCATTATGATTGGCTTCCTAAATGTCACTACAAATTTTAACAATTTTTTCTTTGTCATGCCTTCCAACCAATATTATTTTTCCATAGCGTTTACATTTATATTCTTTCAGATAGCCATTGTATCAAACAAATGCACAATTTATGCTTCTCATAAGAGTAGGGCAACCTACTAAATTATGCGGGATAACTTTTAGGTCCACTGTGGAAGTGGCCATTAATGCCTTGACAACCTTCATGAAGCATATAAGTTAAAAATTAACAATGACAATCATTGTCCCGATTACAACATGAGTAAACACAACCTGATATATAAAGTATAGAATTCAAACATATCATATATGATAGATAAACAATTTGATCCAATGTATAACCTTGGCGATTAATTCCTGTATATTCCAAATTCATAGGTGAGGTGACATTCTTCGTGGTTTTGATGTAGTCTCCTCTTTCCCATTGAAAGATGTTTTTAGGTAGTTAATGCCATGATTTCTATGGCGGAAGTGCCTATACTCATCAAAAACCTGGTTTCCTAAATTTGTTGAACGACAAGATTTCATCTTTGGACCACAAATTGGACATACAAATTTTCCCTTTGTTTGAAGACCTGCAAGATGATATATAATTGGATTAAATATTTCAATTTTTTTAATTATATATAATGAATAGATTATTTTAAAAACATGCATGATATCTACTTCATCAAATTAAATATTGTTAAAGTGCAGTCGAACGTTATAACATACCACAAAAATGTGTTAGCCCTGGGGCATCATGAATTGTCCATACAAGCATTGCATGGAATTGAAATTGTCTTTGTCTTATTGGTCTAGAGGCGTCATACATAGTGACACCATTCCATAACTTTAGTAACTCGTCGATAAGAGGTTCGATATATACATTCATATCTTTAACTTGGTACTTACCTAGTTGAGTAATGAACATAAACATTACATAATTATTATAACCATTTCTTGCAATGTATAGAATTAATGTACATGACTATTGAATGAAAAAATATAAGTCATTATGCAACAAATAAGACAAATGAGATGCTAGTACGTTAAAGAAAATTGATGTAAACAAATACCTAGAACAATCATTGACAACATTATGTGCTCCTCTTTATTGACATCCATGGAGGAATGTTATTGTTGATAACAAAAACATGCCACACTAAGTAAATAGATCTCGGCTCTCCAAATGGATTGATACCGTCCGGTCCCAATGAAAGCACGAGGTTTAAAGTGTGGCCATTTTTCCTCCATGTCCGTAAATGCAGAACTATCTGCAGGCATTCGAAGAATGTCATCTCCACTTCTATTACGTGCATGGTAATCCATCAATTACGCTAAGCTTTCGCACCTAAATAATCGTTGCATACGTGGAATAATGGGAATATAATGAAGAACCTTGCAAGGCACCTTTTTTGTTACTTGATCTGTTTGATATCTATTGATATGACATTTCGGGCATTCTATTGCAAATTCTTGCTGTTTATGATATATAATATGATCATTGGGACATGCATCTATTACTTGATACTCTGTTATTTGATATCTTTCATAATGGCACATAAAATCCTAGGTATGGCGAGGTAAAATATTTGATGGTGGTAAAAAAAATTCACCAATCAATCTACAACAAAAAATAATTTGTTAATATAAAGAATATTAATGGTACATATTTCATCCTTTATTTACTAGTGATGAACTAACAATAATTAAAATAGATGAAAAAAGATGGCATATATGACATACCTTAACATCTGTGAGATTGCTATGTTTGATAAACCATTCATAACCTTCAAGTTCAACAACAACAATACAACAGAGAGAAGAGTTGTTTGGGAGCCTTCATAAAGGGCCTCGTATACCTTATCAAGTCTGAGGTAAATCCATAGACATCATCAAAGTCATCTTGATCATCATGATCAAGCTCTACCACTAAATGTGGCATGAATCAATGTATCCGTGCCATCATCTTCAAACTGTGTTTTTCCTGGTAGCATGATCATCTTCTTCCATAAGATCATTAACTTCAACTTTGATATTCACAGCTCCATGTTCATCCACTTGCAAAACCACATTCTTTAGGCTGTGATAATCCATATCATCTGCCCTCGGGTGCCCCACCTTTATAATAATGATACACAAAAATAAACCATGATCATGATCAAGTGATTATATATATATATAAAATTTTAAAACAATATAAACATTTACAAATTCAATCAATATAAACACATATAATGAACAACTTACCAATGAATGATAATCATGCCCCCCTTCAATGTGACCATGTTGCCTACAATGTTTCTCAGCTGTTGTGATTAAAAGTCGTCTCGTCTTTAAGCCCTTGCAATTATTGCAAGGACAATAACATTTCCCATCACCCTTTCTTTTCAATCTAACCCACAATCTATCAAGTGTCTCTTCATTTTGTTCTGGATAAATAGTATCTGACATGATTTTTCTTTGCGAGCTTAGTATTTACTCACACTCCAATAATTTTTATTCATAGATAGGTAACATAGTCTAATAATTTTGATATTTTACACCAAAAAAATTTGGCATGCAACCACCCCTGCAAAAGAGAAGATAGTCTGAAGTTAATGACCCCAAAAAACACTTTACAATGCTAATTCCAAAACATATTAAATTCTGATTTTACTATGATTTCCAACTGTTAAGATTCCTAAAATCATAATATTGAACTTGATCACAAAATTCCTACAACAATGGAGGTAGCAAGCTAGTAAGAGCAAGTGACCCATTCCTAAGGAGCAACGAGTCAGAATCATCATTTCTAATGTTAATACGGATTCATCCTTTTAGTTAAAGATGCAATGTGTCACTTCTTATGATGAGCTTATCCCTAGGGCCCTCAACATTGAGAGAGCCCTAATAATAAACAATAAAAGCATTGGTAAGAGCATGATTAGGGTACAAACCTAGGCCTCCGTAGAAACATAAACAATAACTATAGCGGATTAGTGAGGTTGCAATACCAGAAAGATTGAGACATTGTAGGTAATAGCAAAATCTTGCAATCTAAAGATTTTAGTCCAATAACAAGCACACTATGTAACTTACTGACATTTGTAAATGCAATATATGGTAAGAAGAATGATAGTCACTTGAGATGTGACAGTCAAAAAGAGGCTAAGCAGTGACAAGATAATAAAGCTCAAACCTTGCATAGTAAAGTGGAGATTTTAACAGTGAGTTTCTTTACCCCCTTGCTGACCTTAAGGGTTTTTCAAATGCTTTTGGTAGTGTTAGACAAGGCAAATGCAATTAGGGAATGATGTCCAAATGAAGTAACAGTGGTAATCATAGGTTCAATGTTTCTTCTTAGCCATTAATATTGTATAATGGAGGTAGTGGATTGCATGTTTGAGCAGTGTTTTGAGACTCACCAAAGAGGGAAAAATAGTGAATAATACCTTGTGGACTGTGAAGTAGTGTCAATAATGTTGAAGGATCTTAAGAACTACAATACCATGAAACAATGAGTCCCCTGTAGTAAGTAGGCAGTCTATAGGCATAGTTTGATTTTAGAGAAGGATGCTCATGAAAGGAATCTTCAAGTGATAGTGAGTGACCTATTTGAGATTGCAGCTGAGGGTGCAATACCCAATCTTAAAGGAAGTTAGCAAAGCAGTAAATGTGCAAGAAAATCGAATCATACACAACAAACAATTCACAATGTTATCTTCCATAATGCCTTGAGTTTGAAGACAAAACTCTCATTGTATCTTCATGATGAAAGTGGTGAGCTTAATGGTCAATCACTGGCAACCATGATTTTAAAACATGTTATTGTGCTTATGGAGGCAACATTTTAAGCAATGCAGTGAGTAGTGGTTTGGAACAATGGCAGGTATGAAGGACTTGCTTTATATGCATAATATGTAGTCTAGCTTAAGACAACGTTCTTAGAAGAGATTGAAGGTGGATTATGGAACTCAAGGGTTACCATGAAAATGATTAAAGCAAAGACTGAGATCTATTTAAAAGCCACGGTCATGAAAATATTAAAGATGTCATATGCAAAAACCTAGTAGCTGGAGTAATGAATACAGTGCCAAAGAGGATAGTGTTCTGGGGAAGATTTAGGAGATCTCCACATTATCTAATTATAGGGAAATACATCATTTATTTATTTTTTTAATTAAAATAAATCATTCTAAACCCTATATAGGATACATTGATACTTCAAAAGCCTCTGAAGGAATTTCATATTATGCAAATATATGTCAAGTAACATTCATAAGGTTTAGAAAATCTTGATCACTCTCTAGAATAGCCCATTAAACATGGGTTGTGCTTGAATGCACTACATAATTGATATAACACAACCACTATGCATATCAACCAGAGTTATAGGCTTTTATTGCAGCAAGAGGTAATCACTCTTTGATCATGCTATAATTACATCCTAACCTGTTAAACTTGAGACAACCTGAATGCACCCAATGATGATTGACACCTACATTATACAACCTGAATTAACTACATTATATGAGTGTCTCCATTTCTATCACAACATAGCCACATTAAACTTGGGTCACACATGAATGCATCCTGTATTTGTTATAGCACAACTGTACCACATGACCAATAATACAGTTATGGATCACATAATTACAGTCACAAGAATTTGTTCCTCCATTGTGATCTTATGGTGATTCCACACAACAAAATCTAGACATGAAATTCTCAAAACCCTTAACCTCTAAAAATGAAATCGATGAGATGTTGCTTTAAAATATGATTTTCAAACTTGGAACTACAAATCTGACTTCACAACTAAATTCTACAAAAGATAATGACTACCCTCAACTGGCGATATCTTCTTGAATTTTTCTGATTTTCCCAATAAAATCGTCCTTAGTTCTCCACAAACTGTCTCAAGTAGAGCAAAACACTGTCACAATAAATCAGGCGCGAACTCACTTTTCTTTGTCGGTCACAATTTGATTTTTTTTTAATTTTTCATGTTTGTCAAAAATTTGATGAAAATAATAGCCGACATTTCGACGAACCCCAGGTTCGTCGAAATTTCGACAAACGTCGAGGATAAACTTTCAAAAAATTGGAAATTACACATCAAATTTTACAAGCACCTGACGAACATCAAATTTTACATATTTCGTCGAACAGTTTCATCGTATTTTGCAGTCAAATGTATTAGTGACTAGTTTTCAATTGGGTTTAAAATGAACGTTCAAAGTTGGATAAAAATGAACCCTCACATCACATCTTTTAATTGGGATTAAAATTGAACAAGGAAAACTCATCTTTCAATTAGTGCTTAAAATTAACTCATTATTGCTTTGAAGGATAAAATTGACAACTATTTGCTTTGTTTTGTGATTTTCAAAATTGCTAGTGAATGTGTATGCAATTCTCTCACGCCATTTGGTGATCTTGAGAAACAAAATCATTCTCTCAAATCACCTCCATCTTTCAATTTGGGTTTAAAATTAAACAACCATGCTAGTGTGAGAAAAGGCATAGCATGTGTTCTCTCTTTGTGCATGCAAGCAAAGATGATCAAACTACGGATGTACTTACTTGCTATTGTTCACCTTTAGAGGGCTTAACTTGGTGGGAAAAAGTACTCACCCCAAGGTAATGACCCAAGCGATAACGAGCATAAGCCAAGCTCTTCCAAACTGCTATGTAAATTTGTGGTTTTGATGAAAATTGTAATCAATGGGAAGTGTTACATGACAACTCTCCCCCAATATATTTATGATGTGTAAATCCCTTGTTATAAGAGTTGGAAGACCTCTCACAAGGATTTTATCATTGCACCCCTTAAAATGGATGCCCTTATTATGAACTATTGTGTAGTAGCCAAAAATCCCTAATATTTGTTGATGTGAGGAGGTCAAACCTCCAAAGTTGTCCCACATATTTGTGGTTCTTAGTAGAGATGAGAAGTTTTTCATGGGAGATTCATGAGAAATTGAAGCTTTTCTGACATGTAGAAGTGAGTTCCATGGAGGGGAGCCAGTTTGGTCAAGCTTCTAATCATCTGCTATGAATAAGCACAGCTAGAGAAATCCAAGTGGGAATACAGAAAATATAGCCATTTCTATCCTAGGGTTGTAATGTTTGTGAGTTAGTTTAACACTTTGCTTGATTTCAAAATGATCTAAAAACAAGCATTCACTATCCAAAATTTCAAACACTTTGGCTCAAATATGGACTCCTTGAGTTAGCCTTGATATTACTGCTTGTCCTAAGGATTTATCCTTAGTGATTTCTAGATATCTTGACACTAATCTCAAACCCATATTTACCAAAGATAACATAGGCAATTATGGCTTTAACCTCATGATTTTTATGAAATGGACATTGTGAAAGTTATAATGTTTTTGACATAAACATATATTTTGAAAACATAATCAAAGACAAGTGTTTGGGTATGTGCAAGATCATGATGGGCCAAAAAGTGGCGATATGATGGGTATGTGTAGGGTATGTGGCTGATGACTTTTTTTTTACCCAAAATTGATGAAATGAAAAGGGTTTTTAAAGGAGATTCTCAACTTTCCACCAATATAAATTATGATTTACTTTGAATTTAATAAATAATTATTATTCATTTTCTATTTGAATTATGACTAAAGTCCTGATTGATAGGCTGATTGAAAAACATCTATAGCTTCCAAATGGTATCATATTTTTTAAATCAAAACACGCATCATATTCTATGCTTCGCATACTATAGGATTAAAAAGAAAAAATGAATTTCATGATTTTTGACCAAGTTAAGGTGGTCGGACATCGATTTTTTATATTTTTTAAAAGTTGTAATAAAAAATTAATAATTAATTATTTACTTGGAAAAAAATTATAAAAAAATATGCATCACATCTAGACATGAATCCTCTACTTTTATATAAAATATTATAAAAAAATATTATCATTTTATTGTGGTTAGGGTGGTCAGACAGATGCCTACTTCTTATCTTTTCCCTAAAATTTAAGTACTACTCCATTGAAATTTCAAATTTTTGTCAAATATATTATTATTTTTTAAAAATAAACCTAGTAGTTTATAAAATACATTCAATTTGCTACATATTATATTCTTATGTAGCAAATTTAAGTACTAATCCATTGAAATTTCAAATTTTCATCAAATATATTATTATTTTTTTAAAATAAACCTAGTAGTTTTGAAATAATATAGATAACTTATTCAAATTTTTATGTCAAGTTGCCTAACTTTGATTTTTCTAATTTTTTTTGCCACTTAAGGGCCTTTTTTTTCCATGATGATCCTGTACATACCCATTTGTGGTAAAATCAATTCACATAAGCAAAGATAAATTGACAAATGAACCCCACATGACTATTTGGAGACTGATTGCTCCCATTCAACAACCTAATCTTCCAAGTGCTATAATTTAGCCAAAATTTGAACTCATAAACAGTGAACAAACAAATCTCATTAGTAGTTTGAGAACCTTCACTTTTGAAAACAAGGAAACAAACTCATAGTGGAGAAACGTAGCAACCATTTTAGACGAAGAAGAGGAACACACCAATATTGAGGCTGGAAGGCCCCTATTACCACCATCCACATGGCAACAAATATCTCCCTTTCTTCCATAAACTTAAACTGTTTCCATATGATCTCACAGAAAATCAGGATTCCTGAGCCAAGATCTACATGTCCTCATTTTAGACTTATGCATCCTACTCCAAAAGCCCTTAAGAAACACCTTCAAGTAGTTCACAAGAATATAAACAAATTGGTAGCAAACTTTTATAGACAGGCTTGAAGGTATAGTCTATAATTGTATGCATTCTTTTGGATTCAAAATCCTGGTCTATTCCATGATACTAAACTCCTCTAAATGATTCATCAAACAGTCAAAATATGTAGGGTAATGTCTCTAGCACTCCATTTCAGACATAGGAATCATCAAACCAAGTATACTCAAAAGTGGGAATCCATTTTTTACTACAACTGTTACACTTTTTTGAGGAACTTTTATGCCCGAGCTCGGAGAGCCTAAACAGGTTTGAACATTCCCACCTATCCTCTCATTTTCTAGAATTTGAACATTTTAGAGGTCTACCATCATTCTCACTACCTTGTTCTTTTCAAAAAAAAAGGTTCACTTTAGGTCAACATTGGGTCCAACATTTCACTCGCCCCTTCATCAAATTTCATCCTTCACCTCATCTATCTTTGCAAAATTTCAAATACACTAACACTTTGGTACTTAAACATCAAACCAACTTGCTACCTTAGCTACTTTGTATGTGAAATGTATCCTTTTCCATGTACTTATTTGAGATAGTTATCATATTTGAACTAGTTTATCTTGAAGGTCACAAGTCTACCCTAAAGATTTCTAAGTTCATTAGCATCCTTTATTCCAACATCAAAACATCAAACTTAAGTCAAAAGTGTTGTCCCAAAACACTTGCAAAGATCACTTCCCATATCACCCATCTTTTCATCCCACATTATCATCATTTCTCCCAAAAGACTTAGAGCATCCCTTTTATCTAGGTTTGAGTCAACTAGAGAGTTCAAACATTACAAAACTCAACACAACTCTCTCATAGCTGACACCAAATTTATGGTAAAGATGAGATCACAACATAAGAGAATCATGGAAAAAGAAAAATTTACATTTATCTCAAGTGATCCAAATTCTTTAGAATTTGATCCTAGAAGTCATGTTACACCCTCACAACAACCATTATCTCCTTCAAGACCATATGAAATTGAAGACGCCATCAGCAATCCATTTGAGCTCACTAGAGAAGAACTTTTAGAACATCAACCTTTTGAAAGTGTAGCTCCTATCTCCCCAATGTTTGTAGCACATATTTTAACACAGAATTTCACAACTCCATCATAAGGGCTAAGTCAAACTTACATACCTAGTCTTGCAACCAGCCTTGCTAAATATTTTGGTCACACCTTATCATTCGAAAGTAATACACTTGTGGGCACTCTTGAAACTAATCCTCCACCTCCCACCACCATTTTTACACCTACCTTTGGTGCTCCTCCTATTCTTGAAGATCCAAAATAGCTACATACTTTGCTTAAACTTCACTATTCCACCACCAATTTGATATTTTGGGCAAACCCTTCTTCATTTGCACCTATGAGTACCACAAGTATTCCTACCATAACAAAGAGTAGTACATACCAAAAATATCAAAACAACACACTAGGGCATGTCAATACATGTCATAGAATCAACCCTCAACACAAATAGGGACATCTTTATCCAACCCGCCGATGGGTTCATCCATTCCATCTACCATTACCACATCATCCCCTATCAATCCACCTCAAATCAATCCCTTGGTTATAATTTCTATCAATCATGGGAGTACCTTGATCATGAATCCTTTTTTTACCTCCTTTTCATAAGGAAATCCTCAAAACATAGGACAAGGTAATATTTTCAATCAATGGACTCAAGGTTCTAGTGTGTCATTTCCATTGCAAAATTTAATGGCATCATCCTTTCCAATAGCTCCCTTTTTTATGCCAAATCAATCAGGGCCTCAAACATACATTCCTCCATCTCAAACCACCGTCTTGCAAGGAATGTTAAACCAAGGGAACCCTCCACCTTTCATCAACAATCCAATAACTAGCCAAAACATCAATCCTTCATAGATGTCTCAACAACCACCTAATCCCACATTGCAAGCACATTCCTTAGCTCTACAACAAGCACAACAAACTTATCAACAAGTCATACAACAACAACAATAGCAACAAGCAGCCTTAGCACAACAACAAAATCAAGCTTAGCAAGCAACCCTAGCACAATAACAACATCAATCTCAACAAGAAGCCTTAGTAAAACAAAAACAATAACAACAACAAGCAACCATTGCACACTAAGCTTAGCAAGCAACTTTAGCAGCACAACAAGCCACACAATAGCAACAAGCACAAAAAGCAACTTTATTATCCCAACAACAATAGCAAGGCCAACAACAAGCTCAACAACAAGCCTTACTAGCTCAATAATATGCCCAAAAATAACAACAAGGATCCTATTTTCCTCATATGAACATTGTTAATACAAATGTATCAGGAACATATTCATAACTTTTACAAAAATTGACGCCTTCATACACCCCATATAACTCATCTATCATCCCATCATATTTTCCTCCACCTAATCCACAAGACGATCTCACATCTCAATTAAAAACAATCTCACAAGAAACACAAGACCTTCGCATGGGAAAGACAAAGAAACCTCATACACAAAACTTGTGTCCTTACCCATTTGATCAAAATATAGCAATGATACCGTTCCCTCCTAGTTTTGAAATCCCCAAGTTTGAAAAATACAAAGGGAGAGGAAGTCATGTTGACCATATCAAATAATTTAATGTTATGTGCATGGAAGTGGCTTACAACAATTCATATATAGTGTGCCTCTTCCCCTAAAGTTTAATAGGTACTACTATGGATTGGTTTTCTCATTTTCCTCCTAGTAACAAATTTTTTCAAGAAATCACTGACAAATTCATCAATCACTTCTCCTTCAATCTTGACAAGGACGTTAGTCTAGAAGAGTTGTACATTCTCAAATAAAATCTAGGAGAAACCTTTGCTAATTTCTTAAAACAATGGAGACAAATAGGTAGTAAAAGCAAGTGGCCTCTTCTTGATGAACACCAAGTGGGTATTATCATAGCCAACCTTGATCCAAATCAATCATTCCACTTGAAAATGCAATGCATCACATCATATAACAAGCTTGTTCCAAGAGCCCTTAACATTGAAATAGCCCTAATCTCACAAGGAAATACTCAAGCTTACAAAGAAAACCATCCTTCAACCAGTTCAAATGAGAAACCTTATGTATCAACTAAGAAAAAAAACATAACAAATGATGGTGTGGTAGATGCTAAGGTCATACTAAGTGCTCCTAGACCCAATACAATCAAATTGCTAACATCCAACCAACTATGCAGCAAATGGTACCACTTCAGAACAATCATATCAATAATACCAACATGCAACCAAGGAAAACCGATAATAAGAGCAACTATCCCAAACGCAAGTACACATAGTTATCAGAACCCATCAAGACAATCATGAAGAAACTAGTAGAGACAAATTTGATAACACTTCCTAATTGCTTTGAAAACTACCAAGAACCACAAGAGAAGCCATCCTAGTACAATGAGTATGATCTCTATGACTTTCATAAACTCAAAGGACATAAAACAACAAACTACATGAAACTCAAGAATATCATCCAAGATCTCATAGAGAATAACACCATATCCGTTGAGGTACCAGCTAGAAACTAGTATCTCAAGATATACAAGACCCCTATGCTCAATCATAAAAAAGCAAACAACAATGGCAAAGCTAAGGATTGCACCAATTTTCAACATACTTACTCCAATGTAGTTGCCTCCTATGATAGTGTTATCACTATTGTCACCATCAAAGGAGCTAGTACAAAATGTGGAGTCACCACACGATGTGGAAAAATAA
Source organism: Sequoia sempervirens (assembly GCA_007258455.2). Taxonomy (NCBI): domain Eukaryota; kingdom Viridiplantae; phylum Streptophyta; class Pinopsida; order Cupressales; family Cupressaceae; genus Sequoia; species Sequoia sempervirens. Next base: position 1,055,079,401 of record VDFB02281492.1, on the reverse strand, counting down.
CCATTCAAGGAGTTGTCCCAGCTCAATCTAGGACACAACCTACTTTTCCCACATCTAATACTAGCAAGTAAAATCTTGTAGATTAGCTTAAATAGACCCCCACTCAAATATCAATCTTGGAACTCTTAAGGTTATCTCCTACACAAAGGGAAATACTAGAAAAGGCCTTGTCTGATTCATTTGTTCCCGAGAACATTGATATAGATTAGTTTCAAGCTATGATAGGGAATATGATCAACCATCTTCTCACCTTCTCTCAAAAATATTTATCATCAGAAGCATCTCATAACCTTTCTTTACAGCTTGAGTTTTTCATTCATAAAAAAAGGGTCAAAAGAGTCTTGGTAGATGGAGGTGTTGGTCTAAACATTTGTACCCTGCAATTAATCAAGCATCTAGGCTATTCAAAAGATACTATTGAAAATACAAAGAGAACCACCATCAGAGCATATGACAACCAAGAACGGGTATCACAAGGAATAATAACACTTCCAATCCAAGTGGTACCTTCTATTGTAGAAACTGCATGCCAAGTACTTGATATTGATCTTCCTTATAACATACAACTTGGTCGACCTTAGATCCATGTTTTAAAAGTTGTAGCCTCAACCTATCATCAGTGTGTGAAGTTTCATTTTGAAGGAAAAGAAATCACCATCCATGGAGATCTTGAGCCTTTCTACTACTGTAAGAGTCTTGAGGCCAAGTTCTATAAGATCCCAGAAATACCCAAAAATGATGAAGGACCTACACCATCAAGCTCATTTGTTGACCCATCACCTCTAGCCTCTACCTCAACATCACAAGTGCTAATTGTGAAAATCATACCCGATGTCAAAGCAGTAATCCAAGATGATGGTTGTGGAAGCTCAAAAATATTGAAAGAAACCTTTGTCTTAGGAGAGTTACCTATTTCTCCTCAATCTCATGGGAAACCTACCTCTAGCACCAAAGAACCAAAAATAATCAAAATGGAAGCTACTACCTTCACCAAATGGGGATACCTGAATCAAGAAGATATCCATGAGCAAGAAATCTCTAAAATCTTCTATCAAGATGAACAACCTATTCCTATTCTTCCCATTGAAGATAAAAACAAAGTTTTACAGCTAATGTGGAGCATGGGATATAACAAGAATGAGAAGCTAGGGTAGAATGATAATGGTTTACTAGAACCCATCATTTCTGAGAAACGACTAAAAAATATTGGCTTTGGTTTTACTACTAGCAAGGTCACACTTATTGGCAAAGGTATTTCTGCTAAATGAGTTGAGGCTTCCTCTTGGTCACCTACATTGCGTGATACAACTTTAGATGACTTTCCCCTTGATGTTGCTGACCTATTTGAAAATAACACACTCTTCATGATATCCATAACATCCTTTGTCTCAAACAACCAACCAATTGAAATACGCCTAGTATTCCTGCAACTCATTGATATGGATCAACAAGAACCACCAGTTGAACTATATTTATTCAAAAATAATGAAGCGATCTTAGAATTCATGGGGTTCCAAGACAAATTATCATGGGTAGATCACAAAGTAGGCATGACATAGATCTTGATACAGGGGCATAATATGGGGAGACGCTTGAATCCTTCAGTTTCAAAATAAATGAAATGCAATTAAGGGAAGGTGCATGGAGATGGGTAGCTAATTTGTGGCCACTTTCAAAAAAAAGTTTTGAAAATTCATAAGGTGAGTGTGTTATAACACACTCACATTATGGCTTGGTGGGCTAGGCTTGGCCACAACGATCCCATAACATGAGTGCATTATAACGCGCTCACATTATGACATGTTAAAAGAAAAAGAAAAAGTGAAACTCATTCATTCTTCATTTTGACTGTGTCTTTTGTTGTGCCCATGGCCAAAACCCCCATTTTTTGCAGTTGTATTCTAGGAGGAGGAATTGTGCAAAAATATTCACCAACAATTGCTATTTCTTCGCAAGGATAGTGCCACGATGACGAGGAGGTGTGAGAGATAAGAATTGCTTACTTTTTGTTTTTAATTTGTTAGTTTTAGGTTGTATTTGATTTTTTTTTTAATTTGTAGGAGATGCAAATCAACCTACAAACCCTCAAAATCGTCAATAAGAAGAGAAACCAAATCCTCAAGAACAAAATCAACCACAACAACAACCTCCTCCACCAATCACTCAACACCCTCCTAACAGTAAAAAAAAATTAATGAGTGAAATTAAGAACAACAAAAAGAAAATTGAGGATTTAATCAATAGGTTGAGTGATCCAAATGGTTCAACTGCAAAAAGAATGACCCTAGCAAGTTCATTGAAATATATGTTAAAAATGTAGATTCAATTAGCAAACAAATAACTTGATGGCAAGATAGGAGGCAGGTGGCTAGGGCTTATTATGTTGATAAACTATCATATAAAGATGTAAAGGATTTAAAAATTACAAAAGGTGATTTGTGCTCATTATTCATTGACCCACACACAAATTAAAATCTTACCGTCAATGCAAAGAGGTTTCCTATTCATTGGTGCCACCACCAACATATTAGGAAGTATTTTTATTATAGGTGGTACATGGTCTTTGATTATCCACCATGCAAAAATTGTGAAGTCTTGTAGTATTTCCTTAGGAAACTATACAGTGAGTTCATATTGAACAAAATCCCATATTATTTTGATATGACTTGGACTTCTAGGGGAGAGGTGGGGGGTTGGCTCAAGATAAACCCGGTGCATAGCTAGATCCTATGTGGCAAGGAAGACGAGCTCTCGCTAGGCCACCTCATGAGCATGTTGTTATGCCTTCTTTTGCGAAGGAGAGTGTTGATGTAGAGACATTGCACGCGATCAACACTTTGACCCAGAGCATCATCCATCATACTAGCCCTATTCTACAATGCCATCCAGCGGAGTCTTTGAGTGGTGGCCTTTGAACCCATGTGTGTCAATCTTGTGGGGCAACTTGTTCATATGACCCTACCAACACTTAGGAGGCTGCTACATAAGATCAATCTACAACTATGGAGATGGAGAGGGCAGCTGACATTTTGCATGAGGTGTATGGCATTGATAGTAAGGTAAAAGTTAGCATGTTCATTGAATTTAATTTATTAAATTTTAATTTTGAAATGAAAGATTAACTAATTTAGTTTTACAATTTTAATAAAATTGTAGGGTCACAATGTTGAGACTAAATACACTGGCCCTACACCTACTTATTTCTACAGTACACCTATCGGTGGGGTATGTAACTAGTAAACAATTATAAATTTATTACATGTTAATAGCATTGTTTTACGAATGGTATTTTAATATGTGATTTTGTATGTTGAACAGATTAATATTGAAGGTTTTGAGGGAACACCTCCCAATGCCAGTGGATTTACTCAAACCTACACATAGGTAATAAAATAAAGAGTTTAGCTAATGAATTGTACTTAATAGATTTGTGTAGTTTATATTCATATCATTGATTACATTGCATTGCACATCATTCAAACTCAAAGTATTACTTCACATTCCATAACTAATAACTAGATATTGATAGATGACAAAATTTCAACTACAATATAGTTGTTTAGAAATTCAACATAAGGAGTGATGCAATTACTTCACATAGGGTGATCCCACAATAGTGGTTTATGATTTTTGACCAAACTGGACACTAAAATAATTTTTTAAAACTAAATCTTCACTTTCAAGCACCTATAGCGACTAAATCGTGAGGAATTTGAAGATGATGCAAACTAGAGTTTTGTGACATTCGTCTGTAGATTCTAAATATATTTTTTTCAAATTTTTGGAATTAGATTGCACTTCTTTTTCCATCTCCCTCAAAACTAGTTTTTTAGAAAACAACATTTTTAAAAAGTGGCTCATCATTATAATGCATAACTTTTCTTCCATGAAAGATAAAATTCTAATTCTTTCAAATTTAGATTTGTAACTCGATATCTAGTGCTTCCACTTGGTTATATAGTTTTTTATTGAATATTTTTATTTAATCAAGTTTCAAATCAAACCAATTACAATTCGACATAGCGTGATATAACACAATTTTTTGGATCAAGGACTTCAATATCCGCACTCATATTTTTCAAACAAAATTTTTGACAATCTTCTATTTTTCCACGTGTAGAACACAGAGTACGATTTTTGGTGAAAAACCTACATTCACAAGAAATACAAAATAAATATAATAATTAAATTAAATTTATTTAAAATTATACTTTTTGGGAAGCTTATAATAAGGAATAAACACTTACAAAAAATAAATTTTAAATGAATTCATTTGATCCCCCAAAAGGTAAATCAAAAGTTATTTTTTATAAGCATTTTGATAAGTGTAAAGGAGACTCCATTATAGGTATGGTTTAAAATTAGTAGGGTTCTATCCAAAGGGGTTTGATATAAGGTAGTTTGATCAAACCCTCCTCAATTGGAATGCTTTAAATGAAAAATTTAAAGGATTAAATCATAATATTTTCTAAAAATATGTTATTTCATCCAAAATCAAAATCTCCTAGAAATTGTAAACAAGCTTTGTGGGATCACCCCATAGCATAAGTAATAAGTCTAGGAGCAGCTTCCAATTGCATTTTCTTGTCATGGAATTCCATGAGACCACTTTTTACTACTCGACATCTTTTCAAATAGTTCAGTACCTTGTCTATGCTATGGATGCTTAGAAGGAATATATGAAAGAATAATAGTAAGCAATAGCATAGATAAGGCAATGAGTTTCTTGAAAAAATTACTGAAAGAAATGCAGTCTCATGGTGATGTCCATCACCATGAGACCCAATTTCTTTGAGGAATTTTTTTAAACAGTTCACCACCTTTTCTATGCTACCACATTTTCCATACATGTCTAACAAAGCATTTTATCAACAGTTCATTTCCTCATTGCTATGGCTAAAAGCTTTAAAAAGGTACTTTCCAACAAACTAATGCAATGCAGGGAAGTCAAATAACCTAACTTCACCATTCAAAAGGATTCAATCCACTTTGCAACTCAAAAACTCAATTCTTTCTTTGTTTTCAAACTTCTACCTAGTATTCCTACTAGGTACCAACCCACTTTTCCTGTCAAAACTTTCAATTTTCTCATACAACCTTGTCAACAAATCCCCAAATCAGGCACCCATCATGGCCTACTTTCACATATCAAAAAATCAATACCAACTCCTTTCGATCAATGATATTTTATTAGTTTTCTACTTCAATCTCTCCAACAACAACTCACATTGATGGATCATATCATTTTTAAATATTTCCCAACCTTTCCAACTTCCTACGACTCAATAACCTCTACAACTACTTTGACCCTTGGCATTCCATGCCTTTACACCTTTCTTGCATTTTTACAACATTTGAAATTGATAACTTTGTCAAAATTTTGCAATTTTGTACTTTATGCCTAAATTAACTAAGACTTTTACAACCTCCAAAATGGTTGTTTAAGCCTTATTACATCATCAAAAACCTTAACCAATTCAAACTCGTAAATTTTCCTCATGGAGAAATGTGCTTGCAAAGCTGCACTTGCACAACAAATTATGGATGCTTGGACAAAATTTGTCAAAGCATAATAGTAAGTAATAGCATAGACAAGGCAGTTAGTAGTTTGAAAAAATTCCTTGAAGAAATGTAGTCTCATAGTGATGGAATTCCATTCCATCACCATGAGACCACATTTCTTTGAGGCATTCTTCAAAAAACTCACCACCTTTTGTATGATACCACATTTTACATACATGTGTGCCAAAGCATTTTATCAAACTACTCACTTCCTTGCAGCTATGGCTAAAATCCTAAAATAGGCGCTTTCCAACAAACTATGGATGCTTGGAAGAATATCTATCAAAGCATAATAGTAAGCAATAATACCATAGAGAAGGCAATGAATTTTCTGAAAAATGCTTGAAAGAAATGCGGTCTTATGGTGATGGAATTCCATGACATGCATTTTTTTGTAATGACATTCCATCACCACGAGACCCCATTTCTTTAGGGAATTTTTTCAAATAGTTCACTGCCTTCTCTATGCCACAATAGTTATCGTACATGTCTATGAAAGAATTTGATCAAACAGTTCATTGGCTTGCTACTATGGGTAAAATCCTAAAAACATGTCCTTTCAAACAAGATATGGATAGGGAAAATAGTAAGCATGATAATAAAAAATATATAGTTTAATAAGTACTCCAAATTTTGTTCATTATCTCATACATTATAAGTCATGATGTGGATCGCTATTGTAGTTTTTGTGATTAAATAATTTATTATTTTATTTTCAGTTGTTGCAAGCTGAAACACCTCTGAATGTGATGAGGGCAATGGAGATCGATGTTTCATCTGCTATACAATCCTTGATGTCTCTAATAGGGGAGGTATGAGGAAAATTAGTAAATTTCAATTTACATTCATTGTTATAGATGTTAGTGAAAAATTAAACCATTATTGATTTGTAGTTTAACTTTTATTTGGATGGTTTATACAGGGCTTGAGCATGCCTGAGCATGGGTGTGTGAATATTTCCCTCATGGAGAGAGATCATGAAATGGTGGTAAGTGATTATTTTGTTAAATATATCATTTTTTATAATCTAATTTCTATATATTCATTTTTTTACTTTTTATTGTAATAGTTAAAACTTCACCATGAACTAAACACTAGGAGGAGTAGTAGGAGCACTCCTCGAGCGCAACACAAATGAGTGACAAACCGATCACCATCTGATCAACAAGCAAAGGGAAAGAATTTATTTCCAGAGCATGGAGAGCAATGACTTTTGATTCCAAAGCCCTTTGTTTTATGCCTACATGGCAATTTTGTACATATTTTGTATTGGATATATTTGAAATTGTATTCCTATATGACATTCTCGTAAGCCTATATGGCTATTTTGTACATATATTTCATACTTATATCGGCATATATTGATGTATGCCTACATGGCTATTTGGTTAATGCAAATCTTTTTTATCAATGGTTTCCATATTTGCATTCTAAATTGATGGTTCAATAGATATGAGTTGCATGTATTCAAGTGTATACTTTACAACTTATGTGTATACTTTGTGACTTATGTGTGTTCCAATGTATACTTTGCGACTTACGTGTTTTCATGCATATACCTTGTATTTGTGCATATACTTTGTATTAATTTGTGTATACTATGTATTTGTGTGTATACTTCAAGGCTTATGTGTTTTTGAGTACTTGTGCTTCCCTTATTCACATGTACATGCTTGAATTATTCATGTGTATACTTATTAATTGGTTATCCCTAGCATTGATCATTGTTGTCCTTCATGGTTTGTCTTGAATATTAATTGATTGATGCTAAAAAACTTTATCTAAAAGAAAAAAAACACATTTTCAATTGGTATTCCATGAAATGATTCATAAAAAGATTCCAATATGTTCTTGATGCATCACCAAATAAACATGTCAAAATATTTATATGTCAACTTTTTTGCAATATTATTTCTTGTATACGAAATGGACTTGGGAGATAGCAAGTTATAATTTATAATACAAATAAGAAATGGACTCAACGTTGTCCTAGACCCCCGAATAGGTCTATTTAACAAAGAAACACACTCTCAATCACTCTTCCAATTGCAAAACACCATTGGGAAACATTTACTAGTCTACAAATCCACAAAATATACAATTTTTAGGGTGTGATTGGCCCTCTAACCCCACTATCCTCTAAACCCTCACTTTTCTCAAATTTCACTAGGGTATATTGAAAACCCCATATCCAAACATCATACAACCTCAAAACCTCTTCCAAGACTCTTCATTCTACCTGCACAAACTTAATTGACCACTAAATTATGTTGCCCCTTGACTTTACCTACTTTTACTCCCTCAAACCTCTCTTTTTCATTCAAAACCCCTCTATTCCCAGTTAGGGCATCATGCCATAACATACTTTTGACCTACCTTGTCCTTGCAGACCATTTGAACACATCAAACTCCACAACCTCACCCTATTTCCAACCTATTCTAACTTATTCTCAAGCAATTTATTCTTTTAACCTCGTCTAGCCTTGCTTTTAGGGCCTAAATTCTAAATTTTGAATAGGGGCAGTGTTAGTAATCTCTTCCAATTACTTTACCAATGCTATTTTCTTATTTGTACTTATATAATTGAATCAAATGACCCCACACTAACTCAAAACTAAAAAAAATATTACAAAATGGCCTATCATGGCCTTATTTTACATTAAAATGATTAAAACCACTGAACTAAACCTTCTTCATCAAATGGAGAAACAAGGTACTATGAACCTTCTCTTTTTCATTGTTTTGCATGCCATCATAAGGGATCAAGCCAGTTGAATGCAACTCAGATCAATTTTGTGTGTTTGAGTGTGAAAGAGGACCATGCCTAGTGCAAACCTACCTATCGATATGCGTTGGAGAAGTTAGTTTGGTCAAATGAATTGCAAAATGAAAGTTGCACCACTTTGCAACTTTACATTGCTTCCATTTGACACTTTTTCCATCAATTAAAAACTGGACACCACAGGAAAACAACTCTGAGAAAACAAAAAATGAGAGAGGTTATTGTAGAGGGGCCCAACATGATCTCGTAGGCTCAAACAGAGAGTTCATAAGCATCACGCTTTCTCAGTAATAGCCCGCCAAAGTTTGCTTCCCTTTTGCACTTTAGACCCTTAAGGGATCAATCTGGTTGAACCTAGTTCAGAGTGATTTTTCATGTTTGGGTGTGAAAGAGGACCATGCATAGTGTAAAAATACCTATTCGGATGCATTGGAATATAGTCCATTTGGTCACACGAATTGTAGAACGAAAGTTGCACCACTTTGCAACTTTGCACTACTTATATTTGACACTTTTTCCATCAAGTGAAAATCCTCCACCACAGAAAAATCACTATGAGATAGCCAAAACCAAGAGAGGATTTTGTATAGGGGCCCAACGCAATCCTATAGGATCAAACGAGAAGTTTCTAAGCGTTATGGTATCTGAGAAACAACATGCTGAAGTTTGCAGCCATTTTGCACTTTGGACTCTTAAGGGATTGATTTGGTTGAATGTAGCTCAAAGCGATTCCGCATGTTTGGGTGTGAAAGAGGACCATTCCTAATGTAAACATACCTATTCAGAAATGTTGGAACAATCCATTTAGTCACACGAGTCTCATAACGAAAGTTGCACCACTTTGCAACTTTGCACTGCTTGCATTTGACACTTTTTTCATCAAGTGAAAATCTGCTACCATAGGAAAATCACTCTGAGATAGCCAAAACCAAGAGATCCTTTTGTAGAGGGACCCAACATGATCCTATAGGATTAGACGAGAATTTTCTAAGCATCATGGTATCTGAATAACAACATGCTGAAGTTTGTAACCATTTTGCACTTTGGACCTTTAAGGGATCGATCCGGTTGAACGTAGTTCGAAGTGATTCCGCATTTTTGTGTGCGAAAGAGGACCATGCCTAGCGTAAACATACCTATTCAGATATTTATGAATAGTCTGTTTGGTCACACAAGTTGCAGAACAAAAGTAGCACCAGTTTGCAACTTTGCACTACTTGCATTTGACACTTTTTTCATCAAGTGAAAATCTGCCGCCACGGGAAAACCACTCTGAGATAGCCAAAACTGAGAGGGGTTTTGTAGAGGGGCCCAACATGATCCTATAAGATTAGATGAGAATTTTCTGAGAATCACAGTATCCGAGTAACAACATGTTGAAGTTTGCAGCCATTTTGCACTTTGGACTCTAAAGGGATCAATCTAGTTGAATGTAGCTCAGAGCAATTCCGCATGTTTGGGTGTGAAAGAGGACCTTTCCTAGTGTAAAAATACCTATTAGGATGCATTGGAATATTCCATTTGGTCACACGAGTTGCAAAATGAAAGTTGCACCACTTTGTAACTTTGCACTGCTTGCATTTAACACTTTTTCCATCAAGTGAGAATTTTCCGCTACGGGAAGACCACTCCGAGATAGCCAAAACTGAGAGAGGTTTCTGTAGAGGGGACCAATGCAATCCTATAGGATTATAAGAGAATTTTCTAAGCATCATAGTATTTGAGTAACAACATGCTGAAGTTTGCAACCATTTTGCACTTTGGACTCTTAAGGGATCAATCTAGTTGAACGTCACTCAGAGAGATTTTGCGTGTTTGGGTACAAAAGAGGATCATGCCTAGTGCAAAAATACCTATTAATATGCATTGGGACAATCTGTTTGGTCAGACGAGTTGCAGAATGAAAGTTTGCACCACTTTGCAACTTTGCACTGCTTGCATTTGACACTTTTTTCATCAAGTGAAAATCCACTGCCACGGGAAAACCACTATGAGATAGCCAAAATAGAGAGAGGTTTTTGTAGAAGGGCCCAACACAATCTTGTAGGATTAGATGAGAAATTTCTAAGCATTATGGTATCCGAGTAACAACATGCTGAAGTTTGCAACCATTTTGCACTTTGGACTCTTAAGGGATTGATCTGGTGGAACGTAGCTCGGAGCGATTCTGCATATTTGGGTCTAAAAAAGGACCATGGATAGTGTAAATACACCTATTCATATGTGTTGTAATAGTCTACTTGGTCACATGAGTTGCAGAATGAAAGTTGCACCACTTTGCAACTTTGCACTGCTTGCATTCGACTCTTTTTCCATCAACTAAAAATTTTCTGCCACAGGAAAACCACTCCTAGATAGCCAAAACTAAGAGAAGTTTTTTTAGAGGAGCCCAACGCGATCCTGTAAGATTAGATGAGAAGTTTCTAAGCATTATGATATCTGAGTAACAATATGCTGATGTTTGCAACCATTTAGCACTTTGGACTCTTAAGGGATCAATCTGGTTGAACGTAGCTCGGAGCAATTCCATGCATCTGGGTGCGAAAGAGGACCATTCATAGCTTAAAAATACCTATTCGGATGCATTGGAATAGTCTGCTTGGTCACACGGGTTGGAAAACGAAAGTTACAACACTTTGCAACTTTGCACTGCTTGCATTTGACACTTTTTCCATCAAGTGAAAATCCGCCGCCATAGGAAAACCACTCCAAGATAGCCAAAACCAAGAGAGCTTTTTTAGAGGGGCCCAACATTATCTTTTAGGATTAAATGAGAATTTTTTAAGCATCATGGTATTTGAGTAACATGTTGAAGTTTGCAGCCATTTAACACTTTGGACTCTTAAGGGATCGATCCAGTTGAACGTACCTCAGAGCAATTCTGCATGTTTGAGTGTGAAAGAGGACCATGCCTAGTGTAAACATACCTATTCATGCCCGTTGGAATAGTCTGTTTAGTCACATGAGTTGCAGAATGAAATTTGCACCACTTTGCAACTTTGCACTTCTTGCATTCGACTCTTTTTCCATCAAGTGAAAATTGGACACCATGGGAAAACCACTCCGAGATAGCGAAAACCGAGAGGTATTTTTGTAGAGGGGCCCAACGTGATCTTGTAGGTTTAGACAAATATTTCTTAAGTGCCATGGTTTCTGAGTAATAACCCATCAAAGATTGTTTCCCTTTTGCACTTTAGAACCTTAAGGGATCGAGTCAGTTGAACATAGCTCGAAGCGATTCCGCATGTTTGGGTGAAAAAGAGGACCATGCCTATCATAAATGTACCATTCCTAACATAAATGTACCATGTAATTAGATGAAGATCAATAAAATTTATTGTTTCCTTGCATTTTTCTATATTTTTACCAGAAATTTGATGTTTCCTTGAGCTATACGGTTCTGTATAGGGTGATTGTGTTCTCTTTTTCAATCTCTTTATGTTTCCACAGACCCAATACACATTTAGAAACCCATTTTGATGTTAGGGTGCTTATTTTTTGAAAGAGAATATGTTTTGTGGGGTTTGTGTTGTTGCCCTTGTAGATTTTGATGGAAAAGGGCATGAAAAATGAGTTTTCACCCTAGGGTTTGATAAAATATTATGTGTAGAGGTTGGGTGATTGTCTTTTGAGTTTGTGCAGGTGATTTTAAGAAGGTTTGAGGTGGTGGCATGTACTAGAAAGGTGTGGAACCATTCATTTCAATAAACCCTCCTCATACTAGCATAAAATAAGGGTTTTGTGGTTTGGCATGGTGGAGTGAGTTTCTCCTGAGACAAATTGCAGATCTGAGGGTTTGGATACATGAGAATTGCTGCCCCAACAAGTTTAGGGGGTTGTTTAATGTTTTAAGGTATGTTCCTTTGTAAATTAGGCCTAGTTAACCTAATGAGGACAACGAAGGTCATTTTTGATGCACATGTTCCAAGATAGTCACTATTGATTTTAAAGTATGTGTTGTAACTCAATAATAGCTATCTAGATCACTCATTTGTTTGTGAAGTCATTTGAGAAGTTTTCCTCAAAACACCACTTGGAGCCACACTTTTCACTTGGAAATTCATCATAAAACTCTATAACAACAACTCCACCTTTGTTTTGTGAATTCCCCCACACAAATAAACACAAACACTCCTAAAACATCCTAAGACTAACCTACTCCACTGATATAAGCTATAAAATTTGGTGGAGTAGTCATTATTGGTTATCTATACTCTCAAGACCCCAATCTTGAGGGTTTACAGACCGAGTTGAGAAAAGTCAATTCAAACTAATGATAAACTCAATCGATACCCTCCTAAATAGATTAAAATGAAAGATACTTCACTATTCTACGTTAAACAACAAGATTCAAGGCCTTAAACTATTGTATAGGTTGTACAAGTTAATGAACAACTAGAAAAACTCAAAAAATCACTAAAACAAGGACTTTATTGATTGTAAATCTTCAAGAATACAAAACATCTTTGTTTTGCTCGACCTTACATTCTTTATATCACTTCTCTAGTCACCTAATGACCTCTTTGAGACTTTGAATACATTACATATGACCTTCACATGACCTCTTTCACATTGTTTACATTTCAAAATTCAAATTTTCCAAATTTTCCTATTGAAGGAATTTAGAGAACAAGGTGCTACTGCACTAAACGTGAACTCCAAAATTACAGTATTTGAGTAAATCTCATTACAATGCCATATGTACTTCATTCTCACAGATATTTTACAATGTCACTCATACGTTCAATATTCTCTTTAAATGTCTACATCATAGGTGCTCATTATGAGGTTAACTTCAATTGAGTAACTTGAGATTCCCTCGCTAAGCTTCACATGCTCTTTTATAATGGCTTCAAATCAGAATTGATATTTTTCAAGATCATCAAAATAAGGATGTTTCATTTCTTTTTTTCATGAGATTCTCTTTGATGGCTCATAAATCAGTATTTTCTGCAATGCTCAAGAGACCAATCAACTTTTAGTAGTTTACTTACAAATACGCAAAGTAAAAAACAAAAATAAAGAGCATGTCCAAAATGAAAATGAAATGAAAATAGATGAAAGGCACTTACAGATAGGCATGTTAGTCTCACAACGTAGTCACTCCTGGTCATACATCTTCACTGGGAGTTCCAAGATACCTATTGCACACAACACCTCTCATGAATAGAGTAAGTTGAAATTTGAGATTCTCTTATAATGTCTACATCATAGTTGCTCATGATAAGGTTACCTTAAAATGAATAACTTGAAATTACCTCACCAAGATTTGCACACACTTTTGTAATGGCTTAAAATCATGATTGAGATTTGTCAAGATCATCAAAATAAGGATGTTGCATTTATTTTCTGGCTGACATTCTCTTGGATGGCTCATAAATCTACATTTTCTACAAGGGGACACCAATCAATTTGTAGTAGGTTACTTAAAAATAGGAAAAGTAAAAGAAGATGATAGCATTTCCATCAAAAAAATTAATGTGCATACAAGTATAAATTAATAAGAACTGATGTGCATACTTACAAATTAATCCAACAAACCATTTGGGTCTGCTCTACTCTTTATTGTGTCAAGTATTGCTTCGTGGTCAAACTCATGGACCTTCCATAAGACCTTGTTCAAAGGTCTACCCCCATATTTGGTCAAATGAAAATTGGATGCCATGACAAGGTTCGAGTAATGAAGAATCTTACAATGTGTGTCAAAGTCCTAAAATATCCAATATTTAACACTCTTATATGGATACCTTCTAAGCCATGTTCCAGTAACAACAACCGAGCCTATAGGGTATTCAATATTTTCTCCATCTATAACTGGGGCCTCCAATTTCATTTTGGCCTCAACACAATGACACAAGTAATAGTCTATTCCCTCTTCATTGTCTTCATCTGCAATAACTACATAAAATTTCCCTACATTGATATGTGCAACAAATCTCTTGAAATTAGTCAACATTATGAATACACTACAAAGTAATATAGCAATATGGAATTTCAAAAACTAAGCAAGCAGATATATTACCTAGTTGAACTAGATTTGATACATGGTCAAAGTCAACTAATTATTTCATTCATGTTAGTTCTAATGTCGTCAAAGGGCGATATGTGTGAAGTGGGCTGAGATAACTTGTCAACCATTTGTCAGCCCACTCCCCTGACTCACAATAATTTCAGGCTTGCATTGTACATGAAGAACAAAAACATGCCATCTTTCATGTATCGATACTCCATGAACCTACATTTGAGCTAAGGAAAGAGTGTAGCTCACTCGATCCTGTTAGCGTACAACAATCCTCATATGGTGCAATGTTACTATCATCCATCAACCAAAAATACCTATGAATTGAATATGTACCTTCATTACTTGGACCCATCGAAGCATTACACCACTCGACAATTGTTCTTGCATCTGTCAACTTTGCACTATCTTTATACTTTAACTCTTCTCGTGCTAATTCTCTTTTCACGCATGCTCCTACACCATCATGCTCCCCCTTTCCATGCCTGACCTCACAAAATTTCCACATATGTTGTACACCTATAATGTCATGCATCCTTGCTCAACCAGTAGAACATGCACGAGTTCTTGAACTATGTTGCACAATTATCCAACCATATTATATGTCAACTGTATGCTATGCTCCTCTGAGCCAAATCACTATAGAACATCTGGAGGCAACCTTGCATGAACTCTGGAGAATATGTGTGATCATCACTAATATAAAAATGATACTCCCTCAATACCTTCTTTTGGTCCTCTATACTATCAGCTGCATGAATGAATGGTATTTGCACAAATATCAAAACTTGTGTGGAGTTGTAATATTGTGATTGTAGCTCATGATGTGGCTGTAGAGTGTATTTCTCTATAAATTCAACCATTGATACTATGCTACCAACTAGAAAGGTTTCCTTGCATAGCTTGAATTGCATGTTCAGCCATCAGGCTCTATGGGTATTCCTTGCATACTCATATTCTATATTGTCACGAAACATGGACATAAACTAATACATTGGAATCTTCTGAATAATCAAATCACACCTTTTTGCTTGAGACCCATCTTTTGTAGCATATGCCACTGTTTTATACTTCCTAAACTCTACTAGTTTATGTCTCACCTCATCTGTACTTTCCATATGTTGACATACTAGCATATGCTGCAAGCCATTGCAACGCTCGCATGAACCATCCAAGCATGATGTCTTGTAGAATATTTAGCCATCCTCTATTTCACATAAAATTTTTGATAACAACTCTCTTGAGGATTTTGGTGGGACTTCTATGCCACAATCCTACAAAACATTGTTAGTATGCAAATCACAACAGATAGAATGATAAACATCATAATGGTTAGAGAATTCAATACGTAGTCTACAAAAACAAGTAGTGTGTGTGTGTGATTTATCTTGACATAAAATGGTTTAAGTGTTTCAAAAAATCTTCGACAAATACTAATTTGAGGATAATCCATTTGAAATTTATGAAAAAATTGGGTTTTAGTCATATCCAAAAAATGTTTTGGATGTGGCTCACGGTTCCGACTACCGATTCTCCTTCTTACCACATCCCTTTGATTCAGAGATGGCCTTGTGTTATTCTTCCAATACTCTTCAATTAGTGTTCTCAATGCTTCAACAACATTTTTATCTTTTTGTGGCAGTCTTCTCAAGAATTCCCATAATTCATTTGAATCGGTGCCCTCACTTCTTTTCCGCCTTTGAACGACTTTTGATAAAGCTTTTCTACTAATTCTGATTTGTCCACTTATCTTTCTAATGAGACGAGCTCTCTTTGTTTGACTGCTTACCAAAGTTGATGTAATGACACGTTGTGTGACATTACTATCCTTTGAGTGTGAGGTCTTACCCACACTCTAATATGAATTCATTAGATTCTTCACAATAGTTTTTTCACTCGATGCATTCGATGTTCTCAACCCAAGAGTCTTCATGATGTCTCTATACTTTATACCCCGCATCATTTCAACAAATATTTGACATCTTGCGATCTCATTTAGCCTAAATCAAAGTAGAATTTCCAAATCTTATCAGCATATCTTCTGCAAGTATGTGTTGGAGTCTTACCTTCCATGTGTTGAAAAATATCCTCATCAATATTAATCAAATACTTTGGATTTCTACACAAAATTCTAGGTGGTGTTCTCCTAGGTACATACATCTCAACATTACAAATTTCATCAATATTTAATTGAGGTGGAATAGATTGTGTACCTTCAATTGATGGTGGAGTAGAAGACATACGTTGAGGTTCTCGTGGGGATGATGGCATACCTTCTTTATCAAATCCAAGTGATGATGTAATCTCAACTTGAGATGTGCTCAATGGTGTCCAACCATATTCACTTTCCATAGATGGTGTCCCTCCATATTCACTTGCAGTAGCTGGTGTCCCTCCATATTCACTTGTGCTTAATAGTGTCCCTTCGTATTCACTTTCCGTAGGGGGTGTGTCTCCAACTATGGTATCCTAATATTTCTTACCACAATGCTTTTGCATTCGTGCCCTTTGTGCTGCCAAATCTTGTTCTCTTTTTGACGGTTGAGGTTCCTCTTCAGTTGGCTTGTTTTCATCAATAGTACCCAATTTCTTCTTTTCATGATATTCCCTCAACCGTTCTCTCTCCTTTTCTTTGAAGGTTTCATACTCTTTGTCTGTTACTTTATTCCTTCTTCATTTCTTCGGCATGACAGATAATTTTATCTGTAGCATGGCAATGAGACAAATATTAGTTCCTAAAATATTTATCCATTCAAATAAATGAAATATATTTCATTCAAGGATTCATAAAAAATTCTTACAATCATCTTGTACAAGACTATTTCTAGCATAGACAAAGGTGGTGCAGGGGCATGCCATAATTACAAGATAGGAAAAATTACATTGTTTTCTTTGTGTAAATGGGGCGTTAAAGAAGGGTTTTGATGAAATGTTGAAGTAACCTTCCATGTAATGGTTTTTTGAGCTTGTGCAAGGCATTTTTGAAGTGTTGTTGATATTGGTGAGGTCTGGTAAGCCCGGTTGTCAAGACTTTCAATAAATCCTAGGTTATTTGTATAAAAGTTGAGGGTTTGATGGTACAACATTTTAGAGGTCAAGGCTCTAATAAATAATGGTTGAATTTGTTTCTTTGTAATGTTAGTTGAGATTTGGTGAAAACAAAGAGTTTTGGAGGTACCTCCTTTGTAAAAGAGGGCTATTTGGTGGCCTATAAGGTAGGGCAACCTATTGGTTTTCATTATTGTTACAAAGAAACCTCTTGAAATATTTTGGTATGTTATGTTAGGAGTTGAAGTGTGTCTCAGATGATGTTTTTTAGGTCTTTTTATGTCCTTCTCTAAAATATATTGAGAAAAAGCAGTGTTGGAGGGCTACAAGCCTTTAGGTGTGTGTTTGGGATAAGTTGAATGTATAGTGTTTAAGGAGCTGATTTGTTGTTTTAGTCTGATAATTTTGAGTAGGTTGAGGTCTTCACCACCTAGTTTGATACCAAGTTGCCCCTACCTTCTCAACTATACCCCATTGGCAAGCTAGTGGAGTGTTGGCAAGCTAGCTCACTCACTATCTTGCCAATGCGGTAGGGTTGAGAAGGTAGGGGCAGCGTATGCCTCATAGAAATGGGGTGCTACAATGATATGCTGATATCACCATGGCACCCAATTTATATGAGGCATACGCTGCTCCTACCTTCTCAATCACCATGGCTTCCCATTTCTATGAGGCATACACTGCCCTTACCTCATTGGCAAGCTAGTGAAGTGTGGGCAAGCTAGCTCACTCACTAGCTTGCCAATGTGGTAGGGGCAATGTATGCCTCATAGAAATTGGGTGTCATGGTGAAATTCGGTGTCACAGTGATGTAATCACCATGACACCCCATTTCTATGAGGCATACACTGCCCCTACCATGCCAGCCATTTCTGAGACCGGCCTAAACACACAGTTTTAAGGTTTGAAAGTCATTTAAAATGGTGTATTGACCCATTCCTCTCACTGTGACCACTCTAACTCAAGGAATGGTTCTGCAACATCACTAAAAAGGTGTGGAATATTGAGTGTGTACAAGGGAGGTCAAGAGTTGAGTTGGGCATGAAGCCCTAGAGTGAAATTTGGTGTTTTCCATGTGAATTTGAGAGGTTTTGACATGATAAAGTGAGTACTGTGTTAGGGGACTGTTGTTTCTTATTGAATTGAGTTTTTTTTAGGCCATTTTAGACATGTTTGAAATGGTGGCATGTTTTGATAAGGTTGGGAAGTGTGTTTTCCAATAAGCCCTAGGTTATTTTCCTTAAAAAGAGGGTTTTTGGTTTTGGAATCTTAGTGGATGAATTTCTGAGAATTAATTGTGAATTCTTTAGTTTGAATACATATAAATTTCTTCCCACATGTTTTTGGAGGTTTTCGTCAAGTTTCAAGATAAGTTTTTTTGTTAAAGTGTCCTAATTTGAGGCCTAGTTGGTGTAGAAAGCCTGATTTGAGAAAGTTGTTACAAAGTAACCAATAGTGGTTTATTGGAAAGTGATTGTGTACCCTGAAGGGTCCTTGAAATGGTTCAAGTCTAGGTCTGAAATAATCTTATCGAGAAGAAATACAAGATTGAATGAGTTGGCAATGGTACAAGGAAGAGTGTTGATTTGGTGAAAAGTGAAGAGTTTTGAGAATTGTGACTTGTGAATTGTTGTTGTTGGTTGATTTTTTGTGTCTAGTTGTGTTCCAGGACCTCCCTTGGTTGCATCATAATTAAAATTATTTTTCCATGCTTCCATTTTGATGACAACCTAAGGTTATAATAACAAAAAAACAATGATCAACATGGAATATAATTGTTTGACAAAATAGCTCAATTAAAGCTTCAGAGAGTGGTATGCACTTCCATAATAAAGGATTGAGAAATGATGTTTTATTGTACTTCCTTAAAATGTATGTCATATATATGTGTATACAAAATGTGGAAGAATACACAAGGTAAGTCAATTGTTAAATAACAAAATGCCTCAAAGAGATGTGGTTTAAAAATGTAATTGGCAAGTGTATAGAATTGTGTAATTTAAAATGTGTATTGACAACCTAAGGTTATAATGACAAACAAACAATGATCAACATGGAATATGAAAAATAACAAAAATGAAAGAAAGCCATAATAGAATGAAAGAAAATGTGTAAATACTTCACATACTTAAAAAACCAGAGTTTCAAATGGAGAAGTTCAACCCAATTATGTAGCCTTAGCTTCTTCTTTCTTCAAACTCCTCAACAATTTGACTTTTTCAAAACCTTGTTCCCCTCCAAACTTCAATTGTATATCAGTTTTCAATGGAATTCAAACTTGAATTGATATTGTATGTCTTTCAACATGAAAACTCTGCTATTTCATGCAAAGGTGGTACAAATATCATGACAAAGGTGGTGGAATGTGAAAAACATGGAAGCACACTTCACAATATCATCAAAAAGCTACTTTTTGTCAGAGCACGCATAAAACTAGGAGAATATGCAGAATGTGGGCCTTGAGATCATGGGAATATTGAGTTTTTTTATCATTTTTAGACAAAATGTTCTTATGCTATAATGTGAGCACGTTATTTCTTCATAAAACAACCATATCTCTACTTCTTCAAAATGCACTCACATTATGAGAAAGTTGGTTTTTTAATAGATTTTTTTTCTCTTTTTCTATACCCTATATACCCTAATTCTATCTCTCTTCCCTCTACCCTTATACAATAATTATATCTCTCTCCCCTCTACCCTCTACCCTTAACCATTATACCCTCTATCTCTCTCCCACTCTCTCCCTCTCTCTCTCTCTCATCTCTCCCTCGTCTCTCAACCCCTATACCCTCTCTAGGTCTCTCAACTCCCTATCTCTCACTCATTCACTCATTTGATCTCTCTCCCATCTACCCTCTACCCTTAACCCCTATACCCTCAACCTTTAAACCCTAATTTTATCTCTTTCCCCATCTACCCTCTACCCTTAACCCTTATACCCTCTATCCTCTACCCTCTATCTCTCTCCCACTCCCTCTCTCGAGTCTCTCACTCCTACCCCCTCTCCCTCGCTCAACTCCCTCTCACTCACTCACTCACTCACTCCTCTTTCACTCACTCACTCACTCTCTCTCTCACTCACTCCCTCTCTCTCCCTCTCTCTCTCTCACTCACTCTCTCCCACTCCCCCCTCCCTCTCTCGAGTCTCTCCCTCGTCTCTCAAACCCTATACCCTCTCCCTCTCTCAACTCCTCATCTATCACTCACTCCTTCAATCTCTCTCCCCTCTACCCTAAACCATAAACCCCTATACCCTCAACCCTCAAACCCTCTACCCTTAACCCTCTATCTCTCTCCCACTCCCTCCCTCTCTCTCTAGAGTCTCTCCCTTGTCTCTCAACCCCTACCCCCTCTCCCTCTCTCAACTCCCTCTCTCTCACT
>VDFB02281492.1:1054999548-1055056668 GCA_007258455.2 Sequoia sempervirens | reverse complement strand
CTCTCTCTCTCTCTCTCTCTCTCTCTCTCTCTCTCTCTCTCTCTCTCTCTCTCTCTCTCTCTCTCTCTCTCTCCTCTCTCTACCTAGATAAGTCCCTCTCACTCCACCCCACTCTTTCTCTCCCTCTATTAGGTCACTCCCTACCACAACCTCTCCCTCTCTCAGGTCTCTCACTCACACTCCCTCTCTCTCCCACTCCATCACTCTTGCACTCCCTCTCTGTACATATCTCTCAAGACTCTCCATCTCACCCCCTCACACTCTCAAGTCTCTCCCTTTGGCGCCCCACCTAAATAACTCTCTCTTTCTCTTCATCTCTCTCTCTCTCTCTCCCCCCTCTCTCTCCCACCCCCTCTCTCTCTCACTTCCTTTATCCCTCCCACCCTACCTATCTAAGTCCCTCTCACTCCAACCCCTTCTCTCCCACTCCCCCTCTCTTAAACTCTCACTTTATCCCTTTATCCCTCTCACCTCCCCTCACACTCTCAAGTCTCTCCCTTTGGTACCCTACCTACATAACTCTCTCTTTCTCTGTGTCTATCTCTCTCCCCCCTCTGTCGCTCCCTCTCTCTCAATTCTCTCTCTCCCACCCCCCCTCTCTCTCACTCCCTTTATCCCTCCCACCCTACCTAGCTAAGTCCCTCTCATTCCAACCCCTTCTCTCCCACTCCCTCTCTCTTAAAATCTCACTTCCACCCCTTCTCCCTCTCTCCAGACTCTCTCTCTCTCTCCCTCTCCCCCTCCCTCTCCCTCTCCCACCCTACCTAGACAAATCTAGGTCTCTCTCTCTCTTAAAATTATCCCTCCCTCTAAAGACATACATAAATACATACATACAAGCATACATGTACATGCACGTATATACAATATTACATACAAGTAGGAATACATACAATATACATGCATTGATACATATATGCATACATGCATACATACATACATATAAACATATATACATACATGACATACAAGCATACATGTGCATACAAACATTAAAATATATAAGCATACATTCAATATGCATTTAACATAAATCAAGACATAACGCGAGCGCATTATATCTTGCTTTGGGAATCCTTGAGCCTTGGGTTTGGTATTTTCCTTGGAATACCAACCCAAAGGCTTTGAGGGTATTCCCAATGACCAAAGACGTGTTTTTGCAATTTCTACAATATTTCACATAATCAGGTCCGTGTTGACTGTCAAGATTGCACGTGGTTCAATATCAAACAAATCGAACATCTAGGTAATGTTAGGTTCTCTCTTAGCTATCCAATGATGCAATTTTTTTCACTTTTTGACAATGTTAAGCCATTCATCCATAATTTATTTTGTTTGTATATCTCTTTTTTGGAAAAAAGTAGTGTTTGGTGTTTTTTTCATTATAAATTAACCATTCATCAAAATTTCAAATAAATTACGGGTAGCATGGCCAAAATTTGGTTTTTCAGGAAGTTTCCACTTCGAAAATTAGTAAAAAATAAAATATTCATTAAAAAATTATCATAAAAATTGTGCATCAACTACATACTGTTAGCTAACCTCTGACGGTAGTGATTTTAAAAATACTAAAAAGTTCACCATACGAGGGTCATACAAGAGTTGCTATGTTATGTTTTTCTGACAAAAATAGCACCAATTTGTGCACATCCCTCATTTGAACCCCTTAATCTCAACCATTTTCAAAATAAATTAGTAGTTTAGAAAGTAGACTCAGAGCACTTGAATCCTTATTTTTGTTCTATCTCAAAATTTTGAGTGTAAGTATCCTCAATTTCACATCCAAGGTTAGTATTTCCTGATTTCAAAAAAAAAAGTGGCCACTTAAGTCCCCTTTTTAGGAACCATCTTGGTGCACTTACCTTTAACATGCCGATCATTGAGTGAAAACCACCTAGTGGAACTCTTTGGTCCTAAAATAGTAAAAAAAAAATGATGCATATGATGGTGAAACCTCTATGAGGTACCCAAGAATGAAGGATTCAATCTTACCTTTAGTGCAATGCATCCAGAAAAATCAACCGTACTAGCAGAAAAGGCTATTGTAGTCAATGTGGGAACAAAAGAAGCACCTAAGATCACCTTCTATGTTGAATATTTGTTAGACAAAGAACATAAGAACCTTGTAGCATTTCTTAAAGAGAGAAGATCCAAATTTGCATGGTCATATACAGATATGCCAGACCTTGATCTAGAAGTGGTTGTACATCACTTAACAGTTTATCCCAATGCCAAAACAGTTAAGAAAAACATAAGGAAGATGCACCCTTAGATAACACTCTTGGTTAAACTAGAACTACAAAAGCTTCTTGACATTGGATTCATCTGACTGATAGATTATCCTGAGTGGGTTTCAAACCTGGTAGCAGTCTCAAAACCCACTGGGGGTATCATAATATGCATTGATTTCAGATATCTGAACATAACATGTCCCAAGGATGATTTCCCTCTTCCCAACATTGATCTCATTGTGGATTTAAAAGTTGGGAATGAAATGTTGTCACTCATGGATGGATTTTCATGCTATAATCAAATCAAAATCACCAAATAGGATCAACATAAAAATGCCTTTACTTGTCCATGGGGAACCTACTACTAGAATGTGATGCCATTTGGGTTGAAGAATGCAGGAGCTACCTATCAAAGAGCCATGACCCTCATTTTTCATGACATGATCCACAAAATAGTTTAAGATTATGTGGATGATATTTTGTCAAAATCAAAGAAGAGAAGTGAGCACAAACAAGTCCTAGGACCTATCTTTGATAGAATTGAAGAATACAAGGTACAACTGAATCCAAAAAAGTGTATGTTTGAGGTCACATAAGAGAAACTTCTTGGCTTTATCATTTCACAAAGAGGGATAGAAATTGATCTAGCAAGGTAAAATCCATCCTAGACATGGAACCTCCACAAACATTGAAATAGATGAGAGGATTACAAGGAAGGTTGTATTCCATCAAAATATTCATAGCTCAGCTATCGGATAAGACTCATACCTTTTCACATCTTCTCCATAAAGGGATAACCTAAAAATGGGATGAGAAATGTGATAAATCTTTCCAAAAAATCAACGATTATCTACTAACACCTCCAGTGCTCATTCCACCAATACCAAACAAGCCATTGATCCTATACATCTCAACAACACCAGTAGCACTAGGAGCTCTTTTATCACAACATGATGAGAACAAAAAGGAAAGAGCCATATACTACATCAACAAAACCTTGGTAGGCTATGAGATGAACTATTCACCCATTGAGAAAGCATGCCTAGCAGTAGTTTTCGCTTCATAAAAGTTTAGGCATTACATGTTGTCACACCAAATCAAGCTTATCACAAAAATCAATCCATTAAAATATCTATTATCTAAGGCCACCCTCATGAGACGAATCGCTAAATGGGTAATGATCTTGACAAAGTTTGACATAGAGTATGTGGAGTGCAAGGAAATCAAAGGACAAGTGATCGTAGAGCAACTAGTAGAAGCACCCATCTATGATGAGAACCCTTTAATATATGAGTTCCCTGACGAATAAATGTTCCTTATTAATCACATAGCTCGGTAGAAGATATACTTTGGTGGATCATTCTCCCAACATGGATCAAGAGCTGACATTATTTTCATCACCCCCCAAGGTGATTGCATCCCAAAGTCTTACAAGCTATCATTCCCATGTACCAATAACATTTATGAGTACGAAGCCTTGATCACAAGTCTTAGGATAGTAGTTCAGTGGTAGATACAAGAGATGAAATTCTATGGAGACTCATAGATGGTTATCAACCAAGTTAATGATGACTATCAAACCAAATATGACAAGCTCACTCCTTACAAGAAGATGGTTGAGAATCTAAAAGATCTTTTTATAGACATAACTTTTGAGTAGATTCCTCAAATGAAAAATAGAGTAGCAGATGCCATTGCAACAATTGGATCACTACTAAACATGTCGAACAACATCCTTCAATGTGAATTCTTGGTAGAACAAATTCTTGTACCAAATTTTGAAATCCTTGAATCTGAATTTGGGTGTGTCATTTTTGGTCCTTGATCCCCATAGTACCATGATATCTTTACTTATCTTAACAGAGGAACCCTTCCATCAAACATCACCATGAACCTTAAAAGGACCTTTTTCAAAAAGGCATCCCAATTTATGATCCTAAGTGATACCCTTTACTGTCAAAGCATCGAAGGGACATTACTATGATGTATTAACCAAGAGGAAGCCTTAACTACCTTAACAAAAGTACATGATGGCATATGTTGGTCCCATTCTAGTGGTATGACTTTAGCTAAGAAACTGTTGAGGACAGGGTACTATTGGCCAACCATGGAAAAAGAAGCTCATCAACATGTATGGAAATGTATACAGTGTCAACAACATGGGGATCTAATTCATGCTCTAGCTCAAGAATTGCAAATTATCACACCATGGCCTTTTTCACAGTGGGGACTTGGCCTCATAGGAAAAATTACTCCAACCTCATCTAACAGCCATAAGTTTATCATAACCACCACTAAGTAATTTACTAAATGGGTTGAAGCCATTCCTATGACCTACATAATGGGGAAGCAAATAGCCAAGTTTATTCTGAATTACCTAATTTTCTGTTATGGTGTACCACAAACCCTCATCTTAGATAAAGGAACATCGTTCAAGAATTAGGATGTGAAAGAGTTGTGACAATGATTCAATATCCAACATGATTCTCTATACCATATTACCCCCAAGGAAATGGCCAAGTAGAAGCAACAAATAAAACTATCCTGAAAATCCTAAAGAAATAGTTAATGAAGTTGGTTGTGACTAGCATCTGGAGCTAAATCTCACTCTTTGGGCTTATCAAATCAATATCTGCACACCTCTAGGTGCAACCCCTTTATCCCTGGTCTATGGATCAAAATCCATCTTTCCTATTGAGGTTGAGCTCCCATCATTGTGAGTATCACTAAAGAATATGATAATTGAGAAAGAGTACTAACTGTCTTGACTGAATGAGCTAGAATTCTTGGGTGAACATTTCCTTGATGCCCTTAATCACTTGCAAGTATATCAAAACTGACTGAAATGGAGCTATAACAAGAGAATCAAATGTTGATCATTCCAGGTAGGTGATCTCATCTTAAAGAAAAATCAGAAGAACATTTCACATCAAGACAACAAAGGAAAGTTTGAGCCTAACTGGTTAGGTCCATTTATCATCACAACAAGCTACGGATCAAGAGCATATCAACTGTCAACCCCTAAAGGTGAACCCTTGTAGGATCCAATCAACAACTTGCATCTCAAAAAATTTTATGCCTAAACATGAAGGGTATAAATTAGAAAATACAAAAAAAAATAAAAAATGATTAAAATCCAAAAAAAATGAGAAAAGGGATTAAAAAAAAGTAAAGAAAAAAATCATCCTCTAGTGAAAACCACTTCGATGGCTCTTTGGGAAAGTACCTTGGTGAAAACCTAGCAAATAGGAGCCTTGCATAAATAAAGCATCTCCATTTATTCTTTGGCTCTTTTTTCCTATCATTCTTTGCATCACCATTCATCCCTCATTTGCATCCTTATCATGGCTTGTCACTGTAAGGTATCATGAACTCTTTAGCACTACTTGGTATATTCTCAAGGTCAGTCTATCCTACGTTTATCGAAGTAGGCTAATATATCACACTAGGAGCATTTTGTTATGCGTCACATTCAAGTTCTTGTATATCTTGAGGTCATGGGTCATCTTATCAGAAAACACCAAAAACACTCATAAAATCTTATCCACCAAAAATCCAAAAAAAATTGCAAAATCTTATACAACGAAAATCCAAAAACATTCAAAAAATTGGAAAGCCAAATCAAAAACATCTAGAAAACATCAAAATCCTAAAAAGGGTGAACATCAAAAATTCCAAAAAATAATGTCTCTTGTCGAACTACATTTTCTTTGAGCTTGAACATAGGCAAGACCATCATTGATGTGCCCCCAAGACACCCTAGGTTAGTCCTTAGCAGTCTGTTGTAATTAGTTGTTGTCTCTCGTCTATTCATATCTTTGTCCTATAAATCAATAGAGTTAGTTGAAATACGTTGTCTTTGAGCTTGAACATAGGCAAGGATATCATTGATGTGCCCCCAAGACACCCTAGGTTAGTCCTTAGCAGTCTGTTGTAATTAATTGGTGTCTCTTGTTTATTCATATCTTTGTCCTGTAAATCGATCGGGTCAGTCGAACTACGTGGTCTCTATGTGTATAACATAGGCAAGGCTAATCTTTGATCAGCCCCCAAGGCCCCTAGGATAGGTCTTTAGGTTAGGTTCTTGGTCAAAACTTGGATAGAAAATCCAAAAACATTCAAATGCCTCAAAAATCCAAAAAAAAAACTAAAAATCTTGAAAACCCCTAAACATTTGAAAACTTTCAGAAAATCCAAAAACATCCAATTATTTAGAAAACATAAAAACATTCAGAAATGGAAAATCCAAAAATAATAGAAAACGTTCAAAAGACCTAAAAAGCATCAAATATTTAGAAAACTCTAAACAACCTCAAAAAATCAGAAAATCCTAAACATTCATATAAACTTTCAAAAAGACCAAACACAACCTCAAAGCATTCCAAAAGACCAAAAACATTCAAATATTCTAGAAAATCCAAAACCCATTCATCCCCATTTCACTTTCACCCACAATAAACTTTCACCCATAATAAACGATCGTCACCTTCACCCTTTAGCAAAACAAGTAGAAAACAAATATAACAAGTCATAAAGTACAAACCCAAAAGTAAAAATCTAGAGTCTAAATCATAGGTAAATATGTCAATGAAGTTTATACCAATATCTCATCTTAGCATCATCATCCTAACATCAAACAACCCTATGATCAACATGTCCTAGGATGTATCCTTCCTGCGATGGACATCAATATTATATATCACTTTAGCTAAACTTAAACTAGGCAAGAGCTATAGATAACAATGACTATTTGTCTTTGATCTCTTCTTATGATTTATCTTAATGACCCATTCCGAGGACCTCTCAATGATGTCTAACAAAATGATTTAAAAAGAAAGGAATGGGGCATCGATCATTATCTTTCATTTGTTGTGCTTGTGGATACTCTTGTAAAATAATCTTGGCACATACTTGCTTAGTTGTGTGTAGGAAGGTCATTTGGAGTATGTTGTTGACTATTGTGTATGTTTTGGTCCAATATATTCTAAGCTGCTAACTTGCATTCCAACAAGGTTTCTGTATGTCAAGGTGTAAACAAGAACTATCCTATTTGTTTTTCGATTCAAAGTCCATTACACTAGATACAACGTCGTCCAAGTTATTAATACCTTGATGCATCGTATCTATGTGTTATATCAAACAATAAGGAACGACAGAAAACAATAACAATAACAATAATATCAAAGATTAAAATCAAAATAAAACATATTTAAAATCAAAGCTACCACAAACACTAGTCAGCAATAACAATAACAATAATATCAAAGATTAAAATAAATGATATATTCCATTCCTATGAAACAACAATTAATTGACTGTGAAAGTCAATGGTACAACTAGGCTTAAATAGCACAATTTAAACTTTGACTTGTTTAGGTGGATCATCTAAATTTACACTAGCTTATCCAATAGAACCCGCCTATTAGTGTGGTTTCATATAAACCACATAAGCAAACCAAAATTTAGAGTGTGTTGTTTAAAGCAAACTGAATGATACTACAGTCACCTGAACAAATCAAAGTTTAGAGTGTGTTGTTTAAACCAAACGGAATGATACTAGAGTCATCTAAACAAATCAAAACTTAGATTGTGTTGTTTAAACCAAACCCAATGATATTAGAATCATCTAAACAAATCAAATCTTAAAGTATGTTGTTTAAACCAAACTCAATGATACTAATTGCTCAATAAGAAATTCAACAGCATTGAAGCACAAACTCAATCACCCCTACTCTACCCTTTCTATAGTGGGTAGGCTGGGTCGAGGTCACGATATTACCTACGTAACATGCCTTAGGCAACTTCAGAAATACTTGCATGTGTGCTGCACCAAACGTGTGTGGCACGTAGAAGAGCCTTAAGTGCACGGTTGTACCAGTTGCTTCCCAACTTAGACTACAACAAACCTTGTTCCTTCTATCATGCAGCTACTAGCGCAAGCATGTGTGTAGCTCAAGCTTCCATCCTTACACTGTTGCTAACTTTGGCTCCTTGCGCCATCCGGTAGAGGAACACGTGATTTTCAGAGGACATACTTGTCATCTTGCACAAAATGAAAAGATCATTGTAAGTTAGCATTAGCGCATACGACGTGAGTTGCATCTCTCCTCCAGAGTTGGGATAATGTTATTGCCGCACAGAGGACATTGCACAATGCGCTAGATTGTGTAATAGTCCCCACGAAGCACTCGCGGGAAGGCGTCGACACGGATATGGTCTAATCCTGTCTCTCGTGTCTAAACCTGTAGACTTTGGAGGTACTGTTCGGGACAAGAGGAATTTTCTTTAACAAAGATGTTTCGACCGTCTAGTCAAGGAGAGCGTACTTTGGATTGACGTCATCATCGTTCTTATTCTGGCACTACAATATAATATGCATGCGTTATCAATCTTGTTGGTCTTGGTGGGTCGAGGAGCAAAGTGCGCCATGAACTAACTCGCGCAGTGCACAAACCTGTCAGAGATTTCATGTGCATGCGACATTACTATCGCACTGAAGGAGTCTAATGATGTGCCATTAATCCTGTCTTTAGGCTACATGCTTGTTTCTCTGTGTTTGCATTCAAGCTTAAACGAACAAAATAATAATAATATCTCTTGCTTTACTTTTGTAGTTGTGTGGGTTTTTTTTCATCTTTTGTGAGATGCTTGCTGGGACAAGCATTACACCTTCCGTTGAGATTTTATTAAAGACGCTACATTAGAAGGGCTAAGCAGAATATCTTGTCGAGATCACATTTTTACTGAAGTCAAGAGAAATTTCATGGCGTCAAGCTACGCTCTAGCATTGTTTCGGAAACTCCAAAATTTATTCTAGTTGACGTCCGTGAAGGTTTCAATAGAAGAGTTATTCTGACTCAACGTTCAGGTGGGTCAAGTAGAAGATGATAAGTTATCTAGATATTTCAATGAGTTAGTGGATCTTCATTTAAGACGAGATATGCTTATTAGAAATGCATTGCGCTAAGAAATTATATGAATTCACAGTAGAATAAAACACGGACACTGAAGAAGAAAATAAGGCACATAAATATCTATATTTAGAGGAGAACGTCCCTTAAATTTTTTTGATATGTCAAGAATATAAGTCATGTCAAGTCCATTCTAAAGCCTAAAGCATTAGTCAAAGTACATGGCATATTATATAATCAAGTCAAGTTAGAAATTTGGTCACTGTGGAGTTAGAAATTTGGTCACTGTGGAGTTAGAAGCTTAAAGTACAATTCAAAAGTAAATGTCAAAGTCATATAATTAAGTTAAGTTAGAAAATTATCATGCATATTGTACATATTATTGTATCGATAGACATAACTCTACATTGATAGCACGACATATAGGTGGTCAGAAAATCCATGAAAGAAAAACAAAATTCTACTTTCTATTTCTATGTGCAATTATTTTTTATTGATTTTTTCAATTATTTAAAAAGTGATAGTATCACAAAATTATATTTTCATTATTTAATTACAATAGTTTTTGTTTTTCCATCTAATAAATCACACAATGATTTTTTATTTATTTTAAGTTTGCTAATTGAAAAAATAAATGACTTGAAATCTTTTGACGTATTTTATATAGATTATCTTGAAGATATATATATACTAGTGTATACATACCTCTAACACAATGGATGACAAGAAAAAGAAAAAAAAAATTGCTTATATGTCATAGAATTTTCATACTAGCAAATCTGTGAAAGAAAAACAAAAATCTACATTCTATTTTTATGTACAATGATTTTGTATTAATTTTTTTGTTTGCTTAATCTAGACAACATCATAACATTCTTTTTTCAATGTTTAAATGAAATGAGTTTTGTTTTCTCCATCTCATAAGTCTTGCAATGATTTTTAATTTATTTTAAGCTTGTTAATCGAAAAAAATAGATGTATGGATATATTTTAGCATATTTTATATAAATTATTTTAAAAATATATATACTAGTGATAGACACAGAAGAAGAAAAGAAGGAGATCACATAATTTATTAGAAATGTTATCACGTCCTTTAAATTTTTTATGTCATGTCAAGTTGATTTGAAAGCCTAAAGCACTAGTCAAAAGTACATGTCATATCATATAATCAAGTCAAGTTAGAAAGTTGGACTCTGTCAAGTTAGAAGCTTAAAGTACACTTCAAAAGCAAATGTCAAGTTATATAATGAAGTCAAGTTAGATACTTACCATGCATATTGCACTTATTACGTATACATACTTGTAACACAATAGATGGCAAGAAAAAGAATTGAAATTTGCTTATATGTCATAGCATTTTCATACTAAAAATCTTGGTTTGTGTATATTTTCTAGTAAGTATGATTTAATATTTTTTATATTAGTATTTTAGTTTTTTCTAAATCTATGAGTGATTTATTTACTTGTGTAATTAGTGTTTTCTATCTAATTAGAATGAATAGAGAAAATATTGGTGATCAAATAGTAGTGGAGAAGATATTGAGGATTCTATTAACACAATTTGAGCCCATTGTTATTAATATTGAAGTAGAAAATAATCTATCACAATTATATCTTGATGATTTTTTGGAAATTGCAAGGAACGTGAATTCATCCAACCTGCAATAAGTGGGGAAGTTCTCATCAAATCCACATTATATCACGTTAAAGAATCATTATTTTCAAATCCTTTTTGGTATAGGTTAGAGCTTTGTTAAGAACTTGTTCTGAGAACCTTCAAACCTTCTAACTCTCTTTTCTTGTTGTTGCCCTCTTTGTTCTTATGAGTCAAATTTATGATCCCTTTTTAATTGAGGGTAATCAATTAACATGAAAACCATGAGGACTTTGAAATATTTTCAAAACTTGCAAATTGCCCAATCATTTTTATTCTTTCCTTTTATTAAAATCAAAGTTGGAGCTAGAACTTGACAAATGTTAGTTTGGTTTGAAAAACCTAAGTAACTTTCAAATTTTTTAAAATTTATTATACTCAGATCGTATCACATAGATCATAATGGAGATCATGATTCTGATATATTTGAGATTTGTTACGGGTATGAAAATGAATGAATGAGTGGCCACTTATGTTGGCATTTAAATTTTTATTCTCTAATTAAAAAATATAATTTAAGTACTTGAGAAATGGAAAAAGTGATAGCATGATGGATTGTGGAAATATAATAAGGTTAATTCTAATTTATCTCAATGAAAGATATTATATGATTGCCTGTAACTTGAATACATACTTAACACACAAAATAATTCTCTACTTCAAATGAAGAATGAAGAGTAACACAACCATTTATTATATTGCAACTGAATTGTATCTTTTTATAACTTTGTAAATATGATTAGATAATGCAAACTTTACATGTGACACAATTGATACCAAACTAGTAATGGTTTCATGGAATCGGTAAAAACATGTATTGAATTTTCTCCAATTTGTTACAAAGGTGAGAAATTCACTAAGAAGTTTTAGTAGTGGCTGAAGCATTACACATTTTCAAACCAAGAGGTTTTCCAAATATCTTGGCAAAATGAGAGCCATGATTATTCATATTTTAAATCACAAGGTTTGTCGAACATGATGGGGAAAATAGAGCTAAAAATTTAGAAGATTTAATTTTCTTGGGTACCAATTGGAGTTGTGCAGAAGATGCTAAAGGGTATTAAATTTTCTACCTTGATCTTTGGGAAACTCCAATGCACTAGGAAAAATAAAATTGACTTTGAAAGTCGACATATCCTCTTTAAGGGCCTTTGTCAAAATGGAGTATGAGAAATTAATATGTTTCCATGCATAAAAGATTAAAAGACTTGTATTCCCACACTCCCAGCAGCAATACTTATATCCATCAAAGTTCCCCATTCTAGTTTGAAATTGGTTACAATAGCTAGTTGAATCAGATCAATTTCTTTCCAATTCCACCCATTTTGAAGCCAGTTGTTGTCTCTTTTCCTCTGAAACTACATAACTAAAGGAAAGAGAATTGAGATTATCCCCAATAATACCATGACATCACCTTTACTAACCTTAGAAAAGACTTATCATAATTCATAACACTAAACAAAAAAGCATTTTTTGGATTTAACAATGATTCAACATTTCTTTCTATAGAATTTTTTTGAGTCTAACTGAGTACTAAATGATTAATTACAACTGATAGAGAATGCACTTAAATCTTAGCAAACCTAAAATTTAATCAAATTTACTCGTGTGAGCTATAATTTTTTTTGGAGGAACCCTCAACATGTGGGAGATCCACTACAAATATTATTTGGAATCAATTCTGGCTTCATGTAGAGTACATCAAACATTTAAAATATATGAAATCTATTGCAAATGTTATTCCAATTGACATCTAACTTATTTTAGAGTACCTTTTGTAGTTTTCAATATCAAAATATCAATAAATTTCACTAGCTTCCAATTACAAGATAATATTATTGTTATTTTTTAAAGATATCCCATTGACACATTAAATTAAGAAGATCAATTTGTAGTCAGGTGAATTACATATATATCGAAGAGATCAATAGTCACCCTTGAATACTTAATTAATTGTAGGACAATGCATTTAATTCATATAGAATAGACATCTAACATAAAATAATTTTATGCGATGTGAAAAGCCCGTGGAAAACGTAATGCTACATGTTACAATACATGTAATATAAACGTAAATTTTGTGTGAATCAAACCTATTAAAATACATGCATTGTGATTGTACTATATATTGATATTATAATATTATATTTTGCATATTTATAATATATTAGATATTATATTATTATATTATAATATTATAAAAGTATATATAATATGTTTTAATAAATATGATGTAAAATTAAAATATTATATAAAATATTAAAGTATATAACATAACATATAATATACAATATTTATTTAATATGTGCAACTATAGGTACGAAAAAAGATTATATAGATAATGTCTTAAAAGAGTAATTTTAAGGTTTAATAAGTGGAGATATGCTTGGCTCCTCTGCCTTGTGTGGCATGGGAAGGAAGAGGCCTTTAAATTCCAAGAGAGTTAGAGATGGGAGAAAATAGAATAAATTTAAAATTAATTTTGTTGGCATAGTAGAGATGGATATGCTGATAAAACTTGTAAGTTATCGACATCGTGTGGATTTTTTTGGGTATATTAGTGACTAGTGACTAAAAGTGGAGTTTAAGGGACCAAATTGTATGATGTTGGTGGAGATTAAACTGGTGCTTGGAAAATAATTTAAATGCATGTGAATGATCAATACAAGGTCAACACAAATGTGTCATCTAGATTTTTAGCTTCACTACTAGACCTGGGGGAGCCAAAGGAGCTAGTGTTGGCTCTCTCACTAGAATTGATCAAGAATCATTTTCTTGGAGGTTTTTAGGAAATTGTAGAGGTGACGAGATTGGGTGCAGGTATTCCTATGATGCAAGACATATGAAGGTTTCTAGAAATTATATTTGTTGTCTCATGGATTTCATTCATCTGAGCCAACTTTATCACTAACAGACTCACGTTACACAAGAACAAGAAAATGATGGGCTTCTTCTTCCTTAAGAAGGTTGCAAATTTAAAACCCATTGATGGAATTGAATGGGTGTTTGAGTTCATAAAGTGAAGTTAGATATTAGCCATAAAGAACATAGTAATGCATTAGGAAACTAGCTAAGATATTGAAGCCATTTGATATTAGTAAACAATTATAATGTTTACAATATTTGTAATCGTTGATGCTTGTTTCATGTAAATATTATAGATGTAAATTTTTTTTGACTAACTATGAATGAGATCAATATTTCTTTGACATTTTCAACAATTAATGGCATTGCATTTTGAAAATTGTATGTGTTTTTTGATGTAGGTCATCATGGCATGAATATGATATGTTGCAAATAAATTGTATTTTGGTAATGCATTGTTTAGAAATTATGTTTTCAAATGAGTTTCTTGAAGAAAAATAATGTCTCATGACATTAAATCTTTGTCATGTAAAATGTCTTGTTCCTTGGTTTCGAAATGATGAATCTTTAATATGCATATGGTAGTACATGATTTGTGGTTTTAATTATGTATATAATTTTAGAAACTATAATTACCAGTTGTTTGAAGCAACATCATCTCTTCTATAACTATTAATTTTACACTAAAGTATTTTCTAGATTTTGTGATTTACTAGTTGTTTAATGTGAAAACGGGATCTAGACTAATTAGTGAATTAACTCGGATCAATACTTTATTCACTAAACATTGGAAAACAAACCAATGAAGGTGTTGTGCTTAGCTAACTTCTTCAAAGGAGAGCCAAGATACTTGGGTTTTGTTCCTTTGTTGCAAAGAGGGTAGACTCATGAAAATATTCTCTAATTAGCCTAGGTGATACAAAACCATAGAATTTGAATAAATGAATAATTACACAATCATATATAGTAATTTAAGGATAATTATGATAGATCTAACAATGGTAGACAAAGAGGAACATGTCACCAAAAATTGGAAAAAAATATCAAGGACATTAGTGTGCTACACTAACATCCAAGAAATAATAAAAAAAAATTGAAGATATGGAAAAACAAAAATTGGATCTAGGATGGCAATGAAGAGAGGAACCTACAATAAAAAAATTAGGGAAATTTTTTAAGGACACTAGTGCACCACGTTAGTGTTTGAGAAAAAACTAAATTTTTTTTCACTTGTACAATCCTTATATGACATAAATGTTTGGGTTATTGCACTTTCTTTTTGAAACAATGATTTGAGACCTACAAAAGGGGGTAAATGGTTATGTTGTATAGGGGATTGCCTAATTCAAACTTTGTGTTGGTGTTCCCACTGCCACAACAACAATGATAGTGATAATAAAGAGTGTGTACCCTTGGGGGGCATAGGAAAAAGAAATGATAAAGATTGTAATGATTGAAATAGCATAAAATAGTGTTACCATATGTGTGAAAACCTTGTTGGAGTGATATCTCATCACAAGTCACCACATAGAGATGATGAAGAAAAAGTAATTTTCCTTGAATACCTACAAGGGTTAGTGTGCATTACAAAATAACCTTCACAAATAGAGAGTTGTAGAAATCATGTAGAGAAGTATAGAGAAAGAGTGTAGTTTATATGTGCATATTGAGTACCTTTTTTGAGGTTGAGACAAACAAGATGCATCACATAATGTAACAAGGTTGGCATTCCAAGTTTTAAATTTCAGAGCAAATAGGAAAGACGCTAGTGTAGGGGGTTAGTGTCCTAGTGAAACTTATCCTCA
This sequence comes from Sequoia sempervirens, assembly GCA_007258455.2. Lineage (NCBI taxonomy): Eukaryota > Viridiplantae > Streptophyta > Pinopsida > Cupressales > Cupressaceae > Sequoia > Sequoia sempervirens. The sequence continues at coordinate 1,055,041,199 of VDFB02281492.1, read as the reverse complement.
AAAGTCCTATTAACAAGGGACTAAACCAATTTTCTTAATTAAGACCCAGAAATGATACATCATAAGAACACTTTAAACCAAGTGCTAAACCTGGCATGAAATTTTAAGTAGAAACAATCTATGATGGTACATTCTACTGCCTCTTTAGTGGTGGTATGGACTTACGTTCATCCATGCACTAAAGTATAGAGAAGCCAAATCTCTCCACCAAAATATTGAAGGCATAAAATGTCGCTAAGGGGTATGTGCAGGATCATCATGGAAAAAACAGGCCCTTAAGTGGCGATGAAATTCAGAAAAATCAGAGTTAGGCAACTTTACGTAAAAATTTGAATAAGTTATCTATATTATTTCAAAAATATGTAAGAATAGAATCTATAGCAAATTGAATGTATTTTCTAGACTACTAGGTTTATTTATTTATTTTTTAAATCTATTTGGTGAAAATTTGATAAAAAATAAGAAGTAGGTGTTTGTTTGACTACCCTAAACACAAGAAATGATAATAATTTTTTATAAGATTTTAGATTTAAGTAGATGAATCATGTCCTGATGTGATGCATATTTTTTCTATTTTTTTTTCAAGTAAATAATTAATTATGAATTTTTTATTACAAATTTTAAAAAATATAAAAAACTCGTATGTTTGACCACCTTAACTTGGTCAAAACTTCATGAATTTTTTTATTTTTTTTAATCCTATAGTATGTGAAGCATAGAATGTCACACATGTTTTGGATTCAAAAAATGTGATACCATTTGAAAGCTATAGATTTTTTTCAATCAACCTATCAATCAAGACTTTAGTCGTAATTCAAATAGAAAATGAATAATAATTATTTATTAAATTCAAAGTAAAGCATAATTTATATTGGTGGAAAGTTGAGAATCTCCTTTAAAAACCCTTTTAATTTCATCAATTTTGGGTAAAAAAAAGGTCATCAACCACATACCCTACACATACCCATCATATTGCCACTTTTTGGACCATCATGATCCTGCACATACCCTAAGTTAAGAGATTAGCTACCCCCCAAGCTTAGGATTTTATGAGTCGAAAAAAACATGGCATAAAATCATACATGCATACATGCATATGATAATTTAGTAAACATTAGATGATATAAAGCATACATGGAACCTACACGAAGCATACACAAAAAATACATGAATCATACAAGTAATATCATAAAATTGCACCCCATGGCAATTTCACATTTGAACATTTGACCCTTGCATTTATTGCACCTAGCCACATTTATGACAAGAAGCTTATGAGTTGGAATTTCACAATTTTAATTTCATAAGGGCCAACGATGAAGCAACAACAGTCTTCCACCTCGTTTATTACAAAATGATGAGTTGGACACCTACACAATGTGTAGACATCCACACGGCACACTAGCATCCTTGCATATACCCATGGGAAAAACTCCTAATGAAGCATACGTAGAAGAATTAAATCCATAAGAATACAATGAATCCAAAAACAAAGACTTATACATAATTTCATGGTTACCACCGGGTGACAATCTATAAAACCAAAACTCAAAAAGAGAATTTGAAATTGAAAGCACCACATATAACACCAATAATGAGGAGTTGTTAGACACACATGAATGTAGGAGTAATTGAAACTCTGTTCCTAGATAATTATGAGATTTTGTAGCATATGTATGATTAGGACTTGATTAAATAATCCTTTTCATTCTACCACACTTTCACATAACAAACTACAAAACAATTGTGCAACAAGACATAAGACACAATAGAAGTTACATCCTAGAAATATCTCTATATAAATCACATTTCATGGGGTATTTCACACATCAAGTTTCCCAAATACTCAAGGATTGGAGACCTACTATCATTTAGCACATAGAAGAGAAAATACAAGCTAAGGAAAGGAGACTAGACATATTAAAGCATACACTCATTTGTAATGACACATGTTGGTAATAAGCACAAAAAGAAAAATTTGCACAATGAGAAATATTCAAAATCTTAATTAAGACAAGGTATCTACTACAAGAAGGGGAATATAAGGACATACCTAAGTATAATGGATAGATTTCACTAGAGGAACATCTCAACATTTATACTAATACATGGAAATATCGAAATGAGTATGATAAATGCATATATATCCAATTGTTTTATTGTACATTAACATCTATAGCACAGACTTGGTACAACAACCAAGCTCAGAAAGAGGAGAAACCAACAACTAAACAGAACTAATAAACAAATTTTTCCACACCTCATTTTACAATGAAAACACACATATATACATACCACATTAATAAAAATTAAGGAGATAATATTCAAAATAGAGGAAATTCAAGAAATGGTTGTACTGCAAACCTCTACATCACCTCCATAATTAGAAGGCATATAAAGACATGTGGAATGGCTCAATAAACAAACTACATTACTAGAGAAAAGATGTTGCCTAACAAAAAAAGATGATGAGGATTCCCACAACATAGATATGAAAGTTCAACAAGGGGAAAGAGAATTATAATCTCCAATAGATTCCAAACAAAATTATTATAATCAACAAACCAAACTAAAATAAGAAATCACTGCTAGAGAAGGAGATCCTAAACTAACTGTTTAAATAAGAGATTATTGGGATGATAAATTAGTGGAAAAAGTTATAGAGATGCTATATGAATTTGAAGAAATATTCCCTAGGAAATTTATAGAGCTAAAATTCATAAAGGAGGAAGTAGGGTCATGAAGATATAGTTGAAAGAAGGAGCTAAACTGGTATGGAAAAGACCATACCGCCTAAAACCCAATATGAAGAAAAAAGTCAAAGTAGAACTAGACAAAAATTTAGAAGCCAAAATAATCAAACTAATAGAAGATGCAAAGTGGATTAGCCATATAGTAATTTAAAATAAGAAAAAAAGTGAAATAATGATTTTCGTTGAGTTTAGAGAATTGAAAAAATCCTGCATGCCATGACCCTTTTCCTACACCATTCATAGAAGAAATTTTGGAATCAATACTAGGAAGAGAAATATACTCTTTTACTAAAGGATTTTCAAGATATCACCAAGTAAGAATAAGTGAGGAAGACCAACCAAAAACAACATTTGTGAAAGAATGGGGATTGTACATGTACATAGTAGTGCCATTTGCTTTAAATGATGCACCTATGGTATTCAATAAGATAATGATAAATTATTTTAAAGAATTTATACATGACTTTTTGGAGGTGTATTTAGACAATTGGATAGAATATTTTTTGGTCAAGGATCACATACAAGTACCAAGTATGATGCTCAATAGGTGTTGAAGCATGTAGATTACATTGAATTTGAAGAAGTGTATGTTTGTGGTACCATATAGAAAATTATTAGGACATATCATATGCAAGGAAGGTTTGATGGTAGACCCTATGAAGGTTACTTTAATCATGAAATTACCACCACCAAAAACACATTTAGAAGTAAAAAAATTATAGTATATACTAGATAGCATCACAAATTCAAAAAAGGATATGTTGGAATAGCTGCACCTATGGAATAACTACTGAAAAATAAATTTGGTAGAAGTATTGAATGGAATGAGGAATGTCAAAAATAATTTAGTACATGAAAGAATAAAATTGTGCAAGCACTAATACTAATCTTCCCATATTGGAACACATCATTTCATGTACATGTAGATTCATCAAGAGTGGCCATAGGAGTAGTATTAGGTCAACCCAAAGGAAATAAAGATCACCCCATAGACTTTGCAAGTAGAAAACTATCTAAGGAAAATAATAACTACACCACTATTGAGAGAGAAGACCTAGCAATGGTTTATGTAGTACAAAAAAGTAGACACTATTTATTGTCAATACCATTTGTATTCCTCACAGATAATGAACCATTAGAGTACTTACTCAATAAGCCTATTATACAAGGAAGGATATGCTAGTAGTTACTCCTATTCCAAGAATTTTATTTTAAGATAATGGTCAAACTCAAGAAACAATCAAGGATTGGATTACTTATAAATGATAGAAATAGGGGAGGAACCAAAAGATTAGCCAAAAGATCTACCAAGCACACACATGTTTAAACTAAATACGGTACTACAGGAACTACATGAAATTTCTATACTCCTATCTAAGGGAGAATTTACCAAAAATATCTCTTTCCGTAGGATAAAAAATCTCTTGTGCGGAAGTCACTACCATACACATTAATAGGAGTGTTACACCACATAGGGAGAGATGAAATCATCATAAGAGTTATATTTGAACATGAAAGAGAATCTATCTTGAAAGAAACACATGAAGGAATAATAGGGGGACATAATTTTGGTGAAATAATAACAAAAAGGGTTGAACTAGTAGGACCATGGTGGCTAATCCTTTACAAAGATGCCAAAGATTATACAAGAAACCGTGATATATGTCAAAGGGTGGGGATACCTACCAAAAGAGATGAGATGCCATTGAAACTATTCTTATCTCAAATCCCATTTTAAAAATGGGTGATAGAATTTATAGGACCAATCGACCCTCCTGCTAGAAACTTGAAAGAAAGGTTCATCATAATAGGAGTTGAATAATTAACAAATTTTCTAGAGATAGAACCTACTAGGGACTATACCAGATAAAATTACACAATATTCCTATATGAGAATATAACCACTAGATACAGTTTCCCACTAATTATAGTAAGTGGTCAAGGAAAACACTTTGTTAATAAATTAATTGTGTAAATTCTACAAAAAATCATGAAAACACATAATAAGAGCTCACCATACCATCCAAAAAAAACTGAGCAAGTGAGGCTCTAAATAAGATAATTGGGATAGCAATTATACAAATGTGCAAGGTAAATATGATAGATTGGGACATTAAGATACCTGAAATACTTTAGTCCTACTATACATCTTATAAGAGGACCACTAATTTTACACCATTTCAATTGGTATATGGAATTGATGTGGTAGTTCCAATGAAATTTATAATCCCAAACCTATCTACCACACTAACCTTGTAGTTGGATAATGATAATTATTCATCATAAAGGACAGAGGAACTAGAAAAATTGGATGAAAATAGATTCATAACTGTAAGGAAGCTAAGGTAGCAAAACAACTTCCTACACTAATCTTGAGAGGACAATAATGTAAAACTTTTACAGATCTTTTCAATAGTTACACAAAAATAAACAAAAATAAATATAAATATCATGCATACCACAACACAATGATTTACGTGGGGAAAACCCTTTTGGGAGAAAAATCCCACACTCTAAAATTTTCCCAATATATTATTCAAAAATCAAAAAGATTACAATTTACTTGTAGAGCAAGCTTCTCATAGGAGTATCACCAACCAGGGATCTAGAGGCAACACAACTACTATCATACTCTTAGAATACATCATGATACACAACCATAATACAACAACCTCATAAAATAAGGTTGTCTTCTAAGGAAAGTCAAGCCAACAAAATATCGATCGTCAGATCTAAGACCTAATGATGAACAGTCCATATTTACAATAATAAAATATACATAAAATGTGGTTTTTAGAGGCATTGCCCCAAAACCCTCACTAGGGTGTGCAGCCCCCAAACCCCCATAGGGGGGTACCCCTCTACACCCCCCCGCACTACTGTATCAACATTACCTTATTTACTTGCAAGGTTGAGAAACATTTTCCCAACAAATCTCCCACTTGTCAAACACCTTGCAAAAGCAATGAGAGGGTGTATAAACATAATCTCTTAACTGCTAGGGGTCGAAAGGTCCATAGTCTTAGTTCAACACCATATGTATTTATCTATGCTAATAGGTTTAGTTGAAGAATAAAAAAAATTCATCAAAGTCTCTACCTTAACTAGCTTTACACTACCATATTCAACCATATCTCAAAAAAAATGATATTGTGCATCAATGTGCTTGGTTTTGGCATGAAATGTTGAGTTCTTAGCTAGCCATATCAGACTCTAACTATCACAATAAATTGTCACTGAACTTTTTTTATTCCAATATCTAAACATAGTCTCTTAAGCCAAATGGCTTCTTTACAAGAATGATTAGCTACCATATACTTAGCTTCAATAGTGGATAAAGCAACCATAGCTTGTTGCTTACTCATCCAACTAGTTTCACTAGAAAATAATGTAAACTCATAAGCACTGGTTGATCTTTTGCTATCAACATCACCTACCCAGTATGAATCAACATAACCATGAATATCAAGGGAAATTTCATCTTCAATCATATTACTATGATAACACAAGGAATAATTTGAGGTACCATGCAAATATTTGAAGACTCTTTTAACTATATCCTAATGAAATCTACTAGGATTAGACATATATTTGGAAAGAACTCCCACTCCTTGGGTAATGCCTAGTTTAGTATAAACCATAGCATACATCAAAATTTCAAATGCACTTTGGTAAGGAACTCTGCTCATGTCTTCCATTTCTGAAGGGGATGTTGGAAAATCTAAGATAGATAACTTTGTTCCAGCTACAACAAGAACACACAATGGTCTACAATCCCGCATATCAAACCATTGTAAAATTGAATTAAAATACTTACTATGGCCAAGACATAACTTTATGTTCACTCTATCTCTTCTAATTTCCATCCCAAGAATTTATTTAGTTGCACCAAGGTGTTGATAGGTGTTTTTGCACACTTTCTCAACATAGGCATTGCATAGACACACTACCTCTCTTGAAAGGAGACTTCCAACAACAAGTTGATGAAAATCACCCCAAGGTCTCTTGGGTGTTAGGTCATGACTTGCATGAAACTCCTCAGTTGATGTTTGATGTAATTTTGTTGGTAATCATAGGGCAGACTTATGTAGCTAGATGCGAAGTGGGTCTTAAAATCTTAAAGTTTCTGAGATGGGAGTTAAGGTGCACTTTGTTGTAGGTTCGAACAACAATCTAAAACTTCAGTGTTTTCCTTAAGTTTTGCCTTTACAATGCGCAATAAACCTAAGCACAGGTTTTTTCTTACTAAAAAGAAAAAAAGCAGGGAAGAGGGAAGGTTCCTGGATCTACAACTAACTATGAACAGCGATCATGGAGGTTCTGCTATGGACAACTTCCTTCAAACAGGATTGCACTTAACCAAGAAACCTATAGTATCATGAAATTTGTGCTATCTTCCAAGGTCTGTAGATATTCTATCATCCATCCACCACATACATGCATGAATAAAGATAAAATTTTAAAAGCAGGTTCAAGTTTCAGCCCAGACTAACTTTACAAGACCATTTACTAGTATCAAATGGCAAAAAGTGTGGACTTGAAGACATCGACACAACAAAAATTTCTACAATCACATAACAACATCTAAAAAATCTATCTAAGAAATTAAAATTAATTGGAATAGCAGTATAAATCTAACTAAATCATTTAACAATGGGAGATTGAATCATGAAACATGTGAACTCGGAAAATGCACCAAGTCAATGTATTTTCATTAGAAATTTCTGCAGCATGTCATTACAATAACTCAACTCTCTTAAAATGAGAGGAGACCTCTCCATTTATAGTGTCCCAAAAGTAGAACGAATGGCCAAGATTTAATCTCATTGTGTGGCCAAGATTCACTACAAATTAGGCTTCTACCTACCCCTCAATATATTACAATTTAAAATACAACTTTGTCTTTATCCCTATTTTATCCTCTAGTGACAACACTGTAGCATTTTGTCCTTTTGTTGATTTCCCTTTTGTTGTAGCTATTCCTTTAGAAGCTCTTCACTAATAATAGGGTTGTCTTCCTGCTCCTTCAAAGTTGCATACTCCATGAACTTCAAAATTACTGGCTGGAATTTTTCAACCTCCAAAATCTCAGATCGCAACAATTGATAACTCCATTCCTTGGAGTTGTCCTCAAGCCTTTTCCAATCTTCATCATACTTGGTAGTGTGGTCTCTCAACAGTTCTGACTGGGTGAAGGCGCAAGTGGAAAAACTCATGAAATCTATGGTTCTCCTCATTGACATCCCATCCTCCATCCCCTTTTGAAAGTGGGGATTTATTTTCTCTGGATCTATCTGCACCGCAGGCATATCATACCCCGACATCATCCTCAAATATCGGGTGCAATCCGCTCTAATCTCTTTGACCCACTCAATATCTGGATCCACTTTTTCCAGTAATTGCTCCAACCTTTATTTTCTATTCTCAAAGTCCCGCCTCCATACATCCATCAGCCAATGATCGTCATTCTTCAATGAGAGCTCCTTTTCCCATGTGGCGCTTGGTAGCTAGAGGATAGCCTCGATCTTTGGGTAGGTGGATTTATACATCACAGGGAAGTCGGTGCAAAGTTTCTTCATGCTTTCCAAATATTGTTGTAAGTCCAAGAACTTGTTGGCTGTTCGAACCACCCGACTGATACCCATATTTTTGACGTATAGAACCTGCCAGAACCAGTTTTCTATAGTTTTGTCCAGGTTCTTTCTCTTTTCCACCTTGTCAATTTTCTCTTTGGACAACAGTTGGGGTAGTGTCACGGATGTGGTGGGCATTTCTTCTGTTGAGGACCATTGTTGAATGTATGTCGTCAGGTCAGCTACTTGTGCCTTTAGCTCCTCTTTTGAAACTTTATCTTGTTGTATCAAATGCACTACTGTGGCAACATATTCTTCGAGGTGCTCCACCTTCTGCTCTCTGGTGGTTGTTCCCAAGTCAATGGTGGAGATATTATAGCTCACCCCTTCTTTTCCCACTACTGGCGTTGCTACCTACACATTTAAGGATCCAAAAGCATCCATCGTTACCTTAGATATGATTTTGGGATTCTTCTCTTTCTTGGTATTCATCTGTGCTTGGGATAAGATAGCCTCTAATCTTGCTCTTGGATCCTTTGGGGCAGGAGTTTTCCTCTCAAGTTTCCTTTCCAACCATTCAGGCATAGTGTATTTTCCCTTAGGAAATTCATGATCACCCTCGCCCTCCTTTGTTTGAATCTCCATTTCTTTATCTCCAGGAGCCTTTTCTTCCATTTTAGTGTCTTCTCCATCTTCCTTATCGGAGTCTTTGATGAACACAAGGCATTTGATGGGAAGCTTAGTAGGCAATCACTCCCAAAAAACTTCTTTCTCAGTCTCCATTCCTTCCCTTTCTTCATCTTTTTCATCCCTATGCACATGCTCCTTGGACTATTCAATTTTGAGGCCTCTATCAGCTTGAATCTCACCTTTAGGTTTTCCCTCTTCTACGTTATCTTCTTCTTTATGAGGCGGTGACACATCCTCCTACTATTCCCCTGTAGGGAGTTCCACATTTTCTACTGCCTTGTCATCCTTTTTCCCTTCTTCTCTAGGAGGTGACCTTTCTACCTCTTCCCCGATATCTTTCAATTGTCGAGCCATTTCCTCCTCAAAATCACCATCAAATTTTTGTACAATAATTTTTCCACCTGCATTCTCCTCTTCGTCCCCACTCTCAGAAGATCCTATTTCTTCTTCTTGATGGACCACCTTTTCCATTTTATGGTGTTCATACTCTAGGTGTTCATGATACTCATTGGCCTCTTCCTCCACTTCTTTTGAATTTTCCATCTCCCGCTTCTCCCATTCTTCAAAGATTAGCATTGTGACTTCCATTGTTGGTGGTCCCGTCAAAGGTTTCGAGGGCATAGCACTGGCAAGGACCTGCACCAAGGCAACTTAGATGGTGGGATCCAAGAATATTTGGGAAATATCAGAGGGGACATTTTGCATGTACCACGAGAAAGCCTCTGGCAAAGTGAGTTTGGGAATTGGTGTTGTCACTGCTACGAATGGAAGTGATGTAGTGGGTGACATGGAGGTAGAAGAAAATGGAGAAGTTGCGGCAAAGGAGTCAACCAATATCATGTGCCCAGTTGGCGGAGAGGAGGCAAGATGGACTGAGATGTCCACCGCAAATGGGGATGTGGCAATCATGGCTTGGGAAATGGATGGAAGAGCAGCGGAAATAGGAAGAGCTAGAGGAGCTTTTGGCTGATCTGCATTCCCCTCTTTGTGAAGGGGATCCTCTTGAATTTTTAGTTGTCCCACGACACTTCCTGTCTATTTGTGCCTCTTCAAGGGTGAACCTTCTGAATCTTTTCTTGAATAAACGTTTGGATCTAGCAACTGATTTTCCTCAGTCCCTTTCCTCTTCTTTGATCTTGTAATCGAAGGATATTTGGATGTCCCTCCTATTGAGGTTGTAGCAGCAACATCTTCTGTAGCACTAGTCTCACTCTTGAGCCCCTCATATGTTAGGACAACCCCTTGGTGCTTCAATTGGGCTACTTGTCTATTAACCCATTCTTTGGTACGAGCCACAATTGGCTTGGTTATAATATCAAGGTCTTGAACCTCCTACTTATTCCAATCTATTGCTAGCAGTGACAAGTTAGTGACTGCATTGTACCTGGGGTCCATGACAGTGTTTTCATCTTCGACTTGATCAGGTACAAAAAATAATTGTACTTTTTTTATGAAGTACACAGTCATTCGCATGTAATGCCTTGCGGGTACCTCCCTGTCATCCTGACAATCTACCCAAAAGTCCTCCACATGATGCACATGGGTGTACCCCGGTCCTAGTGCTTTCCTTACATGCCCATATGGGTCCATCCGTAGGCGAGCAGTGTGTAGGCGAAAATGATACTCTATCAATTGATTCCTTCTCTAAATTCCTAGTGCAATAGGAGGTTTGTAATCTATACATCCCTTTTCTGAAAGTTAAGGGATAAGGTATCCCTACCAAGTTCCTACTACCAAGGACTGAATGCACATGTTGTAGCTACTAGGAGAGCTCTAACAGTATGATCCAGTCATTTGGGTATCAAGGTAGCTTATTCGACCTCTCTGTGAAACCTTGGGTACAAATATATGTGAACTTGAGGTATTGAATGAATAAGTAGGTGTATTGTTTCAAGAACGCTTGAGCACTGTGAGAGACCCTCCAAGAAATCTGATGATGTGACCAATGAAGGTGTTGTACACCCTACAATATTCTTTCTTAAAATTCCTGAACTGGAGCTAGGGATATCTATCATAGACCTTCAATGCTCGGCCTAGTTCTTCAACAGGTGCCGCAAACAATCCACTGTACTGCCTCCACTCGGCTAGTGAGTAAACAAGATAAGATGTCATGCAAAACTTGGAGCTCTTCTTGACATTCTTGAACTGTTCGTGGAAGCAGTCACTTATTATGCCTCCCCAGTAGAATGAGACTTTTGTGGTGACGTCTTCATCCCCATGGAGAATCTTCTCTATGAAATATACCATCCACTCTTGAAAATATGCAGTAGTGGGGAGGCCCGTTACTCTGCTTAGCATGGTGACCAAATCATCGTAGTCTTCGTGAAAGTCATTGTGGAAGAGTTCTTGGGGAACCTTAGTAGCACTGGCCCTTTTTTCTTTGAGCCAGTACTGGTTTACTAGCTTCTTGCAGCTAGTCGGGTCCTCATCCCATGTTGCTTTTCATTCTGTTATGGTTGGAAACTCCATCTCCCCAAAGGTGGGGATGTGAAATGTTTGTGTAATTTCCTCACCCGACATATTAGCAAGGATGTTTCCATCCTTGTCAACTATTGTTTGCGTCTTTTGCTAATATTCTTGTCAGAAAGCCATGACCAATTCAAGGGCTATGAGGGATGGAGGGAAGCCTAAAGCTTTAGCAATCCCACTTTGTATGATCAGTCTTGCATTGTTGGTCTTAGCATGAACTCTAACCCTTTGCTTGAATTCGTCAATATCGATGTGGTTGATATTGGTATCTGTAATCTCCTTCCAGTCTGTCATAATTTTTGAATGTAAACACTCTCCCTGAAATTGTTACTTCATCTAGTCTTTGTCCTCCCTGCCACGAGGAGCTTTGCCCTCTTTCTTCCCTTTGTCTTTCTTTGTAGCCGCCCCCGAGTGTCCTACACTAGATTCCATATATATGCAAACAAGGCATAGTGAGCATAACCAACCACGAAAATACAAACATCATTTATAATCCTATAAACAACATCCAATTAGATGATATATCATTCATAAAATGACACTTTACTTCAAGAAATCGTTAGCAATCTATTGGGGGATTTTGGATAACCCGGGCCTGAAGGGTCGGACTTCCCTAGCAGAAAAGTTATTTTGAAGGGCGAACAGGGTAGGGTAATCCATGTGATTTCTCCTGACTTCATATTTTGATGGTTTGAAAGGCTCATGCAGGAGAGGGTTAAATTTTAACATGTGGGTCGAGATTGGTTTTCAAATTAGAGATCATTTGGATCACTTTGGGAGCACCCGGAGATGCAAGGATGGAAAGCTATCCAGGCTTCGCCATTTGGAATGGCTAGAAGGAAACAGAGTCCCTGGGTCCAGGACCCGTGAGGTCAAAGCATGACCAATATTTCCTGAGCTGTTCAGACCTGAAGGGGCAGGAAGCCATCAAGGTTTTGTCATTCGAAACGGCGGGTGTTGGACGGAAACCCGGCAGGAGCGGCCCGGTGGACCAAACTCGGCATCGAGCTTGGTTGCAAGATTTCTTTGCTAAGTTTAGGTGATTAGGAGGGTGGGCCCTAGAATTCAAAAGGATGGACCCACTTTCCCTTTCATGTTGGTTGAGATGGGACGAATTCCCAGTGGATGAATCCCGGTGAGGGAAAGGATGCCTCAGTTCATCATTTGTAGGTTTCACGGCTAATGGAGGGTCAGGACCCGAGAGGCGAAAGGACGTCACCAGACGGCCGCTCTGAACAGTGAATTCACCATGGAAATTTGAGGACATAACTCCATGTACTGGGGCCTGGGGGCATGATGGATAGTTCAATTTTTTTTACTAACTCTAGCGGCGAAAGGAGATGCGGGCCCCGAAGGGCAGAGAGACGGGGCTCGCACACCATTTGGAATGGCATGAGTGATGCGAAGTCCCAGGGATGGAGTCCTAGGGATGAAGTCCCAGGGAGGGAGTCCCAAGGAGGCAGTCTCATGGGAGCGGGCCCAGAAGCTTAGGCAGAGGCCGAGTTTACAATGTTAAGTCCGTCGGCGATCTACCGACGGAGCTCCGAGGTCACGGGCCTGAAAGGGCATCCCACTGTTTGGAACTTGGATGTTTGTTTGCTATGTTTTAATGGTGATGGGATGGTGTGGGTTCAATGGGTGTGAATGCCCCGCAAGAAGAATAGCGTCAATGTGGTGAAGTTCCAGTCGTGGATTAAATGATATTCAAGAGATTTTCTCAAAATTCCATCATGTGGGTTTTTTAGGTTTGGTCTTCTTTATCAATTTAATGTTTTTTGTCTCCATTTATTAAGTGTTTCGACACAAAATCATCAAAAACACAAAGGAAGGGTGGAAGGAAAACCTACCTTACGATCCTGATGAAAACGGTAATTGAATCCTCGAGGAATCGGCAAACGAAAGCAGCAAACGTGAGGGCGGCGAGCGATGAAGGCAAGTGACCTCTTTGAATTTGCTCTAAACTCCTCTGGCCAACTTGACATATGAAAATGACAGATTGGACAAAATATTTATACCCTTAATCGACATTTAATACACCCTTTAATGCCCGTATGAATGACAGGAGGGTTGGTGAGTTCAAAATCTCAGACAGCGGTGGAAGGTCTGGGGCCTGCGGGCCATAAGGACGTCGCCAGATGGCCGCTTCAATGTCATTTCTGAGACCAACAGCGAAAGGGAGTCTGGGACCCAGGGGACAGAGTGTTGGAATAGGTCAGCCGTTTGAAACGATGGAGACAACATGGAGTTCCAGGGACAGAAGTCCGAAGAGACAAGCCCAAATGGAACAAAGGCAGTCAATTTTCAGCGTAAGTTTAAACAGGGCGGTAAACAAGGAGCCGGGTCTCGGGGCTTGGGAAGATGAAAGCCTTCTTTCATTGGGAATGACAAACACTCAATGGAAAATCTGCAAGGGAAACCTAGCTGGGCGGGCCCGCCAGGCCCCAAGGCCGCTAGCAGAAACAAACTCCCAAGGAAACTCTGCAAGGGACCAAGGCTCGGTAAAATTGGAGTGGAATAAAACATGGTCAAACTAGGACGAGAATTTGGAAGCACGTTGACCATTTAGGACACCAAAACAGGGGAACGCATAATAAGGAAATGAAAAAATGACCCAGCAAGGTGAAGAAAAGAGAGGGTCCCCTTCCCGAACAGGGCGTGTGTGCTAAAGGCACAACAAATGACAACTCTGCTAGGGAAATGCTCTTGAGCGTTCTAAGGATAAGGATTCATCTAGGACCCAGAATCTCTGGTTTCACAGACTAGGGGTAGATTTCCAAGAGTGAACTAGGAGAATAGGATCCTTAATTGGGTCAATCTATAGGACATCTCAGAAGTGTCTGTAGTGAATTCATTCCTCTCCATGGAAGTAATGACAAGCAACTATTAATCCAACTGAGCAAGCTACATAAACTGTCTAACACCAAAAGTAACCCGGACATTGCCCCGCTGCCAGTCAGGCGTCCATAGCCCCGATGGATTTGTCGTTGTGATCCCATGGATATTGATCTACTACCAACCGGGCATCCATAGCCCTGGTAGAGTTACCCACACACCCATATAGTTGCTTTGTTTCATTATTTTCATTCCTTTCTTCCTTTCAACATTTTCTTTTTTCACTTATCTTTCATTCAACCATGTAAGCACAAAAGCCTACAATGGGTTTGGGAACTACAGTGGTCACTGGAGTAGACTTAAGAGTTTTCACTTACTAGGATACCATAGTAGCCACCATACAGGTCTTTATAAATAATTAACATGCATTTTTTGCAAGATATGAGATGTGCGTAAAAAGATCCAACCAAGGGTCAAGTTCTAAGGCAGAGTTCAAATGAGGAAACCATTCCTAGGCAGCTTTCAGGGACCGATAGTTGAGAATGAATGCTTAGTTAAAGAACAATAAGGTGAATAGAAAAGTGAACCATTCATCAAATGAGCAAAGCCACCACAATGGGATGGAGAACACCCTCTTTGAAATAAACCAGCCGAGGAATAAGCAAAACAGAGCGGCACGAAATAGAAAAATGCAAGCAAACCAAAAGGCAACCTAACCTAACCTATACACAAATATTTACAAAGAAGAGCTCGACGGAGCTCAGGCTTGGAAGTAATGCTTTAGGTGCTGCCCGTTGATTGGCAACATGACATCTTCAACAATTAAGGTCTTTAGGCAGAAAGCATTGTCTCCCAAAATTTCAGCTATTTGAAAGGGGCCAAGCCAAAACTTGTCGAATTTGTTGTCTCCCCCTTTCTTTTCATGGGCCTTATACCAATACAAGACTAAATTTGAAATTCTAAAGGCCTTGATCTTGGCTCGATAGTCGAACCATCTCTTAACCATGCCCTGGTGTTTGGCGAAACTTTCTATTGCATGGTCTTCTACTTCTTCTAAATGCAAGAGCTCAGCTAACCGATCTTCTCTATGATCCCCCCTTCGTAAAATTCATTGATAAATTGGAGAGTGGGAATCTTCAGGTGGATAGGAAATATGGGCTCCAAGCTGTAAACAAGATGGAATGGGGAATCACCAAGGGTATCCTTGTGGCAAGTGCGATTCACCCAAAGGGCGAAGCGGAGCTAGGTATGCCAGTCCTTGGGGTTCCTATCGAGCAATTTCTTGATCACTGTGAACAGGTTCTTGTTCATGGATTTAACAAGGCCATTGCCTTGAGGATAGTAATTAGATAAAAATTTAAGGGAAATCCCATAATAAAAATACCAACTAGCAAATTTTAATGAAGCAAATGCAGGCCCATTATCACACACCAATGCATAAGGACAACCGAAGCGATTTAAAATGAAACTTTCCAAAAAAATTGTAACTACCTCATTTGTGCATTTTCTACATACAATTGCTTCTATCCATCTAGTGGAGTAATCAGTAGTGGTAAGAATGTACTTGTGTCCTACAAATGATGGAGGGCTTATCGGACCAGTGAAATCAAGACCCCATTGCACAAACGGCCTCACCTCCAACATAGGCTGCAGTGGGACAACATTCTTATCCTTGGTGGTGGTGGTCTGACATGTGTGACATGAGTGAACATAACAATGAACATCCTTGAAGACTGTGGGCCACCAATATCCCGCTCTTAGTATCTGATGTATAGTGGAAGGTCTGAGTCCATGACCAGTGCTAAACTTGTCATGAAACTCCCTCAATATTTGATCTGCTTCTTCTTTGCCAAGGCATCTTAAGTAGATGCCTTCATGATTTTTCTTGTATAAAATGGACCCTTGCAACATGTAACTACTACTTTTCCACCTGAGAGAACATTTTTGGACTCCTTGTAAGTGAGGTGGACACTTGTGGTTAAGAAAATAATAGACGACATCCTCATACCATTCTCCCAGGGAAACATCCTTGAGCTGGTATTGTTGCACTGTAAGTTCGGCTCTTACTTCTGCTGTTGTTTCAGCAATTGTTCAGGTGAGTTCTTTTCCTCTCACCAACTGAATTAGTTGGATTTCCATATCATACTCCTGGAGAAATGTGACCCACTTGGCTCTTCATTTGCCTAATTCATTCTACATAAGTAGCATTTTCATGGTTGGATCAGGGATGATGGTGAACACTTTATTACGTAGGATATAATGTATAAATTTCTTCACTCCCCTAATGAGGGCATACGCTTGCTTCTCTATGTTGTGGTAGCATAATTCATCATCTTTCAAAGGAGCACTCATGAAGGCGATCGGGTGCTCGTTTCCCTCTTCATCTTTTTGAGTCAGAATGCTCTAAAGCGAATGAGTAGATGTAGAATGGCTCCAAATAGTTTGGGCTAACGAGCACAGGTGCCTCAGCAATGGCCCGTTTGATTTCTTCAAAATCCTACTTGGCTTCAGGGGTCCACTCAACCTTGGCATCTTGTTTCAGCATGGCATTGAGCGGTTTGACAATCTTAGCAAAACCCGTGATGAATTTCCTTACAAAGTTGATCTTTCTGAAGAAAGATTTTAATTCTTTCGTGCTTCTTGGCGGTGGGATATTTAGAAAATATTGGATGTGTTCGGGGTCTATGGAGATTCCTTGCTCTGAAATTATATGTCCAAGCAATCTACCCTCAGTCACATTGAAAATGCACTTCCTTGGGTTAAGGGAAACTCCAAACTCCCTACACCTCTTAAACACCTTGCATAAATCAGAGACATGATCACTCCTCCTCTTTGAGAACATAGTCAAATCATCCATGTAGATGATTATCCACTTTCCAATCAGGTCTTTGAAGGAAATATCCATGGCATGTTGGAAAGTGGCACCAACGTTGATGAGCCCGAAGGGCATTCTCCTGTAAGCAAAGGTCCCCCACTTAGTGGTGAATGTTGTCTTATGGCAATCTTCATACTGCACCATAACTTGGTTATATCTGGAGTACCCATCTAGGAAGGACATCATTTGGGATTCATTAACAATCTATAGCACCTCATCCATTGAAGGCACTGGATAGTTGTCCTTCTCCGAAGCTCTATTCAAATTGTGGAAGTCTACACACAATCTAATTTCCCCATTCTTTTTTCTGACTGGGACCAAGTTGGCCACCCATGTAGAATGCTTGACTAGGAATATAATTCTTGCTAAAAGTAACTTCTGCACCTCTTTATAAATGATGGGCTCCAACAAGGCGTTAATAGGATGCTATCATTGGTGGAATGACATCACTTTTTTCTCTAGAGGGATGGTGTGTGTAATGATGGAGGTGTCATAAGTTTTTAGATATTCATAGCTCCATGCCACCATGTCGTGATACCTCCACAAAGCATCAATGATTCCCTTCTTTTCCTCAAACGTGCACACTTTTCCAATAAAAATATTTTTTATCTGTTCATCAATCCCGAGGTTGTGAGCATTGCACTAGTTGCTTATGGTTCCTTTTTTGTTTGTCGATCCTAGTCTCTGATCTGGTCCAAGTCGAATATTTGTTCAAGCTGAACCATGCATTTGGGAATCGTGTTGGTTCTAAGGTTGATAAATCCTTCTATATCCAATTTTTCCTCTTCTGGATTAGCTTCATCAATTATTTGGGTGGAAAATACATCGAAACTCATGATAAATTCAAGGATGTGCTTATCATCATTGAAGACTTGAAAATGAGTGACATTATTTGGGATGGACAGTGTGGATGTCAACTCAATGATAAACTTCTTAAGTCCAAACAAGGAGAGGGGTTGTAAAGTGTTGGTTGCCTTAGCCAAAGCATTGGTTGTATGATTTTGAGTATGAGGGATTAGTTGTATATTAAATGCATCTAAACCTTCTAAGAGATCCCAAACCCTATGCCTATAGTTTGCAAGTCTTCTATCATGGCAGGAATACAATTTTCTAACTTATTTAACTACGAGTTCAGAATCCCTGGAAACTTGCAGCATTTTGACATTTTTCTTTAAGGCCATAAGAAGACCATGGACTAATGCCTCATGTTCTACTACATTATTGGTGCAACAAAATTGCAACCTATGGGTAACAAGAAAGGTCTTACCCGTTGGGCTGATAAGTTTGAACCTGACACTAGCTCCTTTTTTTGATTTAGATCCATCAAATTGAAGCCTCCAAAACCTAGAAAGCTCCTTGAATCCAGGCCCAACTAGGTTCTCATTTTTTTTTGGCCAAGTGGTTACCTTCGTGACCTTCAAGGAAAATTTCAGCTCAGTGTGTTTAACAGCAGATGGCTCTGCTGACACTTCCTTTGGTGTTTTTTTCTGAAGGATAGTTGATTCTTTGACATGCTCTACCACTATTTGGAACAATCAACAATAAAAATCAGAGTGGGCAGCATTGTGAATTCTACACCAATTTGGTAGCAAGAGATCCTAGAAATCCATTCGGGCACCCAAACTGAGTTGATCCTTTTCACACTTTTCCATGAAATTCTGGAAACCATCGAGTAGTCCCAAGTTGTCATATTAATTGTGTTTATCATCTAACTCTACTAGTATCTTTGTATTCTGAGGTATTTCAGTGAAAGCAGTTGGAGGGTTGCATTGCACCAAAAGTACTTTGGCAGCACACTCTTCGTGGGGTTTGAATTCGTCTTGGTAGGAAAAGGGATAGTAATTTCCCAATTCTATCTCAACAAACACCTCATTGAGGTTGTTGTACTCCATGATCATGCACTTCATACAAGGCTCCTAGTCGATGTGGATCTAATTGGGAAGTCCCTTCCAAGGCAACCACATATGCAAAAAATTTGTAGCGGCATACCCGTTCAAGGCATGGGTGAATTCCCTTCCCAATATGATTCCATAAGCATCAAGAATATCCACAACTTGAATTTCGATGACCTGTCGCACCCTTGGGTCTACGGATATCTGCATGGGGATTCAATTCATTTCTCCCACAATATTGATCTCAGTTTTGTCTAGTTGGGTCACATTTTTCTTTAAAGGTGAGGGGTAATCCCAAGGGCTTTGCATACAACCAGAGGCATGACATTGGTTGATGCTTCAAAATCAATGAGGCAATTATGCAAATTCTTCCTGAATATCCGGATGGTGGTGAGGAAGGGTGGTGGTTCCAATTTTCCTTGAAAGAGGCTTGTAGGCGTATCTACCTGAACTACTTGAACCTTGCTCTTATCGCCAATTTTATCCTTGGTCTGCCTAGATGGTTGATCCTTGGAAATCTGCCTATTGTTCTAATCTTGTTCCTTTTTTGGTTGTTTACCTGTAGACTGATTTGAGGGAACATCCTTCCTTTTCCCTATGATATCCTCGATCACGGGTTCCTGCCTAGGTTCTTCAAAGCTGACTCTTTTAGCTGATGCCTCTTGTGTTTTTTTAGAGGATGGGGTCCCATTAATTACCTTAAAGAAGAAATTCCTTACAGTAGGGACTTTGAGTAGTTTGAAGGAAAATAGACTAATTTTCACTTTCTTGAACTCTTCTGCTACACATTCACCCATTTTTTCAATCTTAGAGTCAAAGGCTCAGCCTATGGCAGAGCTAGAAGGTTGAGCTTTCATTTGACTTGACTAGTTTTGGGATTGGCCATGAGGCTGATTCTGTGATCTATCCTTGTTGAAATATTGAGTGGGCACGTGGGGAAGCCAAGGATTATTGCTATTATTTGGATCGAGTGGGGCACTAAAATTATTTTGCGAGGTAGAAGTAGTAAAGGGTCCACCCACCTACCTATTCCTAAGGAAATAAGGAGTTGTCCTCTAATGGAACATGTGAACTTCATCTACATACAGTTCTTCCTCATCTACTATACCATTATCAATCGAATCAAAAAGTTGAGCCAAGGTTTGTTCATTACTTACCTCTTGCACTTCTTCGTTCTTAACGGGGGTGAGCTCGACCTCAGGTTCATTGTGGTCGCTTCACGAAAATGGCGCCTGGTTGACCACAAGACATGAGGAGTCATAAGTCTTAGATGGGACGATGTCCTTGCAACCGACACTTTCAACAACATTTGAACCTCCACTTGGAATATTTCAACAGTTGTCTGGAATTCAGGACAATCCAACTCAAAGTGTCTGCTAGTTTTGTGGATCTAGCACCATCTGGACAAGGATTCCTCAGTGAGATACACTCCATTGGTCACCTTTTCATTTCTGGTAGGTTGGTCAAGAGGAGTAGGGACACCTCTTTTATTGGGCCTCGTATTCCACGGATGATTCTGCCTCTAAGGTCTCCTCTCTAAGCTTTGATTTGAATCTTGTCCTCTATCATAATTCTATCCAGATGAGGTGCTCACTTCTTGGGTGTCCCTCCTATCCCTGTTGTCTCAGCCATCCCAATTAAGATTGGCTTGGAGGTTACGCTAGGATGCCTATAATCTAATTCTTTAAGTGCATCATTTCTATGGACATTTTCTTTATCATTTTTGTCAGCTCTTCTAATTTTTCTTTCCCAACAGTGCTCGGCTGTAGCACTTCATTTTGGAGGAAGATAGGTGGGTTTGCTTGCTAGTTCTGATATGCTAGAGGGAATTCTGGTCCCGGTAGGTACAATGGCACTTGTGGCTTTTGAGAGTACATTTGTGGTTGTTGGGGAGCCTGAGGATAGCTTTTTTGTTGTTGAGGTTGCAAATAAGAAGGCACGAGAGGCACATAATTCATTGGTTTTCTCGGGTGCGCGATGATGGGCAGTTGAGGCACCTAGTTCATAAGATGGGTTTGATGAGTGAATGCTTGATTAAGCCCTTGAACCTGCATCGGGTGAGCTACTGGTCCCAAAGAAGGTAGTGGACTGGAGATGTTCTACCCCAAGTCTGCACTAGCAACAATAGCCTCCGCATAAGCAATTACTAGCATGATGAGCAGTGGGCACATCCTTTTTACCAATGCTGACATGAGATTATCCAATGTTGCGTAGTAGACGGCGAGGGCTGCAACATCATTGTGTACGTATGGATCCTAACACCTCATGAAGGCGCAATGGAAGTAATCATTGAAAGAGCCAATAGGTTCATTAATTTCCTTGCGGACGGACATAAATTGTCAATATAGCTCTGAAGGACTAATTGGAACCTTATACTTTAACAAGAAAGCATTCTTCATGAGGTCCCATGAGGTAATGGACCCTCTCAAAAAATTGGTGTACCAATAAAAAACCTCCTCACCCAACGAGTATGGAAAGAGGCGGCATGTGACGTCTTCATGACCGATTTACATATCTGTAATTGTCATTTCAAATATCTTTATGTGTTCTTCTATCATCCTTTGCAGGTCACAAGGATTGAATTTTGAACAGAATCCCTCTAGATTCTTGGGTATATCATGGTAAGCGGCAAAGTACAACGGTGAAGGATTTTGTGCCAACCAAGCCATGACAGGAGGTAGAGGTAGTATCTGTTGTTGAGGGACAACAATCTAGAGCTATACCTACTATAAGATAGTATCCTAGGACTATACCTTGAACTTGAGGGGCAGGGAGAGTGGCAGTTCCCTAGCGGCTGGAGATGAGAGGTGGAAAAGCGACTTGGTAATTCTGGGTGGAGGATGGACAAGAGGTGAGTAGAGGTGAAGGTGGAAGGGAAGTGAATGGGACAGAGAAAGAAGAAGAGGTAGAGTCTCCTCCCTTTCTTCATTTTTCCCTAGTGGGGGCCTGCAACTCTTGAAGTTCCCCTTTGTTTGGTGTTGACCTTAGAATTCTCTAGAATATTTTAGAGGAGAATGCTCCAATTTGATCTAGCTTCACAATTCCTTCCTTCTAGTGCCAGTTCTGTTGATGGGTGTTTTTATACACTTTCTCAGCCCAGGCAGTGCATAGACGCACTACCTCTCTTGAAAGGAGACTTCCAACAATAAGTTGATGAAAATCACCCCAAGGTCTCTTGAGTGTCAGGTCATGACTTGCATGAAACTACTCAGTTGATGTTTGATGTGATTTTTTTGGTAATCATAGGGAGGACTTACGTAGCTGGATGCGAAGTAGGTCTTAAAATCTTGAAGTTTCTAAGATGGGAGTTAAGGTGCACTTTGTTGTATGTTCGAACAAAAATCTAAAACTTTAGTGTTTTCCTTAAGTTTTGGCTTTACAATGTGCAATGAACCTTAGCACAAGCTATTTCTAAAAAAAATTAAAAAAAGCAGGGAAGATGGAAGGTTCCTGGATCTGCAACTAACTATGAACAGTGATCGTGGAGGTTCTGCTATGGACAACTTCCTTCAAATAGGATTCCACTTAACCAAGAAACCTATAGTATCATGAAATATGTGCTATCTTCCAAGGTCTGTAGATATTCTATCATCCATCCACCACATACATGCATGAATAAAGATAAAAAATTTAAAGCATCTTTAAGTTTCGGCCCAGACTAACTTTACAAGACCATTTACCAGCAGCAAATGGAAAAAAGTGTGGACTGGAAGACATCAACACAACAAAAATTTCTACAATCATAGAACAACATCTAACAAATCTATCTAAGAAATTAAAACTAAATGGAACAACATTAAATCTAACTAACACATTTAACAATGGGAGATTGAATCATGAAACATGTGGAGAACTCAGATAATGCACCAAGTCAATGTATTTTCATTAGAAATTTCTACAACATGTCATTACAACAACTCAACTCTCTTAAAATGAGAGGAGACCTCTCCATTTATAGTGTCCCAAAAGTAAAATGAATGACCAAAATTTAATCTCATTGTGTGGCCAAGATTTACTACAAATTAGGCTTCTACCTACCCCTCAATATATTACAATTTAAAATACAACTTTGTCTTTATCCCTATTTTGTCCTCTAGTGACAACACTGTAACACTTTTTCCTTTTGTTGATTGCCCTTTTGTTGTAGCTATTCCTTTAGAAGCTCTTTACTAATAATAGGGTTTCCTTCCTGCTTCTTCAAAGCTACATACTCTATGAACTTCAAAATTACTGGCTGGAGTTTGTCAACCTCCAAAATATTGGATCGCAACAATTGATAACTCCATTCCCTAGAGTTGTCCTCAAACCTTTTCCAATCTTCATCATACTTGGCAGTGTGGTCCTTGAACAGTTTTGACTGGGTGAAGGCATGGGTAGAAAAACTCATGAAATTTGTGGTTATTCCCGTTGACATCCCGCCCACCATCCCCTTTTGAAAGTGAGTATTTATTTTCTCTAGATCTATCTGCACCATGTGCATGTCATACCCCATCACCATCCTCAAATATCAGGCACAATCCGCTCTAATCTCTTTGACCCACTCAATATCTAGATCCACTTTGTCCAGCAATTTCTCCAACCTTTCTTTCTTGTTCTCAAAGTCCTGCCTCCATACATCCATTAGCCAATAATCGTCCTTCTTGAACACAAGCTCCTTTTCCCATATGGCGCTTGGCAGCTAGAGGATAGCCTCGATCTTTAGGTAGGTGGATTTATAGGTCACAAGGAAGTCGGTGAAAAGTTTCTTCATGCTTTCCAAAGACTATTGTAAGTCCAAAAACTTGTTGGCTGTTCGAACAGCCCGGCTGATACCCATATTTCCGATGTATAGAACCTACTAGAACCAGTTTTTTGTAGTTTTATCCAAGTTCTTTCTCTTTTCCAGCTTGTCAATTTTCTCTTTGGATAGTAGTTGGGGTAGAGCCGTGGATGTGGTGGGAATTTCTTCTGTTGAGGACCATTGTTGAATGTATTTCGTAAGGTCAGCTAGTTGTTCCTTTAGCTCCTCTTTTAAAACTTTATCTTGTTGTATCAAATGCACTACCATGGCAACAAATTCTTCAAGGTGCTCCATCTTCTGCTCTCTGGTATTTTTTCCCAAGTCAATGGTGGAGATATTATAGCTCACCCCTTCTTTTCCCACCATTGGTGTTGCTACCTATACAATTCAGGATATAGAAGCATCCATCGTTACCTTAGATCTAGTTTTGGGCTTCTTCTCTTTCTTGGTAGTGATTTGTTCCCGGGCTAAGATAGCCTCCAGTCTTGCTCTTGGATCCTTTGGGGCGGGAGTTTTCTTCTCAAGTTTCCTTTCCAACCATTCGGGCATAGCAGATTTTCCCTTAGGCAATTCATGATCACCCTCACCCTCCTTTGTTCGAATCTCCATTTCTTTATCTTCGGGAGACTTTTCTTCCATTTTAGTGTCTTCTCCATCTTCCTCATCAGATTCTTGGATGAACACAAGGTGTTTGATGGGAAGCTTAGTAGGCAATCACTCCTGAAGACCTTCTTCTTTCTCAGTCTCCATTCCTTCCCTTTCTTCATCTTGTTCATCCCTATCCACATGCTCCTCAGGCTATTCAATTTCGAGGCCTCTGTCAGCTTGAATCTCACCTTCAAGTTTTCCCTCTTCTATGTTATCTTCTTCTTTATGAGGCAGTGACACATCCTCCCGCTACTCCCCTATAGGGAATTCCACATTTTCTACTACCTTGTCATCCTTTTTCCCTTCTTCTCTGGGAGGTGACCTTTCTACCGCTTCCCCGATATCTTTCAATTTTTAGGCCATTTCCCCCTCGAAATCACCATCAAATTTTTGTACAATAATTTTTCCACCTAAATCCTCCTCTTCGTCCCCACTCTCAGAAGATCTTGTTTCTTCTTCTTCAGGGACCACCCTATCAATTTTCCAGTGTTCATACTCCAGGTGTTCATGATACTCATCTGCCTCTTCCTCCATTGCTTTTGAAGTTTCCATCTCCCGCTTCTCCCATTCTTCAAAGATTAGCATTGTGGCTTCCATTGCTAGTGGTCCCGACAGAGTTTTCGAGGGCAGAGCACTAGTGAGGACCTACGCCAAGGCAGCTTGGATGGTGGGATCCAATAATATTTGGGAAATCTCGAAGGGGACATTTTGGATGTGCCACAAGAAAGCCTCTAGTAATGCGAGTGTGGGCATTGGAATTGTCACTGCTACCAATGGAAGTGATGTAGTGGGTAACATGGAGGCAGAGGAAAGCAGAGAAGTTGCGGCAAAGGAGGAGTCAACCAATATCATGACCTTAGTTGGTGGAGACGAGGCCAGATGGACCGAGATGTCCACCATAGGTGGGGATGTGGCAATCATGGCTTTGGAAAGGGATGGAAGAGCGATGGAAATAGGAAGATCTAGAGGAGATTTTGGTTGATCTGCTTTCCCCTCTTCGTGAAGGGGATCCTCCTGAATTTTTGGCTATCTCGCGATGCTTCTCATTCATTTGTGCCTCTTCGAGGGTGAACCTTCTGAATCTTTTCTTGAATAAACGTTTGGATCTAGCGACTGCTTTTCCTCAGTCCCTTTCCTCTTCTTTGATCTTGTGATCGAAGGAGATTTGGATGTCCCTCCTATTGAGGTTGTAGCAGCAACATCTTTTGTAGCACTGGGCTCACTCTTGAGCCCCTCATATGTTAGGATAACCCCTTGCTACTTCAATTGGGCTACTTGTCTATTAACCCATTCTTTGGTATGAGCCTCAATTGGCTTGGTTATAATATCGAGGTCATTGACCTTTTTCTCATCCCAATCTATTACTGGTATCGACAAGTTAGCGACTGCATTGTACCTGGGGTCCATGACGGTGCTTTCATCTATGACTTGATCAGGTATAGGAAATAATTGTACTTTTTTTATGAAGTACGTAGTCATTCGCATATAATTCCTTGTGCGCACCTCCCTGTCATCCTAGAAATCTTTCCAAAAGTCCTCCACGTGATGCACATTGGCATACCCCGGTCCTAGTGCTTTCCTTACATGCCCATATGGGTCCATCCGTGGGCGAGCAATGTGTAAGTGAAAATGATACTCTACCAATTCCTTCTCATAATTCCTAATGCACTAGGAGGTTTGTAATGTATACATCCCTTGGTCGAAAGTTAAGGGATAAGGGATCCCTACCAAGTGCTTTCTGTCAAGGACTGAATGCACATGTTGCAACTGCTGGGAGAGCTCTAACAGTATGATCTATTCATTAGGGTACCAGGGTAGCTTATTCGGCCTCTCTGTGAAACCTTGGACACGAATATATGTGAATTTGGGGTATTAAATGAATAAGAAGGCGTAATGTTTCAAGAACGACCAAGCACTTTAAGAGACCCTCCTTTCAAAATACCCTCCAAGAAATCTGATGATATGACCGACGAAGGTGTCATTCACCCTGCATTATTCCTTCTTAAAATTCATGAACTAGAGTTGGGGATATCTATCATAGACCTTCAATGCTCGACTTGGTTCTTCATCAGGTGTCACGAACAATCCATTGTATTGCCTCTACTCGGCTAGTGAGTAAACAAGATAAGATTTCATGCAGAACTTGGAGGTCTTCTTGAAATTCATGAACTGTTCATGGAAGCAATCACCTATTATGCCTCCCCAATAGAATGAGACTTTTTTGGTGATGTCTTCATCCCCATGAAAAATATGCTCTATGAAATACACCATCCACTCCTGAAAATATGCAGTAGTGGGGAGGCCCATTAATTTGCTTAGCATGGTGACCAAATCATGGTAGTCTTCGTGAAAGTCACTGCGGAAGAGTTCTTGGGGAACCTTAGTAGCACTGCCCCTTTTTTCTTTTAGCCAATACTGGTTTACTAGCTTCTTGCAGCCAATCAATTCCTCATCCCATGTTTCTTTGCATTCTACTATGGTTGGCATCTCCATCTCCCCAAAGGTGGGGATGTGAAATTTTTTTGTAATTGCCTCACTCGACATATTAGTAAGGACATTTCCATCCTTGTCAACTATTGTTCATGTCTTTGGCTAATATTCCTGTAGGAAAGCCATGACCAATTCGGGGGCTACGAGGGATAGAAGGAAGCCTATAGCTTTAGCAATCCCACTTTTTTTGATCAATACTGCATTGGTTTTCTTAGGATGAACTCTGACCCTTTGCTTAAATTCATCAATATCGATGTGGCTGATATTGGTATCTATAATCTCCTTCTAGTCTGTAATGATTTTCAAATGTAAAGGCTCTCCCTGAAATTGGTACTTCATCTGGTCTTTGTCCTCCTTTCCATGAGAAGATTTTCTCGCTTTCTTCCCTTTGTCTTTCTCTGCAGTCGCCCCTGAGGGTCCTGCACTAGATTCCATATATCTGCAAACAGGGTATAGTGAGCATAACCAACCATGAAAATACAAACGTCAGTTATAATCCTATAAACAACATCCAATTAGAAGATATATCATTCATAAAATCACACTTTACTTCAAGACATTGTTAGTGATCTACTGGGAGAGTTTGGATAACCTGGGCTCAGAGGGTCGGACCTCCCTAGTAGAAAAGTTGTTTTGATGGGTGAACAGGGTAGGTCAATCCATGTGATTTCTCCCGACTTCAGATTTTGATCGTTTGAAAGGCTCATGCAGGAGAGGGTTAAATTTTAACATGTGGGTTGAGATTTCTTTTCAAATTGGAAGTCATTTGGATCACTTTGGGAGCACCCGAAGATGCAAGGCTGGAAAGCTGTCCGGGCTTCACCATTAGGAATGGCCAGAAGGAAATAGAGTCCTAGGGTCTAGGACCCATGAGGTCAAAGGACAACTAATATTTCCTGAGGTGTTCAGGCCTGAAGGGGTGAGAAGCTGTCGAGGTTTTTCCATTTAGAACGGCGGGCATTGGGTGGAAACCTGGTGGGAGTGGCCCAGTGGACCAGACCCGACATCGAGCTTGGCCATGAGATTTCTTTGCTAAGTTTAGGTGATCGAGAGAGCGGGCCCTGGACGTCGGAAGGACGAACCCACTTTCCCTTTTTTTCTGGCTAAGATGGGACAAAATCCTAGTGGACAGATCCCAGCAAGGGCAAGGACACCTAAGTTCATCATTTTCAGGTTTCGAGGCTAATGGAGGGTCGGGACTTGGGAGGTGGAAGGACATCGCCAGATGGTTGCTCTAAATAGTGAACTTGCCATGGAAATCTGAGGATGAAATTGTGCGTACCGGGGCCTGGGGGCATGATGGATAGTTCAATTTTGTTCGACTAACTCCAGCGGTGAAAGGAGAGGTGGGTCTCGAAGGGAAAAAAGATGGGACCTGCACTTCGTTTGGAATGGCGTGAGCGACGCAGAGTCCCGAGCATGGTGTCCCACAAGAATAGGCTTGGAACCTTAGGTGGAGGCCAAGTTTACAATGTTAAGTCCATCGATGATCTGTCGACGAAGGTCCGAGGTCACGGGCCAGAAAGGGCATCTCTCCGTTTGGAACTTGGATGTTCGTTTGCTATGTTTTAACGGCAACATGATGGCATTGGTCCGATGGGCACGAATGCCCTACATGAAGAATAGCACTGATGTGGTGAAGTTCCAGTCGTGGATTAAATGATATTCAAGAGATTTTCTCAAAATTCCATCATGTGGGTTTTTTAGGTTTGGTCTTCCTTTATCAATTTAATATTTTTTTGTCTGCATTTATTAAGTGTTTCAACACAAAATCACCGAAAACACAAAGGAAGGGCAGAAAACAAACCTACCTCATGATCCCAGTGAAAACGGTAACTGAATCCTCAAGGAATTGGCAAACGAAAGCACCAAGCGATGAAGGCAAGTGACCTCTTTGAATTTGCTCTAAACTCCTCTGGCCAACCTAACATATGAAAATGACAGGTTGTACTAGATATTTATACCCTTAATTGGCATTTAACACACCCATTAATGCCTGTATAGAAGATAGGAGGGTTGGTGAGTTCAAAATATTGGACAGCGACGGGAGGTCTGAGGCTCAGGGGTCAGAAGGACGTCACCAGATGGCCGCTTCAATGTCATTTCCAAGACCATCTGTGAAAGGGAGTTTGGGACCCGGGGGACAGAGTGCTGAAATAGGTCGGTTGTTTGAAATGGCGAAGACAACATGGAGTTCTGAGGATGGAAGTTCGAAGAGACGGGCCCGGATGGGACAAAGGAAATTGATTTTCAACGTAAGTTTAAACAAGGTGGTAAACAAGGAGCTAGGTCCCGGGGTTCGGGAAGATGAAAGTCTTTCGCCATTCAAAATGAAAAAACACCTGATGGAAACCTAGCAAGGGAAACCTGGCAGGGCAGGCCTGCCAAGCCTTAAGGCCACTGGCAGAAGCAAACTACCAAGGAAACTCTGCAAGGGACCAAGGCTCAGTGAAATTGGAGTGGAATGAAACACGATCAAACTAGGATGAGAATTTGGAAGCACGTTGACCATTTAGGACACCAGAATGGGGGCACACAAACTGAGGCAACGAGAAAATGACCCAGCAAGGCAAAGAAAAGAGAGGGTCCCCGTCCCGAATGGGGTGTGTGTGCTAAGGGAACAACACATGGTCTTTCATTTCAAATTTAGCAGCAAGTTGGGATTTCAGTTCTAAAATCACAACTTTCCCTTTACCAATAAATAACATATCATCAACATATAATGCAATAAATAGGAAATGATCACCATTACTTCTATAATAAACACAATGATTTGATTTAGAATGCTCAAATCCCAAACTCAACACATATGTATCAAATCTTAGGACTCTATTTTAGGCTATACAAATATTTCTTTAATTTACAAACCAATTCACTTTTACCTTTCACCATGTAGTGCACTAGTTGTGTCATCTTTAAATATCCTCCTCCAAGTCACCATGAAGGAAAGTAGATTTCACATCCATTTTCTCAACCTCTAAATCATAAGTAGAAACAATAGAAAGAAAAAATATAATGGATGTCATTTTCACAATAGGAGAAATTATCTCACCATAATCAACACCCTCAACTTGAGAGTAACCTTTTTGTAACCAACCTTGCTTTATACTTCTCAATACTTCCATCTGAACCAATATTTTTCTTGAACACCCATTGGAAACCAATAGGTTTTCTTCCTTCAAGCAATGGTACAAGATCACATGTATCATTCTTTTTAAAAGCTACCATTTTGTCATCCATAGCAATCTTCCAGGATTCTACATCATTCATACCTAATACCTCTTATACTGATCTAGTTTCATCCATGTTAGTATTCAAAGAAAAAACACATATCTGATCATTAGGTGAATACCTTTTAGGTGGTTGTCGATGCCTTATAGACCTACAAACCAGTCGAATTGGAGGTTCTTCCTCCTCTTCTAAATATTTAGAGCTAGATGATCTCTCCTCAACTTCTTGTCTACCTATGCTCCTTGATTCAACTTTCTCAAGTGTAGAAGCAAATTGAATCACATCTTCATGTATACATTGTTTTCTCTACAATGTAATAGAAGAAGGCTTAGTTTCTCTAAAAATAACACTTGTACTATGTATTACCTTTTGTGCAATAGGATCCCAAAGCTTGTATCCTTTCACACCATAACTATATTAGATGAGCATACATTTCATAGACTTGTCTTCCATCTTTGTTCAATTCTCCTTTGGCACATGTGCCTATGCCTCAAACAAAAGCTCTAAGATGTCTTAATGAAGGCTTGTGGCCCAACCCTACCTCTATAGGTGTCTTATCAACAAGACCTGATGTAGGAGACTTGTTAATCAAGTAACAAGTAGTGGCAACAACTTTTTCCCAAAACATTTGTTCTAGACCAACACCACTCAACATAATCCTAGCCTTCTCCATTAGTGTCCTGTTCATTCTTTCTGCAACTCCATTTTACTATGGATAATATGGATTTTTAGTTTTTCTATGAATACTACAATACTTATAGAATCTGTCAAAATCATTAGAGAAAAATTGAATACCATTTTAAGTCCTCAAACATTTTATTTTCTTTCCAGTCTGCAACTCAACCATTTCTTTAAATTCTTTAAATCAACTAAAAACTTTAGATTTACTCTTTAGAAAGTATACCCATGTCCTTCTACTATAATCATTAATAAATGAAACATAATATGTGGATTTACCAATTGAAGGAACATCTACAAGACCAAACACATCATAATGAATAATATCCAATACACCACAAGATTTATGAGAACTCGAGTAAAATTAAACATGGTTATGTTTTACATAAATGCAATGCTCACATAATCAAATTCAAGATTAAAATCACATAACCCTTCAAAAAAAAAATATTTTTTGAGGTCTTTAGACCCTTTTCTCCAATGTGGCCAAGTCTTTGGTGCCATAATATTATTTTCTCTGCAAGTAACTTTGATTCAAAAGAAAGAGCAGCCTTGGGTACCCAAAAGCCATGACCATCTACTGAAGGTGAAACCCTCACCTCTTCCATATATTTTCTTTTCACATAAGTACTATTACACTCAATGGTGAATGCATCAAGCTAAAACCTAGGAAAATGGTTGTTTGTATGTGATGTTTTAGGACACATAACCACCAATTTTCTACAAGTTTCACTTAAGGAAACCCTAGAGATATCAATCCAAGGATAGAATGAGGGAAAGATATCTGCAATAAGGTGTCCTAGGGTGTCATTAAATATTAAAGAGGGGTTCACCAAAAAGCTAGGGTTAGGAAATACAAGAAATGTAATTGAAATGCAAGACTTAAACAAATGACCTAGATTATGAAACTAAAATGTAGAATAAAAGACTGAGAAAATACAGAGGTGCACTTGGAAACTAAAGAGGATTGAATGAGGGTTTGAAATATTGGAAATACTACTTTTTGATGCACACTAGGAATCATACACCAGGTTGGGTGATTTAGTCCCAGATTAGGGTTTTTGTGCAGAAACAAGAATTTGGTAGTGACAAGTTTGAATACTTTGAAACTCGCAGAAAGAGCTATACCAAGACTCATACACCACAAGTGGTGTATCAGTCTCGTTCTACTTTTTTGGAAATTTAAGATGTGATTCTATTCTCCTATCTTTGCTCTTGCTTCTAAACCTAATTTCTAGATTTGAACCTATTGAAAGACCTACACAATAGAATATTATGTTGATTTGATTATGGGGTTTTTTCCTGTTGGAAGAATTAAGAAGAATGATCATCTCTATAGTTTTGTGTTGTCATTGATGTCACCATGTTGTGATTGCAAGCTTAAGTCACAGTGCTTGATCCGGTATTTTGGTCTGGTGTCTGGACCGATATTCAAGCTACACTCTTCGGTATTCTAGTCCGCAATCCTCCATAGTTGGTATTTGATGCTTGCAGCTTTGGGAAATAGTTTAGGATTGTTGAAAGCATGTATGTTCAAAATCTCTTGTGCTCTAGTGCTCGTACAGTGTATTGACATTATTTTATTGATTACTTTTTTCAATTAAGTCTATTTTTGGCCAACTTCTTGAATTAGTCATGATATGATGAATTAATTTTGTTATGCGGATATATGTGTGACCTATCCTAGGTCTATGCCAACATGATGTAGTGTATTAAGCATGTGAATTTCAATTTGGAAGATTTTGTGAATCCTTGAAGCCAATAGGTTGGTATTTTTGGTAAGCAAGGAAATGCATCTAATTAGGCTAACCTAATTGATGCTTGCGGATAGATCGACTATATATATGTGTTGAATAGTTTTTGAAGAGTGTGTAATCAATGAAGTAGTAGTGAATGCGAAAGTAAAGAAGAGAAAAAATTATGAAGTGTGTTAAGTCAGTCTATTGAGCATCACCAAAACTACGTCAACACTTGTTAGGTGCACTCTTTTCAGTTCATTTTGGTTTTGAAGTCCAGTTTTTTTTGTAAATCTTTTTGTAGGAAGTGAGCCTCCTTGTAAGCAGTGATATTTTGTATCTGAACCATGAGTCCTTTTAGGGAAGTGAGCCCTTGGCAATGAGCCTTATACATTTGGTTTTGGAACTACTTTATATTGTGAGGTAATCCTCACTGTGGTTTTTCCCTCATTTGGTTTTCCATGTAAAATCTAGTGTTTAGTGTGTTGATTTTACTTTTTGCTTTCTACATTTCATGTTCATACTTAATAATACAATAATGTGGTTGTGGAATTGATAAGTGTTGAAGTTTTAAGTTTGAATTTTTGTGACAACTGATTCACCCCCCTCTCAGTTGTCATGTGTCTTTTAACAATTGGTATCAGAGATTTGGTTCCTTGGTGTAGAGCTTAACTACTTGAGGAAGATCCTAAAGGTTGATCAGATGGATGGTAAAGAAGAACTCTGGACTACACTTTAGGATCTTGACAAAGTTGAAAATGAAAATAGAGACTTGAAATAAAATATAGATGAGGCTAATGAATGTGTCCGGAAGTTGAAAGAACTATTAAAGAAATTCAAGGAAAGACACAAAGAAGTGAGTGAGCAGCTAAAATAAGAGATCATTGGACTGAAAGTGCTTGTAGAAGAAAATAAGAGAATTGAAGAATGTCTAAATACAATGGTGTAGAATAAGTCTAATGAATGCTCTAAACTTGAATAGGAGGTAGTAAACTTGAGATTAGAACTAGAGAAGGAAAAACTATGTGAGAACAATTTCAGATCTAGCTCCAACAAGCTTGAAGAACTGCTTGCAGGACAGAAACCAAGTAAAGAGAAAGGTGGCATGGGAAATGATGCAAGTGAAAGTTATAATAAAAATCAAATGACTCAGGGAAAAGGGAAGAAGGAAAGAAAGTTTGTAAGGAGATCGCCTGTGAGTTGGCCTAACACACAAAGGTATCCCTCTTTCAATGGTATTTATTTTTCTTGTAATAAATATGGTCACAAGGGAAAAAAATGTAGGAGCAGGGTGAATCAGTTTCTTGGACAATGTTTTGAATGTAAGAAATTTGGACATAAAGTTAATAAATGCATATCTCAAGTGAGAATGACCAGTCAAGTAATGATGAATAGATTTAATGGAGGAAAGATGAATAAAGGGTATGTGTAGGATCATCATGGAAAAAACAAGCCCTTAAGTGGTGAAAAATTAAGAAAAATCAGAGTTAAGCAACTTGGCGTAAAAATTTGAATAAGTTATCTATATTATTTAAAAAATATGTAAGAATAGAATTTGTAGAAAATTGAATGTAGTTTGTAAACTACTAGGTTTATTTTTTTTAAAATATTTGGTGAAAATTTGAAATTTCAATGCAAGTACTTAAATTTCAGGGAAAAAATAAGTAGGTGTTTGTTTGACCACCCTAACCATAATAAAATGATAATATTTTTTTATAAAGTTTTAGATATAAGTAGAGGACTCATGTCTTGATGTGATGCATATGTTTTTGAAATTTTTTCCAAGTAAATAATTAAATATGAATTTTTACTACAACTTTTAAAAAATATAAAATTGTATGTTTGACCACCTTAACTTGGTCAAAACTTCATGAAATTCAATTTTTTTTTAATCCTATAGTATGCAAAGCATAGAATGTGACACATGTTTTGAATCCAAAAAATGTGATACCATTTGAAAGCTATAAATGTTTTTCAGTTAGCCTATCAATCAGGACTTTAGTCATAATTCAAATAGAAAATGAATAATAATTATTTATTAAATTCAAAGTAAAGCATAATTTATATTGGTGGAAAGCTGAGAATCTCCTTTAAAAACCATTTTCATTTCATCAATTTTGGGTAAAAAAAAATTGTCAACCACATACCCTACAAATACCCTTCATATCGCCACTTTTTGGCCCATCATGATCCTGCACATACCCTCAATCCTTTAATGGCTATTGCTATACCTATAACAAATTTGGACACAAAGAAAATCAATGTAGATTGAGAAGTAATGCAGGTCAAACTAATCAGAAAGGTGTAGTTTTCTATAATTGTAACAAACTTGGACATATCTCAAAGGTTTGTAGAAGTAAGAAGGGAAAGGAGTCTACTCCATTAGAGAAGAATGAACCGATAAATAAGATCAAAAAAGAAGAGATGAAACAAGAGATGAATAGATATGGAAGAAGAAAGAGGAAGAAGAACTTGAAACTACTGATATGTTTGTGCCCTCATCCAGTACGGACAACTCCTCTGGGAATTAGACCTACCATGGTCTTAGGGGGAGCTTTATCAGAAAATTGGAAAACCCCCTAGATGAATGGCGTGTCAGAGGCTGGAACGAGGATCGAATGTGAAGAATTAATAATCAGAGGTTTTGGAAAAGGAACCATAAGAAAACATGTTGACATGATAATTTGCAGATCGAATTAGGGTTTTCTGCATTGAGAAGAATGTTTTTAGCAGCTTTTTGATGTCTGCCACATTTAATGTGTTTTAGGGAAAATCGATGGTGTATAAGATAAAATTTGTAAGCCTTTTTTATTAGTTGAGCATTTGAAGAGTTTGAAAAGTGACTTGGAGTGATCTCGAAGTGATCTGAAGCATTTATGAATAAATTTGAAGAAATTATTATAGATATTCAAAAATTATTTCTCAGTCTATGAAGGAAAAAGAGAAGAAGACTTGATTGAATATTAACGAATTAAGCATGACAATGGATAGAGGATTGAGTGGTGATATTCTATTGAAGCTAAAAGGAGTTGAATTGGAAGAATTTGATCATAGGAAGATGAAAGAAATGGAACTAGGGCTGAAGGAAAATGAATTACAGAGAATAAAAACCCTAGGTATGGATTTGTGGGGATATTTTTTGTGGTTTGCTGATAAAGAGTTCATTTTTTCTTGTTGAATCATTTCAAGAATGGCAACATTGTACTGGAAAAACCCTACCTAATCACAAAGGAAGTGATCAAAGCAATTAATGGCTTATGCAGTATTGGGGCTCTCCCTGGAAAGAAATCTGTGAAATACAAAGATGTGGAGGAACTTAGTGGCATTAATAAAGATCCTTGAGCTCTATTGATAAACACACTTGCAAATTTGGCTATAAGGTATTTTTTGTATGACATTTCTTACAAAATATATTTCAGAAATCATGAATGTTCGACTTCAGCTATTGTGGTATATATTGCACATATGATGGTTAAGGAAAATAGGTAGTTCGATTTGTGTAGCCTATTACTTGAAAATCTATCTAAAAATACCTGAATTTCATTGGTTGAAGGTTATCCCTTTCGATTTGGATCTTTGCTTGTGTGCTTGACCTTTTAATTTTTAAACTCCCTATCGAGAAGAGAAAGTGTAGTGTGGGAATCTAGTATTCCTATTGGGAAAAGTGTACAGATACTTGGAATTGTTGGTGGATAATGTAAGTGATTGCAGATCATATTTCACATCCTTAAGAACAAATCTATGCTCTGGTATGTCAATATTGAGTCAACTTGAAGTGGGTTCATCCTCCGGTAAGAGAGAGTTGGAAGTTATCATTGGTGAGTCTCCTCTGGAACTGAAAAAGAGGAAAACTATTGTAACGGGTGTCCCAAAAGAGAAGAATGAAAAATAATTTCTATCTGGATCTGATACAGAGGATATACGGATGTTACTTGATAAGAGTGAGATGAAGAAGATTGGTGAAATGTGGAATGAGTGCTCTACAGTTAAGAAACTTAAAAATGATGATGTGTTGGTTGATTATTTGTTGAATAAAGGTGTTTCAATTTTAGATGTGTCATATTCTTTACTAGATGATCTTGTAGAGATTGTTGAAGAGAGAACATTATTGGAAGGACCTAAAGGACATAAGTTCAAAGATATGATTGAAAGAAGATGTAACAAAGCAAAGAAAGTACTATCTAAACATATGAATGAGACAAAATAATGCATCAGAGAAATATCTAGCATTTACAAGAATTATCTCCAGTGGCCAGTAGTTGTTGATAATTTCAGAAGCAGGATTGAAGCTATTGAGGTTGAGATGAATAGTATTGGAACAAACTTTGATTTCTTCAAAGAAAGGGATGGAAAATAGAGAATAAGAGTTGGAGAACTATAGGTAGAATTGCTGACTACTCAAAGGAAAATAGAAGCTATGGTTAGAACCTTCTGGTTGGTTAAGGAATTTTTTGAGGTCTGGTTAGATCATCTCTTTGGAATCCTCTCTGATGCTGAAAATTGTGAACAATTGTGTCTGTCTTCTGATCATACATCCTCCTTTACAAAATTATATTTGTTGGAAGGTATGAGTGCAAGAATGAATTTGGTTGTGCTTGCATGGAAAAGAGTTCTTTCAATCTTAAGAGAGAGGTATAAGAAAATATTTCATGTACAAAGTGTCATTCTTGTCTAAATGTTTGAAATGGGAAGATGTAATTTTTGTGCATATACATATGTTTACACCGTACCTTTTTAGTCACCCTTTTCCATTGATGTCAAAGGGGGAGAGATTTACGAAAAGAGTTAGAGTATAAAGATACAATGGAGAGAGCTATGATAATGTTGTGTTTTTTTAAAAAAAATTGACACATGTTGCCATCAATGACAAAGGGGGAGATTGTTGGAAGAATGAAGAAGAATGATCATCTCTATAGTTTTGTGTTGTCATTGATCTCACCATGTTGTGATTGCAAGCTTAAGTCATAGTGCTTGATCCAGTATTTTGTTCTGGTATCTGGACCCGTATTCAAGTTGCACTATCTGGTATTCTGGTCTGCAATCCTTCACAGTTGGTAGTTGATGCTTGCGGTTTTGGGAAATAGTTTAGGATTGTTGAAATCATGTATGTTCAAAATCTCTTGTGCTCTGGTGCTCATATGGTGTATTGGCATTATTCTGTTGATTACTTTCTGTAATTAAGTCTATTTTTGGCCGACTTCTTGGATTAGTCATGACATGATGAATTAATTTTGTTATGTGGATATATGTGCGACCTATCTTAGGTCTATTCTGACATGATCTAGCATATTAAGCATGTGTGAATTTCTATTTGGAATATTTTGTGAATGCTTGAAGTTGATAGGTTGGTATTTTTGGTAAACAAGGAAATGCATCTAATTAGGCTGACCTAACTGATGCTTGCAGATAGATTGAGTATATATATGTGTTGAACAATTTTTGAAGAAAGTGTGTGTAATTCATGAAGCAATAGTGAATGTGAAAGTAAAGAAGAGAAAAAATGATGAAGTGTGTTAAGTTAGTCTATTGAGCATCATTAGAACTGCATGAGCACTTGATAGGTGCACTCTTTTCAGTTCATTTTGGTTGTGAAGCCCAATTTTGTTTTGTAAATCTTTTTATAGGCAATGAGCCTCCTTGTAAGTACTGAGCTTTTGTATCCAGACAGTGATTCCTTTTAGGGCAGTGGGCCCTTGGTAGTGAGCCTTATACATTCGTTTTGGATCTACTTTATATTGTGAGTTAATCCTCACCATGGTTTTTCCCTCATTGGGTTTTCCACATAAAATCTGGTGTTCAGTGTGTTTATTTTACTTTCTTATTTCTACATTTCATGTTCATACTTAATAACAGAATAGTGTGGTTGTGGAATTGATAAGTGTTGAAGTTTTAAGTTTGAATTTTTTGACAACTGATTCACCCCCCCTCTCAGTTGTCCTATGCCTTTTAACATTGCCTTGGTCAAACCCAGTAATTAAACCTTGATAGAAATGATAGATTTTGAAATTAAATGTGCATGCAAGCCCTAATATTAGGTGCACCTAAGATTAGGAAGTCTAAAATGCAATGAAACCCTATTCTAATTAATGTGCTAGAATAAGATGCATGAATGAACATAGAGATGATGACTCACTTTGGGAGATCTCTAATCACCCTAATAAGTCACAGTAATGCATTTGCCTTCCTTTAGGCTGAAAGTAGAATGATAATGGAGGACGGAATCACTTAGGAAACAAGTCATTAGGATTAGCTCAATGGTTAGTTGCATCTCCCCAACCTAGAATCCATCATGATTCACCATAGGAAAACATCATCAATCCTTGATAATGCTAGGTCCTGAATGAAATTGAGCTTGAAGACCTACAAAAACACTATTATGCTGCTCCATGACTTCAACTTTGCTTGAAACTTTCTCTTGTCATGTATGTTGTATGTGTGCCTACATATATGTAAGATTGTATCTACACATGTACATGTATTCTTGTATGTATGTAAGTATGTGTATATTTATGTATGTCTTTAGAGGGAGGGAGAATTTTAAGAGAGAGGGAGAGAGAGAGTTGTCTAGGTAGGGTGGGAGGGAGAGAGGGAGAGAGAGAGAGGTAGTGAGAGAGAATATGGAGAGAGGGAGAGGGGGTGGAAATTAGAGTTTAAGAGAGAGGGAGTGGGAGAGAAGGGGTTAGAGTGAGAGGTACTTCACTAGGTAGGGTGGGAGGGATAGAGGGAGAGAGAGAGAGATATAGGGGTGGGAGAGAGAATTGAGAGAGGGATAGAGAGAGGAGGGGGAGAGAGAGAGAGATGGAGAGAAAGAGAGAGTTATGTATGTAGGTTGCCAAAGGGAGAGACTTGAGAGTGTGAGGGGGGGTGAGTGGGAGATACTTTAGATATACGTAGTGAGAGGGAGTGTGAGTGGGAGACCTAAGAGAGGGAGAGGTTGTGGGAGGGAGTGACCTAAGAAAGGGAGAGATAGAGGGGGTGGAGTGAGAGGGACTTATCTAGGTAGGGTGGGAGGAATAGATAGAGAGAGAGAGAGTTGCCTAGGTAGGTTGCTAGAGGAAGAGACCTAAGAGAGAGGGGGTGGGAGGGAGAGACCTGAGAGAGAGGGAGAGAGAGGGAGTGGGAGAGAGTGGGAGGGATATAGAGAGAGAGAGAGAGATAGAGGGAGCGAGAGAGGGTGGTAAGGATTGATTGAGTGAGAGGTATGTAGAAAGAGGGAGAGGGTAGATAGAGACAATTAGAGAGGGTAGGAGAGAGGGAGGGAGGGAGAGGTGAGATATATAGATAGAGAGAAATGGATAGGGGTTGAGGGTATAGAGTTTAGGGATCAGGGTGGAGAACCTATAGGGTTAATGGTTTAGGGTATTAGGGTTTAAGGGTTGAGGGTTGAGGGATTACAGTTGAGCGTAGATGGTATTGGGTTGAGGGTATAGGGTAGAGGGTTTAAAGGTTAGGGTTAAAGGGTTTAGGGTTGAGGGTTTAGGGTTGAGGGTTTAGGGTTGAGGGTGGAGGGTTTAGGGTATAGGTTTGAGGGTATATGGTTGAAGGATTAGGTTGAGGGTCCAATGTAAATTGTAGACGTTATAGGGGTTGAGGGTTTAGGGTTTAAGGATTGAGGGTTCAGGGATTAAGGGTTGGGGGTTGAGAATTTAGGGTTGAGGGTTGAGGTTTGAGGGTTTAAGGTTGAGGGTAGAGGATTTAGGGTATAGGGTTGAGGGATTAGGGTTTAGAGTCTAATGTATAGGGTAGAGGGTACAGGGGTTGAGGGATTAGGGTTTAAGGGTTGAGGGTTGAGGGTAGAGGGTTAAGGGTAGAGTTTTTAAGGGTTGAGGGATTAGGGTAGATATTTTTCTTAGATTTAAGGGTTTAAGGGTTGAGGGATTAGGTTTGGGGGTAGAGGGCATTGGGTTGAGGGTAGAGGGTAAATGGTAAAGGATTTAAGGGTTTAGGATTTATGGTTTAAGGGTTTTAGGTTTGAGGGTATATGGTTGAAGGATTAGGTTGAGGGTCCAATGTAAAGAGTAGAGGGTATAGGGGTTTAGGGTTTAGGGTTTAAGGATTGAGGGTTCAGAGATTAAGGGTTGAGGGTTGAGGTTTTAATGTATAAGGTAGAGGGTAGAGGGTAGATGGTTTAATGGTTTAGGGTTTAAGGGTTGAAGGTTGAGGGTTTAAGGTTAAGGGTAGAGGATTGAGGGTGTAAGGTTTAGGGATTAGGGTTGAGGGTCGAATGTATAGGGTAAAGGGCATAGGGGCTGAGGGATTAGAGTTTAATGGTTGAGGTTTGAGGGTTTAAGGGTTGAGGGATTAAGGGATGAGGGTTTAGGGATTAGGGTAGAGAGTTTTCTTGGATTTAAGTGTTTAAGGGTTGAGGGGTTAGGGTTGAGGGATTAGGGTTGAGGGTAGAGGGTATTGGGTAGAGGGTAGAGGGTTTAAGGGTTGAGGGTTGAGGGTTTAAGGGTTTAAGGTTTGAGGGTTTAGGTTTGAGGGATTAGGGTAGAGAGGGAGGGATGGATGGATAGAGAGATGGAGGGAGAAGTGAGATATAAATAAGGAGAGAAGGGGAGAGTGGGACATAGATATATGAGGATTAAGGATCCAATGTATAGAGTAGAGGGTTAAGAATTGAGGGTATAGGGTTGATGACCTATAGGGTTGAGGGATTATGGTATTGGGTTGAGGGTATAGGGTTGAGGGATTAGGGTTGAGGGTACATATGGTTAAAGGATTGGGGTTGAGAGTCCAATGTATAGGGTAGAGGGTATCAGGCTGAGTGGTTTAGGGTTTGGAGGGTTGGAGGATTGAGGGATTAAGGGTTGAGGGCTGAGAATTGAGGGTCAAGGATTTAATGTATAGGGTAGAGGGTAGAGGGTAGAGGGTAAAGGGTTAAGGGTTTAAGGGTTAAGGGTTAAGGGTTTAAGGTTGAGGGTAGATGATTGAGGGTATAAGGTTGAGGGATTAGGGTTGAGGGTCCAATGTATAGGGTAGAGGGTATAGGGGCTGAGGGATT
>VDFB02281492.1:1054978057-1054999448 GCA_007258455.2 Sequoia sempervirens | reverse complement strand
TTGAAAAGATCTGTAAAAGTTTTACATTATTGTCCTCTCAAGATTAGTGTAGGAAGTTGTTTTGCTACCTTAGCTTCCTTACAGTTATGAATCTATTTTCATCCAATTTTTCTAGTTCCTCTGTCCTTTATGATGAATAATTATCATTATCCAACTACAAGGTTAGTGTGGTAGATAGGTTTGGGATTATAAATTTCATTGGAACTACCACATCAATTACATATACCAATTGAAATGGTGTAAAATTAGTGGTCCTCTTATAAGATGTATAGTAGGACTAAAGTATTTCAGGTATCTTAATGTCCCAATCTATCATATTTCATCTTTGAACACGGGCAATTGCTGGTCCTAATTATCTTATTTAGATTTCACTTGCTCGGCTTTTGATGGTATGGTAGCCTTTATTATGTGCCGCTTTGATCTTCGTGACCCGCGTTTCCACCGGGAGTTTAACAGCGTTCAATCACTCTCGTCGCACGAACCCAGATCTGGGGTGGAAAGAGAGCTCTCGGCAGTAGGGACATTGTGTGGGATTTATCTGGTATAGTCCCTAGTAGGTTCTATCTCTAGAAAATTTGTTAATTATTCAACTCCTATTATGATGAACCTTTCTTTCAAGTTTCTAGCAGGAGGGTCGATTGGTCCTATAAATTCTATCACCCATTTTTAAAATGGGATTTGAGATAAGAATAGTTTCAATGGCATCTCATCTCTTTTGGTAGGTATCCCCACCCTTTGACATATATCACGGTTTCTTGTATAATCTTTGGCATCTTTGTAAAGGATTAGCCACCATGGTCCTACTAGTTCAACCCTTTTTGTTATTATTTCACCAAAATTATGTCCCCCTATTATTCCTTCATGTGTTTCTTTCAAGATAGATTCTCTTTCATGTTCAAATATAACTCTTATGATGATTTCATCTCTCCCTATGTGGTGTAACACTCCTATTAATGTGTATGGTAGTGACTTCCGCACAAGAGATTTTTTATCCTACGGAAAGAGATATTTTTGGTAAATTCTCCCTTAGATAGGAGTATAGAAATTTCATGTAGTTCCTGTAGTACCGTATTTAGTTTAAACATGTGTGTGCTTGGTAGATCTTTTGGCTAATCTTTTGGTTCCTCCCCTATTTCTATCATTTATAAGTAATCCAATCCTTGATTGTTTCTTGAGTTTGACCATTATCTTAAAATAAAATTCTTGGAATAGGAGTAACTACTAGCATATCCTTCCTTGTATAATAGGCTTATTGAGTAAGTACTCTAATGGTTCATTATCTGTGAGGAATACAAATGGTATTGACAATAAATAGTGTCTACTTTTTTGTACTACATAAACCATTGCTAGGTCTTCTCTCTCAATAGTGGTGTAGTTATTATTTTCCTTAGATAGTTTTCTACTTGCAAAGTCTATGGGGTGATCTTTATTTCCTTTGGGTTGACCTAATACTACTCCTATGGCCACTCTTGATGAATCTACATGTACATGAAATGATGTGTTCCAATATGGGAAGATTAGTATTAGTGCTTGCACAATTTTATTCTTTCATGTACTAAATTATTTTTGACATTCCTCATTCCATTCAATACTTCTACCAAATTTATTTTTCAGTAGTTATTCCATAGGTGCAGCTATTCCAACATATCCTTTTTTGAATTTGTGATGCTATCTAGTATATACTATAATTTTTTTACTTCTAAATGTGTTTTTGGTGGTGGTAATTTCATGATTAAAGTAACCTTCATAGGGTCTACCATCAAACCTTCCTTGCATATGATATGTCCTAATAATTTTCTATATGGTACCACAAACATACACTTCTTCAAATTCAATGTAATCTACATGCTTCAACACCTATTGAGCATCATACTTGGTACTTGTATGTGATCCTTGACCAAAAAATATTCTATCCAATTGTCTAAATACACCTCCAAAAAGTCATGTATAAATTCTTTAAAATAATTTATCATTATCTTATTGAATACCATAGGTGCATCATTTAAAGCAAATGGCACTACTATGTACATGTACAATCCCCATTATTTCACAAATGTTGTTTTTGGTTGGTCTTCCTCACTTATTCTTACTTGGTGATATCTTGAAAATCCTTTAGTAAAAGAGTATATTTCTCTTCCTAGTATTGATTCCAAAATTTATTCTATGAATGGTGTAGGAAAAGGGTCATGGCATGCAGGATTTTTTCAATTCTCTAAACTCAACGAAAATCATTATTTCACTTTTTTTCTTATTTTAAATTACTATATGGCTAATCCACTTTGCATCTTCTATTAGTTTGATTATTCTGGCTTCTAAATTTTTGTCTAGTTCTACTTTGACTTTTTTCTTCATATTGGGTTTTAGGCGGTATGGTCTTTTCCATACCAGTTTAACTCCTTTCAACTATATCTTCATGACCCTACTTCCTCCTTTATGAATTTTAGCTCTATAAATTTCCTAGGGAATATTTCTTCAAATTCATATAGCATCTCTATAACTTTTTCCACTAATTTATCATCCCAATAATCTCCTATTTAAACAGTCAGTTTAGGATCTCCTTCTCTAGCAGTGCTTTCTTATTTTAGTTTGGTTTGTTGATTATAATAATTTTGTTTGGAATCTATTGGAGATTATAATTCTCTTTCCCCTTGTTGAACTTTCATATCTATATTGTGGGAATCCTCATCATTTTTTTTTGTTAGGCAACATATTTTCTCTAGTAATGTAGTTTGTTTATTGAGCCATTCCACATGTCTTTGTATGCCTTCTAAGTATGGAGGTGATGTAGAGGTTTGCAGTACAACCATTTCTTGAATTTCCTCTATTTTGAATATTATCTCCTTAATTTTTATTAATGTGGTATGTATATATGTGTGTTTTCATTGTAAAATGAGGTGTGGAAAAATTTGTTTATTAGTTCTGTTTAGTTGTTGGTTTCTCCTCTTTCTGAGCTTGGTTGTTGTACCAAGTCTGTGCTATAGATGTTAATGTACAATAAAACAATTGGATATATATGCATTTATCATACTCATTTCGATATTTCCATGTATTAGTATAAATGTTGAGATGTTCCTCTAGTGAAATCTATCCATTATACTTAGGTATGTCCTTATATTCCCCTTCTTGTAGTAGATACCTTGTCTTAATTAAGATTTTGAATATTTCTCATTGTGTAAATTTTTCTTTTTGTGCTTATTACCAACATGTGTCATTACAAGTGAGTGTATGCTTTAATATGTCTAGTCTCCTTTCCTTACCTTGCATTTTCTTTTCTATGTGATAAATGAT
This sequence comes from Sequoia sempervirens, assembly GCA_007258455.2. Taxonomy (NCBI): domain Eukaryota; kingdom Viridiplantae; phylum Streptophyta; class Pinopsida; order Cupressales; family Cupressaceae; genus Sequoia; species Sequoia sempervirens. The sequence continues at coordinate 1,054,996,160 of VDFB02281492.1, read as the reverse complement.
AGTAGGTCTCCAATCCTTGAGTATTTGGGAAACTTGATGTGTGAAATACCCCATGAAACGTGATTTATATAGAGATATTTCTAGGATGTAACTTCTATTGTGTCTTATGCCTTGTTGCACAATTGTTTTGTAGTTCGTTATGTGAAAGTGTGGTAGAATGCGAAGGATTATTTAATCAAGTCCTAATCATACATATGCTACAAAATCTCGTAATTATCTAGGAACGGAGTTTCAATTACTCCTACATTCATGTGTGTCTAACAAATCCTCATTATTGGTGTTATATGTGGTGCTTTCAATTTCAAATTCTCTTTTTGAGTTTTGGTTTTATAGATTGTCACCCGGTGGTAACCATGAAATTATGTATAAGTCTTTGTTTTTGGATTCATTGTATTCTTATGGATTTAATTCTTCTACGTATGCTTCATTAGGAGTTTTTCCCATGGGTATATGCAAGGATGCTAGTGTGCCGTGTGGATGTCTACACATTGTGTAGGTGTCCAACTCATCATTTTGTAATAAACGAGGTGGAAGACTGTTGTTGCTTCATCGTTGGCCCTTATGAAATTAAAATTGTGAAATTCCAACTCATAAGCTTCTTGTCATAAATGTGGCTAGGTGCAATAAATGCAAGGGTCAAATGTTCAAATGTGAAATTGCCATGGGGTGCAATTTTATGATATTACTTGTATGATTCATGTATTTTTTGTGTATGCTTCGTGTAGGTTCCATGTATGCTTTATATCATCTAATGTTTACTAAATTATCATATGCATGTATGCATGTATGATTTTATGCCATGTTTTTTTCGACTCATAAAATCCTAAGCTTGGGGGGTAGCTAATCTCTTAACTTAGGGTATGTGCAGGATCATGATGGTCCAAAAAGTGGCAATATGATGGGTATGTGTAGGGTATGTGGTTGATGACCTTTTTTTTACCCAAAATTGATGAAATTAAAAGGGTTTTTAAAGGAGATTCTCAACTTTCCACCAATATAAATTATGCTTTACTTTGAATTTAATAAATAATTATTATTCATTTTCTATTTGAATTACGACTAAAGTCTTGATTGATAGGTTGATTGAAAAAAATCTATAGCTTTCAAATGGTATCACATTTTTTGAATCCAAAACATGTGTGACATTCTATGCTTCACATACTATAGGATTAAAAAAAATAAAAAAATTCATGAAGTTTTGACCAAGTTAAGGTGGTCAAACATACGAGTTTTTTATATTTTTTAAAATTTGTAATAAAAAATTCATAATTAATTATTTACTTGAAAAAAAAATAGAAAAAATATGCATCACATCAGGACATGATTCATCTACTTAAATCTAAAATCTTATAAAAAATTATTATCATTTCTTGTGTTTAGGGTAGTCAAACAAACACCTACTTCTTATTTTTTATCAAATTTTCACCAAATAGATTTAAAAAATAAATAAATAAACCTAGTAGTCTAGAAAATACATTCAATTTGCTATAGATTCTATTCTTACATATTTTTGAAATAATATAGATAACTTATTCAAATTTTTACGTAAAGTTGCCTAACTCTGATTTTTCTGAATTTCATCGCCACTTAAGGGCCTGTTTTTTCCATGATGATCCTGCACATACCCCTTAGCGACATTTTATGCCTTCAATATTTTGGTGGAGAGATTTGGCTTCTCTATACTTTAGTGCATGGATGAACGTAAGTCCATACCACCACTAAAGAGGCAGTAGAATGTACCATCATAGATTGTTTCTACTTAAAATTTCATGCCAGGTTTAGCACTTGGTTTAAAGTGTTCTTATGATGTATCATTTCTGGGTCTTAATTAAGAAAATTGGTTTAGTCCCTTGTTAATAGGACTTTTGAGGATAAGTTTCACTAGGACACTAACCCCCTACACTAGCGTCTTTCCTATTTGCTCTGAAATTTAAAACTTGGAATGCCAACCTTGTTACATTATGTGATGCATCTTGTTTGTCTCAACCTCAAAAAAGGTACTCAATATGCACATATAAACTACACTCTTTCTCTATACTTCTCTACATGATTTCTACAACTCTCTATTTGTGAAGGTTATTTTGTAATGCACACTAACCCTTGTAGGTATTCAAGGAAAATTACTTTTTCTTCATCATCTCTATGTGGTGACTTGTGATGAGATATCACTCCAACAAGGTTTTCACACATATGGTAACACTATTTTATGCTATTTCAATCATTACAATCTTTATCATTTCTTTTTCCTATGCCCCCCAAGGGTACACACTCTTTATTATCACTATCATTGTTGTTGTGGCAGTGGGAACACCAACACAAAGTTTGAATTAGGCAATCCCCTATACAACATAACCATTTACCCCCTTTTGTAGGTCTCAAATCATTGTTTCAAAAAGAAAGTGCAATAACCCAAACATTTATGTCATATAAGGATTGTACAAGTGAAAAAAAATTTAGTTTTTTCTCAAACACTAACGTGGTGCACTAGTGTCCTTAAAAAATTTCCCTAATTTTTTTATTGTAGGTTCCTCTCTTCATTGCCATCCTAGATCCAATTTTTGTTTTTCCATATCTTCAATTTTTTTTTATTATTTCTTGGATGTTAGTGTAGCACACTAATGTCCTTGATATTTTTTTCCAATTTTTGGTGACATGTTCCTCTTTGTCTACCATTGTTAGATCTATCATAATTATCCTTAAATTACTATATATGATTGTGTAATTATTCATTTATTCAAATTCTATGGTTTTGTATCACCTAGGCTAATTAGAGAATATTTTCATGAGTCTACCCTCTTTGCAACAAAGGAACAAAACCCAAGTATCTTGGCTCTCCTTTGAAGAAGTTAGCTAAGCACAACACCTTCATTGGTTTGTTTTCCAATGTTTAGTGAATAAAGTATTGATCCGAGTTAATTCACTAATTAGTCTAGATCCCGTTTTCACATTAAACAACTAGTAAATCACAAAATCTAGAAAATACTTTAGTGTAAAATTAATAGTTATAGAAGAGATGATGTTGCTTCAAACAACTGGTAATTATAGTTTCTAAAATTATATACATAATTAAAACCACAAATCATGTACTACCATATGCATATTAAAGATTCATCATTTCGAAACCAAGGAACAAGACATTTTACATGACAAAGATTTAATGTCATGAGACATTATTTTTCTTCAAGAAACTCATTTGAAAACATAATTTCTAAACAATGCATTACCAAAATACAATTTATTTGCAACATATCATATTCATGCCATGATGACCTACATCAAAAAACACATACAATTTTCAAAATGCAATGCCATTAATTGTTGAAAATGTCAAAGAAATATTGATCTCATTCATAGTTAGTCAAAAAAAATTTACATCTATAATATTTACATGAAACAAGCATCAACGATTACAAATATTGTAAACATTATAATTGTTTACTAATATCAAATGGCTTCAATATCTTAGCTAGTTTCCTAATGCATTACTATGTTCTTTATGGCTAATATCTAACTTCACTTTATGAACTCAAACACCCATTCAATTCCATCAATGGGTTTTAAATTTGCAACCTTCTTAAGGAAGAAGAAGCCCATCATTTTCTTGTTCTTGTGTAACGTGAGTCTGTTAGTGATAAAGTTGGCTCAGATGAATGAAATCCATGAGACAACAAATATAATTTCTAGAAACCTTCATATGTCTTGCATCATAGGAATACCTGCACCCAATCTCGTCACCTCTACAATTTCCTAAAAACCTCCAAGAAAATGATTCTTGATCAATTCTAGTGAGAGAGCCAACACTAGCTCCTTTGGCTCCCCCAGGTCTAGTAGTGAAGCTAAAAATCTAGATGACACATTTGTGTTGACCTTGTATTGATCATTCACATGCATTTAAATTATTTTCCAAGCACCAGTTTAATCTCCACCAACATCATACAATTTGGTCCCTTAAACTCCACTTTTAGTCACTAGTCACTAATATACCCAAAAAAATCCACACGATGTCGATAACTTACAAGTTTTATCAGCATATCCATCTCTACTATGCCAACAAAATTAATTTTAAATTTATTCTATTTTCTCCCATCTCTAACTCTCTTGGAATTTAAAGGCCTCTTCCTTCCCATGCCACACAAGGCAGAGGAGCCAAGCATATCTCCACTTATTAAACCTTAAAATTACTCTTTTAAGACATTATCTATATAATCTTTTTTCGTACCTATAGTTGCACATATTAAATAAATATTGTATATTATATGTTATGTTATATACTTTAATATTTTATATAATATTTTAATTTTACATCATATTTATTAAAACATATTATATATACTTTTATAATATTATAATATAATAATATAATATCTAATATATTATAAATATGCAAAATATAATATTATAATATCAATATATAGTACAATCACAATGCATGTATTTTAATAGGTTTGATTCACACAAAATTTACGTTTATATTACATGTATTGTAACATGTAGCATTACGTTTTCCACGGGCTTTTCACATCGCATAAAATTATTTTATGTTAGATGTCTATTCTATATGAATTAAATGCATTGTCCTACAATTAATTAAGTATTCAAGGGTGACTATTGATCTCTTCGATATATATGTAATTCACCTGACTACAAATTGATCTTCTTAATTTAATGTGTCAATGGGATATCTTTAAAAAATAACAATAATATTATCTTCTAATTGGAAGCTAGTGAAATTTATTGATATTTTGATATTGAAAACTACAAAAGGTACTCTAAAATAAGTTAGATGTCAATTGGAATAACATTTGCAATAGATTTCATATATTTTAAATGTTTGATGTACTCTACATGAAGCCAAAATTGATTCCAAATAATATTTGTAGTGGATCTCCCACATGTTGAGGGTTCCTCCAAAAAAAATTATAGCTCACACGAGTAAATTTGATTAAATTTTAGGTTTGCTAAGATTTAAGTGCATTCTTTATCAGTTGTAATTAATCATTTAGTACTCTGTTAGACTCAAAAAATTTCTATAGAAAGAAATGTTGAATCATTGTTAAATCCAAAAAATGCTTTTTTGTTTAGTTTTATGAATTATGATAAGTCTTTTCTAAGGTTAGTAAAGGTGATGTCATTGTATTATTGGGGATACTCTCAATTCTCTTTCCTTTAGTTATGTAGTTTCAAAGGAAAAGATACAACAACTCGCTTCAGAATGGGTGGAATTGGAAAGAAATTGATCTGATTCAACTAGCTATTGTAACCAATTTCAAACTAGAATGGGAAACTTTGATGGATATAAGTATTGCTGCTGGGAGTGTGGGAATACAAGTCTTTTAATCTTTTATGCATGGAAACACATTAATTTCTCATACTCCATTTTGACAAAGGCCCTTAAAGAGGATATGTCGACTTTCAAAGTCAATTTTATTTTTCCTAGTGCATTGGAGTTTCCCAAAGATCAAGGTAGAAAATTTAATACCCTTTAGCATATTCTGCACAACTCCAATTGGTACCCAAGAAAATTAAATCTTCTAAATTTTTAGCTCTATTTTCCCCAACATGTTCGACAAACCTTGTGATTTAAAATATGAATAATCATGGCTCTCATTTTGCCAAGATATTTGGAAAACCTCTTGGTTTGAAAATGTGTAATGCTTCAGCCACTACTAAAACTTCTTAGTGAATTTCTCACCTTTGTAACAAATTGGAGAAAATTCAATACATGTTTTTACCGATTCCATGAAACCATTACTAGTTTGGTATCAATTGTGTCACATGTAAAGTTTGCATTATCTAATCATATTTACAAAGTTATAAAAAGATACAATTCAGTTGCAATATAATAAATGGTTGTGTTACTCTTCATTCTTCATTTGAAGTAGAGAATTATTTTGTGTGTTAAGTATGTATTCAAGTTACAGGCAATCATATAATATCTTTCATTGAGATAAATTAGAATTAACCTTATTATATTTCCACAATCCATCATGCTATCACTTTTTCCATTTCTCAAGTACTTAAATTATATTTTTTAATTAGAGAATAAAAATTTAAATGCCAACATAAGTGGCCACTCATTCATTCATTTTCATACCCGTAACAAATCTCAAATATATCAGAATCATGATCTCCATTATGATCTATGTGATACGATCTGAGTATAATAAATTAAAAAAAAAATTGAAAGTTACTTAGGTTTTTCAAACCAAACTAACATTTGTCAAGTTCTAGCTCCAACTTTGATTTTAATAAAAGGAAAGAATAAAAATGATTGGGCAATTTGCAATTTTTGAAAATATTTCAAAGTCCTCATGGTTTTCATGTTAATTGATTACCCCCAATTAAAAAGAGATCATAAATTTGACTCATAAGAACAAAGAGGGCAACAACAAGAAAAGAGAGTTAGAAGGTTAGAAGGTTCTTAGAACAAGTTCTTAACAAAGCTCTAACCTATACCAAAAAGGATTTGAAAATAATGATTCTTTAACGTGATATAATGTTGATTTGATGAGAACTTCCCCACTTATTGTAGGTTGGATGACTTCACGTTCCTTGCAATTTCCAAAAAATCATCAAGATATAATTGTGATAGATTATTTTCTACTTCAATATTAATAACAATGGGCTCAAATTGTGTTAATAGAATCCTCAATATCTTCTCCACTACTATTTGATCACCAATATTTTCTCTATTCATTCTAATTAGATAGAAAACACTAATTACACAAGTAAATAAATCACTCATAGATTTAGAAAAAACTAAAATACTAATATTAAAAAATATTAAATCATACTTACTAGAAAATATACACAAACCAAAGATTTTTAGTATGAAAATGCTATGACATATAAGCAAATTTCAATTCTTTTTCTTGCCATCTATTGTGTTACAAGTATGTATACGTAATAAGTGCAATATGCATGGTAAGTATCTAACTTGACTTCATTATATAACTTGACATTTTCTTTTGAAATGTACTTTAAGCTTCTAACTTGACAGAGTCCAACTTTCTAACTTGACTTGATTATATGATATGACATGTACTTTTGGCTAGTGCTTTAGGCTTTCAAATCAACTTGACATGACATAAAAAATTTAAAGGACGTGATAACATTTCTAATAAATTATGTGATCTCCTTCTTTTCTTCTTCAGTGTCTATCACTAGTATATATATTTTTAAAATAATCTATATAAAATATGCTAAAATATATCCATACATCTATTTTTTTCGATTAACAAGCTTAAAATAAATTAAAAATCATTGCAAGACTTATGAGATGGAGAAAACAAAACTCATTTCATTTAAACATTGAAAAAAGAATGTTATGATGTCTAGATTAAGCAAACAAAAAAATTAATACAAAATCATTGTACATAAAAATAGAATGTAGATTTTTGTTTTTCTTTCACATATTTGCTAGTATGAAAATTCTATGACATATAAGCAATTTTTTCTTTTCTTTTTCTTGTCATCCATTGTGTTAGAGGTATGTATACACTATTATATATATATCTTCAAGATAATCTATATAAAATACGTCAAAAGATTTCAAGTCATTTATTTTTTCAATTAGCAAACTTAAAATAAATAAAAAATCATTGTGTGATTTATTAGATGGAAAAACAAAAACTATTGTAATTAAATAATGAAAATATAATTTTGTGATACTATCACTTTTTAAATAATTGAAAAAATCAATAAAAAATAATTGCACATAGAAATAGAAAGTAGATTTTTTTTTTTTTTTTCATGGATTTTCTGACCACCTATATGTCGTGCTATCAATGTAGAGTTATGTCTATCGATACAATAATATGTACAATATGCTTGATAATTTTCTAACTTAACTTAATTATATGACTTTGACATTTACTTTTGAATTGTACTTTAAGCTTCTAACTCCACAGTGACCAAATTTCTAACTTGACTTGATTATATAATATGCCATGTACTTTGACTATGCTTTAGGCTTTCAAATGGACTTGACATGACTTATATTCTTGACATATCAAAAAAATTTAAGGGACGTTCTCCTCTAAATATAGATATTTATGTGCCTTATTTTCTTCTTCAGTGTCCGTGTTTTATTCTACTGTGAATTCATATAATTTCTTAGCGCAATGCATTTCTAATAAGCATATCTCGTCTTAAATGAAGATCCACTAACTCATTGAAATATCTAGATAACTTATCATCTTCTACTTGACCCACCTGAACGTTGAGTCAGAATAACTCTTCTATTGAAACCTTCACGGACGTCAACTAGACTAAATTTTGGAGTTTCCAAAACAATGCTAGAGCGTAGCTTGACGCCATGAAATTTCTCTTGACTTCAGTAAAAATGTGATCTCGACAAGATATTCTGCTTAGCCCTTCTAATGTAGCGTCTTTAATAAAATCTCACCGGAAGGTGTAATGCTTGTCCCAGCAAGCATCTCAAAAAAGATGAAAAAAAACCCACACAAATACAAAAGTAAAGCAAGAGATATTATTATTATTTTGTTCGTTTAAGCTTGAATGCAAACACAGAGAAACAAGCATGTAGCCTAAAGACAGGATTAATGGCACATAATTAGACTCCTTCACTGCGATAGTAATGTCGCATGCACATGAAATCTCTGACAGGTTTGTGCACTTCGCAAGTTAGTTCATGGCACACCTTGCACGTCGACCCACCAAGACCAACAAGATGCGATAACGCATGCATATTATATTGTAGTGCCAGAATAAGAACGATGATGACGTCAATCCAAAGTACGCTCTCCTTGACTAGACGGTCGAAACATCTTTGTTAAAGAAAATTCCTCTTGTTCCGAACAGTACCTCCAAAGTCTACAGGTTTAGACACGAGAGACAGGATTAGACCATATCCGTGTCGACGCCTTCCCACGAGTGCTTCGTGGGGACTATTACACAATCTAGCGCATTGTGCAATGTCCTCTGTGCGGCAATAACATTATCCCAACTCTGGAGAGATGCAACTCACGTCGTATGCGCTAATGCTAACTTACAATGATCTTTTCATTTTGTGCAAGATGACAAGTATGTCCTCTGAGAATCACGTGTTCCTCTACCGGATGGCGCAAAGAGCCAAAGTTAGCAACAGTGTAAGGATGGAAGCTTGAGCTACACACATGCTTGCGCTAGTAGCTGCATGATAGAAGGAACAAGGTTTGTTGTAGTCTAAGTTGGGAAGCAACTGGTACAACCGTGCACTTAAGGCTCTTCTACGTGCCACACACGTTTGGTGCAGCACACATGCAAGTATTTCTGAAGTTGCCCAAGGCATGTTACGTAGGTAATATCGTGACCTCGACCCAGCCTACCCACTATAGAAAGGGTAGAGTAGGGGTGATTGAGTTTGTGCTTCACTGCTGTTGAATTTCTTATTGAGCAATTAGTATCATTGAGTTTGGTTTAAACAACATATTTTAAGATTTGATTTGTTTAGATGATTCTAATATCATTGGGTTTGGTTTAAACAACACACTCTAAGTTTTGATTTGTTTAGATGACTCTAGTATCATTCCGTTTGGTTTAAACAACACACTTTAAACTTTGATTTGTTTAGGTGACTCTAGTATCATTCAGTTTGGTCTAAACAACACACTCTAAATTTTGGTTTGCTTACGTGGTTTATATGAAACCACACTAATAGGCAGGTTCTATTGGATAAGCTAGTGTAAATTTAGATGATCCACCTAAACAAGTCAAAGTTTAAAGTGTGCTATTTAAGCCTAGTTGTACCATTGACTTTCACAATCAATTAATTGTTGTTTCATGGGGATGGAATATATCCTTTTTTTTAATCTTTGATATTATTGTTATTGTTATTGCTGACTAGTGTTTGTGGTAGCTTTGATTTTAAATATGTTTTATTTTGATTTTAATCTTTGATATTATTGTTATTGTTATTGTTTTCCGTCGTTCCTTATTGTTTGATATAACACATAGATACAATGCATCAAGGTATTAATAACTAGGACGATGTCGTAACTAGAGTAATGGACTTTGAATTGACAAGCAAATGGGATAGATCTTGTTTACACTTTGACATACGGAAACCTCATTGGAATGCAAGTTAGAAGCTTATAATATATTGGACCAAAGCATACACAATAGTCAACAACATAATCCAAACGACCTTCCTACACACAACTAAGCAAGTATGCGCCAAGATTATTTTACAAGAGTATCCACAAGCACAACAAATGAAAGATAATGATCGATGCCCCATTCCTTTCTCTCTAAATCGTTTTGTTAGAAATCATTGAGAGGTCCTCAGAATGGGTCATTAAGATAAATCATAAGAAAAGATCAAAGACAAATAGTCAGTGTTATCTATAGCTCATGCCTAGTTTAAGTTTACCTAAAGTGATATCTAATATTGATGTCCATCGTAGGAAGGATATGTGTCCTAGGACATGTTGATCATAGGGTTGTTTGATGTTAGGATGATGATGCTAAGATGAGATATTGGTATAAACTTCATTGACATATTTACCTATGATTTAGACTCTAGATTTTGACTTTTGGGTTCGCATTTTATGACTTGCTATGTTTGTTTTCTACTTGTTTCACCAAAGGGTGAAGGTGACAATCGTTTATTATGGGTGAAAGTTTATTGCGGGTGAAAGCAAAATGGGGATGAATGGGTTTTGGATTTTCTAGAATATTTGAATGTTTTTGGTCTTTTGAAATGTTTTGAGGTTGTTTTTGGTCTTTTTGAAAGTTTATATGAATGCTTAGGATTTTTTTATTTTTTGAGGTTGTTTAGAGTTTTCTAAATATTTGAGGTTTTTTAGGTCTTTTGAGCGTTTTCTATTATTTTTGGATTTTCCATTTCTGAATGTGTTTGTGTTTTCTAAATATTTGGATGTTTTTGGATTTTTTGAAAGTTTTCAAATGTTTAGGGGTTTTCAAGATTTTTGGACTTTTTTTTTTGGATTTTTGAGGTATTTGGATGTTTTTGGATTTTCAAGAATATCCAAGTTTCGACCAAGAAACTAACCTAAAGACCTATCCTAGGGGCCTTGGGGGTTGATCAAAGATTAGCCTTGCCTATGTTATACACGTAGAGACCACGTAGTTTGACTGACCCAATCAATTTACAGGACAAAGATATGAATAAACAAGAGATGTTAGTTAATTACAACAAACTGCTAAGGACTAACCTAGGGTGTCTTGGGGGTACATCAATGATGGCCTTGCCTATTTTCAAGCTCAGAGACAACGTAGTTCAACTAACTCGACCGATTTATAGGAGAAAGATATGAATAGATGAGAGACGACAACTAATTACAATGGACTGCCAAGGACTAACCTAGGGTGTCTCGGGGGCACATCAATGATGGCCTTTCCTATGTTCAAGCTCAGAGACAATGTAGTTCGACAAGAGACATTATTTTTTGGATTTTTTGATGTTCACCCTTTTTAGGGTTTTGATGTTTTATGGATGTTTTGGATTTTCCTTTACAATTTTTTGAATGTTTTTGGATTTTCATTGTACAATATTTTGCAAATGTTTTTGGATTTTTGCTGGATAAGATTTTATGAGTGTTTTTGGTGTTTTATGATAAGATGACCCATGACCTCAAGATATACAAGAACCTGAATGTGATGCATAACAAAATGCCCCCAGTGTGATATATTAGCCTACTTCGATAAATGCAGGATAGACTAACCTAGAGAATGTGCCAAGTAGTGCTAAAGAGTTCATGATACCTTACAATGACAAGCCATGATAAGGATGTAGATGAGGGATGAATTGTGGTGCAAAGAATGATAGGCCAAAAGAGCCAAAAAATAGATGGAGATGTTTTATTTATGCAAGGCGCCTATTTGCTAGGTTTTCACCAAGATACTTTCCCAAAGCGCCATCGAAGTGAAAGTGGTTTTCACTAGAGGATGATTTTTTTCTTTACTTTTTTTTAATCATTTTTCTCATTTTTTTGGATTTTTTGTATTTTCTAATTTATACCCTTCATGTTTAGGCATAAATTTTTTTGAGATGCAAGTTGTTGATTGGCTCCTACAAGGGTTCACCTTCAGGGGTTGACAGTTGGTATGCTCTTGATTCGTAGCTTGTTGTGTTGATAAATGGACCCAATCAGTTAGGCTCAAACTTTCCTTTGTTGTCTTGATCTAAAATGTTCTTATGATTTTTCTTTAAGACGAGATCACCTACCTGGAATGATCGACATTTGATTCTCTTGTTATAGCTTCATTTCAATCAGTTTTAGATATACTTGCAAGTGATTAAGGGCATCAAGGCAACGTTCACCCAAGAATTCTAGCTCATTCAGTTGAGACACTTAGTACTCTTCTTCAGTTATCATATTCTTCAGTGATACTCACAATGATGGGAGCTCAACCTCAATAGGCAAGATGGCTTTTGATCCATAGACCAGGGAGAAAGGGGTTGCACCTGGAGGTGTGCGGATACTAGTTTGATAAGCCCAAAGAGCGAGATTTAGCTACAGATGCTAGTCACAACCAACTTCATTAACTATTTTCTTTAGGATTTTCAAGATAGTTATATTCATTGCTTCTACTTGGCCATTGCCTTGGGGGTAGTATGGTGTAGAGAATCGTGTTGGATATTGAATCATTGGTACAACTCTTTCACATCCTGATTCTTGAACGATGCTTCTTTGTCTAAGATGAGGGTTTGTGGTACACCATAACGAAAAATTAGGTAATTCAGAATAAACTTGGCTATTTGCTTCCTCGTTATGTAGGTCATAGGAATGGATTCAACCCATTTAGTAAAGTACTCAGTGGTGGTTATGATAAAATTATGGTTGTTGGATGAGGTTGGAGTGATTTTTCCTATGAGGTCAAGTCCCCATTGTGAAAAAGGCCATGGTGTGATAATTTTTTGCAATTCTTGAGCTAGAGCATGAATCAGATCCCCATGTTGTTGACACTGGATGCATTTACACACATATTGATGAGCTTCTTTTTCCATGGTTGGCCAATAGTACCCCGTCCTCAACAGTTTCTTAGCTAAAGTCATACTACTAGAATGGTACACACATATGCCATCGTGTACTTATGTTAAAGTAGTTAAGGCTTCCTCTTGGTTAAGAAACCATAGTAATGTCCCTTTGATGCTTCAACGGTAAAGGGTATCACTTAGGATCACAAATCGGGATGCCTTTTTGACAAAGGTCCTTTTAAGGTTCATGGTGATGTTTGATGGAAGGGTTCCTCTATTAAGGTAAGTAAAGATGTCATGTTACTATGGGGATCTAGGACCAACAATGACACACCCGAATTCAGATTCAGGTATTTCGAAAGTTGGTACGAGAATTTGTTCTACCAAGAATTCACATTGAAGGATGTTGTTCGACATGTCTAGTAGTGATCCAATTGTTGCCATGGCATCTGCTACTCTATTGATCATTTGAGGAATCTTCTCAAAAGTTATGTCTATAAAAAGATCTTTTAGATTCTCCACCATCTTCTTGTAAGGAGTGAGCTTGTCATCTTTGGTTTGATAGTCGTCATTAACTTGGTTGATAACCAGCTGTGAGTCTCCATAGACTTTCATCTCTTATATCTAACATTGAACTACTATCCTAAGACCCATGATTAAGGCTTCATACTCATAAATTTTTATGGGAATGATAGCTTGTGGGTATGTGCAGGATCATCATGGAAAAAATAGGCCCTTAAGTGGCAAAAAAATAGAAAAATCAGAGTTAGGGAACTTGATATAAAAATTTGAATAAGTTGTCTATATTATTTAAAAAATATGTAAGAATAGAATCTATAGAAAATTGAATGTAGTTTCTAAACTACTAGGTTTGTTTAAAAAAAAAGAAATCTATTTGGTGAAAATTTGAAATTTCAATGCAGTAGTACTTAAATTTCAGGGAAAAAATAAGAAGTAGGTGTTTGTCCCCTAACCACAATAAAATGATAATATTTTTTATAAGATTTTAGATATAAGTAGAGGACTCATGTCCGATGTGATGCATATTTTTTTGTAATTTTTTTTCAAGTAAATAATTAATTATGATTTTTTTATTACAACTTTTAAAAAATATAAAAACTCGTATGTCTAACCACCTTAACTTGGTCAAAACTTCATGAAATTCAATTTTTATTTTCTTAATCCTATAGTATGTGAAGCATAGAATGTGACACATGTTTTGGATTCAAAAATGTGATACCATTTGAAAGCTATAGATGTTTTTCAATTAGTCTATCAATCATAACTTTAGTCATAATTTGAATAGAAAATGAATAATAATTACTTATTAATTTCAAATTAAAACATAATTTATATTGGTGGAAAGCTAAGAATCTCCTTTAAAAACCCTTTTCGTTTCATCAATTTTGGGTAAAAAAAAATCTTCAGCCACATACCCATCATATTGCCACTTTTTGGCCCATCATGATCCTGCACATACCCTTGTAATACTTTGGGATGCAATCAGCTTGGGGGGTGATGAAAAGAATGTCAGCTCCTGATCCATGTTGGGAGAATGATCCATCAAAGTATATCTTCCACCGAGCTGTGAGATTAATAAAGAACATTGATTCGTTAGGGAACTTAGATATTAAAGGGTTCTCATCATAGATGGGTGCTTCTACCAGTTGCTTTGTGATCACTTGTCCTTTGATTTCCTTACGCTCCATATACTCTATGTAAAACTCTATCAAGATCATTACCCATTTAGCCATTCGTCTCATGAGGGTTGCCTTAGATAATAGATATTTTAATGGATCAATTTTTGCGATGAGCTTGATTTGGTGTGACAACATGTAATGCCTAAAATTTTGTGAAGCGAAAACTACTGCTAGGCATGCTTTCTCAATGGGTGAATAGTTCATCTCATATCCTACCAAGGTTTTTCTGATGTATTATATGGCTCTTTCCTTTTCGTTCTCATCATGTTGTGCTAAAAGAGCTCCTAGTGTTGCTAGTGTTGCTAAGATGTACATGATCAATGGCTTGTTTGGTATTGGTGGCATGAGCACTGGAGGTGTTAGTAGATAATCCTTGATTTGCTGGAAAGATTTATCACATTTCTCATCCCATTTTTAGGTTATCCATTTATGGAGAAGATGTGAAAAGGGATGAGTCTTATCCGATAGTTGAGCTATGAATCTTTTGATGGACTGCAACCTTCCTTGTAATCCTCTCATCTGTTTCAATGTATGTGGAGGTTCCATGTCTAGGATGGATTTTACCTTTGCTGGATCAATTTTTATCCCTCTTTGTCAAACGATAAAGCCAAGAAGTTTCTTTGATGTGACCCCAAACACACACTTTTTTGGATTCAGTTGTACCTTGTATTCTTCAAGTTTGTCAAAGATAGGTCCTAGGACTTGTATATGCTCACTTCTCTTCTTTGATTTTGAAAAAATATCATCCACATAATCTTAAACTATTTTGTGGATCATTTCATGAAAGATGAGGGTCATGGCTCTTTGATAGGTAGCTCTTGCATTCTTCAACCCAAATGGCATCACATTCTAGCAGTAGGTTCCCCATGGACAAGTAAAGGAAGATTTATGTTGATCCTCTTTGGTGATTATGATTTGATTGTAGCCTGAAAATCCATCCATGAGTGACAACATTTCATGCCCAGCTATTAAATCCACAATGAGATCAATGTTGGGAAGAGGGAAATCATCCTTGGGACATGCACTGTTCAGATATCTGAAATCAATGCATATTATGATGCCCCTAGTGGATTTTGAGACTGATACTAGGTTTGAAACCCACTCAAGATAATCTATCAGTCAGATGAATCCAATGTCAAGAAGCTTTTGTAGTTCCAGTTTAACCAAGAGTGCTATCTAAGGGTGCATCTTCCTTAATTTTTGTTTAACTGGTTTGGCATTGGGATAAACTGCTAAGTGATGTACAACCACTTTTGGATCAAGGTCTAGCATATCTGTATATGACCATGCAAAATTGGATCTTCTCTCTTTAAGAAATGCTACAAGGTTCTTCTGCTCTTTGTCTAATAAAGATTCAACATAGAAGGTGATCTTAGGTGCTTCTTTTGTTCCCACATTGACTACAATAGCCTTTTCTACTAGTACCGTTGATTTTTCTAGATGCATTGCACTAAAGGGAAGATTGAATCCTTCATCCTTGGTTACCTCAGAGAGGTTTCACCATCAGATGCATCATTTTTTTATACTATTTTAGGACCAAAGAGTGCCACTAGGTGTTTTTCACTCAAGGATCAACATGTTAAGGGTAAGTGCACCAAGATGGTTCCTAAAAAGGGGGCTTAAGTGGCCACTTTTTTTTTCTGAAATAAGGAAATACTGACCTTGGACGTGAAATTGAGGATACTTACACTCAAAATTTTGAGATAGAACAAAAATAAGGATTCAAGTGCTTTGAGTCTACTTTCTAAACTACTAATTTATTTTGAAATTGGTTGAGACTAAGGGGTTCAAATGAGGGACGTACACAAATTGGTGCTATTTTTGTCAGAAAAACATAACATAGCAACTCTTGTACGACCCTCGTACGGTGAACTTATTTTTAGTATTTTTAAAATCGCTATGGTCAGAAGTTAGCTAACAGTATGAAGTTGATGTATGATTTTTCTGATAATTTTTTAATGAATATTTTATTTTTTACTAATTTTTGAAGTGGAGAATTCCTGAAAAATAAAATTTTGGTCGTGCCACCCCTACAAATTTTGGAAACTAATTGATTTTTTTTAAAAAACAAAAAAGAAAAATTTAGAATGGAGTCTAGTTTCTTAAAATGTAATTTATTTGAAATTTTGATGAACGGTTAATTTATAACAAAAAAAACACCAAACACTGCTTTTTGCCAAAAAAGAGACATACAAACAAAAGAAATTATGGATGACTGGCTTAACATTTTCAGAAAGTGAAAAAAATTACATCGTTGGATAGGTAAGAGAGAACCTAACATTACCTAGATGTTCGATTTGTTCGATATTGAACAATGTGCAATCCTAACGGTGAGCACGAACCTGATTATGTGAAATATTGTAGAAATTGCAAAACCACATCTCTGGTCGTTGGGAATTCTCTCCAAGCCTTGGGTTGATGGTAGAGAGTATTAGGGTTGATGGTATAGGGTAGAAGGTTTAATGGTTTAGGGTTAAATGGTTTAGGGTTAAGGGTTTAGGGTTGAGGGTAGAGGGTTTAGGGTATAGGTTTGAGGGTATATGGTTGAAGGATTAGGTTGAGGGTACAATGTAAAGGGTAGAGGGTATAGGGGTTGAGGGTTTAATGTATAGGGTAGATGATAGAGGGTATAGGGTTTAAGGGTCAAGGGTTGAGGGTCCAGGGTCCAGGGTTGAGGGTAGAGGATTGAGGGTATAGGGTATAGGGTTGAGGGATTAGGGTTGAGGATCCAATGTATAGGTTGGAGGGTATAGGGGTTGAGGGATTAGGGTTTAAGGGTTGAGGGTAGAGGGTAGAGGGGAGAGAGATAGAATTAGGGTATATGGTAGAGGATAGAGGGTAGGGTGCCAAAGGTAGATACTTGAGAGTTTGAGGGTGGTGAGAGAGAGAGACTTGAGAGATAGGTAGTGAGAGGGAGTGCGAGAAGGACAGAGTGGGAGAGAGAGGGAGTGTGAGTGAGAGACCTGAGAGACAGAGAGATTGTGGGAGGGAGTGACCTAATAGAGGGAGAGAAAGAGTGGGGTGGAGTGAGAGGGTCTTATCTAGGTAGGGTGGGAGGGATAGATAGAGAGAGGGGGAGAGAGAGAGAGAGAGTTACCTAGGTAGGTTGCTAGAGGGAGAGACCTGAGAGAGAGAGGGGTGGGAGGGAGACAGCATGAGAGAGAGGATTGGGAGAGTGGAGGGAGATAGAGAGAGATAGATAGAGGGGTTGATAGGGGTGGTAGGGATCGATTGAACGAGGGGTGAAAAGAGGGAAAGAGGCAGATAGAGACAATTAGAGAGAGGGTAGGAGAGAGGGAGGGAGAGAGAGGTGAGATGTATACAGATAGAGAGAAAGTGATAGGGGTTGAGGGTATAGAGTTGATGGATTAGGGTGGATGACCTATAGAGTTGATGGTATTAGGGTTTAAGGGTTGAGGCTTGAGGGATTAGGGCTGATGGTAGAGAGTATTGGGTTGAG
>VDFB02281492.1:1054902152-1054976661 GCA_007258455.2 Sequoia sempervirens | reverse complement strand
GAGAGGGAGTTGAGAGAGGGAAAGGGGGTAGGAGTGAGAGACTCGAGAGAGGGAGTGGGAGAGAGAGATAAAGGGTAGAAGGGATAAAGGGTAGGGGTAGATGGGGAGAGAGATAGAATTAGGGTTTAAGGGTTGAGGGTATATGGGTTAAGGGTAGAGGGGAGAGGGGAGAGAGTCAAATTAGTGAATGAATGAGAGATAGGGAGTTGAGAGACCTGGAGAGGGTATAGGGGTTGAGAGACGAGGGAGAGATGAGAGAGAGAGAGAGGGAGGGAGTGGGAGAGAGATAGAGGGTATAAGGGTTAAGGGTAGAGGGTAGAGGGTAGAGGGAGAGAGAGATAGAATTATCGTATAAGGGTAGAGGGAAGAGAGATAGAATTAGGGTATATAGGGTATAGACAAAGAGAGAGAAAATAAATCTATTAAAAAAACAACTTTCTCATAACGTGAGCGCATTTTGAAGAAGTAGAGATATGGCCGTTTTAGGAAGAAATAATGTGCTCATGTTATAACATGAGTGCATTTTGTGTTGCACTAAAAACGGTAAAAAAACTCAATATACCCATGATCTCAAGGCCCAGATTCTGCATATTCTCCTAGTTTTGCGCGTGCTCCGACAAAATGTAGCTTTTTGATGATGTTGTGAAGTGTGCATGCATGTTTTTCACATTCCACCACCTTTTTCATGATCTTTCTACCAACTTTGCATAAAATAGCATATTTTTCATATTGAAAGACATATAATATCAATTCAAGTTTGAATTCCATTGAAAACTGATATACAATTGAAGTTTGGAGGGGAACAAGCTTTTGAAAAAGTCAAATTGTTGAGGAGTTTGAAGAAAGAAGAAGCTAAGGCTACATAATTGGGTTGAACTTCTCCATTTGAAACTCTAATTTTTTAGGTATGTGAAGTCTTTACACATTTTCTTTCCTTCTATTATGGATTTCTTTCATTTTTGTTATTTTTGATATTCCATGTTGATCATTGTTTGTTTGTCATTTATAACCTTAGGTGGTCAATGCACATTTTAAATTACACAATTCTATACACTTGCCAATTACATTTTTAAACCACATCTCTTTGAGGCATTTTGTTATTTAACAATTGACTACCTTGTGTATGCTTCCACATTTTGTATACACATATATATGACATACATTTTAAGGAAGTAAAATAAAACATAATTTCTCAATCCTTTATTATTGAAGTGCATACCACTCTCTGAAGCTTTAATTGAGGTATTTTGTCAAACAATTATATTCCATGTTGATCATTGTTTGTTTGTCATTATAACCTTAGGTTGTCATCAAAATGGAAGCATGGAAAAAGAATTTGAATTGTGATGCAACCATGGGAGGTCTTGGAACACAACTGAACACAAAAGATCAACCAACAACAACAATTCACAAGTCACAATTCTCAAAACTCTTCACTTTTCACCAAATCAACACTCTTCCTTATACCATTGCCAACTCATTCAATTGAGTATTTCTTCTCGATAAGATTATTTTAGAAAAATACTTGAACCATTTCAAGGACCCTTCAGGGTACACAATGACATGGCAACAAACCACTATTGGTTACTTTGTAACAACTTTCTCAAATCAGGCTTTCTACACCAACTAGGCCTCAAATTAGGACACTTTAGCAAAGAAACTTATCTTGAAACTTGACCAAAACCTCCAAACACATGTGGAAAGAAATTTATATGTATTCAAACCAAATAATTCACAATTACTTCTCATAAATTCATCCACCAAGATGCCAAAACCAAAAACCCTCTTTTTAAGGCAAATAACCTAGGGTTTATTGGAAAACACACTTCCTAGCCTTATCAAAACATGACACCACCTCAAACATGTCTAAAATGGCCTAAAAAAACTCAATTCAACAAGAAACAACACTTCCCTAACACAATACTCACTTTAGCATGTCAAAACCTCTCAAATTCACATGGAAAACACTAAATTTCACTCTAGGGCTTCATGCCCAACTCAACTCTTGACCTCCCCTATACACACTCAATATTCCCACACCTTTTTAGTGATGTTGAAAAACCATTCCTTGAGTTAGAGTGGTCACAGTGAGAGGAATGGGTCAATACACCATTTTAAATGACTTTCAAACCTTAAAACTGTGTGTTCAGGCCAGTCTCAGAAATGGTTGACATGGTAGGGGCAACGTATGCCTCATAGAAAGGGGGTGTCACGGTGATTACATCACCGTGACACCCCATTTCACTGACACCCCATTTCTATGAGGCATACACTGCCCCTACCTTCTCAACCCTACCACATTGGCAAGCTAGTGAGTGAGCTAGCTTGCCAACGCTCCACTAGCTTGCCAATGCGGTAGGGTAGAGAAGGTAGGGGTAGCGTATGCCTCATAGAAATGGGGTGCCATGATGACTGAGAAGGTAGGGTCAGCGTATGCCTCATAGAAATGGGGTGCCATGGTGATATCAGCGTATCACTAAGGCACCCCATTTCTTTGAGGCATACATTGCCCCTACCTTCTCAACCCTACCGCATTGGCAAGATAGTGAGTCAGCTAGCTTGCCAACACTCCACTAGCTTTCCAATAGGGTAGGGTTGAGAAGGTAGGGGCAGCATGGTAGCAACCTAGGTGGTGAAGACCCCAACCTACTCAAAATGATCATACTGAAACAACAAACCAACCCCTTAAACACTATACACTCAACTTATCCCAAACACACACCTAAAGGCTTGTATCCCTCCAACACTTCTTTTTCTCAATATATTTTAGAGAAGGCCATACAAAGACCTAAAAAACATCATCTAAGACACACTTCAACTCCTAACACAACATACCAAAAGGTTTCAAGAGGTTTCTTTGCAGCAATATTGAAAACCAATAGGTTTCCCTACCTTATAGGCCAGCAAATAGCCCTCTTTTACAAAGGAGGTACCTCCAAAACTCTTTGTTTTCACCAAATATCAACTAAAAGTCACTAATTGTGTTACAAAGCAACAAATTCAGCCATTATTTCTTAGAGCCTTGACCTCTAAAATGTTGTACCACCAAACCCTCAACTTTCATGCAAATAACCTAGGGTTTATTGAAAGTCTTGACAATCGGGCTTACCAAACCTCACCAATACCAACAACACTTCAAAAATGCCTTGCAAAAGCTCAAAAAACCATTATATGGAAGGTTCCTTCAAGATTTCATCAAAACCATTCTTTAACACCCCATTTACATAAGGAAAACATTGTAATTTTGCCTATCTTGTAATCATGGCATGCCCCTGCACCACCTTTGTCTATGCTAGAAATAGTCTTGTACAAGATGATTGTAAGTATTTTTTATGAAGCCTTAAATAGCATATATTTCATTTATTTTAATGGATAAATATTTTAGGAACTAATATTCATCTCATTGCCATGCTACAGGTAAAATTATCCGCCATGCCAAAGAAACGAAGAAGGAATAAACTAATAGACAAAGAGTATGAAACCTTCAAAGAAAATGAGAGAGAATGGTTGAGGGAATATCGTGAAAAGAAGAAATTGGGTACTATTGATGAAAACAAGCCAACTGAAGAGGAACCTCAACCGTAAAAAAAAGAACAAGATTTGGTAGCACAAAGGGCACAAATGCGAAAGTATTGTGGTAAGACAGATTAGGATACTACAGTTGGAGACACACCCTCTACGGAAAGTGAATACGAAGGGACACCATTAAGCACACGCGAATATGGAGGACACCAACTATTGCAAGTGAATATGGAGGGACACCATCTATCGTAAGTGAATATGGTTAGACACCATCGAGTGCATCTCAAGTTGAGAGTACATCATCACTCAGATTTGAAGAAGAAGGTATGCCATCATCCCCATGAGAACCTCAAGGTATGCATTCTACTCCACCATCAATCAAAGGTACACAATCTAGCCCACCTCAATTAAATATTGATGAAATTTATAATGTTGAGATGTATGTACCTAGGAGAACACCACCTAGAATTTTGCGTAGAAAGCCAAAGTATTTGATTAATATTGATAAGGATATTTTGCAGCACATGGAAGGTAAGAATCCAACACACACTTGTAGAAGATATGCTGATAAGATTTGGAAATTCTACTTTGAAAGGCTAAATGAGACCGCAAGATGTCAACTATTTGTTGAAATGATGTGGGGTATAAAGTATAGAGACATCATGAAGACTCTTGGGTTGAGAACATCGAATGCATCGAGTGAAAACACTATTGTGAAGAATCTAATGGATGCATATGAGAGTGTGGGTAAGACCTCATGCTCAGAGGATAGTAATGTCACACGACGTGTCATTACATTGACTTTGGTAAGCAGTCAAACAAAGAGAGCTCGTCTCATTAGAAAGACGAGTGAACAAATGAGAATTAGTAGAAAAACTTTATCAAAATCCGTTCAAAGGAAACAAAGAATTGAGGGCACCGATTCAAATGAATTATGGGCATTCTTGAGAAGACTGCCACAAAAAGATAAAAAAGTTGTTGAAGCATTGAGAACACTAATTGAAGAGTATTGGAAGAATAACACAAGGAAATCTCTGAATCAAAGGGATGTCGTAAGAAGGAGAATCGGTAGTCGGAACTGTGAGCCACATCCAAAGCATTTTTTTGATATGAATCAAACCCAATTTTTTCATAAATTCCAAATGGATTATCCTCAAATTAGTATTTGTCAAAGATTTTTTGAAATGCTTAAACCTTTTTATGTCAAGATAAATCACACACACAAACACTACTTGTTGTTGTAGACTACATATTGATTTTTCTAACCATTATGATGTTTATCATTCTATATGTTGTGATTTGCATACTAGCAATGTTTTGCAGGATTGTGGCATAGAAGCCCCACCAAAATCTTCAAGAGAGTTCTTATCAAAAAATTTATGCAAAATAGAGGATGGCTAAATATTCTACAGGAAAACATGCTTGGATGGTTCATGCGAGCATTGTAGTGGCTTGCAACGTATGCCAGTATGTCAACATATGGAAAGCACAGATGAGGTGGGACAAAAACTAGTAGAGTTTGGGAAGTATAAAACTGTGGCATATGCTACAAAAGATAGGTCTCAAGCAAAAAGGTGTGATTTGGTTATTCAGAAGATTCAAGTGTATCAGTTTATGTCCATGTTTCATGACAATATAGTGTATGAGTATGGAAGGAATACCCATAGAGCTTGATGGTTGAACATGAAATTCAAGCTATGCAAGGACACCTTTCCAGTTGGTAGCATAGTATCCATGGTTGAATTTGCAAAGAAATACACTCTACGGCCACAACGTGAGGTGCAGTCACAATATTACAACTCCACACAAGTTTTGATATTTGTGCAAATAACATTCATTCATGTAGTTGATAGTACAAAGGACCAAAGGAAAGGAGTATCAATTTTATATTAGTGATGATCACACATATGCTCCAGAGTTTGTGCAATGTTGCTTCTAGATGTTCTATAGTGATTTGGCTCAGAGGGGTATAGCATATAGTCAACATATAATATGGTTGGATAACTGTGCAACACAGTTCAAGAACTCATGCATGTTATACTGGTTGAGCAAGATGCATGTCATTATAGGTGTACAACATATGTGGAACTTTTGTGAGGTCGGGCATAGAAAGGGGGAACATGATGGTGTAGGAGCATGCGTGAAAAGAGCATTAGCACTAGAAGAGTTAAAGTATAAAGATAGTGCAAAGTTGACAGATGCAAGATCAATTGTCAAGTGGTGTAATGCTTCGATGGGTCCAAGTAATGAAGGTACATCTTTAGTTCGTAGGTATTTTTGGTTGATGGATGATACTAACATTGCACCATATGAGGATTGTTGTATGCTAACATGATCAAGTGAGCTACACTCTTTCCTTAGCTCAAATGCAGGTTCATGGAGTATCAATACATGGAAGATGGCATTCTTTTTTTCTTCATGTACAATGTAAGTCTAGAATGATTGTGAGTTAGGGGAGTGGATTGACAAATGGTCGACAAGTTATCTCAACCCACTTCACACATATCGCCTCCGACAACATTGGAACTAACACAAATGAAATCATCATTCGACTTTGACCACGTATCAAATCTAGTTCAACTAGGTAATATATCTGCTTGCTTAGATTTTGAAATTCCATATTTTTATATTACTTTGTAGTGTATTCATAATGTTGACTAATTTCAAGAGATTTGTTGCACATATCAATGCAGGGAAAGTTTATGTAGTTATTGTAGATGAAGACAACGAAGAAGGAGCATACTATTACTTGTTTTGTTGTGTTGAGGCCAAAATGAAATTGGAGGCCCTAGTTATAGATGGAGAAAATATTGAATACCCTACAAGTTTGGTTGTTGTTACTAGAATGTGGCTTAGAACGTACCCACATAAGAGTGTTAAACATTGGCTATTTCAGGACTTTGACACGCATCGTAAGATTCTTCATTACTCAAACCTTGTCATGGAATCCAATGTTCATTTGACCAAATATGGGGGTAGAACTTTGAACAAGGTCTTGTGGAAGGTCCATGAGTCTGACCACGAAACAATACTTGACACAATAAAGAGTAGAGCAGACCCAGATGGTTCATTGGATTAATTTGTAAGTATGAACATCGGTTCTTATTAATTTATACTTGTATGCACATTAATTTTTTTTATGGCAATGCTATCATCTTCTTTTACTTTTCCTATTTGTAAGTAACCTACTACAAATTAATTGGTGTCCCCTTGCAGAAAATGCAGATTTATGAGCCATCCAAGAGAATGTCAGCCAAAAAAGCAATGTGACATTCTTATTTTAATGATCTTAACAAATCTCAATCATTATTTTAAGCCATTACAAAAGTGTGTGCAAATCTTGGTGATGGAATTTCAAGTTATTCATTTGAAGTTAACCTTATCATGAGTAGCTATGATGTAGACATTATAAGAACATCT
This sequence comes from Sequoia sempervirens, assembly GCA_007258455.2. Taxonomy (NCBI): domain Eukaryota; kingdom Viridiplantae; phylum Streptophyta; class Pinopsida; order Cupressales; family Cupressaceae; genus Sequoia; species Sequoia sempervirens. The sequence continues at coordinate 1,054,969,719 of VDFB02281492.1, read as the reverse complement.
CAAATTTCAACTTACTCTATTCATGAAAGGTGTTGTGTGCAATAGGTATCTTGGAACTCTCAATGAAGATGTATAACCAGGAGTGACTAAGTTGTGAGACTAACATGCCTATCTGTAAGTTCCTTCCATCTATTTTCATTTTATTTCCATTTTGGATGCTCTTTCTTTTTCTCTTTTACTTTGCGTATTTGTAAGTAAACTACTAAAAATTGATTGGTCTCTCGTTGCAGAAAATGTTGATTTATGAGCCATCAAAGAGAATATCAACCAAAAAATAAATGAAACATCCTTATTTTGATGATATTGAAAAATCTCAATTCTGATTTGAATCCATTATAAAAGATCCTGTGAAGCTTAGCGAGGGAATCTCAAGTTACTCAATTGAAGTTAGCCTCATAATGAGCACCTATGATGTATAAATTTAAAGAGAATCTTGAATGTATGAGTGACATTGTAAAAGATCTATGAGAACAAAGTACCTAAGGAATTTTAATGAGATTTACTCAAATACTGTAATTTTGGAGTTCATGTTTAATGCAATAGCACCTTGTTCTCTAAATGCCTTCAATAGGAAAATTTGGAAAATTTGAATTTTGAAATGTAAACAATGTGAAAAATGTCATGTGAAGGTCGTATGTAATGTATTCAAAGTCTCAAAGAGGTCATTAGGTTATTAGAGAAGTGATATAAAGCATGTAAGGTCGAGAAAAAGAAAGATCTTTTGTATTCTTGAATATTTACAATCAATAAAGTCCATGTTTTAGTGATTTTTTGAGTTTTTCCAGTTGTTCATTAACTTGTACAACCTGTACAATAGTTTAAGGCCTTGAATATTATTTTTTAAGGTAGAATAGTGAAGTAGCTTTCATTTGAATCTATTTAGGAGGGTATCCATTGAGTTTATCATTAGTTTGAACTAATTTTTCTCAACTTAGTCTGTAAACCCTCAAGATTGGGGTCTTGAGAGTCTAGATAACCAATAATGACTACTCCACCAAATTTTATAGTTTATATTAGTGGAGTAGGTTAGTCTTAGGATGTTTTAGGTGTGTGTGTGTTTATTTGTGTAGGGGAATTCAAGAAACAAAGGTGGAGTTACTGCTACAGGGTTTTATGATGAATTTCCAAGTGAAAAGTGTGGCTCCAAGTGGTGTTTTGAGTAAAACTTCTCAAATGAATTCACAAAAAAATGACTGATCTAGATAGCTATTATTGAGTTACAACACTTACTTCAAAATCAATAGTGACTGTCTTGGAACATGTGCATCAAAAATGACCTTCATTGTCCTCATTAGGCTAACTAGGCCTAATTTACAAAGGAACATACCTTTAAACATTCAAAAACCCCTTGAACTTGTTGGGGCAGAAATTATCATGTATCCAAAACCTTAGATCCACAATTTGTCTCAAGAGAAACTCACTCCACCATGTCGAACCACACAACCCTTATTTTACGCTAGTATGAGGAGGGTTTATTGAAAGGAATGGTTCCACACCTTGATAGAACATGCCACCACCTCAAACCTTCTTAAAATCACCTACACAAACTCAAAAGATAATCACCCAACCTCTACATGTAATATTTTATCAAACCCTAGGGTGAAACCTCATTTTTCATGCCCTTTTCCATCAAAATCTACAAGGGCAACAACACAAACCCCATAAAACTTATTACCTTTCAACAAATAAGCACCCTAACATCAAAATGGGTTTCTAAATATGTATTGGGTATGTGGAAACACAAAGATATTGAAAAAGAGAACACAATCACCCTATACAGAACTGTATAGTTCAAGGAAACATCAGATTTCTGGTAAAAATACAGAAAAATGCAAGGAAACAATGAATTTTATTGATCTTCATCTAATTACATGGTACATTTATGCTAGGAATGGTCATCTTTCACACCCAAACATGCAGAATCGCTCCGAGCTACGTTCAACCGACTCGATCCCTTAGGGTCTAAAGTGCAAAAGGGAAACAATCTTTGATGGGGTATTACTCAGAAACCATGGTGCTTACGAAATCTTTGTTTGAGCCTACAAGATCACGTTGGGCCCCTCTACAAAATCCTCTCTTAGTTTTCGCTATCTCGGAGTGGTTTTCCCGTGGTGTCTAGTTTTCACTTGATGGAAAAAGAGTCGAATGCAAGCAGTTCAAAGTTACAAACTGGTGCAACTTTCATTTTGCAACTCATGTGATGAAACAGACTATTCCAACAGGTCTGAATAGGTATTTTTACGCTAGGCATGGTCCTCTTTCACACCTAAACATGCAGAATCACTCTGAGGTACGTTGAACTGGATTGATCCCTTAAGAGTCCAAAGTGTTAAATGGCTGCAAACTTTAGCGTGTTGTTACTTAGATACCATGGCACTTAGAAAATTATTGTCTGATACTAAAAGATCGCGTTGGGACCCTCTACAAAACCTCTCTTGGTTTTGGCTATCTCAGAGTGGTTTTCCCATGGTGGAGGATTTTCACTTGATGGAAAAAGTGTCAAATGCAAGTAGTGCAAAGTTTCAAAGTGTTGCAACTTTCATTCTGCAACCCGTGTGACCAAGCAGACTATTCCAATGCATATGAATAGGTATTTTTATGCTAGGAATGGTCATCTTTCACACCCAGACACACAAAATTGCTCTGAGCTACGTTCAATTGGATCGATCCCTTAAGAGTCCAAAGTGCTAAATGGCTGCAAACTTTAGCATGCTATTACTCAGATATAATGATGCTTAGAAACTCCTCATCTAATCCTACAGGATAGCATTAAGACCCTCTACAAAAACCTCTCTCGGTTTTGGCTATCTACGAGTGGTTTTCCCGTGGCGGTAGATTTTCACTTGATGGAAAAAGAGTCGAATGCAAGTAGTGCAAAGTTGTAAAGTGGTACAACTTTCATTCTGCAACTCGTGTGAGAAAGCAGACTATTCCAACGCATTTGAATAGGTATATTTACGTTAGGCATGGTCCTTTTTTGCACCCAAATATGTAGAATCACTTCGAGCTACGTTCCACCGGATCGATCCCTTAAGAGTCCAAAGTGAAAAATGGTTGCAAACTTTAGCATGTTGTTACTCGGATACCATGATGCTTAGAAATTTCTCATTTTATCCTATAGGATCGCATTGGGCCCCTCTAGAAAAACCTCTCTCATTTTTGGCTATCTAAGAGTGGTTTTCCCATGGCGGTGGATTTTCACTTGATAGAAAAAGTGTCAAATGCAAGCAGTGCAAAGTTACAAAGTGGTGCAACTTTCGTTCTGCAACTTGTGTGACCAAATAGATTGTTCCAATTCAAATGAATAGGTATGTTTACACTAGGAATGATCCTCTTTCATACCCAAACACGCGGAATCGCTCTGAGTGACGTTCAACCGGATTTATCCTTTAAGAGTCCAAAGTGCAAAATGGCTGCAAACTTCAGCACGCTGTTACTTAGATACTATGATGCTTGGAAAATTCTCATCTAATCCTATAGGATTGCTTTGGGCCCCTCTACAAAAACCTCTCAGTTTTGGCTATCTCAGAGTGGTCTTCCCGTGGCGGTGAATTTTCACTTGATGGAAAAAGTGTCAAATGCAAGCAGTGCAAAGTTGCAAAGTGGTGTTACTTTCATTTTGAAACTCATGTGACCAAATGAACTATGCCAATGCATCCTAATAGGTATTTTTACACTAGGAATGGTCCTCTTTTGCACCCAAACATGCAAAATCATTTCGAGCAATGTTCAACCGGATCGATCCCTTTAGAATCCAAAGTGCAAAATGGCTGCAACTTCAGCATGTTGTTACTTAGATACTTTGATGCTTAGACACTTCTTGTCTAATCTTATAGGATCGCGTTGGGCACCTCTACAAAAACCTCTCTCGGTTTTGGCTATCTCAGAGTGGTTTTCCCGTGGCAGCGGATTTTTACTTGATGAAAAAATTGTCAAATGCAAGTAGTGCAAAGTTGCAAAGTGATGCAATCTTCGTTCTGCAACTCGTGTGACCAAACAGACTATTCCAAAACATCTGAATATGTATTTTTTCACTAGGCATAGTCCTCTTTTGCACACAAACATGCATAATTGCTCCGAACTACGTTCAACCAGATCGATCCCTTAAGTCCAAAGTGCAAAATGGTTGCAAACTTCAGCATGTTGTTACTTAGATACTGTGATGCTTAGAAACTTTTCGTCTAATCCTATAGGATCATGTTGAGCCCCTCTATGAAAATATCTAATGGTTTTGGCTATCTCAGAGTGGTTTTCCTATGGTAGTGGATTTTCACTTAATGGAAAGTGTCAAATGCAAGCAATACAAAGTTGAAAAGTGGCGCAACTTTCATTCTGTGACTCGTGTGACCAAATGGACTGTTCCAAAGTGTCTGAATAGGTATGTTTATGTTAGGAATGGTCTTCTTTCACATCCAAATACGCATAATTGCTTTGAGCTACGTTCAATAGGATTGATCCCTTAAGAGTCCAAAGTGCAAAATGGATGCAAACTTCAACATGTTGTTACTTGGATACTGTAATGCTTAGAAAATTCTCATTTAATCCTACAGGATTGCATTGGTCCCCTCTACAAAAACCTCTCTTGGTTTTGGCTATCTCATAGTGATTTTTCTGTGGCGGCGGATTTTCACTTGATAGAAAAAGTGTCAAATGCAAGCAGTGCAAAGTTGCAAAGTGGCACAACTTTCGTTCTGCAACTCATGTGACTAAACAGAGTATTCCAATGCATCTGAATAGGTATGTTTACACTAGGAATGGTCCTCTTTCACACCCAAACATGCGGAATCACTCCGAACTATGTTCAACTGGATCGATCCCTTTAGGGTCTAAAGTGCAAAAGGGAAGAAAACTTTGATGGGCTATTACTCGGAAAGCGTGACACTTACGAACTCTTCGTTTGAGCCTACAAGATCACGTTGGGCCCCTCTACAATAACCTCTCTTAGTTTTTATTATCTCAAAGTTTTTTTTTCCTGTGGTGTCCAGTTTTTAATTGATAGAAAAATTGTCAAATAGAAGTAGTGTAATTTTGCAAAGTGGTGCAACTTTCATTTTGCAATTCGTGTGACCAAACTAACTTCTCCAACATGTCTCGATAGGTAGGTTTACACTAGGCATGGTCCTCTTTCGCACCCAAACACACATAATTGATCTGAGCTACATTCAACCGGCTTGATCCCTTATGATGGCATGCAAAATAATGGAAAAGAGAAACATACAGATGACGCTTGATAAGTCTGAGTATTCCACACAAAAAGTGTATGATCATTGGTTCAAAGCACCTTGTTCCTCCATTTGATGAAGAATGTCTAGTTCAGTGGTTTTAGTCATTATAATGTCAAATAAGGCCATGATAGGCCATTTTGTAATCTTGCTTTTAGTTTTGATTTAGTGTGGGGTCATTTGAGTCAATTATGTAAGTACAAATAAGAAAATAGCATTGGTAAAGGCATTGGAAGAGATTACTAACGCTACCCCTACTCAAAATTTAGAATTTAGGCCTTAAAAGCAAGGCTAAACGAGGTGAAAAGAAGAAATTGATTGAGAATAAGTTAGAATAGGTTGGAAATACAGTGAGGTTGTGGAGTTTGATGTGTTCAAATGGTTTGCAAGGACAAGGGAGGTCAAAAGTATGTTATGGCATGATTCCCTAATTGGGAATAGAGGGGTTTTGAATGAAAAAGAGAGGTTTGAGGTAGTAAAAGTAGGTAAAGTCAAGGGGCGGCATAATTTGGTGGTCAATTAAGTTTGTACAGGTAGAATGAAGAGTGTTGGAAGAGGTTTTGAGGTTGTTTGACGTCTGGATATGGGGTTTTCAATATACCCTAGTGAAATTTGAGAAAAGTGAGGGTTTAGAGGATAGTGGGGTTAGAGGGTCAATCACACCCTAAAAATTGTGGATTTTGTGGATTTGTAGATTGGTAAATGCTGCCCAATGGTGTTTTGCAATTGGAAGAGTGATTGAGAGTGTGCTGCTTTGTTAAATAGACCTATGCAGGGGTCTAGGACAGTGTTGAGTCCATTTCTTATTTGTATTATAAATTATAACTTGCTTTCTCCCGAGTCCATTTCATATACAAGAAATAATATTGCAAAAAGGTTGACATATAAATATTTCGACGTGTTTATTTTTTTATGCATCAAGAACATATTAGAATCTTTTTATGAATCATTTCATGGAATACCAATTGAAAACATGTTTTTTTCTTTTAGATAAAGTTGTTTAGCATCAATCAATTAATATTCAAGACAAACCATGAAGGACAACAATGATCAATGCTAGGGCTAACCAATTAATAAGTATACACGTGAATAAGTCAAGCATGTACATGTGAATAAGGAAAGCACAAGTACTCAAAAACACGTAAGCCTTGAACTATACACACAAATACATAGTATACACAAATTAATACAAAGTATATGCACAAATACAAGGTATATGCATGAAAACATGTAAGTCGCAAATTATACATTTGAACACACGTAAGTCACAAAGTATACACACAAGTTGTAAAGTATACACTTGAATACACGTATCTCATATCTATTGAACCATCAATTTAGAATGCAAATATGGAAACCATTGATAAAAAATATTTTTATTAACCAAATAGCCATGTAGGCATACATCAATATATGTTGATATAAGTATGAAATATATGTACAAAATAGCCATATAGGCTTATGAGAATGTCATATAGGAATACAATGTCAAATATATCCAATACAAAATATGTATAAAACTTCCATGTAGGCATACAACAAAGGGATCTGGAATCAAAAGTCATTGCTCTCCATGCTCTAGAAATAAATTATTTCCCTTTGCCTATTGATCAGATGGCGATAGGTCTATCACTCATTTGTGTTACGCTCGAGGAGTGCTCTTGTTGCTCCTCCTAGTGTTTAGTTCATGGTGAAGTTTTAACTATTACAATAAGAAGTAAATATAGGAATATATAGAAATTACATTATAAAAAATGATATATTTAACAAAATAATCACTTACCGCCATCTCATGATCTCTCTCCATGAGGGAAATATTCACACGCCCGTGCTCAGGCGTGCTCAAGCCCTGTATAAACCATCCAAATAAAAATTAAACTACGAATCAATAATGGTTTGATTTTTCACTAACTAACATCTATAACAATGAATGTAAATTGAAATTTACTAATTTTCCTCATACCTCCCCTATCAGAGCCATCAAGGATTGTATAGCAGATGAAACACTGATCTCCATTGCCCTCACCAGATTCAGAGGTGTTTTGGCTTGCAACATCTGAAAATAAAATAATAAATTATTTAATCACAAAAACTACAATAGCTATCCACGTCATGACTTATAATGTATGAGATAATGAACAAAATTTGGAGTACTTATTAAACTATATATTTCTGATTATCATGCTTACTATTTTCCCTATCCATATCTTGTTCGAAAGGACGTGTTTTTTAGGATTTTACTCATAGCAGCAAGCCAGTGAACCATTTGATCAAATTATTTCATAGACATGTACAATAAATGCACGGTGGCATAAAGAAGGCAGTGAACTATTTGAAAAAATTCCTTAAAGAAATGGGGTCTCATGGTGATGGAATGCCATTACAAACAAATGCAAGTCATGGCATTCCATCACCATAAGACCACATTTCTTTTAGGCATTTTTCAGAAAGTTCATTGCCTTCTCTATGGTATTATTGCTTACTATTATGCTTTGATAGATATTCTTCCAAGCATCCATAGTTTGTTGGAAAGCACCTATTTTAGGCTTTTAGCCATAGCTGCAAGGAAGTGAGTAGTTTGATAAAATGCTTTGGCACACATGTATGGAAAATGTGGTATCATAGAAAAGGTGGTGATTTGTTTGAAGAAATGCCTCACAGAAATGTGGTCTCATGGTGATGGAATGGAATTCCATCACCATGAGACCACATTTCTTCAAGGAATTTTTTCAAACTACTAACTACCTTGTCTATGCTATTGCTTACTATTATGCATTGATAGATTTTTTCCAAGCGTCCATAGTTTGTTGTGCAAGTGCACCTTTGCAAGCACATGCCTCCATGAGGAAAATTTAGGATTTTGAATTGGTTAAGGTGTTTTGATGATGTAATAAGGCTTAAACAACCATTTTGGAGGTTGTCATAGTCTTAGTTAATTTAGGCATAAAGTGCAAAATTGCAAAATTTTGATAAAGTTATCAATTTAAAATGTTGTAAAAATGAAAAAAGGTATAATTGTAGAGGTTATTGAGTCGTAGGAAGTTGGAAAGGTTGGGAAATATTTTAAAATGATATGATGCATCGATGTAAGTTGTTTTTGGAGAGATTAAAGGAGAAAACTAATAAAATATCATTGATTGAAAGTAGTTGGTATTGAATTTTTGATATGTGAAAGTAGGCCATGATGGGTGCCTAATTTGGGGATTTGTTGACAAGGTTGTATGAGAAAATTGAAAGTTTTGACAAGAAAAGTGGGTTGGCTGACCTAGTAGGAAGACTAGGTAGAAGTTTGAAAATAAAGAAAGAATTGATTTTTTGAGTTGCAAAGTGGATTGAATCCTTTTGAATGATGAAGTTAAGTTATTTGATTGCCTTGCATTGCATTAGTTTGTTGTAAAGCACCTTTTTAAAGCTTTTATCCATAGTAGTGAGGAAATGAACTATTTGATAAAATGCTTTGGTAGACATGTATGGAAAATGTGGTAGCATAGAAAAGGCGGTGAACTGTTTGAAAAAGTGTCTCAAAGAAATTGGGTCTCATGGTGATGGACATCACCATGAGACTGCATTTCTTTGAGGCATTTTTTCAAAAAACTCATTGCATTATCTATGCTATTTCTTACTATTATTCTTTCATATATTCCTTCCAAGCATCCATAGCATAGACAAGGCAGTGAATTGTTTGAAAAGATGCCGAGCAGTAAAAAGTGGTCTCATGGAATGCCATGACAAGAAAATGCAATTGGAAGCTGCTCCTAGACTTATTACTTATGCTATGTGAAGTAATTGCATCACTGCTTATGTTGAATTTCTAAACAACTATATTGTAGTTGAGATTTTGTCATCTATCAACATCTAGTTATTAGTTATGGAATGTGAAGTAATGCTTTGAGTTTGAATGATGTGCAATGCAACATAATCAACGATATTAATATAAACTACACAAATCCATTAATTACAATTCATTAGCTAAACTCTTTATTATATTACCTGTGTGTAGGTTTGAGTAAATCCACTAGCACTAGGAGGTGTTCCCTCGAAACCTCCAATATTAGCTTGTTCAACATCCAAAATCACATTAAAATACCATTCGTAAAAAAATGCTATTAACATGTAATAAATTTATAGTTGTTTATTAGTTACATACCCCACCGATAGGTCAACTGTAAAAATAAGTAGGTGGAGGGCTGGTGTATCTAGTCTCAACACTGTGACCCTACAATTTTATTAAAATTGTAAAACTAAATTAGTTAATCTTGCATTTCAAAATCAAAATTTAATAAATTAAATTCAATGAACATGCTAACTTTTACCTTACTATCAATGCCATACGCCTCATGCAAAATGTCAACTGCCCTCTCCATCTCCATAGTTGTAGACGAATCTTGTGTAGTAGCCTCCTGAGTGTTGGTGGGGTCATATGAACAAGTCGCCCCACAAGATTGACACACATGGGTTCGAAGGCCACCACTCAAAGACTCCCCTAGATGGTGTTGTAGAATATGGGTAGTATGATGGATGACACTCTGGTCAAAGTGTTGATCACCTGGAATGTCTCTACGTTAGTACTCTCCTTCGCGATGAAAGGCATAACAATGTGCTCATGAGATGGCCTAGTGAGAGCTCGTCTCCCTTTCCATGTAGGATCCAGCTGTGCACCGGGTTTATCCTGAGCTGACCCCCCACCTCTCCCTTGGAAGTCCCTCATATTAGAATAATTTGGGATTTTGTTCAATATGAACTCACTGTATAGTTTCCTAGGAAAATACTGTAGGACTTCACAATTTTTGCACGGTGGGTAATCAAATACCATGTACCACCTATCATAAAAATAGTTCCTAATATGTTGGTGGTGGCACCAATGAATAGGAAAACTCTTTGCATTGACGGTAAGATTTTGATTTGTGCGTGGGTCAGTGAATAATGAGCACAAATCACCTTTTGTAATTTTTAAATCCTTTACATCTTTATATGATAGTTTATCCGCATAATAAGCCCTAGCTGCATGCCTCCTATCTTGCCATCCAGTTATTTGTTTGCTAATTGAATCTACATTTTTAAAATATCTTTCAATGAACTTGTTAGGGTCATTCTTTCTGTAGTTGAACCATTTGGATCACTCAACCTACTGATTAAATCCTCAATTTTCTATTTTTTGTTCTCAATTTCACTCATTAAATTTTGTTGAGTGTCAGGAGGGTGTTGAGTGATTGGTGGAGGAAGTTGTTGTTGTGGTTGATTTTGTTCTTGAGGATTTGGTTGCTCTTCTTGTTGACGATTTTGAGGGTTTGCAGGTTGATTTACATCTCCTACAGATTCAAAAAAAAAAATATCAAATACAACCTAAAACTAACAAATTCAAAACAAAAAGCAAACAATTCTTACCTCTCACACCTCCTCGTCATCGTAGTGCCATCCTTGTGAATAAATAGCAACTATTGGTGAATATTTTTGCACAATGCCTCCTCCTAGAACGTAAGTGCAAAAAATGGGGGTTTTGGCCGTGGGAACAACAAAAAACATAATCGAAATGAAGAATGAATGAGTTTCACTCTTTTTTTACTTTTAACATGTCATAACGTAAGCGTGTTATAATGACCTCGCGTTATGGGCTCATTGTGGCCGAGCCTCAGGCTTGGACCACCAAGCCACAATGTGAGCGCGTTATAACATGCTCGCTTTATGACTTTTCAAAACATTTTTTTGAAAGTGGCCACAAATTGGATACCCATCTCCATGCACCCGCCCTTAATTGCATTTCATTTATTTTGAAACTGAAGGATTCAATCATCTCCCCATAGTATGCCCCTGTATCAAGATCTATGTCATTCCTGCTTTGTGATCTGCCAATGATAAGTTGTCTTGGACTCCCATGAATTCTGAGATTGCTTCATGATTTTTGAATAAATCTAGAACTGGTGGTCCTTGTTGGTCCATATCAATGAGTTGTAGGTATACTAGGTGTATTTCAATTGGTTGGTTGTTTGAGACAAAGAATGTTATGGATATCATGAAGAGGGTGTTATTCTCAAATAGGTTAGCAACATCAAGGGGAAAGTCATCTAAAGTTGTATCACACGATGTAGGTGACCAAGAGGAAGCCTCATCTCGTTTAGCAGAAATACCTTTTCCAATAAGTGTGACCTTGCTAGTAGTACAACCAAAGCCAATATTTTTTAGTCATTTCTCAGAAACAATGGGTTCTAGTAAACCATTATCATTCTACCCTAGCTTTTCATTCTTGTTATATCCCATGCTCTGCATTAGTTGTAAACCTTTGTTTTTATCTTCAATGGGAAGAATAGGAATAGGTTGTTCATATTGATAGAGGAGTTTAGAGATTTCTTGCTCATGGACATCTTCTTGATTCAGGTCTCCCCATTTGGTGAAGGTAGTAGCTTACATTCTGATTATTTCTGGTTCTTTGGTGCTAGAGGTAGGTTTCCCATGAGATTGAGGAGAAATAGGTAACTCTCCTAAGACAAAGGTGTCTTTCAATATTGTGTAGCTTCCACAACCGTCATCTTGGATTACTGCTTTGACATCGGGTATGCTTGTCACAATTGGCACTTGTGATGTTGAGGTAGAGGCTAGAGGTGATGGGTCAACAAATGAGCTTGATGGTGTAGGTCCTTCATCATTTTTGGGTATTTGTGGGATCTTTTAGAACTTGGCCTCAAGACTCTTATAGTAGTAGAAAGGCTCAAGAAGGCTCAAGATCTTCATGGATGGTGATTTATTTTCCTTCAAAAGGAAACTTCACACACTGATGATAGGTTGAGGCTACAACTTTTAAAGCATGGATCCAAGGTCAACCAAGTATGTTATAAGGAAGATCAAGATCAAGTACTTGGCATGTAGTTTCTACAATAGGAGGTCCCACTTGGATTGGAAGTGTTATTATTCCTTGTGATAGCCGTTCTTGGTTTTCATATGCTCTGATGGTGGTACTCTTTGTCTTTTCAATAGTATCTTCTAAATAGCCTAGATGCTTGATTAACTGTAGGGTACAAATGTTTAGACCAACACCTCCATCTACCAAGACTCTTTTGACCATTTTTTTATGAATGAAAACCTCAAGGTGTAAAGAACGGTTATGAGATGCTTCTGATGGTAAATCTTGCTCAGAGAAGGTGAGAAGATGGTTGGTGATATGCCCTACCATAGCTTGAAACTGATCTATATCAATGTTCTCGGGAACAAATGAATTAGACAAGGCCTTTTCTAGTATTTCCCTGTGTGTAGGACATAACCTTAAGAGTTCAAAGGTTGATATCTGAGTGGGGGTCTATTTAAACTAATATACAATATTGTACTTGCTAGTATTAGATGTGGGAAAAGTAGGTTGTGTCCTAGATTGAGCTGGGACAACTCCTTGAATGGTTATTTTTCCACATCGTGTGGTGACTCCACATTTTGTACTAGCTCCTTTGATGGTGACAATAGTGATAACACTATCATAGGAGGAAACTACATTGGGATAAGTATGCTAAACATTGGTGTAATCCTTAGCTTTGCCATTATTGTTTGCTTTGTTATGATCAGGCATAGAGGTCTTGTATATCTTGAGATCCTGGTTTCTAGCTGGTACCTCAACAAATATGGTGTCATTATCTATGAGATCTTGGATGATATTCTTGAGTTTCATGTGATTTGTTGTTTTATGTCCTTTGAGTTTATGAAAGTCATAGAGATCATGCTCGTTGTACTAGGATGGATTCTCTTGTGGTTCTTGGTAGTTTTCAAAGTTAGGAAGTGTTATCAAATTTGACTCTACTAGTTTCTTCATGATTGTCTCGATGGGTTCTGATAACTGTGTGTACTTGCATTTGGGATAGTTGTTCTTATTACCAGTTTTCCTTGGTTGCATGTTGGTATTATTGATCTAATTATTCTGAGGTGGTACCATTTGTTGTACAGTTGGTTGGATGTTAGCAATTTGATTGTTATTGGGTCTAGGAGCACTTAGTATGACCTTAGCATCTACCACACCATCATTTGTTATGTTTTTGTTCTTAGCCCATACACGAGGTTTCTCATTTGAACTGGTTGAAGGAAATTTGTCTTTGTAAGCTTGAGTATTTCCTTGTGAGATTAGGGCTATTTCAATGTTAAGGGCTCTTGGAACAAGCTTGTTATATGATGTGATGCATTGCATTTTCAAGTGGAATGATTGATTTGGATCAAGGTTGGCTATGATGATACCCACTTGTTGTTCATCAAGAAGAGGCCACTTGCTTTTACTACCTATTTTTCTCCATCGTTTCAAGAAATTAGCAAAGGTTTCTCTTGAATTTTATTTGAGAGTGTACAACTCTTCTAGACTAATGTCCTTGTCAAGATTGAAGGAGAAGTGATCGATGAATTTGTCAGTGATTTCTTGAAAAAAATTGATACCAAGAGGAAAATGAGAAAACCAATCCATAGTAGTACCTATTAAACTTTGGGGGAAGAGGCGCATTAGATATGAATTGTTGTAAGCCACTTCCATGCACATAATGTTAAATTCTTTGATATGGTCAACATGACTTCCTCTCCCTTTGTAATTGTCAAACTTGGGGATTTCAAAACTAGGAGGGAATGGTATCATTGCTATGTTTCGATCAAATGGGTAAGGACACAAGTTATGTGTATGAGGTTTCTTTGTCTTTCCCATGTGAAGGTCCTGCATTTCTTGTGAGAGTGTTTTTAATTGAGATGTGAGATCGTCTTGTGGATTGGGTGGAGCAACATATGATGGGATGAGAGATGAGTTATATGGGGTGTATGAAGGTGTGAGATTTTGTGAAATTTATAAATATGTTCTTGATACATTTGGATTAACAATGTTCATACGAGGAAAATAGGATCCTTGTTGTTGTTGGGAATATTGTTGAGCTAGTAAGGCTTGCTATTGAGCTTTTTGTTGGCCCTGCTATTGTTGTTGGGATAATAAAGTTTATTTTTGTGCTTGTTGCTATTGTGTGGCTTGTGCTACTAAAGCTACTTTCTAAGCTTAGTGTGCAATGGTTGCTTGTAGTTGTTATTGTTGTTGTTGTGCTAAGGCTTCTTATTGAGCTTGATGTTGTTATTGTGCTAAGGCTGCTTGCTAAGCTTGATGTTGTTGTTGTGCCAAGGATGCTTGTTGTGCTTCTTGTTGTTGTGCTAAGGCTGCTTGCTGCTATTGTTGTTGTTGTACGACTTGTTGATAAGTTTTTTGTGCTTGTTGTAGAGCTAAGGAATGTGCTTGCAATGTGGGATTAGGTGGTTGTTGAGACATCTGTGAAGGATTGATGTTTTGGGTGGTTAGCGGATTGCTGATGAAAGGTGCAGGGTTCCCTTGGTTTAACATTCCTTGCAAGACGGTGGTTTGAGATGGAGGAATGTATATTTGAGGCCCTGATTGATTTGGCATAAAAAAGGGAGCTATTGGAAAGGATGATGCCATTAAATTTTGCAATGGAAATGACACACTAGGACCTTGAGTCCATTGATTGAAAATATTCCCTTGTCCTATGTTTTGAGGATTGCCTTGTGCAAAAGAGGTAAACAAAGGATTCATGATCAAGGTACTCCCATGATTGATAGAACTTGTAACCAAGGGATTGTTTTGAGGTGGATTGATAGGGGATGATGTGGTAATGGTAGATGGAATGGATGAACCCACCAGTAGGTTGGATAAAGATGTCCCTATTTGTGTTGAGGGTTGATTCTGTGACATGGTATTGACATGCCCTAGTGTTTTTTTTTGAGATTTTTGGTATGTACTGCTCTGTGTGATGGTAGGAATACTTGTGGTACTCATAGGTGTGAATGAAGAAGGGTTTCCCCGAAATATCGAATTAGTGGTGGAATAGTAAAGTTTAAGCAAAGTATGTAGCTGTTTTGGATCTTCAAGAATAGGAGGAGCACCAAAGGTAGGTATCCAAATGGTGGTGGGAGGTGGAGGATTAGTTTCAAGAGTACTCACAAGTGTATTACTTTCGAATGGTAAGGTGTGACCAAAATATTTAGCAAGGCTAGTTGCAAGACTAGGTATGTAAGTTTGACTTAGCCCCTATGAAGGAGTTAGGAAATCCTATGTTAAACTCTATGCTACAAACATTGGGGAGATAAGAGCTACACTTTGAAAAGGTTGATGTTCTAAAATTTCTTCTCTAGTGAGCTCAAATGGATTGTTGATGACGTCTTAAATTTCATATGGTCTTGAAGGATATAATGGTTGTTGTGAGGGTGTAACATGACTTCTAGGATCAAATTCTAAAGCATTTGGATCACTTGAGGTAAATGTAAATTTTTATTTTTCCATGATTCTCTTTTGTTGTGATCTCATCTTTACCATAAATTTGGTGTCATCTATGAGAGAGTTGTGTTGAGTTTTGTAATGTTTGAACTCTCTAGTTGACTCAAACCTAGGTAAAAGGGATGCTCTAAGTCTTTTGGGAGCAATGATGATAATGTGGGATGAAAAGATGGGTGATATGGGAAGTGATCTTTGCAAGTGTTTTGGGACAACACTTTTGACTTAAGTTTGATGTTTTGATGTTGGAATAAAGGATGCTAATGAACTTAGTAATCTTTAGGGTAGACTTGTGACTTTCAAGATAAAATAGTTCAAAGATGATAACTATCTCAACTAAGTGCATGGAAAAGGATACATTTCACATACAAAGTAGCTAAGGTAGCAAGTTGGTTTGATGTTTAAGTACCAAAGTGTTAGTGTATTTGAAATTTTGCAAAGATAGATGAGGTGAAGGATGAAATTTTATGAAGGGGTGAGTGAAATGTTGGACCCAATGTTGACCTAAAGTGAACCTTTTGTTTTGAAAAGACCAAGGTAGTGAGAATGATGGTAGACCTCTAAAATGTTCAAATTCTAGAAAATGAGAGGACAGGTGGGAATGTTCAAACCTGTTCGGGCTCTCCTAGCTCGGGCATAAAATTTCCTCAAAAAAGTGTAACAGTTGTAGTAAAATATGGATGCCCACTTTTGAATATACTTGGTTTGATGATTCCTATGTTTGAAATGGAGTGCTAGAGACTTTCCCCTACAGATTTTGACTGTTTGATGAATCATTTAGAGGATTTGAGTATCATGAAAAAGACCAATATTTTGACTCCAAAAGAATGCATACAATTTTGGACTATACCTTGAAGTGTGTCTATAAAATTTTGCTACCAATTTGTTTCTATTCTTGTGAACTACTTGAAGGTGTTTCTTAAGGGCTTTTGGAGTGAGATGCCTAAGTCTGAAATGAGGACCTGTAGATCTTGGCTCAGGAATCCTGATTTTCCCTAAGATCATATGGAAACAGTTTAAGTTTATGGAAGAAATGGAGATATTTGTTGCCATGTGGATGGTGGTAATAGGGGCCTTCCAACCTCAATATCAGTGTGTTCCTCTTCATCTAAAATGGTTGCTGTGTTTCTCCATTGTGAGTTTGTCTCCTTGTTTTCAAAAGTGAAGGTTCTCAAACTACTAATGAGATATGTCTGTTCACTATTTATGAGTTCAAAGTTTGGCTGAATTATAGCACTTGGAAGATCAAGTTGTTCAATGGGAGCAATTAGTCTCCAAATAGTCATGTGGGGTTCATTTGTCAATTTATCTTTGCTTAGGTGAATTTATTTTACCACGAACACTTGTCTTTGATTATGTTTTCAAACTAGATGTTTATGTCAAAAAAATCATAACTTTCACAATGTCCATTTCATAAAAATCATGAGGTTAAAGCCATAATTTCCTATGTTATCTTTGGTAAATATGGGTTTGAGATTAGTGTCAAGATATCTAGAAATTGCTAAGGATAAATCCTTAGGACAAGCAGTAATATCAAGGCTAACTCAAGGAATCCATATTTGAGCCAAAGTGTTTGAAATTTTGGATAGTGAATGTTTGTTTTTAGATCATTTTGAAATCAAGCAAAGTGTTAAACTGACTCACAAGCATTACAACCCTAGGATAGAAATGGCTATATTTGTTGTATTCCCACTTGGATTTCTCTAGATGTGCTTATTCATAGCAGATGATTAGAAGCATGATCACACTAGCTCCCCTCCACAGAACTCACTTCTATAGGTCAGAAAAGCTTCAATTTCTCATGAATCTCCCATGAAAAAAATTTCATGTCTACTAAGAACCACAAATATGTGGGACAACTTCAGAGGTTTGACCTCCTCACATCAACAAATATTAGGGATTTTTGGCTACTACACAACAGTTCATAATCAGGGCATCCAATTTAGGGGTTGCAATGATAAAATACTTGTGAGAGGTATTCCAACCCTTAGAACAAGGGCTTTACACATCATAAAGATATTGGGGGAGAGCTATCATGTATTGCTTCCCATTGATTACAATTTTCATCAAAACCACAAATTTATATAGCAATTTGGAAGAGCTTGGCTTATGCTCATTATTGCTTGGGTCGTTACCTTGGGGTGAGTACTTTTTCCCACCAAGGAAAGCCCTCTAAAGGTGAACAATAGCAAGTCAGTACATCCTTTTTTCGATCATCTTTGCTTGCATGCACAAAGAGAGAACACATGCTATGCCTTTTCTCAAACTAGCATGGTTGTTCAATTTTAAACCCAAATTGAAAGATGGAGGTGATTTTAGAGAATGTTTTTGTTTCTCAAGATCACCAAATGGCACGAGATAATTGCATACAAATTCACTAGCAATTTTGAAAATCACAAAACAAAGCAAATAGTTGTCAATTTTATCCTTCAAAGCAATAATGAGTTAATTTTTAGCACTAATTGGAAGATGAGTTTTCCTTGTTCAATTTTAAGCCCAATTAAAAGATGTGATGTGAGGGTTCATTTTTTTCCAACTTTGAACGTTCATTTTAAACCCAATTGAAAAATAGTGCGTTGGCTAAAACTGAAAGTAAAAAAGCATGAAACTGGGTTATAATTGCCCCAAATCATTGAATGCTTGTTTTTGAAAAGGAAAAAAATAGGTTTTACAGGGACCTGAAACCACGAAGTTCAAACAATCAAAAGATAAGCATAAAAAGTACCAACAACCGACCAGCTGTCCCAAAAAGGAAACGACAGCAACAAAAGACAGCAGGGTCCAAAAAAAGGACCACCCAAAAAAACCAGAAAACCAAACACCAAGTTACTCCAGATTATTCAGTAACTCCTCAGCTTCTTTTTCAACATTCTGCATATCCTGTAACCTTTGCCTAAGGATTTGAACCGTGTGTGAAGAAGTCGGGGTTTTCCTTTTTATGTTTGCTATGGTACGAGTCGAAATACCTTCACCGGCCGATTTGCTGCCGCCTCTGTTCACATCCAAATCCACCACCAGTGAACCCTTTTGACTTTTTTCAATCTTTTCCACCATCGCATTTATGATGATTGTATTATGCCTTGCAATTTTGTGGTTGTTTGCAATAGTGGCCCTTATGTTTTGTCCAATCTTGGACATATTACATTCAATACTTGTAGAATGTTAAGATAGAAGAGAAGTTCTTCAATTTTTCTCCATGCTTTTAAACCCTACAAAACCTTATTATTCTAACATTGAAAACATAGTCAAACATTCATCAATGATTAGATAATCCAAAGAAATTAAGTCACATGTAAAAAAAAATGTAAAGTTTCTTACCCTAGTTGAGCGTCACTACACACGATGGTGTCACAATTTGAGATTTGGGTTTCGCTCTAGTGAAAATGGGTGTTGCTCTGCAGCAAGACCGGTGAGCACAATTATGTCGCTAGTTTGATGGGTATCACTGATAACAAATGCGTCACTGTTTGAAATTTGAAAGCGTCAGTCTGGTGAGTTTGAACATCACTGTTTGCATTCCATGCTATCTTCAAATTAAATATGCATTGTTATATCTAAATCGATGCCAACAAATTAGATACACATCACTGTTTCAAATTGCTTGAGCATTGCTATATGGAGATGCTATTCAAATAACATCATTGTTTATGGTTTGAGCATCACTGCAACCTGCAAAATAACATGAACATGGATATTGAGCTAAAACATGGTTAAATGATCAATTTTCCCTCCTTTTAGTGCCAGAATGTTGATACGAGGATACCGGTATGGGCCGAATTACACTTGATCCATGAAGAATCGAAGCATAACAGAGCCACCAATACTCGAATCTCAACAAGATTGATCAAACACGATTAAAACTAAACATTTCATCAAAACCTAACATACTAAAATTATGAAAGCTATCAAAAAATCTATTCTAATCCATTCAAAATTTATCTTGTTGTGGAATTGGTGTCGCGTTGATGTGGATTGATGACCCTTTCCCAATCCCATGATTAGTGAGCTTGTTTCAGTCGATTCTATGGAAGAGAATCAATGAAACCATGGTGTTTGATGTGTGAAAACCTAAATTATTCTAAAATGAACATGATGCAAGCTAAGTTACCATGATTTTATGCTACAAATGATCTAATTATGTAAGCCATTAATGGATGCTCTAAGCTATTATACAATGAAAATAAACTAAAAAAAGCTAAATAGTGAGTAAAAATATGAGTGGGTATGTGAGTAAATTCAACATCATAAGTTTTCAATAAAAAATGGATCCATTTGTCTCCAAATAGTGATCTATTTATAGGAGAGAAAATGAGGAATGGATGGTTGAGATAAAAAAGCTTAATAAATGGTTCAAGATGAAAGAGATGAGAGGCATGGATCATGGATTCTCATCAACAGATGATAATGCATAATGAAAGTTAATCAAAGGCTCACACATACCTCAAAAAAACACACTTTTGACCCGCTCACATAGGTCAAAGGTAACTTTCTAAAGAAGTTGAAGGGTTTAGCTTGTTCAAGAAGCCAAGTGAGTTGATTGGAGGAGAGGGAATATTCCTTAGAATATCCATTTACAAATTTAAAAAAAGTTTTAGTTGTGCAAAAAGGATAAAGAATATTCCATAGGAATATTCCCTTTGATTAGAAGGAAACTAGTTTAATTTCTAATTAAACAAGGTTTAATTTATGCAATTAGGGAATTAGAAGATTTAAAAGATATTTATTAAATTGGATGATTTAATAAATAGGGGAGGGGTGCTGAATTGATATTTAATTAAATAACTTAAGGTTGTTTAATTAAATAAGATGATGTAGGAGATTAAATTAAATATTTTGATGTATTTAATTTAATGAGATGAAGTGTTAGTACAAAAAGAGATGAATTAACCCAATTTAATTAATAAGGCTAAATGGATAAAAATGATGTAATTAATTAATTAGCTATTCTTATTAAATCAATTAAGTGAAAAGAGGATGGATAAAGAGGAAATAATGTTAATAAACTTGATTTAAGTGTATGACATTGATTAGGACATTTTTAAATGTCTCCACCAAGAAAAGTGCATCTTCTATATTTGTAGCTCTATCTTCCCTAGCATGTTCGGTAAACTATTTGTTTTAAAAATATGAATATTCACAACTCCCATTTTTCCAACATATTTGGAAAACCTCATGGTTTGGAAATGCATAATGCTTTAGCCACAACTTGAACTACTTAGTGAATATCTCACCTTTGTAAAAAATTGGATAAAATCCAATACATAATTCTACCGATTCCATGACACCATTACAAGTTTGGTATCAATTGTGTCACATATAAATTTTACATTATCTAATCATCTTTACAAAGTTTTAAAACATTATAATTGAGTTGCAATATTATAAATGGTTGTGTTATTCTTTTCTATTCATTTTAAGTAAAGAATTATTTTGTGTGTTAGGTATGTATTCAAGTTACAAGCAATAGTATAATATATTTCATTGAGATAAATTAGAACTAATAGTATTAGATTTCCACAATCCATCATGCTATCACTTCTCCATTTCTCAAGTACTTATATTTTTTAACTAGAAAAAAAGAAGTTAAATTCCAACACAAGTGGCTACTCATTTAAATTAGCTTATATACCCATAGCATCTCTCAAATATATTAGAAGCATGGTCCCCATTATGATCTATGTGATGTGATTTTAGTATAATAAAAATTATCTTAAAGTCATAAGTTACTTAGGTTTTTCAAGCTAACCCAACCTTTAACAAGTTCTAGATCTAGCTTTGACTTTTGAAAAGGAAAGAATAAAAATGATTAGGAAATTTGCATGTTTTCAAAATACTATAAAGTCCTCATGGGTTTTTTGTTGGAAAAAAAGGACAAAAAACTGAGAGTGGGGGTGAATCAGTTGTCACATAATACTTAAATCTTTTCAAACTTTGTTTAACTCAATCCCAGATCTGATGAATAAACAATAAACTATAAGAATTCAACACATCAGAAACACAAAGAACATTATTTTTATGTGGAAACCCTATTAGGGGAAAAACCACGGTGGAGGTTAGTCCACAATATTATACCCTATTAAAAGTATAATGAGAAATAATGGGAATGCACATGCATTTAGGCACACTACCTAGAGCTCACTGCTCAAATATAAAAGAGGACTCACTGTCCAAAGAAAAGTTTGGATTAAAACCATCCAAATTGTGAACTGAGAAAATAGCTTCTACACAAGCCTGATTACAGTTCCAGTTAAGCATAGAAAATCCTTCTTCACTCTTTGCTCAAACTTCTTCACACTTCGCTCAATCCTCTTCACACTCTGCTCTGCAATCAAATGATATTTTCATATACACACATGGGAGCACATTGAATACACTTTACACTGATGAAACAATCACTCATATATCCGTAACATGAGATTACATCAACAACTTAGTCAACCAAAAATATAAAACATATTTTCAATGTCGGCCCAAATTTACAAATAAATTTTCAATGCGAATCCACCAAGGTCAGCCACAACATAGTGGAGACCCAAATTAACAACTCCAACACAAAAAGACTTCAATTAATATCACCTCGAATATCCACTACACATTACACCCATGATCATGTCGGCCAAGAACATGAGAAACCAAACATACAAAGAAAAATATTTGACCACGAGCGCATTGATCAATGTGGAAATGCCACAAAGATAGAGCACGATCTAGAAACATCCAAGAACACCAAGAAACAATAGAGCAACATCTGCAGCAACTAGAATTACCAAAATTATACCAACTTTAATCAAGAACACTGTCAGAACACATATCTTCATAATTTGAACAAATCTTCACGCAGACCTCTGAAACTTCCACAGGATGGACTAGATAAACTCAACAATAAACCTTTAGTCCACAACAATTGATCTTCAATGTACAAAA
Source organism: Sequoia sempervirens (assembly GCA_007258455.2). NCBI lineage: Eukaryota > Viridiplantae > Streptophyta > Pinopsida > Cupressales > Cupressaceae > Sequoia > Sequoia sempervirens. Next base: position 1,054,947,294 of record VDFB02281492.1, on the reverse strand, counting down.
CAAGACACCTTCATAACCTTCATAGTTCCACTGGGAAACTGCAATACTTTCTTTTACAATTTTCTCAATATCCTCAACATATACAACCTTCAATACATCAAATGCTAATAGTGTTGACATCAATGACAACCACATATCAACAACACAACCAAAACATCCAAAAATATCCCCGTTTGGAATTGATGGAAACACATGATGTGAAAAACACCATCAACCCAACTCTCAATCAACACTTACTCCTCCTTAGATTCTGACTCTTCTTCCTTGACTTCTTCTGCAAGATCTTCTCCCCACAAGACTTTTTACTCCAGACAGGTAGTAGTTTTTCACATGACTCTTCTCCCCCTTTGACATCAATGGCAAAGATAAACATTATCTTTCCACATGCAAGCTCTAAACCACATATCTACACATTTGACTACTCCCCCTGAGCAGCAGCCACATAAACATCAATCCGGATCAGAATATGATCATAAAATGCACATATTGATGAAAATTAAGGCATCCTAGTTCATATTAGGAGGGGTAATCACCCCTAGCATCCCTCTAAGATACTCAAAAGTATCTTTTGACAATGGCTTAGTGAAAATATCTGCAATCTATTCTTTGGTAGGAACATACTCTAGTCTGACTTCTTTTTCACTCACTTTCTCCCTCAGAAAGTGAAACTTGATTAATATATGTTTGGTCTTAGAGTGCGCACCAGATTCTTTGATATGTTAATTTCACTTGAGTTATCACAGTATATGGCAATAGGTTCATCATATACTACTCTGATATCTTTCAGCATCTGTTTCATCCACATCACTTGAGTACAGTTATTTGCAACAACAATATACTATGCCTCAGCAATAGATAGAAAAATGGAATTATGCTTTTTGCTCAACCAAGACACCAACTTCTTCCCTAGGAAGAAAGCACCACCACTAGTACTCTTTATGTCATCTACATCTCCTGCCCAATCCACGTCAGTATATGCATTTAAAGTAAGATCATCATCCTTAGGGTACCAAAGCCCAAAATCAATTGTTCCTTTCAGATACCTGAAGATTCTTTTAACAACAGTCACATGAGATTCTTTTCGATCAGCCTAAAATCTAGCAACCATACATACAACATTCATAATGTCTGGTCTAGTCTGAGTTAAGTAGAGAAATCCACCAATCATTGATCTGTATCTTGTTCGATTTTCCTTAGGAGAATCATCATTTTGTGTCAAATTACATCCGATTACCATGGGAGTACCAATAGGTTTTGAATCATCCATGCCAAACTTCTTCAACATTTCTCTCACATTTTTGGACTGAGATATGAAGATCCCCTTGTCTAACCGAGTAACTTGCAATCCCAGAAAGAACTTCACTTCTCCAATCATACTCATCTCAAATTCACTCTTCATTTCATCAACAAACCTCATGCATAGATTGTCATCTTCTCCATAAATAATGTCATCAACAAAGACTTCAATAATTAATTCTTTATCATGATCCAATTTGAAGTATAAGTTGTTGTTAGCAGTACCTTTATTGAATCCAAGCTTCAATAAGTATTTGTCCAATCTATCATACCAGCCTCTAGGGGATTACTTGAGTCCATACAAAGCTTTCTTCAATTGGAAAACCATGTCTTCCTTATTAGTCAGTTGAAATCCATCAGGCTATTCAATATATACTTCTTCTTCTAGCTCACCATTTAGAAAAGCTGAATTCACATCCATTTGGTAGACTTTATAGTTCTTGTATGCATCATAGGCAAGAAATAACCTTACGGCTTCAATTCTAGCAATAGGGGCAAATGTTTCTTCAAAATCAATACCTTCCATTTGTGAATACCCTTTACATACCATTCTTGCTTTATTCTTGACCACTTCACCTTGTTCATTTAGCTTATTCCAAAAGACCCATTTAGTACCAATTACATTTTTATCTTTTGGTCTAGGAACTAGTATCCATGTATCATTCTTTTCAATCTGCATCAGTTCTTCCTTCATAGCTTCCATCTAGTGTTCATCATTGCAGGCTTCTTTGACATCTTTAGGTTCAATCTTGTAAATCAGGAAATACTCTTTTGCAATCTTTCTTCTAGTTTGCACTCCTTTATTCTTATCTCCTATAATTTTATTTTCAGAATGATTTAGCTTTACATACCTCAAAGTTTTAGGATTTTCTCGACCTTATGATTTTTCTGTTGTTTCTTCTGCACTTGCACTTGTCTCTACTTCCTAACTATCTTGATTTACCAGAACAAATTGAAGTTGTCTTACCGGAACACATGGCACAATTTGAAGTTGATTTTATGTTTGAACATTCTTCCCTTTTTTGTATTGTCTTCATCTGAATCATATCCACAATATCTGGATGATTTAGTAGAATCCTCATCAACTCTGACATTTGCACTCTCAACCATTTTCCTTAGTCTTTTGTTATAGCACCGATAGGCCTTGCTTCCAATAAAGTAACCTAGAAAGATTCCTTCATTGCTTCTTGCATCAAACTTGTGTAATCATCATCTCTCTTGATGCAGCATTTGCTTCCAAAGATCTTGAAATATTTAATAGCAAGCTTATAACCAAACCATAATTCAAAAGGAGTCTTACCAAAATTACCATTTACATTTACTTAGTTCAAAGTATACACAATAGTGCTTACTGCTTCACTCCAGTAGATGTGAGGCACATTTCCTTCAATCATCATTGTTATAGCAACATCCAGAATTGTTTTGTTCTTTCTCTCAGCAACACCATTTTGTTGAGGCATTTAGGGAGCAGATATCTGTCATCTTATTCCATGCTCTTCATAGAAAGAATTAAACTCCCTGGAGGTGAACTTGCCACCTTTTTATGACCTTAAGCATTTGATTTTCAGACCTTTCTTATTTTCTGCCATAGTTTTGAAGCTTTTGAACTTTTCTTAGAATGCTTCAAGTTTTTCACTTAAGAAAGCAACCCATATCATTCTAGAGTAATCATCAATAAGTAGCATAAATTACCTTTCACCATGGATACTTTTGAATCTAGAAGAACCACATAGATTAGTATGTACCAGCTCTGGCAGCAATCCATTTGAATGATGTTGTTTTCTCCGAAAATAAATTCTAGTCTGTTTTCCCATCTGACATTCTTTGCAAATTGTGCTAGCAGGCTTCACTAGCTTAGGTAGATCTCTTACTGCTTTAGTGGAACTTATTTTGACAATGTTATTAAAATTCACATGACATAGCCTTCTATGCCATAACCAGCTTTCATCTACTTGAGCAATTAAACAACTTTCACTAGCAGCATTCAAGTGAAAAATATTACCTTTTGTCTGTTTACCTGAGGAAATTACATTTCCAGAGCTTCCATATATCCTGCATCTTCCATCTTTGAAATGAAGATCATAACCTTTGTTCACCATCTGTCCAACACTCAATAGGTTGTGCTTCAAGCCTTCAACATAAAGAACATCATCAATGTTATGCTTACCTCCAAGACAAATAGATCCTCTACCACGAATCACACAAGCATTGTTATCTCCAAATCTTACAACCCCACTATCATACTTCTCTAGACTTACAAATTTTCTTTTGTCACCAGTCATATGATGTGAGCATCCACTGTTAATGACCCACTCATCCTTTTCTTCAATTCGAGCTGCAAGAGCTTTCTCAACTTTAGCAAATTTAGTAGTCACTGGACTATTTTCCTTGATAGCAATGAAAACCCAATCATCTTCATTTCCATTATCTTTATCAGACTCATCGTCAGTCACACCTTCTTCAGCAAAGTAACATTTCTTTTGGAATCTAGATAATTTGTAAGGCTTAGATCTAGGAACTCTTTCAGGACACCTTGATGCAAAATGACCTATTTTACTATAGGAAAAACATTTGATAGGAAAATTTCCTATATACTTACCTTGTCCTCTACCTTCTTTCTTCACTATCAGTGCTTCCAACTCTTCTACCTCTCTTTCTTCATCTTCAAGCTGTTCATTTCTTCCTCATGCTTGAATGTCTTTCTAGAACTCTCTCCCAGATCATATCTTTGCTTGTTTCTTTCAGATATAGTAGCCTTGAATGCAGTTTCAATCTTAGGAAAAAAATCACCAAATTCACTCAACTCAAAGGCAACAATTTTACCAATCAGTGTGTCCCTTGCCACATTTGTCAATGATCTGGTTTCTTCAATAGCATGAGCCTTTGCTTTGTATTCTACGAGGTAACGATCTGAGCACTTTAGCCACAATTTCTTCCTCATCTAGGGTACCACCAACACATCTAATACCCATCACTAGTTCATTTACTCTTTGCATAAAAGAAGAAATATTTTCATCTTCACCCATCTTCAAATTTTCATACTTTCCTTTCAAACTCTATAGCTTAGCCATCTTCACATGTACATCTCCTTCATACAAAGTTTCCAGCTTTGTCCACATCTCATGAGCTGTCTTCAGACCTAACACATTTGTCATTTTCAAATCTGTTAAAGAACTCAACAAGGCTTCCATAGCCCTAACATTATTCTCAATCTCTTTAATCTCATCAGTAGTGGAAGGACCATTTTGAGGAATAACATATCTATTTTTTGTAATTTTTTAGAAGGGTTCACCAATACACTTCAAATGACACTCCATTCAAGCTTTCCATAATGAGTAATTTTCTCCATCAAATCTAGGACTATCCTTCTTGTATGATGTCATCTCAGATCACCTCAAGCTTTTAAACTTCTTTAGAGGAACTTTCTCTAATACCAATTGTTGGCAAAACAAGGATAGAAAACTAAGAGGGGGGTGAATCAATTGTCATAGAATACTTAAATCTTTTCAAATTTTATTTAACTCAATATTAGATCTAATGAATAAACAATAAACCATAAACATTCAACACATCAGAAACACATAGAACACCATGATTTTCACATGGAAACCTTGGGTGGAGGTTAGTCCACAATATTATACCTTGTTAAAAGTATAATGAGAAATAATGGGAATGCACATGCATTTAGGCACACTGCCTAGAGCTCACTGCTCAAATACAAAAGAGGACTCACTGTCCAAAGAAAATTTTTGATTAAAACCATCCAAATTGTGAACTGAGAAAATAGCTTCTACACAATCCTAATTACAGTTCCAGTTAAGCACAGAAAAAACCTTCTTCACTCTTCGCTCAAACTTCTTCACACTTCACTCAGTCTTCTTCACACTCTGATATGCAATCGAATGATATTCACATATACACACATGGGAGCACACCGAGCACAATTTACACATATGAAACAATCGCTCTTATATATCTGCAACATGAGATTACATCAACAACTTAGTCGGCGAGAAATATAAAACATATTTTCAATGTCAGCCCAAATTTATAAATAAATTTTCAATGCAAATCCACCAAGGTCGGCCACAACATAGTGGAGACCCAAATTAACAACTCCAAAACAAAAATACTTCAATTAATTTCACCTCAAAGATCCACCACACGTTACACCCATCATGTCAGCCAAGAATATGAGAAACCAAACATATAGAGAAAAATCTTTGACCACGTGCACACTGATCAATGTGGACATACCACAAAGATAGAGCATGATCTAGAAACATCCAAGAAGACCAAGAAACAACATAGAAACATCCGCAACAACTAGAATTACCAGAATTATACAAACTTTAATCAAGAACACTGATGAAGACCACAAAAATACTGTCAGAACATAGATCTTCATAATTTGAACAAATCTTCATGCGAACCTCTGAAACTTTTGGAGGATGGACTAGATACACTCAACAATAAACCCTTTAGTCCACAACAATTTATCTTCAACGTACAAAACAAGACACCTTCATGACCTTCACAGTTCCACTAGGAACATACAATACTTTCTTTTACAATTTTCTCAATATCCTTGACATATACAACCTTCAATACATCAAATGCTAATAGTGCTGACATCAATGACAACCACATATCAGCAACACAACCACAACATCCAACAATTTTGTGTTACTTGATTACCTCTAATTAAAAATGCACCATAATGGATCATAGAACAAAGAGGGAAACATCAAGAAAAGAGAGTCAAAATGTTTGAAGGTTCTTGGAACAAGTTCTTAATAAATATCTAAGCTCTACCAAAAAGGATTTGCAAATAATGGTTCATTGACCAAATATAATGCGAATTTGATGAGGAGAATTTCCCTATAGATTGCAAGTCTGATGACTTCATGTTCCTTACAAATTCCAATATTGTTCTAGAACTTTTTTGTGGAACACTATAATTTTTTGTGTGACAAGTGATCATCATGCAGTATAGATAAGTTGAAGTGCACATTATGGGTCACATAGGTACATATGCATTTGAAGATTAGATAGGTCCGATTGCACCTACAATTTTCTATGTTCCAACAAAAAAATAGATAAAACCAAAATTGTCTTGACAGTTTCCAACAAGGACTTCATTGCCTACAACTCTTGTTGTTCCCTAGTTTAACTTTAGTTGAATTGATTCATCGAAATTTGAAAAAATATTTTCTTTTCACACATGATTACTACAATAATAATCAAAGTATGAAACATATTTTGTACTTTCTTCATCAAAATTACAAGCAATAAGCATGAAACCATTATCTAAATTTTTATTTTATCTTGAAATTTAATACTTTTTTATTATAATCATATATTTTATTGAGCACTACATTCATAAGTATAATGATAACATTTATGTAATAATGGAATTAGATGCTTGATTTATCATACCTTTTATTATTTCTTTTTATATAACTACTACTTCTTTCTCTTCCACTTGATTCATCATAGTTGGGATTGGTCATTCACCCTTAATTTTGACTATTGATCTAGCTTCTTGCATTTCCTTTTCCTCCATTACCTCTATTTCTTCATATTCCTCTTTCAATTTTTGGAGATGCTCCTTGCTAAAATTCTCCTCTTTTACCTTTGTCCTTAAATGATACTTATAATTTGAATGATTGTTCTAGAGAAGAATTGGCTATCTTGTTTAGCGTTTGTTTATTAGTTTGTAGGGAACCCATTAAATTTTGAAGATATAATTGTGATAGATTCTTTGTTACTTCAATATTAATAACAATGGGTTCAAATCGTGTCGATAGAATTCTCAATATCTTCTCCACTACTCTTTGATCACCAATATTTTCTCTATTCATTCTAACTTGAAAGACAACACTAATTAAACAAGTAAATAAATCACTCATAGATTTAGTAAAAGCTAAAATACTAATATAAAAATGTATTAAAGCATACTTACAAGAAAATATACCAAAAAAAGATTTTTGTATCAAAATGTTGTGGTCCATATAGGAAAATTTATTTTCTTTTTCTTGGCATCTATTGTGTTATAAGTATGTATACATAATAAGTGTAATATGCATTGTAAGTTTCTAACTTGACTTAATTATATGACTTGATATTTACTTTTGAAATGTACTTTAAGCTTCTAACTCGATAGAGTCTAACTTTCTAACTTGACTTGATTATATGATATGGCATGCACTTTTTGACTAGTGCTTTAGGCTTTCAAATTGACTTGACATGACTTATATTATTGACATGACATAAAAAATTTAAGGGATGTGATGACATTTCTTCTTCAATGTCTATCACTAGTATATATTTAATATAATCTATATAAAATACGGCAAAAGATATCTATACATCTTTTTTTTTTATTAGCAAGTTCAAAATAAATAAAAAACCATTACAAGACTTATGAGATGAAAAAAAATAAAAAATCATTGCAGTTAAACAATGAAAATAGAATTTTGTGATGTTGTCCACTTTAAACAAACAAAAAAATCAATAAAAAATCATTACACGTGAAAATAGAATGTAGATTTTTGTTTATCTTTCATGGATATGGTAGTACAAAAAATTCTATGACATATAGACAAATTTCTTTTCTTTTTCTAGTCATCTATTGTGTTATAAATATGTATACATAATATATGCAATATGCATCATAACTTGATTTAATTATATGACTTAGACATTTACTTTTGAATTGTACTTTAAGATTCTAACTTCACAAAGTCCAACTTGGACTTGATTTGATTATATGATTTGACATGTACTTTTGACTAATGCTTTAGGCTTTCAAATTGACTTAGAGATACCTTATATTCTTGACATGACTTATTAAAAATTTAAAGGACCCGGCAACAAATTATGTGATCTCCTTCTCTAAATATATATTTATGTACCTTATTTTCTTCTACCGTGTCCTTGTTTTATTCTACCATGAATTCATATAGTTTCTTAACACAATACATTTCTAATAAACATAACTCATCTTAAATGAAGATCCAGAACTCATTGAAATATCTAAATAACTTATCACTTATTCTACTATGGATTCATATAATTTCTTAATGCAATGCATTTTTAATAAACATATCTCATCTTAAATGAAGATCCAGAACTCATTGAAATATATAGATAACTTATCATCATCTTCTACACGACCCACCCGAATGTTGAGTCAGAATATCTCTTCTATTGAAACCTTCACGTACGTCAACTAGAAAAAAAATTGGAGTTTCCTGGACTATGCTAGAGTGTAGCTTGATTCCATGAAATTTCCCTTGACTTCAGCAAAAATGTGAGCTTGACATAAGATATTCTGCTTAGCCCTTCTAATGTAGCGTCTTTACATAAATTCTCACCAAAAGGTGTAATGCTCGTCCCAGCAGGCATCTCGAAAAGAGATAAAAAAACCCACACAAATACAAAAGTAAAGCAAGAGATATTATTATTATTTTGTTCAGTTAAGCTTGAATGCAAACACACAGAAACAAGAGTGTAGCGTAAAGACAGGATTAATTGCACATCGTTAAACTCCTTCACTGCGATAGTAATGTCGCATGCACATGAAATCTCTGACAGGTTTGTGCGCCTCGCGAGTTAGTTTATGGCGCACCTTGCGCGTCGACCGACCAAGACCAACAAGATGTGATAACGCATGCATATTATATTGTAATGCCTGAATAAGAACGATGATGACGTCAATCCAAAGTACGCTCTCCTTCACTAGACGGTCGAAACATCTTTGTTAAAGAAAATTCCTCGTCCCGAACAGTACCTCCAAAGTCTACAGGATTAGACACGAGAGACAGGATTAGACCATATCCACGTGCGACGCCTTCCCGCGCGTGCTTCGTGGGGACTATTACACAACCTAGCGCATTGTGCAATGTCCTCTGTGCGGCAATAACATTATCCCAACTCTGGAGGAGAGATGCAACTCACGTCGTATGCGCTAATGCCAACTTACAATGATCTTTTCATTTTGTACAAGATGGCAAGTATGTCTGAGAATCACGTGTTCCTCTACGGGACGGCGCAAGGAGCCAAAGTTAGCAACAGTGTAAGGATGGAAGCTTGAGCTATGCACATGCTTGCTCTACTAGCTGCATGGTAGAAGGAACAAGGTTTGTTGTAGTCTATGTTGGGAAGCAACTGGTACAACCGTGCGCTTAAGGTTCTTCTGCGCGCCACACACATTTGGTGCAGCACAAATGCAAGTATTTCTGAAGTTGCCCAAGGCATGTTACGTAGGTAATATCGTGACCTCGACCCAGCCTACCCACTATAGAAAGGGTAGAGTAGGGGTGATTGAATTTGTGCTTCAATGCTGTTGAATTTCTTATCGAGCAATTAGTATCATTGAGTTTGGTTTAAGCAACATACTTTAAAATTTGATTTGTTTAGATGATTCTAATATCATTGGGTTTGGTTTAAACAACACACTCTAAGTTTTGATTTGTTTAGATGACTCTCGTATCATTCGGTTTGGTTTAAACATCACTCTAAACTTTGATTTGTTTAGATGACTCTAGTATCATTCGGTTTGGTTTAAACATCACTCTAAACTTTGATTTGCTTAGATGACTCTAGTATCATTCAGTTTGGTTTAAACAACACACTCTAAACTTTATCTTATTTAGGTGGCTTATATGAAATTACACTAATAGGTGGGTTCTATTGGATAAGCTAGTGTAAATTTAGATGTTCTACCTAAACAAGTCAAAGTTTAGAATGTGCTATTTAAGCCTAGTTGTACCATTGACTTTCACAATCAATTAATTGTTTCATAGAGATGGAATATCCTCTATTTTAATTTATAATATTATTTTTATTGTTATTATTGACTAGTTGTTTGTTGTAGCTTTGATTTTCAATATGTTTATGTTTATTTTATTTTATTTTGTGAGAATTTGTTCATGTTAAGTTGATGATTACATCAAATAAATATATATGATTTTTTAAATTATTTCCTTAAGGTATGAGTATTATTGATAGCCATTTGTGATTACAGGATTATAGAAGGGTAGATGAAAACCATGTAGGTATTGTGCAAGAAGCATAGATTATGGTGGAGCAGATTTTTTTGAAGTACTTATTATCATCTTGAGTCTTATATGTAATTGTTGAACTATTCACATGTGTTGTAGTGTTGTTTATTGTATTCATTAGAGCTTGTGTGCCTATTCTCTTATGGTTGGTCTTGGTCACCTCATAGAACCTTAGTTGTAATTTATATAAGCCTAAACCTAATATCCTATTTCATAACTTTATTTTTTAAATGAAGTCTTTCAACCTACTCAATTGGGGATTTTTGATTTTTGATTTTGATTTTTGTTTACTCTCTAGTTTTTTCACTTTTCAGCTAAATATTTATCTTAAGCAAGAATTAATAGCTACTTTCATTTAAATTTTCAAGAGGGCATGCACAAAAATGAACTAATTAATAGAAACATACTACCATTATTTGAGAAGAAACTAAAATATGTGAATTGACCAAGATAAATCAATGTTTGTATGAAATTTATGCACTTGATGATTTTTATTTTTCTTTCATTTCATTCTTGCTTCTTGTATAGGGTGGCCTAATTGATAGCTATAGTGGAGCCATTCTTGTTTGGTAGCTCACCACCTTCTCTCTATTGTTATGTATTCATTGTGGGATATTGAGGGCTTAAGAAAATATAGATATGAAATATTTTTAATATTTTGAGGAGTGCATGTAAGTAAATTTAAAAAGTGAATAGTTTCTTCTATACATCTCTAGAGTTGGTCTTTTGGATATTGTTATAGCTATCTTCTGATATTGGCTTTCTTCTTTAGTTAAAGGGTCATTTCTCATCATCACTAATACAATCTTTCTTTACAAGCTGGAATAAATAATTGAATTAACTATGCCATTATTTAAGTTACACTCCATAGTCTTATGCTTTGTAAGAAGGCATTAAAATGTTTTTACTATGCTTCTATACTTGAGTTATAAGGATATCTTCACTATGTACATACCTTCCTTGGTTAATTTGATTGAGACCATTTCTTATTATAGTTATATATGGAGTTATTTTATCTTGGTGTAAATAGGTGTTTTTCCTAACTAGTTATTAGTGGGGTCCTTTTTACATGTTAAGTCAACTTAGGTCCTAGGAAGGAATCTTTCTAGATAATGTTAATTGTCACTAGATATTATCTTATCTTTTGACATTTATTGTTTGTGTCCTAAGTCATTTAACATTTGTTGAGGTCGTTGTCTCACTGTACAAGAGTAAGGTACATGTCAAGATCTTGTCTAATCCTATCTCACACCTTGCCTTTATAAGCAAGACATCATATGTACACCATATATTCAATCTGCCAATCTTGCATCTATAATCATAATATGATATTTCCACCATTTATCTCTTGTGGAATTTATTATTCTCTTGCAGTTGATCCTAAGGTGTTGAGGAATTCACCCTTAACTCCTACATGGTATCAAAGCCTCAATGCTATACACTTCTTCCTAGATTCAAGAGGGAGTTATTTTGATTTGAATATTTTGATAGGTGTGATTAAGGGTTTCAAGGACCTCATTGTTGAATTAAAGGTGTCAAAGAACATTAGGTTTTCCTTTTGTTTCATCAAATTTTGTCAAATCTAGAAAGATTTCACATTAGGTGAAGGTTGCTAGATCTTGGAGGTAGCTAATTTTTTGGAGCACTTTTAGTCAAAACAAACCTTTCCATTGTAATCGAGAGGCCCAAAATCCCCTATTTTCATATATTATTTACTTCATTTTTATGCCAATAAGTTTTTGGCAATTTTTATATTGTCAACTTACTATCTTAAATTTGACGGCCAAATGACTATCATAAAATACTATGTTAAATTTGACAGTTAAATGATCATCAAAATTACTATCTTAAATCTAATAGTCAAATGAATGTCATCTATGATTGTGTTAAATTTGGCGATCAAATGACTATTCGTAGGTCACTCCAATCTGACCCCCATCTTCATCAACAATTTTGAATTTGTAGTCTGAATTCAAATGAACATAACTCAATCATCCAACCTTATTTTTTGAGAAATATTTTTTTAATTGCGGTAGAAATTTTTGTTGGACTAATCATCAGTGTCTCCCTTCAGATTTATGACATGGACTAATTACCTCTTATGGATCCATTCATCTTTGGCATTTATATTGGGTGTTAACAGGTTGATCTTTTGGCACAACAAAATATGTGTTCCAAAAAATGGTATAAGAGTTGTGGTCATGGGTTCAAATCCCCTTGGGTGACGTTGAGGGGGGATTGTTGGAGTTATTTCTAGTGTCTCCCTTCGGATTTGTGACATAGAATAACTGCCTCCCATGGATTCATTTATCTATAACATTTGTATCAGATGTTAATAGGTCGATCTTTTGGTGCAATGGAAAATGCGTTCCGACATTTTTTTCTCTTTGTAGTGGTGCACTAGTTTTATATTTTCATGCATGAGTTTTCTAAAAATTATAGATTCTCACAAGTGTTGCTGAGCCATTTTAATTTTAGGAACTTTTGGGGCTCCGTTCTTGCTTCTATGGTAACATTTTTGGGTGAAATGTTTTTTAAGTGCATGATTTTTCATGTAGTTTTCAATTGTGTGATCAAATTGATCTTGTTCTATGTAAAATATTTACTTTGATCTTGTGGCCAAATTTGGAATTTGTAAGCACTAATATCAAGTTCACTTCATTGCTTTTGGCAACTGGAACTTGTAATCACACAAAAAATAAAGTTCCAACCTAAAATATTGTTGGGGGATGTAATCTTATGTTTGTTCTTGGTTGTAATCATGTCTTGTAATACATGGAAAGTAAAATGTGATTATTTTGGGAAGAAAAAACAAACAATAGATGAATGTTTGCTAAAATAACTTGATGATTTGAAACTTATTTATGAACATATTATTTGTAGCAACTTTGTATTATCAATGGCATCCATTTGCCTAGTTCCTCTGAACTAACATCAACTAATTATCTAGTTTATTTACTTCATTATATGTTGAACACACAATATAATTTGGGGATGATAAGTGTAGTCAAATGACATGCACTATGATCTCATATCGTTCATATATTGTTGTACCTGAGGATGCTTGTGATTCCATAGTTTTGGTTCCTTGTGATTCAATTTAGCAAGACATACATCATCTTTTAGAGATTGCTACCTAGGTTGAGTACTTGTTAGACATTGTTAGTTTATTTTATGAGTAGATCATATTTTATATTTGTGAGACATAATTGATTGCATACATCTTCTCTTTGATAAAGATGACCCTTCTTTAGTTGTTGTGAGGGAACACTCTGACCCTCTTGTTCATTATTTACATGATCATCCTTTGTAGTTTGACATGAGTGTGGATTATTTTGGATAACATTTGGAGGAGGCTTCTTTTTTTTTAGATGAGGTATTTTTGTCTTTTGATTGTGTTCTACAATCATTCCTAGGAGATTTTAGATTTTCTTCATTAACAATGTGGCCTAGAATGCCTATTTAGAGTGTGACACCTTTTCGCATCGACATGGAGACACTTGAGCATTCTTCAAAGATATATCTCATCATTCATATTCCTTTCAAGAATGGGAAGAATTCTTGCATATCATATTGCTCTTGTTTCTTCCCAAGGGGAGGAACATTGTTTGATGGTCTTGGATCATCTTCAACATTCAATGTCAAACATCTACCCTCTTTATAGGAGCCATAATATTGAGGGGATTTTGCATGGTCTCTCTTCTTCTCTCTTATGCGGGGTATTTTTCGCGTATGAGATTTTGTGATTCTCATTCATGCTTGAGAGTGTACCATAGAAAAAAGGAAACTTGATTGATTTGGAGAAAAATTGATGACAAATTGGACTTAATAAGGCCATGATTTGGTGTTGTGAGGTGTTTTTCACATCCACACTAGGTCTTCAACCCTTTCAAATGTATTTAGCAATGGCTTGTAAAGGTGTTGTTAAGTGTTGTAAAGAAATTTCATGCTTTTCTAGACTTAACAAATCCATTTTCCTTTAACTAAACATTATAAAATGTATTTAATAACATTACCACACTAATCTAGAAGGCTTGTAAAATAAACTTGATGTTAAACTAGTGTTGTAATGTGTCTTGCAAATTCACATTGGTTCTCGTGCCTTTATAGGCTATGTGGACCTCATTCTAGTGTTGGAAAGTGTATTTAATCACACTTTCACATTGAATTTTGTGTCCCAAGTCCTAATTGACCTTTACATCATCACTAATAGGCCACTATTAATGCATATTGTGCATCCCAAGACAATATTTGATGAAACACCTGACAAGGTCACAATATAAACCTTATTTTCTTATTTCCTAGCATCTTAGCTAGCAAAATGGCCCCTATGGGACCCATTCTCCATCCATGGTGAATTAGTCCCATCTAGGTGGGATCCATTCACCATGGATGGTGAATGAGTCCCATTTGGCCCATTTTTTACTTTTGAGCAGGAATGTTTAGGATTTAAGTTTATTATTTTCACATGTCAGCCTTAGGGATCTAATTTATGGGCTAATAAGGTGAATTACCTATAAAATAAACTCTCTAAACCCTAAATCACAACCATTATTCATTATTCATCCATCATTCTTCCATCTCAAGATAAGCAAGTTAGGGTTTCATCATTACAAGTCATTAAGATTGCTTTCTAAGGCATTCAAGGGTATATTCTTCATGTTTTGTTGTAGAAATTCAATATCAATAATCATGGAAAGGTAATCAACTCCATTATTTCATGTTTCATTACATTGTTTCTCTATTTTGGTTTAATTACCTAAAATGGATTTGACCAAGGAAAACCCCTATGCCCTAACATTCAACATTTCTCTCTCTTGTCTTCTATGTTTGTAGATTTAGAAATTTTGGAGAATTAGAAATCATTGAAGATTGCATTACAAAGTTGTTCAAGTCATCTCTTCATTGGATAAGGAAAAATATCAACAAAAATTGACTTTCAGGCCTGAGTCTGACAGTTTCATAATCAGACACCTGGAGAAGCAGAAAGTGCAGACTGAAAGCTTTGGATTCCACCTTTGAATATTCAAAAATTAAAAAGTGGAATCATTCATGATGGGTGGAAAATGAGTCCCACTTCAAGGTTATTTTTTGGTTTTTTGCATTTTAGACACCCATTTGTCCAAAATAGGTTCCAGAACAATTTTGCAGAACTATGACTAATTCACCCAAAATGGTGAATGAGTCCCACCATGCCTAAAATTTAGCATCAATAGCATTCCATAATTCATTTCCAGTCTCTTTCCATATCTCAAGTGCACACTTTTAGTTTGGTTCATTTATGTTCAGTTTTATTCACATTTCTAGGTGTTTTTGCATTACACAATGTGTTTTCAAACAAATTACATTTCTTATGTTTTGCATACTTAATCAATCAATTTCATCATCTAGTTGCATCTAGATCATTCATTTAGTCTCAATTCTATCTTTCATTCCTTATTTTGAGTGAACCACCTAGATTTTGGGTGTGGGATCTATCTCTTTTCATTAGGTGAAAGACCCTGATTGAGCAAAAGAGACATAGCATTTCACACCTCTTAAAATTAATGGTTCATTTTGGTGAACCTGCTTTTCGAATACTTTTCTTTTCAGATTTGGAGTCCTTCATCATAGATCTAGCCTTGCATTGAACTTTCATTAGGTTTTTAATTAGTTAATTGGCATGCTAGGTTTTAAATTTTGCATTCATAAAAAGTGTATTTAGGTTGCATTGTTGGCATCTAAATTCATTTAATTTTTCTGAAATTCTACATTTTTAACTTAGGTCTGCATCATAGCACTTAGAAAACATCAAACTCAATTTTTTTTTAAAATTCTGAAAAAGGTCCATACTGGGACTCATTCACACCTTGGGCGAATCAGCCCCTTTTCACCCCTGAAACTGCTCTTTACAGAACTAAAAATCCTATTTTTTAGCTTTTGTTTGGTGCCATTACCTACCTATATTAGTTAGTTGAGTTTCTGTAACATGTATTTCATTAGATCTAGCTTAAATTAGCTCATTTCATGCATTATTTAATTTCACATTTACATCTCCAACATTTCACTTTTTAGATTATTGCATATTGTAATCAACAAATTACATTGTTTTACCTTTGAAAATTACATATAAATCATTGTATTGCACTTTCTTCACTTTTGCATAGCGTGTTCTTTTTCACAAGATGTGTCTTTGATTTGGTTAAACATGGATTTTATAAGAATAGTATCCCCTCTTATGAGTTTGATTTTGATTACAACAATGAGGAACATGTTATTCATAGCTTTGACCAAACCATTACATTAGCCATTGGTGCAAATGGAGGTGTAGAAAATCATAACACACATGCTTGTTCTTCTCCTGATATCTCTCCTATATGTGATGAAGGTATCTTGATGAAAGAAGTTACAAAACTTGAGGGTCTTGATTTTCCACCTCCTCATTCCCCTTTAGATGATGTTAGACAACAAGAACATGAAATCATAACCTTACCTAGTCTCCACGGTCATGAAAATCAAACTTCCCCATCTCCTAATATCCTTCCTTGATGTAAAGAGGATAGGTTGGTGTTAGAAGAAATCACTATTAAGAATCATGAAACCCTTGATCCTCCCTTCCCAAATGCTCCAACCATTTGGGATAATCCATTTGAAAACCATAGTGGTCCTTTTCTTGATGCCTCCCCCACTTGTGATGAAGCTACTTTACCCTTGGATGAACATATTGAACAAGAGAATGAGACCTTAAAGACAATGGAAACTCAACTAGCACCTTCTCATAATCATCCCCCTCTTCATAATCCCATCATTCATCATTCCCCTATTAGCGATGAAGTTATTGTGGAAGAATCAAGCCTTACTTGTCTAGCACATGTGGCTTGTTGTTCTCCTGAAAAATATCCTCCTAGGGAGAATATCATGGTGCTAGAATGCGGCAACACTAATAATGTGTCTTCCTTCACTAAATAGGTGGTTCTTGATTTCCCTTTATTAGAGATACATCAAACCAAGACCGTTGAGCTTATGAATGCATAAGTGTCCATTAGATCCCCCTTGATCAATGAACCTCATACATACCCCATGGGACATCCTAATAACCCTCTAATTATCTACCCACCTTCACATAAACAACAAACTCAAAATAAACCTGAACTTATCCTTTGCCCACCTTAGAATAATGTATCACACTTAGCTAAGTTATAATACAGTTGCCCATACGTATAACACTCAAAAAAATCCACAACCCCCACAACCAACCCCAACACCATTACCATTTCTGAATCCTATCCCACCTAACCCTCTCTTACCAAGTCACAAGGATTATGATCTTGTCAAGCAACTTAAGAATACTCTTGCTTAAATATTATTATGGGACCTTAAGTGGCAAAAAATTCAAAAAAATCAGAGTTAGGAAAATTGACATAAAAATTTGAATAAGTTATCTATATTATTTCAAAAATATGTAAGAATAGAATCTGTAGAAAATTGAATGTAGTTTCTAAATTACTAAGATTATCTAAAAGAAAAAAAATCTATTTGGTGAAAATTTGAAATTTCAATGCAATAGTACTTAAATTTTAGGGAAAAAATAAGTAGGTGTCTATTTGACCACCCTCACCATAATAAAATGGTAATTATTTTTTATAGGATTTTAGATATAAATAGAGGACTTGTGTCCTGATGTGATGCATATTTTTTTATAATTTTTTTCCTAGTAAATAATTAATTACGATTTTTTATTACAACTTTTAAAAAATATAAAATTAATATGTCGACCACTTGGTCAAAACTTCATGAAATTCAATTTTATTTTTTAATCCTATAGTATGCAAATCATAGAATGTGAAACATTTTTAGATTCAAAAATGTGATACCGCTTCAAAGCTATAGATGTTTTTCAATTAGCCTATCAATCAGACTTTAGTCATAATTCAAATAGAAAATGAATAATAATTATTTATTAAATTCAAAGTAAAGCATAATTTATATTGGTGGAAATTTGAGAATCTCCTTTAAAAACCCTTTTCGTTTCATCAATTTTGGGTAAAAAGGTCATCAGCCACATACCCTACACATACCCATCATATTGCCACTTTTTGGCCCATCACGATCCTGCACATACCCCTCCCCTCACTATCACAACATGATCCAAATAGCCGTACAACAAGTTCTTGTCCCTTCTAATGTTCCACCAACTGATATAGCAGCCATGATTCAAGGACTACACATTGAATTTTTTTTCCACCAAAGTGAACTCGCCTGTTTGGATGTGCAAAAAAATAATGAAGCTTTCATGATCATAGCACAATACAAACAAAAAGGGATAAAGAGAAATCTTATAGATACTAGTTCTGCTTTTTGTAGTGTGATCCTTTTGTATAGGCTTAGCATTGATCAATCAACCATTCGATCTGATTCTTTATCTATTAAGGGATTTGACAATGTCGAAAATAAACCGCTAGGGGTGATCATTATGCCTCTTACTGTTGGAGTGGTCACCTTAAATACACCAATCCATGTTATGCCTTATGAACCTTCATGTAATGGGTATGTGCATGATCATCATGGAAAAACATGCCCTTAAGTGGCAAAAAATTTAGAAAAATCAGTGTTAGGCAACTTGATGTAAAAATTTGAATAAGTTATCTATATTATTTCAAAAATATGTAAGAATAGAATCTATAGAAAATTGAATTTAGTTTCTAAACTACTAGGTTTATTTAAAAATAAATAAAATCTATTTGGTAAAAATTTGAAATTTCAATGTAGTAGTACTTAAATTTCGGGAAAAAATAAGAAGTAGGTGTCTGTCTGACCACCCTAACCATAATAAAATGATAATATTTTTTTATAAGATTTTATATATAGGTAGAGGACTCATGTCCGGATGTGATGCATATTTTTTTGTAATTTTTTTCCAAGTAAATAATTAATTATGAATTTTTTATTACAAATTTTAAAAAATATAAAAACTCATATGCCTGACCACCTTAACTTGGTCAAAAATTCATGAAATTTATTTTTTCCTTTTTTAATCTTATAGTATGTGAAGCATAGAATGTGACGCATGTTTCAGATTCAAAAAATGTGATACCGTTTGAAAGTGATAGATGTTTTTCAATCAGCTTATCGATCAGGATTTTAGTCATAATTCTAATAGAAAATAAATAATTATTTATTAAATTCAAATTAAAGCATAATTTATATTGGTGGAAATATGAGAATCTCCTCTAAAAACCCTTTTTGTTTCATCAATTTTGGGTAAAAAAAAGTCGTCAGCCACATACCCTACAAATACACATAATATTGCCACTTTTTGGCCCATCATGATCTTGCACATACCCTAATCTTATCTTAGGAAGATAGTGGATCCATGCAATGAAAGGTGTGCCTTCCACTCTTCATCGCAAAATGAAATACATCTACAACATAGTCCATACACTTGACGTTAATCTTGAACCTGATAGTGTCTTACAACTTGAGAAAAACAAAGAAAACTCCTTAAATACATCAACATCAACTACACCATTGGAACATGTAGACCAAAATGACAACGAACACCAACTTACACAACACATGAAGCTATTAGAAGATGATTGAGGTTCCTTGGATTTCAAACATGGAATCATGGGAAAGTACAAGATCATACACAAAGATTCAAATAGGGGAAACAAAAAAGAAAATGACCCTTCAAAAGCATCCACCTCAACCACTTTAGACAATGAAATACACTACACGACCACCTTTGAAAATTCTTATTGACAACCACCAACTAATCAAAAAGAAATGAAAAATCATTATGGAAAAGGGTATGAGCTAATGAAACAACTTGGCTATAGTGGAAAAGGATGTGGTGCTAATGAACAAGGTATCTGCAACCCTATAGATCCTAGCACACAACAAACAACTCATGGTATTGGTTATTTCCCTTTGATAGAAATTTCCAAGCCTTCACTCAACATCAACAATCTCACACAACACACTCCTAAATCATCCTTAACAGTCATCCATCCTGAACTCCTCAACACTAGTGGTCTTGAACATCATCCTTTACACAATATGACACAAACAACAAACTCTTCTCTTAATGTCAATATCATCTCACAAGACACCAATGATTGGAATCCGCTAGATTTTCCTTCCTCTTGTAAGAGTGGGAACAAAATTTTGCAATCTAGAACAACTTGTGTAAGTATAACATCAACTACTAAGCAAGATGTATCTTTGACACAAGCCACAAGACCACCTTCTACCATAGATCAAGAGGGTATCTTGTAGAGACTCCTCCAAGATCACTTGATCATCCTCCCTCTCAGATCTCATAAGAAATGCTATTACAAAACTTCATTTTGTGCCTATCATAGAGTTCATCGTCACTCCACTAATGAATTTAAAGATTTGAGTCATAAAATCCAACATTTTCAAGAGTTTGGTATCCTTCCCTTTTTGGAGACACCTAATTTCTCTAGTTGATACCAATTTTCACTCTCGCCTACATTTCATCAATCATTTCAGCTCACTTTTGTCCTACACTTAGTGGGAGAAAGGGGTTTAGTAGCCTTATCCTTGTATTCCACTTGTCCTTTCCTCTTTTGGTTAGTCGTTAACCTTTCATGAACATATAAGAGCAAGCTTAGGATGTGGACAACATGCCTTAAGATGGCTTGCATGTGACATACTACCTCTTTCATGACGTAGCTTATCGAAAACATATGACTTGGCATAGGGATTTCCGAATAAGCTCTCATGTTCTCCTTCTACTTTAAAGAAATTTCTCATAGTAATGGTGTTCATAGCTACTTTAAAGTGGGGGAATACATCACCACTCACATTTCATTGTGTGATTTCTTTCTTCTTATGATGCATCCTTTTCTTGGTGGAGTCATTGACCTTGATTCCCTTCAAGAGTGTGATACTTATTTTGCACTTATCCTCTCTTGGAGATATTTGGCATGGTGTTCCCTAAGATGATACCTTTCACGAACTAAGAAAAATCCCTTTGAATAGTCCTTACACTATTCTGCATTAACAATACAGTCTATGAGTGTCAAGCATACGGAGTTTTGCTTACTTCATAGAGCTTGAAAATTATTTTCCTTTGTGATGCCTTATTAAAGTTATCAAGAGGTATAACTTTGGTATGGTTGAGCAGGAAGCCCATTTTAAGGCATAACTTTCCCCATAGCCACTTCTGTGTTTGTGAGCACATATCAGTCATATGTGTCTCACCTTTGGGCTTTCTTACCCCGCAAACAACCAAAAGTTCCATGGCCCCAAAGTGAGTATACTTTTGGGATCTCTCACCAAGTAGATAGCCAAGAGTTCCATCACCCCAAAGTGAGTATGCATGTTGGGTATGTGCAGGATCATCATGGAAAAAATAGGCCCTTCAGTGCCAAAAAATTCAAAAAAATCAGAGTTAGGCAACTTGACGTAAAAATTTGAATAAGTTACCTAGATTATTTCAAAAATATGTAAGAATAGAATCCGTAAGAAATTGAATGTAGTTTCTAAACTACTAGGTTTTTTTTTTTAAAAAAATCTATTTGGTAAAAATTTGAAATTTCAATGCAATAGTACTTAAATTTTAGGGAAAAAATAAGAAGTAGGTGTCTATTTGACCACCCTAACTACAATAACATGATAATATTTTAGGTATAAGTAGAGGACTCATGTCCCGATGTGATGCATACTTTTTTGTAATTTTTTTCCAAGTAAATTATTAATTATGAATTTTTTATTACAAATTATAAAAAATATAAAAACTCATATGTCTAACCACCTTAACTTGGTCAAAGCTTCATGAAATTCAATTTTATTTTTTTAAATATTATAGTATGCAAAGCATAGAATGTGATGCATGGTTTGGATTCAAAAAATTTGATACCTTTTGAAATCTATAGATGTTTCTCAACCAGCCTATCAATCGAGACTTTAGTCATAATTCAAATAGAAAATTAATAATAATTATTTATTAAATTCAAAGTAAAGAATAATTTATATTGGCGGAAAGCTAAGAATCTCCTTTAAAAACCCTTTTTGTTTCATCAATTTTGGGTGAAAAAAGTTGTCAACCACATACCCTACACATACCCATCATATCACAACTTTTTGGCCCATCATGATCCTGCACATACCCTTTTATTTCCAAAACAAATAAGCCTAGATCTAATCCACAACTAGCTAGACAAACGATTGAAGCTTGAGCCACCTTTTGATTTTCATCTTTCTCTTCTTCCTAATTCTTGTCATTGGATGATTATATATCTTGATGGTTTGATTTAGAATATTGGATCTTGGGGGCTTGATTGCCTTCTTGATCTTTATCATTCTTTGTCATCTACATCTTTACTTTTAGATCTCTCTTGAATGTCTACTTTAGTGTGAGTTTGAAGCAAATTCATCTTGTCACTAAATTGGGGGCTAAATGTACCATAGAAAAATGGTAAATTTCTTGATTTGGGGAATAGTTGATGACAAATTGGACTTAATAAGGTCATGATTTTGTGTTGTGAGGTTTTTTTCACATCCACACTAGGTCTTGGACCCTTTCAAATGCATTTAACGATGTCTTGTAAATATGTTGTAAAGTGTTTTTAAGAACTTTCATGCTTTTCTAGATTTAATGAACCTATTTTCCTTTAAATCAAAATTATAAAATGTGTTTAATAACATTATCACACTAATATAGAAGGCTTGTAAAATAAGCTTGATGTTAAACTATTGTTGTAATGTGTCTTGCACACTCACATTGGTTCTTGTGCCTTTATAGTCTATGTGGACCTCATTCTAGTGTTGTAAAGTGTATTTAATCACACTTTCATATTGAATTTTTTGTTCCAAGCCCTAATTGACCTTTACATCATCACTAATAGGCCACTATTAACCCATATTGTGCATCTCAAGGCAATATTTGATGAAATACCCAACAAGGTCACAATATAAATCTTATTTTCTTACTTCCTTGCATCTTAGCTAGAAAAATGGCCCTTGTGGGACCCATTCGCCATCCATGGTGAACTAATCCCATCCAGGTGGGACCCATTTGCCATGAGTGGGGAATGAGTCCCATTTGGCCCATTTTTGACTTTTGAGTGGGAATTTTTGGGATTTGAGTTTATTATTTTCACATGTCGGCCTTAGGGATCCAATTTATGGGCTAATAAGGTGAATTTCCTATAAAATAAATTCTCTAAACCCTAAACCACAACCATTATTCATTATTCATCCATCATTCTTCCATCTCAAGACAAGAAAGTTAGGGTTTCATCGTTACAAGTTATTAAGATTGCTTCCTAAGACATTCAAGGGAAAATTCTTCATGTTTTGTTGCAAAAATTCAAGATCAATCATCATGGCAAGGTAATCAACTCCATTATTGCATGTTTCATTACATTCTTTCTGTATTTTGGTTTAATTACCTAAAAGGGGTTTGACCAAGGTAAACCCCCATGCCCTAACATTCAACATTTCTCTCTCTTGTCTTGTGTGTTTGTAGATTTAGACATCTTGGAGGCTTAGAAATAATTGAATATTGCATTACAAAGTTGTTCAAGTCATTTCTTCATTGGATAAGGAAAATTATCAACAAAAAGTGACTTTTAGGCCTGAATTCGATAGTTTTAGAACCAGACACCTGGAGAAGCAAAAAGCGCAGATCGAAAGCTCCAGATTCCACCTTTGAATAATTAGAAATTTAAAAGTGGACTCATTCACCATGGATAGTGAATGAGTCCCACTTCAAGGTTATTTTTTGGTTTTCTGCATTTTTGGACACCCATTTGTCTGAAATAGGTTCCAGAATAATTTTGCAAAACTGTGATTGATTCACTTAGAATGGCGAATGAGTCACACCAAGCCTAAAAGTCAGCATCAATAGCATTCCAGAAGTAATTTCTAGTCTTTTTTCATATCTCAGGTGCACACTTTCAGTTTGGTTCATTTCTGTTAAGTTTTGTTCACATTTCTAGTTGTTTTTGCACTACACAATGTGTTTTCAAACAAATTACATTTCTTAGGTTTTGCATACTTAATCAATCAATTTCATCATCTAGATACATCTAGATCATTAAATTTAGTCTCAATTCTATCTTACATTCCTTAGTTTGAGTGAACCACCTAGATTTTGGGTGTGGGATCTATCTCTTTTCATTAGGTGAAAGACCCTAATTGAGCAAAAGAGACAACATTTCACACCTCTTAAAATATATGGTTTAGATAGCATCTTGTTTTATCTCTTTTGGGGAGGAGTTTTTTCCCCCTAGTTTTTCTCCTTTTCTTCATGTGTGAGAGATCACATTTTTACATGGATACCTAACATGGAATCGTATATGGGACCCATCCTATTTCATTTAAATAATAATCTACTCCCTAAATTGCGCTTAAGGGGGGTTGTTGGTGTCAATAGGTTTTTTTAATATCTAGTTATTAGTAGGTTCCTATTTACATGTTAAGTCCACTTAGGTCTTGGGGGTGAATCATCCTAGATAGTGTTAGTTTTCACTAGATCCTATCTTATCTTTTGGCATTTAATGCTTGTTTCCTATGTTATTTAATATTTTTTGAGGTAGTTGTCACATTGTATAGGATTAAGAAACATCAAGATATTGTCTAATAATATCTCACACCTTTACTTTATAAGAAATACATCATATGTATATCATAAATTCAATTTGAAAATCTTGCATCCATAATCATAGCATGATATTTCAACCATTTCTCTCTTGTGGAATTTATTTTTTTCTTGTAGGTGATCTTGGGGTGTTGAGGAGTTCTCCATTTAATTCCTACATTTTATACTTGTTATTAGAGATTGGTTTCTATTGAATATATGAGTTGTATCAAACATTGCATATACATGATGATACTTAAACAAAGAATATAGATATATCAATTATAACTATAAAATAAACTTGAAATTACTTTGGAGGTCTATGTCTATTTTCTATAAACCTAATTTTATAATATGATAGAAGTTTTGAATCTATGGATTGATAAATAATTTTTAAATTCACTAAATAAATATCTTAGGAATAGTAATTTCAAATAAGAGAAAGCTAAAATTTATGAACTTTATTTTTCTCTCCAAGAGAAGGATATTTACATATTAATATATTAGGCTTATTTAAAAAGTTTGTGTTCTTAAAGAGAGTTTCTTTGTGGATGCATTTCAAAATGAAGGGAAGCTATTTGATTCCTATCTACAGTCTTTACGTCCATACTTGAAGTAGGTCAAATATGTTTATCATATTATCTCATCTCATGAAGCATGGAAGTTAGTGAATAATTATGATTCCTTGGTTTTAATAATTATCCTATGGACTATGTTTTGATCATGAAAGATACAAAATACCTCATCCTCAAAATTTTACTCAAGGTCTAAGGCCATAGTTAGGGCTCTTGGCCCAAAAATGAATTAAAAGAACCAATAAGTTTTTTAATCCCATCCTCTATTAGCATTCAATAATTGAGGTTTTACCATAGTTTATGTCAATTTTTGTGTATTTACCTATTATTATATAAATCTAAGGCTTTGAGTGTACTTATTTGTGATACTCTAGCAACTAGAGTTAGTTTTCATATTTCTTATTTGACTTGTAATTTATTTCTATGTATATGATAATTATATAATAACCACAAGTTCTTCAAGAAATCCTATCCACCCTTGGTTTGGATAGGCGCTTGGTGGTTTTTTTTGGTTGGGTTGTTCTTCAACAAAAAATATTCAAGGGATAACTTTAGTTGAAGTTGCTTCAAAAGGAAGTGGAATATGTGATGTATTTTTCTTATATATTACAATTATTCTTATTATTCTTTAAATATTATACATTAATAAGTGAAATTTGGATAATCTATAAAATATTATATATATTCTTACTATTGTGCATCATTGGTATCACTTTACAATGAGGTTTGAATTATAGGTTGTATTATTTTAGTAAAGATCGATTCATCATGTTTATTCTAATTTATAGTCTATAAAAAATAGTAACATAGATTGCATGAACTTTTTATTACTATGTTTTCTATCTATGGATCTAATAATACCCATCTAATTCAATGCTTAAATGTATCTATCATGATTTGTACATTAGCATTTAATATTTAAAAAAGGCTAAGATGAAAGATGAGTATGTAACAACTATTTTGGGTAGTGTAATACTAATAGGCTATGAATGTAATTATTTTTATCAAGTTAAAGCACAAAAACATAAATATAAATTATTACATTTTTAATATAATTTTTTATCTATGAATGATTATATTTATACTTATAAGTATTAGTGGAAGGTTACCCACATTGATCTTGTTGTACATCACATTTTTGCATATTTGAACATGTGAATGAATGATAATATAGAGAGTTGGTAGTAACTTTTTGGATATCTAATTTTTTTATTTACCCATGAAATATGCCATTAGGTATCAAGGCTATGAATCTATAGTGTTCATATTTATTTTTAAGAATTGTCTTCTAATGATATAAATACCAACTGATCAACAAGAGAAGGCACTCCTACAAAGGGTGGATTTTATATATTATACAAAGAGAATAAAAACTAAATCAAATACACAATAAATGTAGAATTCATATAGAAAATGTGTGTTAATTATAATAAATAAAGAAATGAGTAGGTTATAATTGTATTTTTATAAAGATTTGGATAGAAATGAAGATTCTCATTACCATAAAGGGGTAAAAACTTAGTTTGGTTTTCCTAGACCTGTGTATTATTTATCCTCCTCCCTAATGTGAGACATGTCTTAATGTATAATAAATATATAATTATTGATTAAACAAGAATGAGGTTCCACCTTTTGGGGGATAGAAATTTGGACCTATTTCACACTTTAATCATTTGGAAACCAAGATCCCTCAACCAAGTGACTCAATTGAGGGAAGAACTAGTGGTTTCCTTTTGTGATTAGATGGGGGTTCTATTGAATATCTGAAATACTAAGAGGGGGGGGAGAATCAGTATTCAACTTTAACCAAATTAATTAGTAACCATCCAATTATCAATTGACATGTAATAGTAATGATGAACCAAAACATAAAGGAGATCATAACACACCAACACCAGGATTTTTACATGGAAAACCTAGAATGGGAAAAACCACGGCGAGGATTAGTTCACAATATATTATAACCGGTTATAAGATATTATAGGCTCACTGCCAACACCCATTATCCTTAAAAGGCTCACAACTTGAGTACAAAATATGACTTAATGCCAAAGTATAAAACACGTGGCTCACTACCATGAATGAATTATAGAAGTGCACCTACATAGTACTAAAATAAATTATGGTTAAGCTCTAGATTTTTTCTCTAGTTGTCGGTACATAAAACACTATTAGTATCTTCGCATTATTACCCTTGTCACACATAGCTTGCATATCACCTTCACGCACCTTTCATCACTTTCACCATCATAGATACATGCAAACATAGCTTCCACTATCAATTAGGTTGACCTAATTAAGGGAATACTTAAAATAAAAAAGATCTTGTCAGCTTGATACAAAATTTATTTTGACATACAAAAAAAAAAAGTGTTATCCAAAAGTTAGGTCAGCCTAAACCTAAAGAAAAACACATACAAAAGATATACCTTATTGACCAAAAGAACACCAAAGTTCTATCATCGGGGTAGACCAATCAGATCACAAAGATATGATGAAAACACATGTATACCTATAGCTAACACACTTGATCAACATATCAAAGACTCATTAAATTTCCTCTTACTATGAAGATTTCCTTCTGGATTAGGATACATATTTCATAGATAGATATCAAACAATGTTGGCATCAATGAAAAATAAAATGGAGGGCACCTTCTTCATTCTTCCAACAATCTCCCCTTTTTTCATTGATGGAAACATGTACCAAAAATGAGATTTTCCTCAAAACAAAAAGTATGCACAACTTCACCTAACATATGTACAGAAACAATTATTTTATCCTTCACTTTTCTTCTCCCCCTTTGACACCAAGGAGAAAGGATAGGGAAACACTTCAAATTTAGGAATTGGGGGAACCTTTTAATTCTTTGAGAATTACCTCCCAAGCAGGCTTTCCATCATCCCAGACGCATTTTTCCCTCAAAATATTTTTGTGTTGAGATTTAATTTTCGACAAGCATTCTTCTCCTTCTTCCAGAGTGGATGGGGTGATGTTTATTTTCTCATTTTTTCTTCCTCCATCAGAGCATCTGATACAATAATATGTTTGGACATGACCAAATTTCCAAGCTAGGCATACTAGCTCATAACATCTTCCTTCTGCCTTTGTAGGATGAACTTATCTTGTAGATCTGTAATAGAAACCCACCTAGCATGGTTTCTATCACCAACAATCTTATAATCTGTAGAGTTATTAGCAAGTTGAGACTCAATTGATCCCATTAAATCCTTGATACCTTGAGTGGCTTCTAGCCATTTCATGCAATAAACAAATAGTAGTTGGGATTCTTCATCACAATCTCTAACCTCTTTTAGAGTTTCCAGAGCTTGGTCACTTGCAATAGTACACTTCTCTTGCAAAAAGAACAACCTTTTCTCTAGCAAGTTCAACTCTACTTCTTTTGTGGTCTACATCTTAAGATTGGATGTGTATTCTTTAACAAAATCAACAGTAAGCCTCAAATTTTCAATCGGAGCTAAAGATTTTTCTGGAGTAGCAGTGGCGGATGTCTCTTGTAGAGATTTGATAGCTTCATTTATCAGCTCATTGCTTCTTTGATATGAATCTAAAGCCTCTTGTGTGACAAAGCTGATGAAAGTGTTACATAGCTTCATTCTATCATTAGGTGTGATTTTTGTCAAATCCACAAAACTTGGATGGGATGGCAGCTTGACTAGATGAGGTGGAAGCATAAGTTGGATTATAGATTTTCTTGAAAGAAGACCTTTAAGAGTACTTCTAGATGATTATCTAAATTTCTTTGATGATTCAGGGCCTTTGAGAATTTCACCTTCAGCTAGAATGACTTCCTTATCTTCTTCTTCCTTTTCCTTTTCATTTTCATCACTAGATGGATTTCTGTTATCTTTCTTTATTCTATCTTCATCATCCTTATCTTTATCATTTTCTTTTTCTTTATTTCCTTTATTTGCATCTTTTCTTTCCTCTTCTCTATTATGAAAGGATTCTTAATGTTCTTGATTTTCTTCTCTATTTTCACCAGATTGAGCCTTATGATGATCATCAAACCTCTTATTGGTAGTTTCATTTGTTTCAATTTGAGGGGAAGGGATCTCTAGAGCAGCAAGTGTCTCATCAACAGTTTCCAAGACATGATTTTCTATTACTTCTGCAACTATAGCAGGTTCCTGAGTTTGAACAGTGTGAGACGAAGAACTAGTTCTTGTTCCATAGCTCCTTGCTAATTACCTAATTACATCATGAGTTTCTTTCCTTACTTTTTCAACATACTATTCTTCCTTAGTCATTAACATGTTGACTCTCTGCTTGACTCTAAACATTGTAGAACATTCTTTCAATAGATTTACAACTTCTATATCTAACTGAGTAGAAATAACAAATTTTACAACTTCTCTTCTCATCTTGTCTTTGAGTTTCAAATCTTACTTCATTCTTGTAATGCCCCGTCATTATAACCTAAGGAATGTTGCAATTGTGTATAATAGTTGAATAATTTTTTTTAAAAAGTATAATTATTAAGTTAATTAGTTGCATACACTCATTAAGTTACGTGACGTTACACTACTTTGAGTTTCCATAGACGACTTTAGTATTTCGCATTGCACATATTAATTAATAACTTAAACATTAAAGATAAATATTGCATTTCATTTGAAACTCCATTCAAGATAATATAAAGTACAATTTTGATTCTTACATTGCATTTGATAAAATATACAATACTCATCCATCTGATGAGGTAGTTCAATAATAATTACAATTACATTTACATTGTTCACCTCATATACAATTGAGGGATGTCTTCAAATACAAGATTTACAATAAGGAAAGTACACATAAGTTTCCAAGTACGAGCTCTCCATCCATGAAACTCTCGATGCCATGATCAAACTGGGGACCCAACGGAGTAAGGTGCACGTTCCACCCAACCATGTGGTACCCGTAGGTCCACCCCCCGTGCTAGGAGATAGTAATATGGTTACCTAGACATAATCTACTAACCCTAGACACTAGTACATAACAAAATAATGGTTACATTGCTTCCAGATTCTTTGACAATTGAATGTACTACATACACAAGGTTAACTGTTACTTTAGGTGGAGTGTCATCACAATATTGCAAAGGTTACCCTGGTGTTTCTTCCTAGGTTCCGGCCCCCAACCTTGGGTTACCCTGGTAACCTCTTACGAAACCCGGCCCCATTGCAAATCATTGGGGAAATCGAATGTATTTTAAAAGAACAAGACACTGATTTTCCATTCCAGGCCTTCTCATCTTATACTCAAGACTGTAGTAGCTCAAGAGTCAATAAGTGAGGCATAACATCTTATTAAGAGTTTTAATCTAACTATTGTGTCATTTAATTATCACTAACTTACTAACTCTTTGCAAGTTACGTTGCCACCACTTTGTGTGTCGGCCCTTACAAAAAGCCACTCCCCTAAACATAACAAAGATTTCTAAGTTTTCCTGACTAGGGTTTACAAAGTGCACAAAAATTCAATTACATTATAGCAAATGACACACACAACGGTCATTAAAAACTTTTATCATAAACCAGATAACAAAACACCATATTCTAACTCGTGCACAACCCAAGTCAACTCATGAATTGCATTTAAACAATAATACACCCTTACTATACAGATCATTCTGGAAGACTTGTACAACAAAGACTTTCCCAATTTGCCCAAAAAGAAATACGTATGAAAGAAAATCAAGAAAAGTAAATATCTATTGAACATCGGATATACTAAATCCATATGCATCAGTTTGAAAACAACATTTTTATAAATCATCTTAATAAAAGATCTATTTTAAAATCAATAAAAATAACTATTTCATTTAATCTATTTTTTTTAATTTTCTCAATTTCACTGTATACATTATATTCTATAATTTCTCAATCTTAATTTTCACATGCAACATAATTTAGAGAAAATATATTTTATCTTAAGAATACCAAAATTATTTTTCCTAACATAACATATATATAATTATATATAATCAATTGAATTTTATTTATTCCCACATTATAAATATATATATATATATATTCATATACATATATACATATATACATATATATATATATAAATACAAAATATAACAATAAAAT
Organism: Sequoia sempervirens; assembly: GCA_007258455.2. Taxonomy (NCBI): domain Eukaryota; kingdom Viridiplantae; phylum Streptophyta; class Pinopsida; order Cupressales; family Cupressaceae; genus Sequoia; species Sequoia sempervirens. Next base: position 1,054,915,660 of record VDFB02281492.1, on the reverse strand, counting down.
AAAAATCGCGTTTATCACATATCATATGAATTTTCATTTTGAAAATCTAAAATAAAATAAAGCTTTTGAAACCCTTGGCGCAGCCCGCGACCTCCCTGTGGGGAGGTCGCGGCCCTTACCAGGGCTGCGCCCAGCAGCCGTAGTGGCTGTTGTGCGCAACCATGGGAGCTGTGCCACCCATGAGGGGTGTGGGGAGGGTTTCGGCCCTCCCCAAACACACAGAAAATTTAATTTTTATTTATTTATTTTTTTAAAACGCATTTCTCAATTAATTTCGCCGTACGGCGATAAACAGAATTCAAAATAATTTCTATTCTTTGCATATTTCCGCCTGTACGGAAATATGATTAAAAAAACAAAGGTTCCATTCACAATCCAATTTATGTATATATATATATGATATATATATGTATATATAGTTATATATATATATATATATATATATATATATATATATATATATATATATATATACAATTCCTCAGGGTTTTATACTGAGAAAATAAAATAATTTCAACAAAGTTTCAGTGGGGAAAAATTGGGGAAATAATAAATTTCCTCCGAGGTTTTCAAAAGAACATGAACAGTATTTCCAATTCAAAACTTAAATAATTCCCGGAGATTTCAATTTCCTTTTTCAACGAATATTTCCCTACAGAAAATTTAAATACTATCTACAGAAAATAAACTACATAAGTTTTCTTCTTTTCTTATCAAAACCTCACAAGACAAATACAACAAATAATTTCTTTGCGTGAAACACAGAGATTTAAATTACACTTAATTTCTTTTCACATACTTTCCTTTCCAAAACAAACAAAGTAATTTCACGAGAAGATTACATGTTGTCCTGTGCTTTGAAAATTGACTGGTGAAGATCTTTTCCTGTAGCTTCCACAATTCTTTCCCGAGATACAAAGCCCAAACAACAACCAGAGATTTTCCACCAAATTGCAACAAAATACCAAAAAAAAAACATATACAGAGAATTTTACAGAGCACCAAAATATTTTTCCATGAAGAAAATTCAATAGCCTCTGTGATATTTCCAGATCCAAATTAACCTTCGTGAACAATTCTTCAACAATAATCAATAAATGCACTAGCACACATGTCGAGAAGTGGTTGCAAAATATCTTCTCCACCACTTCTCGGCAATCTTGCCTATTTCAAATTGCATGCCTTTTTAATTAATTAATTAAATTTATTTTAAAATTTACAATTTTCTATTACAAAATTTATTTATTAATAAAAATTACCATTTCCACAAATTATTTAATTTCAAATAAAACTATTCACACACAATTTTAAACCATTTAATTTAATTAATTAATTTATTTAATTAAATAAATTTAATCTTTTAAGATCAAACCATTTAACCAAACAAGCTAATTAATTAATTAAATAACAAGCAACTAATTTCTTCAACATTTAAAAATTAATTTAAATAACAGTAAATAAAACATAATAAACCATTATTTAAATTGACATTTTTCCTTTCAAGCAATTAACCAAACAGAAGAATGCAAGACAACCTATGACTCAAACTAAAACTGACAATGCATAGTGACCAGGTTATAGACTAGACTAGGGTGAACCAAACTATTACCTCCCAATCAACGTATCCATTGAGTCTTGACATGCTCAGACCCGAGTACCCAGGTGGAGTCGGTGTCATGTACCTGCAATTCCTGCAACCAAGCAATAACATGCATATATATATATAATCCATTGTACAGGCACACCGTGCGGAGAAAATCACGGACATCACAGGGCACTCGCAAGCGAGTGATGAGATTCCGTTCTCCACACCAATACACGTCACATCAGACTGACGAAATAAATAACTGTTAGTCCATCAAAACATATACATAACAATAATCAACTGAAGGAAAACATCTACGCTAACACAAAGCATATCAGAAATCAAATATCGCAATACAATGTATCATCATGTCACAGAGTAAATCCACTGTCGCTCAAAACCAGCGATCAAAATATCCAAACAAAGTATCATAGTCCAACAGTGTGAAAACATAATAGCAGAAAACATAAGCATAAATGGAGGGGTACTACAATTCTAAGTACTAACTCTTTCCACACATTTTTAGTGACTTTTGACTATAAAGTATCCATGTTTATGTTACAAATAACTATGTATTGAGAAAAATCATTTAAGATGGTTTCTTTTCCTTCATTGTCAACCTCATCATATAACTTAGCAGTGGTCATGAGTTCACTGTCAATCATATGATTTTCTAAAGTTTTGAGAACCAAGGGTGGATGATTTCTTACTAGAGGAGAGCTAGATATGGTCTCCACATGGTCAGTTGAGCCTTCTTCATTCTTCTTTGCATGCACATGAATTTGGTAGGCATATTCCTCTATTTTTGTCTCCTCATCAGTGGATATATCTACACTAATTTTGACTCCTTCACTGGAGGTACTACCTCTTCTATTTCTTTTCAGCTGATGCTCTTCTTCAAGACCAAGCTCAATTTATTCTTCAACAACATCACTCAAATTCCTTTTCCTGTAAGCATTTTATTTTACTCTTCTTCTTCCTCCTGAAGCAGTAGATGGTGCAACAAAAAATATGTTCTTTTTCTTGGATGCCTTGGTACTTGGGCCAATAGGAGTAGAAACATCAACAGATGTAGGGATATTTTTTTCTTTTCTTTTCCCTTTCTCTCTATTAGCACTATCAAGGGTGGCAGAGCTAGAAATAGGTGTAGATGTAGTACCAGATGTTAGCCTTTTTGATTTTCTAGGTCTTGAGGATTGTTCAACTACTATGGAATTCCTATTATCAAGAGCCTCCTTCAACTGTGCGATGTCATCTATTGTTTGATTTTGGAGAAGGCTTTAATTTTCTTTCTCCATTTAGGTGTTGGAGCTTCTAAGTGAATTTTAGTAGATTTCTCCTCATATGTACTTAATCTAGGTAGAGAGGGGTGCTTAGTACTATCCAACAAAATCTCAATGTATCCTTCTACTATATTCTCTTCAATTTCATACCCCAATGGTTTAATCCAATGAATTCTTGGTTCTACTACCTCAATGATGCATTCATTGGTAAACACAAGAAATGTTATCTCCTTTTCATACTTTTTCACCAGCCTTCTTGAAATCCTTTCTCTTTTTTTCATTTTGTTCTAAAAGACTATAAAGAAGGTAGTTAAGGCATTGTTTTATGTTGTAAAGTCTCCTAGACTACGTATATAATCACTGATCTAATGAGCAACCGGCCTAGTATTATCCCATATTATATTCTTTCTTCCAAGTAGTTCCCTTAGAAAATAAAATAATAGGCAGACAACAAGAGTGCCAAATTTAAAAGACATGACTCTTTACCTTTTTCATATTTAAATTTTCCATAAGTTGCAATCTCAACATCTCATAAAGATCAAAATCCTTTCCATTCACCACCATTTCATAAGTTGTGTGAATTACCATGGCTGATATAAAGTTTACTATATTTGTGAAGTATACTTTTTGCCCAATCATAATAGTATCATACTTGATGATAAGGTTTCTAATAGATTTCATGGTTAGCTAGGATCTTCCATCAAACTTGGAACCAATTAACCTTGTGACCTTATCATTTTTCACTACTTTTAGAACTAGAATGGCACTAGTGTCACAAAGACTAGTAACTGCTCAAAATTCCTCCTTATTGATAATTCCTGACTCATTTACCCACACAAGATTGTTGTGAACCCTACTTAGGGCCATCCTGACAAATTTTGCATCAATTTCACTGGAAAAGTTCAAAAACTAGTTCCAAACACTCAACTTCATCTAAACAAGGTTTTCATACTTCGTCTTATGTAATAAATCATCAGTCAACTCATTGTCCCACAAATCCTTCAGCTCCTAGTGATCAAATTCTTTGAGCTTCCCACAAATATATAGTCTTAGGTCTTCAATGGGTAGTACATTACTCAGAATATGTGAGAACACACCCATTGGATCATTTTAGTACACCTTCCATGAACATCTTCTAAACTTTGGTTGGGCCCTCTCAACAATTTCCATGATAGTAGGAGTGGTCATATTTCTCAAAAAAAAAATTCAGCTTGTTGAGAACTAGGGTTTTAAGGTGCGGTACTTTGAGTCACTTCTTTCTTGCTTCAGCTTGCACCACTTCTCCCAATTTTGTGCAAATATGATTTTCCTTAACTTAGTAGCTTTCTTTATTATTTATCATTTTTCCCTAATTTTGCATTTATTACTTTTCTACTTTAAAGTTGTTAACCACTTTGTTACATACCCTGTAGACCAAGAAAACAGCTTTGCAATTTTCTTGATTTGCTTATTTTTTTCAAAATTTTCTTCAACACCATCAAAATGGAGATTCATATTACTTGTCTTTGTGTCATCACAAGACACCTCATAATTTGGGGGCTTGATATATTTTCCTATGTCTCATCCCCCTGAAGCCATTACTGAGTTTGGTTCATAGAAGAGGTATCTACACCGGATGCAGATATAGGATCATTTGTTTTATCCTTATCCTCAGGTTCTTCCTTCTTTCTCCAAATTCTTTCCATTTATTTCCTTCTCCAAGATTTACTGTGTTATATACTTTTTCTTTTGTTCCAGTTTCAGTTTCTTCACAAATTTTCTCTTACAAAATTTTGAGATATGTCCTAGTTTGTTGCAAGAGTCGCATACAACAAATATTTGATTAAGAGAGTTTGTATTCATCGTTATCTTGCATTCATTAGCCTTGTGTCCAAAAATATTACATGTGTAATAGTAGCCTTGAAAGGAATGAATTATTCTACCGATATTAAACCTATTCATCATTATTCAACTTCTACATTTTGTAGATTTATGTCTAAACTTGTTGCAAACATAACATTGTCCACCAAAGAATCCAACATTCTAACTTATTCTATTTTGGTTCATCATACTTCTACATTCTATTGCTCTATGTCCAAATTTATTGCATGAGTAACAAAATCCATTAAAATATGGATGCCTTTGAGCATTAGGCTATTGGATGGGAATCCTTCTAATATTGATCCTTTAGTCCTTGCTTTGAGAAGCATTCCTTTGGGGTTTCCTTTGATTGTCCACTTTGTTGTAGAGTGGTTTGGTCTTTGAGGTTTTTCCTTCTTTGAGTCCTAAACCACCTTTATCCTTTGCAAGCTTCTAAGATGAAATTAACTCATCAAGCATTGTATAACTTGTCTTGAATCTTTCTTCGTGTGCTTTTTCTTTTTCCAAATCAACTCTTAAGGTTAGTACTTCTTGTTCAAGCTTCGTGCATTCATTAATTTTAATCTGGATCTCAAATTTTTGACATTCCTCAATTCGATTTCTTTCTTCTATTTCTACTTTTAGTATGGTAATATCCTCATTGGCCTTCTTTTTTTTATCACTTACTTCTCTATGTTTGTCTTTGAATTTTTTGATCTACTCTCTTAGCTTTCTGATACACTCATTTGCTTCCTTCAGATTTCCTTTCAGATTTTCTTTGTCATCCTCACTTTTGTTCAATTCCTTGAGGGAAACATTGATCTCTTCAGATACAAATTTTTATTTTGGAGGACCAAAATGATATTTGCTAGCCATGTATTCAATTTTTTGGACCTTCCTCAAGCTGTTAGGCTTCTTTTGAGGAACCAAGATCTAATACTAATTGTTGAATATGTGGAATACTTAGAGGGGGCTTGAATTAGTGTTTGGATGACCAAATTAATTAGTAACCATCCAATTATCAATCTGCATGTAACAACAATGATGAGCCAAAACATAAAGGAGATCATAACACATTGACATCAGGATTTTTACATGGAAAACCAAGATTGGGAAAAACCACAATGAGGATTAGCTCACAATATATTATAACCGGTTATAATATATTAGAGGGATCACTGCCAGGACTCACTATCCTTAAAAGGATCACAACTTGAGTACAAAATATGGTTTAATTCCAAATTATAAAAGATGTGGCTCAGTACCAAGAATGAACTATAGAAGTGCACCTACATAGTACTGAAAGCAATTCCAATTAAGCTGTAGATTTTTTATCTGGTTTTCGATACATAAAACACTATCAGTATCTTCACATTATTACTCTTTCCATACAACTTGCATAACACCTCCATGCACCTTTCATCACTTTTGCAATCATAGATATATGCATACATAGCTTCCACTATCAATTAGGTCGTCCTAATTAAGGGAATACTTAAAATACAAAAGTTCTTGTTGGCTTGGTACAAAATTTATTTTGACATATAGAACAAAATGTGTTATCCAAAATTTAGGTTGGCCTAGACCTAAAGAAAACACATACAAAATATATACCTTGTTGGCCAAAAGAACACTGAAGTCCTATCATTAGGGTAGACCAACTGAATCACAAAGATATGCTGAAAACACATGTATACTTGTAGCTGACACACCTAATCAACATATCAAAGAATCATTGAATTTCCTCTTACTGTGAAGATTTCCTTCTCGATTAGGATACATATTTCATATATAGTTACCAACCAATTTTGGCATCAATGACAACAAAAAAAGAGGGCACCTTCTTCATTCTTCCAATAGTTTCACCATTAAATGAAGCTTCAAAAGGAGAAATGCAAACTCTAATGCGCCAAACCTTAGAAACTTGAAAGCATTAAATCAAATATACAAACATCATGAAACCGAAAAGTACCTAAAATAATGGAGTGGTCGAAAACAAGGTCTAGAAAAACCCTGAAAATTGCTATTTTAAAGTGCACTAGGACTCATATGCCAAGCTGGGCAATTTAGTCTTATTCTAGGGTTTCTAGGTAGAATCTAGAATCTCCTAGTGTCTGATATGGATCTACAGAAGACTTGAAAAAAGGGTGTATTGGAACTCATACACTCAAATAGTTGCAAAGTGTCTTGAAAAAAGGTGAAAAGTGTCATAGGAGAAATGTTTTGAACATAAAATTTGTGAGCCTTTGAAGATGGATTAAATAAGAACTTTCCCATTGATTTCATGTAAATAAGTTGGATATCTTGCTCCAAATTTGAATTTTTGTGAGTTTTGACAACTTATGATTTTTTTTGCAAATTTTCCTTCAAAGGATCTTCAAGATCCAATTCACCTAGATCTACAAATAGACAGATCAAGAGACAAAAATGTTGTTTTGTTAGGTAATGGGGGTTTTCCTTGGTAAACCTAGTTTTGGTAATTAAACCTTGAAATGCAATGAAATAGTATGAAGGAATGATGAATGAACAAATGTAATGTTACAACTCAGCAAACCCTTGTAACAAAGGTTGCAAACTTGTGTGAAATGGCCCCAATGGATGTGGATCTTGACCCTTGATTGAATGCTTGAAACTTTATCTTGAATGCTCACTTGAATCATGAAAACCTACATCACAAATGTTAGCTCACAAACACACATGATGCATGAATAATTTGACATGATGTTTGAATCTTTAAGGCTGCTCCTAATGCTTGATGATTTTCTCATGAATGCTCTTGTAAAATGCTCCTTGAATGCTCATTAAATCACTTGAATCTTTCTAGGTGACTTGAAAACTTTTTAGGAGAAATTATGTGAAATAACCTTGTATTTATACTTGTTTATGCCTAATTTCTAAAAATTACAACACTACAAGCTGACATCAAATATGGGATAATAAAATACCACCAAGAATTTGAATTAAAAATAGGTCCTGATTAGAGAGGGACTCATATGCCAACTTGGGCGTATGAGTCCCGATGGCTCAAACCTAGGACACAAAATCCAAGAAGTGTTAAGTTTAATGCATTAGGACCTGAGACCTAGGTGGGACCCATACACCCAAAGGGGCGTATGAGTCCCAGATCACTAGATCTAGAAAAAATAACCTCAAACATTAAATCATGATTTTTCATTTATGAAATGTCAGGATTGTCCTTAGAAAAATGCATTTAATTAGACTTGTGGATGCAAAATAGGACCAATTAAGGCATACATAGACCTAATTTTAAAATTAAAAGGGTCCAAAACTTAATGTGAACATGTAAGACATATTACAACACTAAATGAAGGCATAACTTAGTTCATTTTATTAATTCCCAAATTAAGTGAGGAAAAGGGATACTTTTTCCATCACTACATTTAGCCCCCACTTTAGTGAGAGGATGACCTTGCATCAAACTCACGCTAAAGTAGATGAATTCACATCAAGAGGGGTCCAAGTGTACCAACGCTAGTGGGATAAGATGACAATGATCAAGAGGGTTGCACAAGCCCCCAAGATCAAGATCCTATGGCAAACCAACATAGGCACAAAAGAACACACATGTGAATGATGTATGAAGCAACAACACGATACAAGCATACACTACCAAAGACATAAAGAAGAAAGAAAAAGAAAATACATAAAAGAGGGTGGATCAAGCCTTGAATTTTTTCCCAACATGATATAGATCAAGCCTTAGTTGTTTGTCCAAAAAAATTTACAAGTGGAACATTCATGCAAATAAAAACACATGCTCACATAGGCTAGTGGAATTTGGTATCCACTAGGTGAGCCCCCAGTGAGACACACACACACTTGATTGGTATGCACTCACACAAATAAGTAAGTGGCTATGGGAAATTAACTCCTATGGTTCACTCCCATACATACAAACCATACTAAAGCTATATCTCTCAATAACTTTTATAAGGTGTCACAAAATGAAACTTTGAGCTTATGAACAACATACAAGTAAAGATTTGTTCAAAGGGACTTTGTTTAGTTCATGTAAGGTCTCTTCTTAGGGAACATCATGCTTAATTTCTCCAAGAGAGGAAAAATAGGAGAAATATCACACTCTCAAAGGAAATCAAACCTAATGACACCACCAAGAAAAGGGCGCATCACAAGAATAAGGAAAATCACATAGTGAAACATGAGTGTCGATGTATGCCCCCACTTTAAAGAGGTTTATAACACCATTGCTATAAGAAAATTGCTTTAAAGTAGAAGAATACATGAGATTTTATTGAGAAAGCCCTATTCCAAGTCATATGTTCCTGAATGAGATTACATCATGAATAAAGGGTGCCCCAAAAATTTGATGCTTAACATAGAATGAAAAGTGCATCACATGTGATCCAACTTAAGGCATGTCATCAACATCCCAAGCTTGCTCCTATATATACATGGATGTAATAACCCATTCTAATTATTACTTAATTATATTATTGCAAATGACATTATGAATATTTAATTTTAAAAATACATAACTAAGCAACTATTTTCAATCATAGCAACACATGTCTAATTAAAATGAGTCAATATATATATTCAATATCACTGTCAATTATAATATCCAAGTTGACTTGGCTCACAGGGCCACAAAGTCAATACAATGTATAAAATTTTACATCAATGTTACATCATAGACCATGATAGTCTTGAAAACATCTAAGGTTTCCTCTTGATGCTCACCTCCACTGGTGGACGAGAACATGGTTGAAGCACTTTACTGCCCAATGATGAAGCTTACACTTTCTTGAATTTTTACAACTTGAATAATACCTCACCTTGCACATAAATTTTAGCAAGAGAACAATTTGCAAGGTGGAATCTAGTGTGTGCCCATACATCAATATGCATCTCTATCTATGATTGGAAAAATGAAATATTTATGTTAGGAATGGTAGAGAGTGTTATCACAATGTCCATACATACATAATAGGCTAATTGCTTGGCCAAGCATAAAAATAATGTTGCAACAACAAATTATAGGTTTTGGATAAAGAAAAAACCTATACTCTTTGAACTCCATTTCAACACTCGTTCGGAAGGTAACTTTCAACAACATAGTTATCTCTTAGCAATTATCTATCCTCTATTAGCATCTACCCTAAGGTGCTCTAGTCTACTTAGGTGTTGTTGTTCTATTCAAACAATAGAATGTTCTTTACACATACATATCTATGCAAAAGTAATTTAGATTACTTATTTCCTCAAATTAAATTAAATAAAAAAAATGGTTCAAATGGAACTGATCAATACATTATCCATTCAGTTCAAGCACATGTCACATGATTACATTCAACAAAATTTTTAGTATTCATTTAAGAATAAAATGATAAGTAACTAACTAAGGTATGTCACAAGTATGTGTATGTACATAAACAAAGGTCTATCATGTGCTTACACATATATGTGCAAACTTAAGTTATTAATTTGTGCACACATTCTAAAATAAAAACCATTATATCAAATTGCTTCCATACAAATAATGTTATAGATTGACATCATTTTTTCAAAAATACAAGAAGTAGAAGAACTAAGAACAAATTAGTTTGAACAGTTTCCACATATTGATATGTTGTTTGTAACAAAATAATTTGTTTGTAGCAAAACATCATTGTTTATAAAAAAATGATCATGTTTGTAGCTAAACAAATAATGTTTATAACAAAACAATACTATTTGCAACTAAACAAATACTATTTCTAATAGAGTGATGTTGTTTATAGCTAAAAAAATACTATTTATAACAAAACGATGTTGTTTATAGAAGTTTATAGTTTCAATTCCAAATTAACAAATGCTTTTTTTATTCGAGTCTCATCCAGGGAACCTTAGTTGTTCAAACAATCATGGTCAAAGGTTTGAAAAGTCATAACTTTTATCCTCATGCTTTTTTATTCAAAGCTTTATCATTCTGAGAACAATGGTCTATACATATAAAGAAAATAACCACCAATACTGACATTGTTCCTTGCAAATTAATAAAAAACTGAAATGACATTCTGGTCATTTAACATTATTAATATTTTTTACGCAAACTGGGATTAGTCCTATTTTGCTCAAGTTTGAAGAACCCACATTCATTGATATAACATTTTTTTGGCACTGTCGTTTTATGGAATGATAAATAGTAGGTGGATTGTTGTTTAATATATAACAGTATTAAGGTTTTAGCCTAAGCATGGCAACCCATGACTAGGTTGCATTTGACTAAAGGGTCAATCTAGATTCATTCATTGGGAACGATACCTTGACATACTTAACATGCAAACATAAGTATAGAACAATACTTGGTTTTTCCTTCATCCTCTATAGATGAGTCAGCAAAGAATGTTTAACATAGTGATATGATATAACAATAACATCACTAAACATTGGATCAACACAAGCTCTTCCATCATTCTTAATAGACGAGGTGACATGGGAGGCCAACAATGTTATCCATCATTCCCAAATTGGCCACCGTGGTCATTGCACCAAAATGGTGCAACATACTAAAGGTATAGCTCATAGTAAAATATATAATATAAATAATACAGTGGAGGTTTACCATTGCCTACCCTTAAAGGGGGTGAGAATAATTTAAGAATCGTTTCATTCTTATTCAAAGCCTATCAGCTCCATTGATTAGCTATGTGAAAGGCTAAGCATAACACATGCAAGAGATAAAATAACAATGGTGATAACATAAAAACTCACAAGGTATTAAGATAATCAGATTCCATGTCGATAAAGAAACATGCATAGGGTAAGTACAAACAAGAATGGCTGACATGACCTTCAACAGAAGATGCAATAAATTTTAACTTAGAAGAATTGCATATCAAGACCATTGAATAGGATCACTACAATTCAAAAGAATCATTGAAAATATCAAACATACATTTCTCATGAATTTAACTAACTAAAAATGCAATATTTTCAAATAAATTCCATTGAATACCTTTATTTTTTGGTTAGTTTTCTCTCAAAATTTTCATCAGAAAATTATTGAACAACCTGTTCTCCTCTAGTCTTGCCTAATACTATGTTACCAAAATGGTATCTTTCAGCTTTTTCCCATGTGCTCCACTAAATGAGCCATTTCAAATCTTAATGGGCATTGATTTTTAGCCACCCCATACTTCAAATTTGAATATTTTTCATAAATTTGGTTTCAAGCCACAACCTTATGAGATTTTTCTCATGATTTTATTTGAATCCTATCAATATGATAGTGGTAATTTTTATTCCAAATTCATTTCTTAAGGAATATATATATATATATATGCACTTGTATATTTAGTATGTACATATATCAATAATTAGATAAGAAAGTACTCTTATTTTATTTCGAATAATAATATTTTGAATGAAGGGGTTTTCTTATTCTTTAAATAAGTCTTTTTGAAATACATACTTTCACTTATGTGCCCAAGTCATGCTTTCATTTTCTTTTGAACTCTCAAAACACAAGATCAAGATAGATGACTAAATAAGAACTCACATGTATTTTCATTTCACAATTCTACTTGTTCAATCGTCAAATTATTTCAAGTCAGATTAATATAATCTTCCTATATGAATTATGAATGTAGTCATCATGTCATTTTGTTGTTTGTGCACCCAAATTCCATCAAGCTTACCATTTGATCTAGCTAAATGATCCTACTTCAACTGTATTCTTGTTCTTCAACCTGACATCCTACAATTTCACACACTTGCACTTACACAGTTCATCAGTAACATTCAATCATGATAAAGTATAGGATAGTTCAAAAGATCACATAGTCAATGATGGGAAACTTCTTTCAAACTTTTTCAAAAATATCAAAATTTTCATTCAACATATTGAATTTCCTCAATAATTCAAATTTATCATATTATAATTTAAATGAAATAAAAATTAGGTTATGACATCCTTCCCCTCTTAGAAGATACATCATTCCAATGTCTATTAAATCAAAATGTAAGAATATATGTCTATTTCAACATCATATCATATTGTTCCAAGCCTAAACATTATAATATTTAATCCAAAAAATTCCAAACAAAATTTATCAAAGTCTCTTTCTAGGAAAGCAAATGTGGTAAGGAGAATTTTATTTCTTCCACATCCTCCCAAGTAGCACTATCTTTTGAATATTGGTTAGGCCATTGGACCTTAAAATGAGCAATATCTCTGCTCTACAACTTAACATTGCTTCTATCTAGAATTCTAATGGGCTCCACTAGTAGCACTCTTAGGTCATGTACCTGCAAGGATTTCCAATCAAGCACTTGATATACATTGGGATGATATGGATTAAGCAAAGAAACATTAAACACATTATGAAGTTGAGCCATAGTAGATGGTAGAGCAAGTATATAAGCAAATGGGTTAATCACTTCCAAGACTTCAAACAGACCCGCATACCTCGAGGCCAATTTGGAAGACTTTCCAAAGACAATGGAACTTTTATGAGGCCTAACTCTTAAGAAGAATTTATCCCCTGCCACAAACTATCTAAGGGTTCTATTATTGTCAGCATAACTTTTCTATTAGTATTCCATCTCCTTTAGTTTTCTCTTAATGAATCTCATTTGTTCTTCCATATCTCTAAGTATTTTAGGTCCTACTATGATCCTATCTTCCAATCTATCCCAACTAGTGGGTGTTCGACAATTTCATAGGTAAAGAGATTCAAATGGTGTCATACCTAGGGATGTGTGATAAGAGTTATTGTAAGAAAACTCTACCAATGGAAATTATTATTCCCACTTATATTGTTGGTCCATGTAGTACA
>VDFB02281492.1:1054754305-1054902052 GCA_007258455.2 Sequoia sempervirens | reverse complement strand
CAATTAGCTACATAGCTTCTATCATGATTCATATCATTACTGATATAAAAGTGAACCTCTTTAATGATAATTCGATCATCTTTGCTACTTTGTATTCCATCAAACTATAACTCGACATGCCTATAGCAAACTTGCTCTGAATGATAATATTGAATTTGAATCTCAGTTTGAGGACTAAATGTATAGCTCTCAAAGATATCTACAATAAAGAGAATACAACCTAGTGGAAAGCAATTCTTTGAATCATGAAATTGCTTAGCTTTCCATCCTACACCATGAAAATGTTGGATATGTAGATATATTATATTTCAAAATTTATTCATGCATTCATTGTAAGGCAATCCACTCTCTTTGAAAATATTTTTTTGGCCTCAACTCCTGACTTCATTAAGTGTGTCTCATATTCAGATCTCTTCCAATTAACTTGCATTTCAATATTGTATACATGTAAAAGATTCTTCAAATCTTTACAATCATTACATATATTTTTTATACACTAAAAATTGAATTCATCTAAATCTTCTGATTTTTTGCATACAAGAGACTTCACAAATTGTGTTGTGCTTTAAGGGATAGCTAAATTTTGATCAATTAATACCATACCTTTTTTATATGATTGTAGGTGTTGATCAAATTCAACATGATTTCAACAACAACAAATTTCACGTACTTTATTTATACATACAAATGATGGTCGTAGTTTCTCAAACATCCTTTGACAAATATTCACATTTAAAAATTCTTGCTTGAATGCTTCAAAAATTTCACTTTGTGTTGTGTCTATAAAATGTTTTGGATGAGAATTTTTTGTACCATAATCACCTATTATTTATATAGCATCCCTTCTATTGGAAGAAACATGAGAGTGGTTGGTCCAATATTCACCTGTTTCTTTACATCTTTTGAAATTCTATCTTTTTGGGGAACCTTACAAATATTTACTAATTTTTTCTCAAATTTTCCATCTATTTCATTTCTCTTTTCAATATACCTTTGAACAGTTCTCCTAGAAACATTTAGTAATTCAAAAATTGTTTGAACTTGTCTTCTATGTGATAATTTATTATTGGAAATTACTATCATCAATGCTCTACATGCAACACTTAGATCACTAGATCGACTCTTGTTTTCAATACGTTCAAATGCTTCTTGCAAGTTTTCAAAAATTGTTTGTTTTAAATCTAATGACTTTTTCCTATTATCAAACCCTAATAACTCCAAAACAAGGGTCATTTCTTTTCATCTATATTACTTTGCAACTAACTGTGCTCTTCTAGTTAGAGGTTTTTCTTCAAAAAGATCATCCCATATTCTTTTTGAGTGTAATTTTAATGTGTTTTTAGATAACATATATTCAGATGAAATATTATTGAAAAGATGATCCTCATCCATCTCCATCAGATTTTCCATACCATAGAAAAAATTTCTATTACTAGGTTTAGCTTGTTCTTGTACCTGTACGTCACCTTGGTCATCAATATTTTTCATGCGTTGTTCTTCAATAAATGTTCCTTCACCCTCTCTTCTCTTCCTTTGTCTTGTTCGTGTTCGATCATACTTCCTCAATTTAGTCCTTTTATTCGCCATCAAAAATTGCACTCAAATTTGAATTCACATGCATACAAATTTGTACGCACATGAGTTTTCAATGAAATATGTATAGTTAATATTGCATAAATATCTAACACTAAATTATAAATTATTCATTTGTGTTAAAGCCAAAGTAAAAAAGAAACATTCAAATTACAAACATATCATATGAGAAAATTTGGTACCATGAGCTCATATTAGGTATATATATCACTTGAAAAAAGGTTCATCAATTAAAATTTCTTTAAATTTCTTTAAAAAGGTAGGGGGATGTCTGTGAAGATGTTGTGCACTCAAAGAAGAAGGGTAAGAAAGGGGGTAGTTCTACTTCACCCAATACTAAAAATAATTACCAAGTTTTGCAAAAGAACCCATATCCTTTGAATAAAAAATACAATTTGTGGCTAATGAATGGAAGGCCATTAATGGCCTTAAGCTGTTGGGTGACCAGTAGCTGGTTCGGTCCCTTGCTAGTTCTCCCCTATGTTTTTCTTTTTTCCTACTTTTGTTGGTCTATGTGTAGCTGCTCTTTTTTTCTTGTTGGGTGTGTCATGTCTTGTGATTTCCCATGTTTGGCTTATATGGCTATTTTGTAAATGAATATGAGCCCTTCCTTACTTTAATATAATCAAAACATTAATTTCTTATATAACATATACTAAATTATGATTTGAACATGATAACAATAGATTATCTATATGAATTGGTAAATAATTATTATATTTATAAATAATGAATCTTTAAATTTGTAATGAAATGATGTTAATATGCAATAAACCCAACATGAATTTTAGGAAATAAAATTAGGTTTGTGATAGACTTTAAATTTATTTTTATCAAATCTACACCAAATATCAAAATAAGCTATCTTAGAGGAATCACCAAGTTTACATATTTTTATTCTAAAAAAACTGCGAATCCGTGATCCTTTTACAATAGTGGTTTATAATTTTGGGCCAAAACTAGACAAATTATTATTTTAACCAAATATTCACATTCGGGCACCTATATAGCGGATAAACTGTGAGGAATTCTTGAAGATGGTGCAAAACTAGAGTCTCACCAATTTTTGTCTCTAGATTCTAAAAATAGCTTTTTCAAAATTTTGAATCAAATTGCACTTTTTCCATCTCCCAAGAAAATTGGCTTTTCTTAGAAAACAACATTTTTAAAAAAGTGACACACACCGCATAATGTATAACCTTTTTTCCATGAAGGATAAAATTCTAATTCTTTCAAATTTAGATTTGTAACTCTGATATCTAGTGCTTCCACTTGGCTAGATAGTTTTTTATTGAATATTTTTTCCTTAATCAAGTTTCAAAGTCAAATGAATTACAATTCAGACTCAATGCGACCGTATACTTAACTTTTTTTTGTATATGTCAAAAATTTTATTTTATTTTTTTGTCATTGGTTCAAGGATTTCAATATCTAGTGCACTCATATTTTCTGCAATTTTTTTTGATAATCTTCTATTTTTCCACATGTGGTAAGAACAAAGAAATTCATTTTGATGAAAACCCATGTTTAATGTGTGTAAACTTAAAAAACAAAATACATAACAAAACCAAAACATATTAAAATTATATTCATTGATAGTTTTGTTCGAGGGAATACCATAATCATTTGATCCCCCAAAAGCCAAATCAAAAAGTGATTTTCATCAACATTTTGATAGGTGTAAAGGAGACTATGTTATAGGTACATGGTTTGAAACTAGAGGGGTTCTATCCAAGGGGGTTTGATCTAAGGTAGTTTGATCAAACCCTCTTCAATTGGAATCCTTTAAATAGAAATTTTAAGGCTTAAATCATTATATTTTCTAAAATATGTCATTTCAAATAAAAATTCATTCTCTCAAGAATTGTAAACCAATTATTATGACAAAATCGTAATCATAAAACATATATCATCACATAATAGTAATGTGAATATTTTAGACTAATATTACATTCATTCCAAAATATATATAGGCCTAAAAAATGATTACAACAACAATGAACAAAGAGAGGATTGAAGGGGATTTGAACAACATTATCCAATGTTTAAAGGGCTGCTAGAAACCGTCTTGGTCAATCCAAAATTGGATATATCTCTAAGGAAATTATTAATACCTTTGAGAAAAGTTATATTAAACATGCCTATCGGGAAATAAACATGGTGGTGGACTTTTTCACTAACAAAGGTGTCAAAGCTCTGAAAAAGGTGATGTGGCAGGGGCAGGATGAGTTGGAGGCTGACGTCAAAGCCCTGCTAACATATGATCGTGCTCACGGGAAGGTGCAATTTCCCATTCCTTAGAATGATGGCTGAGTGTCCTCGTCTGTAGTCTTGGGACTGTGTTTTAATGATGATTTTGAGTTGGTTGAGGGATAATTATCTCATATCCCAGTTGCATGTGATTATTATTGCACACTTTCTGGGCAGTTTAGGAATTTGTTTCTATAGGGTTCTAGACTATTCTATTACTGCTGGAAAAATGATGGGTGGTGAAAGTCGTAGAGTGGAGCCGATAAGATGTGATTAGCTAAAGAATAATCCAAAGCTATGGAAGAAGCTAGAGAATGGTGGCATTAATGTTTTTATTGAAAAGCTCCATGGCTAGGATCCAGAGGTAACTAGGGTTTTTGAGAAGGACTAGAAAAATGGTGAGATAAACCTATTTGGCAGACATGTTATCAACGAACAGTTGATTGCTGAGGTTATTGGCCTCTCGATGGAGGGAATAAAATTCTATAGGGACAAGAAGCAATTTCACGAAGCAATCAACAAGTTCCCCAAGTTGGAAGCTGAGAAGGAGGAGTTATGCAGGACCTCCAGAAGCTACTACGACATGGACAAAATTGTTTCGCATTGGAGGAGGGTTTTGAACGTGTTGATGAAGTATGTCACTTTGGACGGTAGTTACACCAGAGATTTTGGGTATCACTTTTTTCTGCTAAATCATTTCAGGCACCATGTCAGGATTTCCTTTCCTTTTTATCTGGCTTCTTCTTTGGATACCAGTCTGAAAAACCATAGACAAAACCCCATTAGGTATTCTATCCTTCATGAAGGACTGCTTGTCCTTATTTACGATCATTTCAAAGCCATGCCAGATCTGCCTCACTAGCCCTCATTGCCTAAGGTTAGGGTTGATGACAAGGACAAGGGTAAACCTAGGGATTCTACTCTAAAAAAGGGCAAGAGAAAATTGTCGGAGGACCCCTCCTATGATGTGAATGAAGAGGAGTCGCATTTGGAATCATTTTCTGAGTATTCCAGCCACCCTACGACTGAGAGAGAAGAGAGACCTCGCTTCCCTATGGACCTCAAGGTAGGGGATCATTATTTTAAGGAGGAGCGGGAATTTCCCACTAATGTGCTTGCTATTGCCTGCAATGGGGCAATGGATAACTTTAGACTTATGAGATGGGTTTTCTTTGAAATTAAGGAAATTAAGTTAAATCAAAGAGCCATGAACAGTAAATTGGAGAAAGCCATGGATGACAATAACAGAGGCAGTGTTAGTGGTCAAGCTACTGATTTATGGATGAAAGAGGAGAAGAAGTATATGGTTGAATGCCTCAAGAAAATGGCGGAGGAATTGCAGGATTTCAAAGGAAATCATGATGGCAAGCAGTCGGACATGGAGGAGCAGTTGAGGAATATTAAAAGCTCTCTCCAAAAAGTGTTGATTATGAACTAGAAAATTTTAAAATCCATTGCACAGACCATAAATACCATGGTCAAAAGCTTGGAAAAATCCCATCAGGTAAAAACTGTTGTGTTTCTAGATTTGGACAATGAGTATGGGCAACCAGATAGTGGGGGGCCGAGTAACAGGACTAGAGAAAACTTGAAAAGGAAGGCAAACCAAGTGCTTGTCAACATCCAGGAGATCAAGAATTCTACTCTCAACATGAACAGTCTAGAACAGGAAGTGGAAGAGATCCTTTGAAACCTGGCCTAGAGGTTGGTTGTCTTGTGGTTTTTTGTCATTTT
This sequence comes from Sequoia sempervirens, assembly GCA_007258455.2. NCBI lineage: Eukaryota > Viridiplantae > Streptophyta > Pinopsida > Cupressales > Cupressaceae > Sequoia > Sequoia sempervirens. Next base: position 1,054,896,475 of record VDFB02281492.1, on the reverse strand, counting down.
TTTGTCTATTCTGCCCTAGTGATACTGTGTGTTCTTCTTTGTGGGTAGCGTCCTATTTTTTGTTTGTGCTCTATTAATGTCTTATCTCACGCTTTGTTACTGTTAAGGGTTTCAGGATCCCTCTAAAACTTGTTTGTTCCTTAATCAAAAATAATGAACAAAGAGCAATAGAATAACACAACTAACTAGAAATCACCACTCCCAAACTTAGGTAATCTGATTTGATGGATTGAATGCAAGAATTCTAATTGATGTTGAATGAGTGAATGTTAGTGAATGGGGGTTAAAATGGATGTAAAAGAACTTATTTATACACACTTATGCCCTAATAACCCAATAATACAACATTATAGGCCGACATAAGGTATTTTGGAATTAAAATCCAAAGGAAATTTTGAATTATTTTGAATTTGGAGCCAAGATGGACTCATTCGCCGCCGATGGCGAATGGGTCCCACCTTAGGCTTGTAAGTGGGTGTCAGGAATTAAGTTGCATTTAATGTTTTTTTTCGGGCTTACATTCAAAAATACACTTAATTAAGTCTTATGAGTGCATAAAGGGGTCATATAAAGCATAAGAAAGGTTTGAATAGTAATGACAAGGCTAGAAAAGTGTGGAATCTTGTTACAAGACTTTGTAACACTTTAGAATAGCACTTGATAAGTGATGAAAAGGTTATTTTTAAGTGAATTATAATGAGAAGAGTCTATAAAAGTGTAGAAATGTGTTACAACACTCCACAACACTTTCACGAGACATCATAATTTGAATGTTTAGGACCTAATGTGAATGTAGAAGTTACATTGCAACTTTAAATCAAAGAAAAATAGGTCTGTCATCATGAAAGAAAGACCTAAAAGACCATGAAAATTTCAATGATCCATTTTTCTATGGTACATTTAGCCCCCACTTTAGTGATAGGATGAACATGCTTCAAACCCACACTAAAGTAGCCATGCATATCGAGAGGGATCCAAATGTACTTATGCTAGCAAGATGGAATAACAATGATCAAGAGGGATTATAAATCCCCTAGGATGAAGATCCCATGGAAAACTAAACATAAGAACAACGGAACACACATGTGAAAAAGAAAATGCATGCTCACTCTAGGGTGACAAAACTCATAGCGGTCCGCAGGGTGAGAAGGCCCAAAAGGTGAGAAACATACGCTAGTTGGTATCAACTCACAAGCATATAGGTGTCTATGGGGAAATTTGTGCCTCAGAATGGGATTCCCACTCAACCATATCAAAGTGATACCTCCTAATAACTTTAACAAGGTGCCACAAAGGAAAATGTTAGTTCATGCTTCATGAGACAAGCAAAGTTTCGTATGCTTAAAACTGATGAATAAAGAGGATGGTACCACAGGCATGCAAGTTGCATTATGCAAGGTGTCAAAGATGTAAACTATAAAATGTAAAACATAAAATGTAAAAGATGTTCAAAGGAGTCTTGTTGAGTTCATGCAAGGTCTATCACTTAGGGAACATTGTGCCTAATGTCTCAATAGAGGACCAATCAAAGAATATAATATTCACAACTTAGGGAATGCAATGTGTTGCATCAGACCACCAAAATGAATGCAATATGCTAAGATAGATCACACTTATGAAGGAAATCAAATCAAATGCCATCCACAAAGTGATGAATGCATCATATGAAGTGACAAGGCTGCACTAGGAATTGAGAATGCAAATGAATAATGCTAATGTATCCCCCCCACTTTAAAGGAATTTCTACACACCGTTCTATGAGAAATTACATTAAAGTAGCAAAGGAAAAATGTAAAAAAGAAAACAACACATGAGAGCCAACTTGGAAAGCCCCTATGCCAAGTCATATGTTTCTAAGTAAGGTTTCTTCATGTAAATGAAAAACAAAACGAAAGAAAAGGGAAGCTTCCCCCCATAAAGGAACACACCAAACACATAAGGGATCTATGGATTTAGGGTTAGTATGTTCATTGATGCAATGTGTTTATGAAAGAGCTCAGAACTGTCATCATTCCCCAAATACATAGAACTGAAAGAATGACACAAAGAGAGTGAAAACAAAAGAAAAATAAAGTTCGTTTTGGGTCAACATGGAAGAGACATTTTAGTCTCAATTATTTGCATCATCCCCAAAAGGAGAAACACAAGAAAAAAGAAAATGTAAAGGAAAAAGAAAAGTAAAAGCTTTTGGGTCAACATGAAGGAGTCATTTTGGTCTCAATGTCTTGCGTCATCCCCAAAAGGAAAAACACAAGAAAAGGAAAAAGTAAAAAGAAAAAGGGACCATTTGGGTGAACATGGAAGAGACATAGTGAGTCTCAATGCTTTGCGTCATCCCCAAAAGGAAAACAAAAAACAAAAATGAAAAAAGAAGAAGTAAAGGACCTTTTGGGTCAACATGGAAGAGACATAGGGTGTCTCTACGATTTGTGTCATCCCCAAAAGGATTAAAAAAAACAAAAAAGGAAAAAGGAAATGTATGAAATATAGAAGAATAAAGGTACAAATAGAGGAAGTGCACAAAGAGAGAGAGAACATCAAACACACATTATGGGGGAACATGATATGCACATACAAGCATACTAGGAAAATGCAAAGGGGCTAGTAATGTAAATGCAAGTCAACCATTAACCAATTTATTAGCTTCTCAATCTCAAGTATGATAAGTGGAAGAGAAATAACATAGTTAAGAGACAAGGAAAAATTCATTACAAGGACAAGGCTAACAACTTCTTGCCTCCACTCAGTGTAAGACAAGAATGAGCCAAGGTAGGTGATGGGAAGGGTCATGCAATAGTGAGAGTAGAAAATTCTATAACTATGGCATGATGAAGGGATTTGGTTTTAAGGGATGATAGGATAACAATCGGTATCAGTGAAGTGATACTTGGTTAATATGTCCTTCAATGTTCGACATTCATCAGTTCGATGGCTAGGAACATGATGATATTTGCAATATGGTATGTTAGAGTCTTTAGGATGGATGACCAACCTATTTGAAGGTGGTAAGAGTATAAGGCCTTTGTTTAAAAGTAGTTGAAGTATCCTTTCACATTCAAGTGGTGGATGGATAGGAAACTTGAGTTTTTTTAATTTGAAAGGTTGTTTTCATTTGCTAGATTCTCCTTTTTCATGGATGGAAGGAGGAAGAGGACCCATGGGGATCCTAGCATCCTTGTCATTAGAATCAGGTAATTGTTGTTCACATGGAAGGAGAATATTCAAACTCAGGAGGGGAATCAAAGATCATTGTACCATCATCACAAAGTCTCAAATATTCAAAAGGAGGCTTGCTGACATGAGGAGGATATTGATATCCTAATCCTATTGTGTTTTCCTCTATTGGTCTTTGTTCTAAAAGTTGGTGAATGTCATGTTCGATTATTTTTTCACAACCTTGTTTTATTAAGATATTAAAGCCTTTGCCATATGTTTCTTCAAGGTTGATTGGTGTGTTTGTAACTTTGTTATCATAAAATTGTTGAGGATGTGGTTGTGTAGAGCAACTAGGTCCACTTGTTGAGGGGAATTTAGGTCCTTCATTGATTTCAGGATGTAAGTATCCAAACATGTCAGGAGGTGAGATAGTAGGAAGATCTTGTGACTTCATGGATGGGTAAAAGGTTGCATTGGCTTCAAGGCTATCAAGGCATGAATTTAAGAACTTGGTCATGCTATCATCATCTTCTCCAATGATGTCAACAACACAAGGAGGACATTCATGTGGAGTTGAAGGAGCATGAGGAAGCTCAAGGTCATTAGGATCACAACAAAAGGAACAGTTGGACATGTCTACTAAGGATTTCAATGAATTCCAGAACTTGTTAAAGGAGAGAGCCATGATGAAAATGTGTAAAAATGAACTAATATGCAAGAAATAGAAGAAAACAAAAAATCTGGAATGAATTGCAGAAATTAAGAATGAGAAATTGTAATGCAAAAAATACCCAAAAAATGCCTGAAAATGTAGTGTAAAATGTGCAGGTGGATTGATTTGCCTAGGGTGGCGAATGAGTCTGGTTATGAGAATTTTTTTGTGTTTTTCAAAAAATTTAAAATGATTTTAATGCTTTTTAGATGCAAATGCAAATTTTTAGTTTTCTAATCAGTTGATATGCAAAAATGAAGTCTATATGAGTCTTTCACTAACACAATTTTATAAAACCTAGGATGCAAAAACAAAAAAAAACCTAATTGAATGTTGATGCAAAGGAAACCTAGGATGCAAGATGCATATCAAATTAGAAAGATAAATGTGTTCAATATGTAGGTTCACCAAAATGAACCAACAATTTTGAAGGTTCTATGTACTTCTCTTACACTCTTAGGATCTTTCACCTAAAACGAGAGAGATAGAACACTAAAATTGTAGTGGTTCACTCAAATAAAGGAATGCATGATGTGATTAGGACTAAATACAATAATGTGAATGCAACTAAATGATGAAAATTGATTGATTATGAATACAAAACTAATGTAATATGCAATGTTTGAAAACATAATTAGATATGCAAGAATGAACTAAAACATGAAAAAACACAAAAATAATTGAAAGAGGGTGAACAAAGGAACCTAGGAATTGGATGTTGAATTTGGAAGGCTCTATAAACTAGAAGAAATCACTATAAATCACTAGTGGGACTCATTCTCCACTGATGGAAAATCAATCCTCCTAGTGGTAAAAACACTTGAAACTACTTTCCGACTGTCAGGAACTGGATTATGAAAAAATCTATTTTTTTATCCTTTAGATGGGACTCATTTGCCACTAATGGTGAATTAGTTTCAAAGGTCAATTTTATAGATCCAAATCTACACTTGTCTTCTTGTCGGGTTGATGGAGTCAAATATGTAGAAAACAGATTGTAGGTTGTCTCCAATCTTGAACTAGGGTTTAGTTGACTTGAAAAAATTTGTTGACTTGTTGAACACCTTTTAACACCTACTTTTTGGAAAAATCTACACACAAAATTCTACAAACACACATGTAAAAGGGGAAAAAATGGTTAAGGGTTAGAGTATAGGGATTTGCCTTGGTCAAATCCCACTTTGGTAATCAAACCCTTAATAAAGAAATGAAATGAAATGAAGAAGGAAATGATGAATAAAAACATGAAAGTGTCCTAAACTCACCAAAACCTTGTTGAAGAAATATAAAGAGTGTCAATGGCTGCTCCAAGATGCTTGATGTTTGCTTGATTGAATGATTCTTTGATGGATTGAATGAAAGAATGCTAATTGATGTTAATGAGTGAATGCCAATGAATGGGGGTTAAAATGGATTTAATAGCAATTATTTATACACACTTATTCCCTAATAACCCAATAATACATGGAAAGCCAACATAAGGTATTTTTGAATAAAAACCTGAAGGAAAATTTGAATTATTGTAAATTTGTAGCCAAGAGGGACTCATTTGCTGCCCATGGAAAATGGGTCCCACCTTAGGCTTGTAAGTGGGTGTCAGGAATTAAGTTGCATTAAATATTGTTTTTTGGGCTTACATTCAAAAATACTCTTAATTAAGTCTTATGAGTGCATAAAGGGGTCATATAATGCATAAGAAAGGTGTAAATAGTGATGACAAGCCTAAAAAAGTGTGAAATCTTGTTACAAGACTTTACAACACTTTAGAATAGGACTTGATAAGTGATGAAAAGGTGATTTTTAGGTGAATTGTAATGAGAAGAGTCTAGAAAAATATAGAAATGTGTTACAACACTTCACAACACCTTCACAAGACATCATAATTTTAATCTTTTGGACCTAATGTGAATGTAGAAGTTACATTGCAACATTAAATCAAAGAAAAATAGGTCAAGCATCATGAAAGAAAGACCTAAAAGACCATGAAAATGTCAATGATCCATTTTTCTATGGTACATTTAGCCCCCACTTTAGTGAGAGGATGAACTTGATTCAAACTCACACTAAAGTAGCCATGCATATCGAGAGGGATCCAAATGTATTTATGCTAGCAAGCTGGAATAACAACGATCAAGAGGGATTATCAAGCCCTGATGCAATAGGGGGAGGCCCACAACACACTAAAACACTATTCCAACCAACAACCATAATTTCCAATTCACAATTTCATCAAAATCTCTTCATTCACCAAATTCACTCTATTTCTTTGTAGCATAGGAAATCAACCAAATTGGGTACAGCTTCTCAATGACAACCTATTAGACAAAGAAATGAACCAATCCAGAGACCCATTTTGACACTCTTCAACATATCAACCAATCATCTATGGCTACTTTGTAACAAATTGCTCAAAATTGGGTTTTCTGACCTTTTGGGGCTTAAATTATCCCTCTTTTCCAAAGGAACTACTCTCTATTCCTTTCCAAACTTTATAAAACCTATTGGGAAGCAATTATTATGTCCTCAAACCAAGGATTTAATCATTTTTTATCAGATTCACAAACAAACAAATGCCAATCCACAAAACCAACCATTTTACTCACAAAACCTAGGGCTTGATGAAAATTGCACTCCCAAATGCTACCAAATCAAATATCCTTCACAAATAGTTCTAAATTAGCCTAATCAAGCTTAATTCAACAAAATATATCACTTCTCCAATGCAAAGTTCAATTTGACACTCTAAAACCTCCATTTTTCACTTGAAAACATCAATTTTCAGACCTAGGGCTTCACACCCATCATCATACCAGACCTCCCCTGCATAAACTCAGCATACTCACACCTTTTCCTAATGTAACATGCCCATTCCACCAAGTAACAGATCTAACAGAAAGGTGGAATGGGTTAATTCATGGTTTACACTAACAAAACCCTTAAGACCCCTATTACAGACCCGATCTGAGAAGATTAGTTATTAAATGCACAAAACCTGATGGGGTATGTGTAGGATCATCATGGAAAAAAAGGCCTTAAGTGGTAAAAAAGTGAGAAAAATTAGAGTTAGGCAGCTTGGCATAAAAATTTGAATAAGTTATCTATATTATTTCAAAAATATGTAAGAATAGAATATGTAACAAATTGAATGTAGTTTCTAAACTACTAGGTTTCTTTAAAAAAGATCTATTTGGTGAGAATTTGAAATTTCAATGTAGTAGTACTTAAATTTCAAGGAAAAAATAAGTAGGTGTCTGTCTGACCACCCTAACCACAATAAAATGATAATTTTTTTTTTATAAGATTTTACATATAAGTAGACGACTCATGTTTCGATGTGATGCATATTTTTTTGTATTTTTTTTCAAAGTAAACAATTAATTATGATTTTTTTATTACAAATTTTAAAAAATATAAAAAATAGTATGTCTGACCACCTTAACTTGGTCAAAACTTCATGAAATTCATTTCTTTTTAAAAATCCTATAGTATGCGAAGCATAGAATGTGACGCATGTTTTGGATTCAAAAAATGTGATACCATTTGAAAGTTATAGATGTTTATCAATTAGTCTATCAATCAGGACTTTAGTCGTAATTTGAATAGAAAATGAATAATAATTACTTATTAAATTCAAATTAAAGCATAATTTATATTGGTGGAAAGTTGAGAATCTCCTTTAAAAACCCTTTTCATTTCATCAATTTTGGGTAAAAAAAAGTCATCAGCCACAAAAAATTCATCAGCCACGTACCCATCATATTGCCACTTTTTGGCCTATCATGATCTTGCACATACCCTATGGAAAGACACAAAAATTGATTCAATAGAAATCCAAATCAATACACTATGATATAGGGTTAGAAATCAAATAGCATAGACAAAGTGACAACCAACACTTCTAAGCTATAAAACCTCATCCAAACAAGAGAATACAATTATATGAAAGGAGCAAAATAAAAATAATGAAATAAAGCACTCCCCATTGAACTTCAATCACTTATTTTGCTCTCCTTCTTGTTATGTAACTTTTCCCTTAGATTTGTTGAAAAACTTGTGCAAAACTTGCAAATGGTAGCAAGAAAGTTGGAGACAATTAGCTATTAAGTCGAAAATGGAGAAGGAAGGTTGCTTTTATAGACAATCTTTCGAATGGATGTCTGAGATTAATCCTCTAGAAGGATTCCAAAATCAATGGTCCAAAATTGATGCACCAAGAATATGTTATTCTTGGAGGAATCATTATAGACATGCATGCAGGAACATGCAAGGACATGCAGACTATGACAGGGACATGCAGACTATGACAGGGACATGCAAACTATGACATGAAATAATGACAGGGTATCTTTGACCAGGTGGAGGTACATAAATAATTTATTCAAAATGGAGGAAAATGACAAGTGGCAAATAAATAATTTATCCAATTTATTTATTTAGAGAAAATGACAAAAGGAGAATTTAATTAAATTAATCAATTTAATTAAATGGGGAGGTGGAAATTAGACATGGATAATTAATTTGAATTATTTATCCAAAAGAGAGGAATGAAACACAATTAAATAATTTTGACAATTATTTAATTATAGAAGAACAAAAGGTCAAATAATGATTATTATTATTATCTGACTATAGATGAAAGATAAATAATTAAATAAAAAAAATGATTTATTTAATTATTGAAGAAAGGGATATATTAGTGATGCAATTAAATAATTTTAATTGATCAAGATAGAATAAAGATGAGAAGGTGAATTAATGAAAAAATTAAAAATTATTTAATTAATACTGGAATGCTGTCAAACCTAATTGACTAATTAAAGTTATTCAATTATCAAAGGACAACGACCAAGAAAAATGACGCTCACAGACTTAGGACATTTTTTAGTGTCTACATTTTTCCCCTCTTTGAGACAATGCAACTTGTCGCGTTGTTTCAAAGAAAAAGATTGATCAACTGATACATGCCCCAAAGATATCTTGGTAAGGATTATGATAAGAATGATATGCCCCCTTGAGAGATTGATCGAATAGGTTGTAAGAAGATTAATCTCTCGATAGATGTCTAGAAAGTGATTAGATACCTGATATTGCACAAGTGATAAAGCAGTGATGAAAATTTTGATGAAAATGCAAAGTTGATGGGTGTAACTGAACAATTGATGGAAATGATCAGTATAGCCAGGTTGATGAGCTGATGAAGCTAATTGAGCTAATTAAGCTGATTGATAATTATGCTTATGCAAGACAAGGTGTTTCAATGATGGATTGACTGATTGATTAAGGGGACATGAAATTTCAAGAAGCAGGTTGATTGATTTGAGATTTGATTCAAGAGACATATATCAATGAGTTAAGCAATTGATTGATTTCTCTGCGACAAGAAAGATGAAGAAAATGAAATACAAGATGGAAGAGAATGAAGGTGATGAAGCCTCTTGTACCTTTTAAGTGCTTTTATCATCATTGGTCTTATTATGTCGCAAATTAGTATAAGCATCTAGATAACAGGAACATCTAGACGATTTGAATACTGTTTGCATTTTTATTTAGTAATGAAGCATAAGCATCTAGGTATAAGAACCTTAGATGACCTGAATACTTATTGCATGGAGACACTATTAGACAAGGAATGCCCTCATCCACATTAGACTCATAGGTCCTCTATGGTTTTAGACAACCATGTCCTACGACGAGTCATCTTGTGAATAAGAAACAATCCGCAAACAACAAACAAATGAACATGCCCCATCCTTGCCTCTCTAGTCAAAGACATCCTGAAGAAGCTAAAAGACATGTCACCAAAGATAAAACCATAAAATAAGCAAAGATCAACAAACAAACAGGAGTCCTGCTTCGATGTAAAACTGATTCTCACTACAGTTTATGCGTTTGGTTGGATTTGAAAGGTGGATTGATATATATGTTATAATCTTTGCTCAAGGTTGTCAATACTTGCACGCTTTGATTTTGTTGAAGTTCAAAGTTGTATGGTGATCTGAAAGTGTCACTATTTTTTGGGATTTTTGAATTTTTCTTTTGGGATTTTTGGAATATTTGTTTTTTTTTTTGGATTTCTTCAAGACATTTTATGGTTTTTTTTGATTTTTTAATGACATTTTATGGTTTTTGGATTTTTAGGACATTTTATGGTTTTATATTTTTTTATTTTATTATTTTTTTAGGACATTTTATGATTTTATTTTTTTTGGGATTTTTTTGGATTTTATTTTTTTTAGGACATTTTATGATTTTTTTTTTTGGATTTTTTGAAGTTTTAAAGTTGGAGTGAAATGAAATGTGATATGATTGATTGAAGGAATAAGATCTTCCATAGTAGAGGTAATGCAATCATGGATAAATGATAGATCAAAATAAAAGATTCATTGCAAAAATGTCACACAAGCAACATATCCTCTGTCAAAAGATGATAATGGTTGTTGATTGGATGCCAGGAATGATCGATTCCATAAGGCATGATGATGATAAGTACTTAGGATCACTGATTCATTTAAGTACGATAAGATTGATGATTGTTTATGATTGATTGACAAAACAATATGAGGATTGGATAATGTTTTACAGCTAGGCTCAAATATGATTCACATGATAAGATTCAAGGTTGCAAAGGGACATGATGACCAACATTGGAGGTAATTTAATCATGGATAAATGATAAAGATGTGAACTATGATGGAATGGTAACACATAAGGATATGAAAGGGAATCCAAAGCATGTGTTTGTAATTTTTCCCCTAATCTCATCAAGAACAAAGGAAGGAAATGGGACATGGATTTGGATAAGCTAGGAGATATGGAATGTAAGAATGCAAAGATAAGGATAATGAATAGGATGATCAAGATCGATAAGATATGGACACAATGCCTAAGTACTTTGCTCCTATTCCTCATCAAGACCGAGGAAGGGAAGATAGGATGGTGGAATATGGATACGGTGAAGGATATGGTACGAAAGATATGGATAAAGTGTATAGGATAAGATATACGATGTTCAAGAAGATCCTTAACCTAGTCAAGATCAAAGGTGGAAAGGTAAAGGATGAACGTAAAGAGGATAATGGATATGAATGAAAGGATGGATGAAACTTGCCCCCAATTGTAGAGTACAAGAGGAATATGGAAGAAAGGATATGGATATGGAAGGTAATATATGCATGATAGGGAGATGGAGGGAGGAATCAAGCATCAAGTTTCACAGCTAATATCCCTTTAATATGTGCTCTAATAAACCATGGCAAGAATGATTAGACTCATAAACATTGGTAGATTAATGGTGTGATGGAAGAAGCTAAGGACTTATGCAAAGGTTTGGACTAAGGGAGGATAATGGAGGGTGGATGTTGGATAATGGATAGGAGGTTGGAAGGCTTGTTGATGGATAGATGAAAAGGATGGAAAGGATGGAAAGATCAACATCAGCACACACCTTGAAGGGTGGTGGAGTGATGGAGGAAAAATGAATTTGGAAGGTGATAGGTTTTTAGATGGACGATAGGAGGAAGATTTTGGATTAGGAAATTTGGATGCCAATTTAGATTTTATTGCTTCTACAAGACTTTTAGGAATCCGCATAGCTTTTGACTTTGATTTTTGATTCATGGGCCTTTTTGGCCTTTGAGATTCTTCTTTTTGCTTTATGGGCCTTTGTGGCCTTTGAATTTTTTCTTCTTGATTTATGGGCCTTTGTGGCCTTTGAATTTTTTTCTTTTGACTTTATGGGCCTTTGTTGCCTTTTGGATTTTTCTTTTGACTTGATGGGCCTTTGTGGCCTTTTGGATTTTTATTTTGACTTGGGATCAAATTTTCTTTTATTTTTGCATGGCTCTTCAAGGAGACATGTTGATCCTTTGATACATGTGGATTTTGATATGGAAGCTTTTGACATTTGGTACCCAAATTGCTTCCAAGAGCAATGTGATGGGTGGATGGAGATGAATGATATGGAGGTCTTATGGATGGGATAATGCAGGTAGAATTTTGAGAGGGCATCAAGGGTGTGTGCCTTTGTTGTTCTTGATGAATAGGAGATGGAGGGATGTAGGGCCCCAATATGGATGGAAGGGTTGATGAACTAGGGTTTGGATGATAAGGGCCAAGGACAAATGGAAGGTTTGATGGACTAGGATAAGGACCTAGGATAGATGGAATGTTTGATGGAATAGGATAAGTAGGTTTATTTTGGTGGAATCTAGGCTTATGATGGGTACAAATGTCTTGAGCATGAGGCGTATAACCAAGGCCATGATAGTATGTGTTTTCTTGGATATAAAGGGGTTCTAGGATACCTTGTTCATGAAGGCCTAATCCTTTTCCTTTTTAGTTCATAATTTGATACATTTGTTTACCAATGGGATATATATTGTTTATGAAACAAGATGCAAGTCCATCATGAGGTGGTTGTGATATGGAAGGAATAACAAGATCTTCAAGTAAACCACCTTGGATAAAAGTGAGAGAACCCATTTGATAGGTAAGAGGTTCATGGATAGTTTCAATAGGGGTGATAGACTCTTGTGGAGGATTGTGGTCATGAGGGGAATTAGGATGTGTGATAGGATCTTGACATGGGGATAAGGGGGTACTTTGATCTTGACTTGGAAAAGGATCAAGAGGTGTAAGAGATGGAGTAGCTTTCTCTTTATTAGGTATGGAATCATCACGAAGTGGTATGAAAGGCATGTATTGATCATGAGAAGGATGAACATCATCATGGAATGAAAGGGTATCCTTGAATGGAGGTATATCTTGATATTGACGAGGAAGGGAATCTTGATATTTTGTGGAAAGCCTATCTTGATCATTGGATATGATGGAATCATGAGATGGTATGAATTCATTAGATGAGGTGAAAGGAGGACTTGGAAGGATACTTTTCTCTTGAGATGTAAGGGAATCATCTTGAATGAAACAAAAAGAGATAAGGGGATCATCGTGGGGTTCTTGAGAGATGGGATTTTTGTCAAAGATTGGAAGGGGTTGTGGAATTTTGGTATCATTGGATGGAGTGGACAGAATTCTTTGATCTTGATTTGTAGGGGAGTCTATGCTAGCATGCTTTGGACTAATAGATTGACATGACTCATTGGATGGAGATGGTATGATGAGAGAGGATGGTTGGATGAAATCGTTAACTTGGGTGGAAGACTCATGAGGTTTATTTTGAATTATGGGAGATGAAGATAGATGCATGACATAGTAGGATTGCTCAAGATTATTTGTGTTTGAGGACATAGATTTAGGTTTCTCATTTATCCTTTGCAGAAAATCATGGATATTGAACTTGGATGATGTAGTTTTGGGTAAGGATAAAGGTTTATGAGATGATTGCATCACTTCATTCAAATGTTGGGATTCAAGTTGTTTTTCAAGCTCTTTCAAACGATGGTCAAGATATTCAATCCTTTGGTTTCATTCATAGGTCGAGGGTGAATATGGAGGATAGCAGTTAGACATGTTTGGTTGATGGTTTTGGAAATGTTTTGAGGTGTTGCAAGTTACTAGGTGTGATGTTTGTTTGAGGTCAATTATTTGTGTTCAGATTTGTGAATGTGGTAAATACTGTTTGAAAATTTAGAAAACACTTGACAAGCATGACATTTTGGTGTATGCAAACGAAAATGAGACAAACACAATCCTAATAGGCCAATAGGCCAAGGGTTTGTATACTTGATATAGCCCACTGATATACCTCGGATTGATGCTAAACACCTTTCCTTCTCGAGAGCGGATAACTTAGAAGTTTGGCGGCACTGGCTCCCCTCCATAGCTCATTAATGTCATTTGAGCACACCAACTTCAGATTCTTGGGTAGTCACTTCCTAAGAATTGTTATCTCTACTCAAGGGGATCAGTAGTGAGTGTCTTCGAGCATGATATTGTACCCTGCACTATACCAAGCAATGGCTGAAAAATGGTTGGCTTCTAAAACAATAGGTGTTTAGTAAGAGCATTTCGTTTGTAGGGCATGATCCATGCGGCGAGAGTCCCCTTTCAGATCCATCTTGTCGGAACCATATGTGTGATTCTTGAGCTTTTCCCAAGAATCCACTTTTATATAACGTTTAGAAGTCCCTCGGATTCAGGGTGCTACCGGTTTGAGTCATCCTGGGGTGAGTACTTTTTCCTGCCAAAATAGGCCCAAGTTCTAGAGTCAAATAACCATTTCTCTTACACCCATGATCGCCCGAAAGTGCAATGGGAGAGGATACTTCAATTACTAAGTCTTAAAGGTTAGAAAAATAAAAGTGGGTCTGGTTTTTTAATCACCAAGTTTTCACAGGGTGAGAGCATAATCACCTACCACATCAAGCACAGTCAAACACCTACAAACAGAAGTTCATTTTAGTGCACCAAAAGAAGTGTTTTCTAAAGTAGCAATTGTAAACACATTGTTTGAGAAATGATTCTTCGACTAACAGAGCTGCAAAACCACAAGTTAGTAGTTTCATAAATATCTTGGACCAACGAGAAAGCTACAAAAAAACTAAGTTAGGACAAGAGATTAAAAACCAAACTAAAAGTCCATAAATAACTAAACTGGAAAATAAAGAGACTAAACTAAACTAAGAAAAATAAATTAAAGAAAACTAAAAACTAAGAGCTCAATTTTGTTGTTGCTCCAAAAGAAGTAGTTTTTGGGAGCCCCACTCCAAAGCCACACGCTACAAACAGAATATTAGTAAAAAAAACTTAAATGGAAACAACAAACTAAAATAGTGATAAATTTCTCAAAAATAAACAAAATTGTAAGCTGTAGATATCTATTGAAAGCTAAGACATAGACCTTCAAAACCCAGAAAACATTTTGCAAAATTTTGCAAGACAAAAGTGTTATAAACAAAAGAAAATTTCGGGTCTTAACAACTAAATCTTAAAAAAATGTGATCACTAAAATAGCCATAACTTTCTCAAATCTTAATAAAATCTTAAACCGTTTGATGTTCCAGAAAACTGAAAACAAGGCCTACAAAACCCAGATAATGGTTTTAAAAGATTTCATGCACCCATTTTTCTGTGCTCAAAAGAATATGACGGGATTTCATACGAATTTTTAGCTGTAACCTGCAAAACAACGAAAATAAACAAGAAAACACATGAATTTCTCTACATTCACGTCGGGTTCACCAAATGTGAGATGGGGTTAGAAATCAAATAGCATAGACAAAGTGACAGCCAACACTTCTAAGCTATAAAACCTCATCCAAACAAGAGAATACAATTATATGAAAGGAGCAAAATGAAAACAATGATATAAAGCACTCCCCATTCAACTTAAATCACTTCTTTTGCTCTCCTTCTTGTTATGCAACTTTTCCCCAGATTTGTTGAAACACTTGTGCAAAACTTGCAAATGGTAGCAAGAAAGTTGCAAACAATTAGCTGTTAAGCCGAACATGAAGAAGGAAGGTTGCTTTTATAGACAACCTTTCGAATGGATGGCTGAGATTAATCCTCTAGAAGGACTCCAAGATCAATGGTCCAAAATTGATGCACCAAGAATATGCTATTCTTGGAGGAATCATGACAGACATGCATGCAGGGACATGCAGGCTATGACAGACATGCAGGGACATGAGGCTATGACAGGGACATGTAGACTATGAAATGAAATAATGACAGGGTATCTTTGACCAGGTGGAGGTACATAAATAATTTATTCAAAATGGAAGAAAATGACAAGTGGCAAATAAATAATTTATCCAATTTATTTATTTAGAGAAAATGACAAAAAAAGCATTTAATTAAATTAATCAATTTAATTAAAAGGGGAGGTGGAAATTAGACATGGATAATTAATTTGAATTATTTATCCAAAAGAGAGGAATGAAACACAATTAATTTTTTTGACAATTATTTAATTATGGAAGAACAAAAGGTCAAATAATGATTATTATTATTATCTGACTATAGATGAAAGATAAATAATTAAATAAAAAAATGATTTATTTAATTATTGAAGAAAGGGATATATTAGTGACGCAATTAAATAATTTTAATTGATCAGGATAGAATAAAGATAAGAAGGTGAATTAATTAAATAATTAAAAATTATTTAATTAATAGAGGAATGCGGTAAAACCTAATTGAATAATTAAAGTTATTCAAGGGTATGTGCAAGATCATCATGGAAAAAATAGGCCCTTAAGTGGCAAAAAAATAAAAAAAATAAGAGTTAGGCAACATGATGTAAAAATTTGAATAAGTTATCTATATTATTTCAAAAACATGTAAGAATAGAATCTGTAGCAAATTGAATGTAGTTTCTAAACTACTAGATTTATTTTAAAAGAAAAAAATCTATTTGGTGAAAATTTGAAATTTGAATGTAGTAGTACTTAAATTTCAGGGAAAAATAAGAAGTAGGTCTCTCCCACCCTAACCACAATAAAATGATAGTATTTTTTATAATATTTTAGATATAAATAGAGGACTCATGTCTGGATGTGATGCATATTTTTTGTAATTTTTCCCAAGTAAATAATTAATTATGAATTTTTATTACAACTTTTAAAAATATAAAAACTTCGTATGTCTGACCACCTTAACTTGGTCAGAACTTCATGAAATTCAATTTTATTTGTTTTAATCCTATAGTATGCGAAGCATAGAATGTGACACATGTTTCATATTCAAAAAATGTGATACCTTTTGTAAGCTATAGATGTTTTTCAATTAGCCTATCAATCAGGGCTTTAGTCGTAATTCAAATGGAAAATAAATAATAATTATTTATTAAATTCAAAGTAAAGCATAATTTATATTGGTGGAAAGCTAAGAATATTCTTCAAAAACCCTTTTCGTTTCATCAATTTTGGGTAAAACAAAAGTCATCAGCCACATACCCTACAAATACCCATCATATTGCCACCTTTTGGCCCATCATGATCCTGCACATACCCTCAATTATCGAAGGACAACGACCAAGAAAAATGACACTCGTGGACTTAGGACATTTTTCAGTGTCTACATACACTACACAATCCAATACACTTATAGTTAATATGAATCTATATGGTCCATATAGAAAGCCTAAACCAACACTATTTTGTGAAAGAACACAAAAAATAAAGAAAAATATGAGTTTTATTGCTCAAATTTGCTTCCTAATTAGAAAATCCAACCTCCCTTTGATTCCTTCATCTCCTTTATACCCTTTTTTCCCTAAAACCAACCTCATCAGCTGCCTAAAACAACCTTTTCATAGACATGACCGTTGGTCTTCTAAGAAAGACAACATTTACAACTTTTCAAATAGTGTTATTTTGCACAATTTATAATTTTTCAACATGTTGCATTTTTCATAGACCAAACCTCCTAAATACTTAAACAAGATCACAAATGGCTTAATAAAACTCCAAATGGTCTTGTAGACCTTATTTTAATTGCAAAACTCCTAATTTCCAAAGTCTTGACCTTAAATCCATAAATGGACCAAACTCTTTAAATGGTGCCCCTACACCATACACCCCACTTTTGAAGACTTCCAAGTCCCTTAGAAAGATCCATACTAATTTTGCTCCATTTTTCTTCACTTTCCTCTGTGCTCTTTGGTTTCTTTTGTCAAGTTCCTTTTTCTCTTCACTGCTTTTGGCATCCTTGTCTTCACTTGCTCTTTGCTCCAACTAGTCTTTATGAATTGTGGGGTGTTTGTCCACTTTTCTATCTTCAAATCTTGATGTCACATCTCCATTTATATCTAAATTGTTTCCTCCATCATCTACCATTACTCTTCTCTGTTCCTCATGCTTCATCCACTGTCTATTAGTCCTCTCAATTGCAACATTCTTACTGTCAGACTTATACACTTTTGTACTCTCACACTTGTCTACTTCTGTCAAATCTGCATTTGTTCTTTACACTATCCTATCATCAGTACCAACTTTTTCCCTCTTGTCCTCTGTCCTTCTAGCCCCATATACCATTTTACTAACATCTTTTAACTGCTCCTATTATGTACCAACAACCTTACACTTTACTATCACATCACCATCACATTCCATTGTCTTCTTATTCATTGTACCAGCAAACTCATTGTCCTTGGTCACCTCATCATCCTGCTCTACTGTACTATTACCTTCACAAACCACTATCTTCTATTTTGTTGTTTCACCAATGGCATTTACCACTATCTTCTTACTCACTATCCTAGATCGCTTTCATTATCTCTTGACCGTTCTTTTTCTTTGCTCACTGTTATAGGGCACTTGACTGTCCCTACCATGATGCCTTCACTTTTTCCATGCCTTTCCAAAGGAATTTTACACTCACTCTATGCTTTATCAGTCTCAAGCTCTTTACCGACAACTTCCCTTGGCCACACAAAAGCATTCTTTCCCATAACTGATTGTAAATCACCTTCATTTTTTCTTTCCATTGTCTGTAAATTAGATTCCCTTCTTGTTTCTATTGTCCTATCTCTATTAAGCATGATATTTGTTGCTACACTTATGTTATTTATTTCATCTCAATCCACATACTCTTTTCTCCCAAGCATAATAATCTCACCATATTCTTCTATACCCTCAACCAATGGAGTTAACATGAACTCTCTCCCATCCTTTTCAATTATGTAGGCATTTTGTCTTTTGTTATACAAGGCTGACCTGTCAAACTACCAGGGCCTTCCTAACAATAGATGACAACAACTCATGGGTAGTATATCACAAATAACTTCATCTCTATA
The DNA here is from genome assembly GCA_007258455.2 of Sequoia sempervirens. Taxonomy (NCBI): domain Eukaryota; kingdom Viridiplantae; phylum Streptophyta; class Pinopsida; order Cupressales; family Cupressaceae; genus Sequoia; species Sequoia sempervirens. Next base: position 1,054,877,906 of record VDFB02281492.1, on the reverse strand, counting down.
TGGACCTATATGAAATTCAACCCTTGCTTATTCACTCACCATCAAAGATTGATTTTCACCAACCCATGACACCCTATATGGCCTTTTTCTAGGTACTCTTTGCAAATGCAATTTTTCTACCATTTCATTGGACACAATGTTATTTGTACAACCAAAGTCAACAATCACATTGCATACCTTGTCTCTACATCTGTAGGTTGTCCTAAACAAAGATTTTATTTGAAGCAACTCTTCATCCTTTGTGGTCTTCAAGATTTGTTTCTTCATCATCAACATCTCTCCAACCTCATCCCTTGCAATCAATTTATTTAAACTTGAACTAATTTCTGACTCATCTTCATGAATAATTTGTGCCCTCCTATATGGTTTTATTTCTCCTCCACTTGTTGATGAACCACTCTTCTTAGGGAACTTCTAAGCTAGATGTCCATATTGTTGGTAATGATAACACCTACTATCAAATGAGTTAGAATTCCTTCCACCTCCAAATCTGCCCCTTGTTCCTCTATAGCCACCTCTAAAGTCTAAAATTTTTCATCTCTCTTGCTTGGTTCTTCTTCTTGATTTTCAATTGATTTCCTTTGAGTAGAAAAGGTTCTTCTTCCTCTCATGGTGCTGCCTCTTCCTCTTACTATTTTCTCTTATCTTCTCTTTACCTTCTCTTTAGCCTTCAATGCCATTTTATAACATTCCTCTATATTTCTAGGATTAATGAAATCCAACTCATCCTGTAGGTTCATTCTCAAGCCACCCAAGTACCTAGCTATTTTATCATCTTCATTTTCATTGTGGTTAGACCTCATACTCAATCTATAAAATTCTTAAGTGAATTCCTTTACATCCATTTCCTTTTGTCTCAAATTTTGTAACTTCTTAAACATTTGAATTTAATGATCTGAAGGGAGAAACTTACCTTTTAGTTTAGCTACCATCTTGTCCCAATCCACAATCTTGGACTTTCCTTTTTTCCTTCTCTTTGAATATAGATAATCCCACCATACAAGTGCATGATCCTTAAGCTTTATTTTTGCAATCTTCACTCTTTGTTCCTTAGGAATATCTTCACATTCAAAATAGTTATCCAAAGAAGATATCCAATCTAACAGTTCCTCTTCATTAAAATTTCCACCAAACTTTGGCACATCAATTTTTACCTTATACTTGTCACCTTTTACTACCTTTATCAAGTTGGCCATTCTCTGATCTTCTAGATCAAGGTTTTAGTTCTCTAATATCTTTAATTTACTGATTCTTCAAATTATTCATCTCCTTTGTTGTATTCTTTCCCTTTGGAGGCATCTTCACAATCTTTCCTCTCCACCTTCCAATCTCTCTTTCACAATCTGCAACTTTCTTCTATAGGAATCTGGTACCTTTGCTCTGATACCACTTTGATACAATAGGGGGAGGCCTACAACACACTCAAACACTATTCAAACCTACAACCACAATTTCCAATTCACAATTCTATCAAAATCTCTTCATTCACCAAATTCACTTTGCTCCCTTGTAGCATAGGAAATCAACCAAATCAGGTAAAACTTCTCAATGACAACCTATCAGACCAAGAAATGAACCAATTCAAAGACCCATTTTGACATTCTTTAACATATCAACCAATCACCTATGGCTACTTTGTAACAAATTGCTCAAAACTTGTTTTTCTTGCCTTTTTGGGCTCAAATTAGCCCTCTTTTCCAAAGTAACTACTCTCTATTATTTTCCAAACTATATAAAAACTATTGTGAAGCAATTATTATGTCCTAAAACTAAGAATTTCATCATTTTTTATCATATTTACAAACACCCATATGCCAATCTACAAAACCCACCATTTTACTCACAAAACCTAGGGCTTGATGAAAATTGCACTCCCAAATGCTACCAAATAAAATCTCCTTCAAAAATAGGTCTAAATTAGCCTAATAAAGCTTAATTCAATAGAATGTATCATTTCCCCAGCGCAACGTTCAATTTGACACCCTAAAACCTCCAATTTTCACTTGAAAACATCAAGTTTCAAACCTAGGGCTTCACACCCATCACCATACCAGACCTCCCATGCATAAAGTCACCATAATCACACCTTTTAATAATGTAACACATCCATTCCACCAAGTAACAGATCTTATAGAAAGGTGGAATGGGTTAATTCATGGTTTACACTAACAAAACCCTTAAGACCCCTGTTATAGACCTGGTCTGAGAAGATTAGTTATTAAATGCACAAAACCTTGTGGAAAGACACAAAAATTGATTCAAGAGAAAGCCAAATAATTACACTACATAATACAATAAACTTTTAGTTAATATGAATTTGTACGAGCCATACAGAAAGCCTAAACCAACACTATTTTTGTGAAGGAACCCATAAAATACAGAGAAATCTAAGTTTTATTGCTCATATCTGCTTCCTAATTACAAAATCCAACCTCCCTTCGAGTCCTTCATCTCCTTTATACCTTTTTTTCCCTAAAAAAAACCTCATCAACCACCTAAAAGAGTCTTCTCAGATACAAGACTGTTGGTCTTCTAAGAAAGACAACACTTACAACTTTTTAAATAGTGTTATTTTGCACAATTTACAATTTTTCAACATGTTGCATTTTTCATAGACCAAACCTCCTAAATAATTAAACAAGATAAAAAATGACTTAATAAAACTCCAAATGGTCTTACAGACCTTATTTTAATTGCAAAACACCTAATTTCTAAAGTCTTGACCTTAAACCCATAAATGGACCAAACTACTTAAATGGTGCCCTTGCACCAAGCCCCCAGGATGAAGATCCCATGGAAAACTAAACATAAGAACAAAGGAACAAACACATGAAAGAGAAAGAGAGAAGAAAGAGAAAAGGGAAAAGGTCAGATCAAGCTTCAATTGTTTGTCTAGCTAGTTGTGAATTAAATATAGGCTGTTTGTCTGAAAAGAAAATGTATACTCACTCTAGGGTGACAAAACTCATGGTTGTCCACTGGGTGAGAAGGACCAAAAGGTGAGAAACATATGCTAGTTTGTATGCACTCAAAAGCACATAGGTGGCTATGGGGAAATTCATGCCTCAGAATGGGCTTCCTGCTCAACCGTATCAAAGTTATACCTTCTAATAACTTTAACAAGGCGTCACAAAGGAAAATGTTAGTTCGTGCTTCATGAGACAAGGAAATATTTGTATGCTTAGAACTCATGAATAAAGAGGATGGTACCACATGCATGCAAGTTGCATTATGCAAGATGGAAAAGATGTAAACTATAAAATATAAAATGTAAAATGTAAAATGTAAAATATGTTCAAAGGAGTCTTTTTGAGTTCATGCAAGGTCTATCACTTAGGGAACATTGTGCCTAATGTCTCCAATAGATGACCAATCAAAGAATAGAATATTCACAACTTAGGGGATGCAGTGTGTCACATCAGACCACCAAGAGGAATGTAATATGCTAAGATAGATCACACTTATGAAGGACATCAAATCCAATGTCATCCACAAAGTGACAAATGCATCATATGAAGTGACAAGGCCGCACTAAGAACCGAGTATGCAAATGAATAATGCCAATGTATGCCCCCCACTTTAAAGGAATTGCTACACATCGTTCTATGAGCAATTACTTTAAAGTAGCAAAGGAAAAATGCAAAAAGGAAAACAACACATGAGAGCCAAATTGGAAATCCCCTATGCCAAGTCATATGTTTCCAAGGCTGCTTCATGTAAATGAAAAAGAAAACAAATGAAAAGGGAAGTTTCCCCTAGAAAGGAACACACCAAACACATAAGGGATCTATGGATTTAGGGTCAGTATGTTCATTGATGCTATGTGTTTATGAAAGAGCTCAGAACCGTCATCATTCCCCAAATACATAGAACTGGAAGAATGACACAAAGAGAGTGAAACCAAAAGAAAAATAAATTCCATTTTGGGTCAACATGGAAGAGACATTTCGGTCTCAATACTTTGCATCATCCCTGAAAGGAGAAACACAAGCAAAAAGAAAACATAAAGGAAAAGGAAAATTAAAAGCTTTTGGGTCAACATGAAGGAGACATTTCGGTCTCAATGCCTTACATCATCCCCAAAAGGAAAAACACAAGAAAATGACAAAGTTAAAAGAAAAAGGGACCATTTGGGTGAACATGGAAGAGACATAGGGCATCTCAATGCTTTGCATCATCCCCAAAAGGAAAACACAAAAGAAAAAAGAAAAAAAATGTAAAAGGACCTTTTGGGTCAACATGGAAGAGACATAGGGTGTCTCTATGCTTTGTGTCATCCTTGAAAGGAAAACACAAAACAAAAAGGGAAAAAGAAAATGTACGACATATCGAAGAATAGAGGTATGAATAGAGGAAGTGTACGAAGAGAGAGAGAACATCAAACACACATTATGGGGGAACACGATACTCACATACAAGCGTACTAGGAAAATGTAAAAATGGCTAGTAATGCAAATCCAAGTCAACCATTAACTAAGTTATTAGCTTCTCAATCTCAAGTAGGATACATAGAAGAGAAATAACATAGTTAAGAGACAAGGAAAAATGCATTGTGAGGACAAGGCTAACAACTTCTTTTCCCCACTGAGTGTAAGACAAGAATGAACCAAGGTAGGTGATGGGAAGGGTCATGCAATAGTGAGAGTGGAAAATTCTACAACTATGGCATGATGAAGGGATGTGGTTTTAAGGGATACTAGGATAACAATCGGTATCAGTGAAGTGATAATTGGTTAGTATGTCCTTTAATGTCCAACATTCATCAATTTGGTGGCCAAGAAATGATGATATTTTCAATATGGTATGTTAGAGTCTTTAAGACAGATGACCAACTTGTTTGAAGGTGGTAAGAGTATAAGGAATTTGTTTAAAAGCAGTTGAAGTCTCCTTTTACATTCAGGTGGTGGATGGATAGGAAACTTGAGTTTTTTTAATTTGTAACATCATTTTTGTTTGCTAGATTCTCCTTTTTCATGGATGGAAGGAGGAAGAGGACCCATGGGGATCCTAACATCCTTGTCATTAGAATTAGGTAATGGTTGTTCACATGGAAATAGACTCTTCAAGTCAGGAGGGGAATCAAAGATCATTGTACCATCATCATGAAGTCTCCAATATTCAAAAGGAGGCTTACCAACATGAGGGTATGTGCAAGAGCATCATGAAAAAAATAGGCCCTTAAGTGGCAAAAAATTCAGAAAAATCAGAGTTAGGCAACTTGACATAAAAATTTGAATAAGTTAACTATATTATTTCAAAAATATATAAGAATAGAATCTATAGAAAATTGAATGTAGTTTCTAAACTACTAGGTTTATTTAAAAAAAAAATATCTATTTGGTGAAAATTTGAAATTTCAATGGAGTAGCACTTAAATTTCAGGGAAAAAATAAGTAGGTGTCTATCTGACCACCTTGACCATAATAAAATGATAATATTTTTTTATAAGATTTTAGATATAAGTAGAGGACTCATGTTCAGATGTGATGCATATTTTTTTGTAATTTTTTTCCAAGTAAATAATTAATTATAATTTTTTTATTACAACTTTAAAAAAATATAAAATCTCATATGTTTGACCACCTTAACTTGGTCAAAACTTCATGAATTTTTTTTATTTTTTTTAAATCCTGTAGTATGCAAAGCATAGAATGTGACGTATATTTTGGATTGAAAAAATGTGATATTGTTTGAAAGCTATAGATGTTTTTCAATTAGCCTATTAATAAGGACTTTAGTTGTAATTCAAATAGAAAATGAACAATAATTATTTATTAAATTCAAAGTAAAGCATAATTTATATTAGTGGAAAGCTAAGAATCTCCTTTAAAAACCCTTTTTATTTTATCAATTTTGGGTTAAAAAAAAGTCATCAGCCACATACCCTACACATACCCATCATATCGCCACTTTTTGGCTCATCATGAACTTGCACAGACCCATGAGGAGGATCTTGATATCCTAATCCTATTGTGTTTTCCTCTGTTGGTCTTTGTTCTAAAAGTTGGTGAATGTCATGTTTGGTTGTTGTGTCACAACCTTGTTTACTTAAGATATTAAAGCCTTAATTCCATATGCCAATCCAAAAAAATTGATTGGTGTGCTTGTAACTTTGTCTAGGTCCACCTATTGAGGGGAATTTAGGTCCTTCATTGATTTCAAGATGTAAGTATCCAAACTTGTCAGGAGGTGAGATAATAGGAAGATCTTGTGACTTCATGGATGGGTAAAAGGCTGCATTGGGTTCAAGGTTATCAAGGCATGAATTTAAGAACTTGGTCATGCTATCATCATCTTCTCCAATGATTTCAACAACACAAGGATGAAATTCATGTGGATTTGAAAGAGCATGAGGAAGATCAAGGTCATTAGGATCATAGCCAAAGGCACAATTGGACATGTCTACTAAGGATTTCAATGAATTATAAAACTTGTTAAAGGAGAGAGCCATGATGAAAATGTGTAAAAGTGAACTAATATGCAAGAAATAGAAGAAAACAAAAAATCTAGAAAGAATTGTAGAAAGTAAGAATATGAAACTGTAATGTAGAAAAAACCCAAAAAATACCTAAAAATGCAGTGTAAAATGTGCAGGTGGATTGATTTTCCCAGGGTGGTGAATGTCTAGGTATGATATTTTTTTATGTTTTTTAGAAAATTGAAAGTGATTTTAATGCTTTTCAAATGCAACCCAAAGATGCAAATGCAGATTTTTCAGTTTTCTAATGAGTTGATGGGTATGTGCAGGATCATCATGGAAAAAATAGGCCCTTAAGTGGCAAAAAATTCATAAAAATCAGAGTTAGGAAACTTGACATAAAAATTTGAATAAGTTATCTATATTATTTCAAAAAATGTAAGAATAGAATCTGTAGAAAATTGAATGTAGTTTCTAAACTACTAGGTTTGTTTTAAAAAAAAAAAATCTATTTGGTGAAAATTTGAAATTTCAATGCAGTAGTACTTAAATTTCAGGGAAATAATAAGAAGTAGGTGTCTGTCTGACCACCCTAACCACAATAAAATGATAATATTTTTTTATAATATTTTAGATATAAGTAGAGGACTCATGTCCTGATGTGATGCATATTTTTTCTAATTTTTTCAAGTAAATAATTAATTATGAATTTTTATTACAAATTTAAAAAAATATAAAAACTCATATTTCTGACCACCTTAACTTGGTCAAAACTTCATGAAATTCAAATTTTCTTTTTAATCCTATAGTATGTGAAGCATAGAATGTGAACGCATATTTTGGATTCAAAAATGTGATACCGTTTGAAAGCTATAGATGTTTTTCAATCAGCCTATCAATCAGGACTTCAGTCATAATTCAAATAGAAAATGAATAATAATTACTTATTAAATTCAAAGTAAAGCATAATTTATATTGGTGGAAATCTAAGAATCTCCTTTAAAAACCCTTTTCGTTTCATCAATTTTGGGTAAAAAAAAGTTGTCAGCGACATACCCATCATATTACCACTTTTTAGCCCATTATGATCCTGCACATACCCTGATATGCAAAAATGAAGTCTATATGAGTCTTTCACTAATGCAATTTTATAAAACCTAGGATGCAAAAACAAAACAAAACCAAATTGAATGTTGATACAAAGGAAACCTAGGATGCAAGATGTTAATGAAATAAAAAAATAAATGTGTTCAATATGCAGGTTTGCCAAAATGAACCAACAATTTTGAAGGTTCTATGTACTTATCTTACACTCTTAGGATCTTTCACCTAAAAGGAGAGAGATAGAACACTAAAATTGTGGTGGTTCACTCAAATAAAGGAATGTATGATGTGATTAGGACTAAATGAAATAATGTGAATGCAACTAAATGATGAAAATTGACTAATTATGAATGCAAAACTAATGTAATATGCAATGTTTGAAAACACAATGAGATATGCAAGAATGAACTAAAATATGAACAAACACAAATAGAATTGAAAGAGGCTGAAAAGAGTGCATCAGGGAATTGAATGTTGAATCTGGAAGGCTTTGGAAACTAGCAGAAATCACTGTAAATCACCAGTGGGACTCATTTTCCACTGATGGTGAATCAATCCTCCTAATGGTAAAAACACCTGAAACTGCTTTTCGACTGTCGAGAACTAGATTCTGAAAAAATCTTCTTTTTTATCCTTTAGGTGGGACTCATTCGCCACTGATGGCGAATTAGTCCTCCTCCAAAATTCTGCAAATTCAAAGGTCAATTTTGTAGATCCAGATCTGCACTTGTCTTCTTGTCGGGTTGACGAAGTCAAATCTGTAGAAAATGGACTATAGGTTGTCTCCAAGCTTGAACTAGGGTTTAGTTGACTTGAAACACTTTGTTGACTTGACCAACTTTTTGCACCTATTTTCTTGACAAATCTACATACAAAAGTTTGCAAACACACGTGCAAAAGGGGAAAAAATGGTTAAGGGTTAGAGTATAGGGATTTTCCTCGGTCAAATCCACTTTGGTAATCAAACTCTTAATAAAGAAATGAAATGAAATGAAGAAGGAAATGATGAATAACAACATGCAAGTGTCCTAAAATCACCAAAACCTTGTTGAAGAAATCTAAAGATATGTCAATGGCTGCTCCAAGATGCTTGATGTTTGCTTGATTGAATGATGATTTGATGGATTGAATGAAAGAATGCTAATTGATGTTGAATGAGTGAATGCTAGTGAATAGGGGTTAAAATGGATGTAAAAAATCTTATTTATATACACTTATTCCCTAATAACCCAATAATACAACATCATAGGCCAACATAAGGTATTTTTGAATAAAACTCAAAGGAAAATTTGAATTATTTTGAATTTGGAGCCAAGAGGGGCTCATTCGCCACCCATTGCGAATGGGTCCCACCTTAGGATTGTAGGTGGGTGTCAGGAATTAAGTTGCATTTAATGTTATTTTTTAGGCTTACATTAAAAAATACACTTAATTAAGTCTTATGAGTGAATAAAGGGTTCATATAAATCATAAGAAAGGTGTAAATAGTGATGACCAACCTAGAAAAGCATGAAATCTATTTACAAGACTCTACAACACTTTAGAATAGGACTTGATAAGTGATGAAAAGGTGATTTTTAGGTGAATTGTGATGAGATGAGTCTAGAAAAGTGTAGAAATGTGTTACAACACTTCACAACACCTTCACAAGACGTCATAATTTGAATGTTCAGGACCTAATGTGAATGTAGAAGTTACATTGAAAGATTAAATCAAAGCAAAATAGGTCAAGCATGTCATGAAAGAAAGACCTAAAAGACCATGAAAATGTCAATGATCCATTTTTCTATGGTATAGAAACAAACATTATTCAAAACCTAGTTTCACTTTACTATCTTTTGAAGCTCTAACACACTCCCAAAATGAGAAAGCTCATAATAATCATAGAAATTTTATCGTATGAATCTCAAAACTCATGGTTTGTTATCTGCATGTTGAAATCATCCATGGGTTTTTGTTCACAGAAGATAATTATAGAACCAATATTCATAGAATGAGAAAAGAGAATGAATTGGCAAAAGATCCCAATGAAACCTCTGACCAAGAATTTATTGAAATTTGAGACCAATTTGGGCTCCTCAAAATACCCACACCACATTTGTATGCAAATAAAAATTTAAACTTTCTTGTAAAACTCTACCATCACCTATTACCAAATGGCACCCAAAATATTGCACCACTGAGCATGCAATGTTTTCACTATAAAAACCCATCTAGAATGCACTCAACTTGACCCATGATGAATCCCACACCCAATTTTACAGATTTCAAATATATTAAATATTTAATGGCCCAAACTCCACAAATATTTGAATTAAAATAGGACCAAAAAATAAATTAAATAATATATTTCCCAATTGTAGTTCTTTAGTTCACAAAAAATATAGAAAATGAGCTAAAATACAATGATTTGATAAAATCACCTAATTTGGGACTTTACATAAGAATTCAAAGATTATTTAAGTTTTTATATATATAATCATGTAATAAAATAATAAATTGATGATGATTTTGTTATATATCAATAATCTTGTTAATATAAATATAAGATTTAATTAATTACCATAAATCCTCTAGCTATCTTCTTTAGATCTATTTGATGGTTTTCTTAAGTGTGCAAGTTGTTTACATGTTGATAGTGGAAAAATATAAGATCATGTAGATTCCAATAATGATTTTCCTAATAATATATTGGTATTAGTCCATGAGAGGTATAAGACCTCCATGCTCTATTGAACTCTTTAAATTTAATATTTAATTTATTTTAAATATTTTTAAAATATAATTAAGCATGCTGATATATAATATGCATGCATGTGTTTCCGTATAGTGTAAAATTGGAATTGCACTTCTAGTGGATTTTTAGAAACATAAAAATATGTCTTTTCTTATTTCTATATGAAAATAGGTCTCCTATGGAACTATTGATAGGATAGGTGCCTTGTAGGTATTACAACTTTTGTACCTTCAATAATATTTGATTCATCCAAGCTCCTTTGTAGGAGGATGACATGACCAAGAATGTGAGATATTAAAGAATGGCTTGGAAATTCTAAATATCTCATTCTTATGTTCATGCATTAGAGATAGTATCATGTACACTCTTCATTCCTATTTACCACACATGTGAGAGAATTCAATAGGATCAAGCATGAGGGGTGCACAGGTGCACTCCATTTTCTTAGGCTTCACACGTGAGTGAGAATGTAGAGGACATGCAATCTAATTAATTATTGTAAGGAGGGTTATAAGTCATGTGAATGTATTGTTTCCATTAATTCTAAAATTATTCATGTGTGTTCAAAATGGAATGTTGAACCCTCAATTTTATTACAACAAGTCATTAGGTTGTAAATTTTGTGTATAAGTTTCCAACTTTTTGTTGAAAACTTGGAATACTAAGAGGGGGGGCTAAATCAGTATTCTTTTGAACCACTTAAATATTTAAAAATTTATTCCACATAGCATAACCAATTTTTAGTAGGAAAGGAAAGTATGAAAGTGATCATCAAAGCACATAACACAAGAACCCCAATTTTTTACGTGGAAAACTCAAAATGGGAAAAACCATAGTGAGCATTAGCTCACAATATATTATAGCTGGTTATAAGATATTACAAAAGTGCTCAATACAGGTGGACTCACTACCCACTGAAAGAAGAAAAGATGGAAGAGAGTGATGGCACACAGTCGGGATTGAACTATTGCAATTTCATCTAACATATGCATGAATATAGTTCCATTAAACCTCAATATACCGACTTCCCACACTTCATATTGATCTACACGAACACTCTACTGTTCTCTGCATTTTCCTATGGTTGCATAATTCACATAAACTACACATCATATTACATCTATATCACCAAAAAAACTAAAAATATCTTACGTATATAGCCAATTTATCCACAAACACCTATACAACATCAATTAGGTCCACCTAATTGAATGCATTATACAAAATATAACTTGTAAGCTCAATATCCATTGATACACGCTTGACACCAAGATCCAAAACTTATTAAAAATCATTTAAATAGGTTGACATAGACCCATAAAATCTCCCACATAATGAATCAACACTTATTCAAACTCCACAATACACATAACTTATTAGGTAGGTACCGATAATTACCTAATAATAAAATTTTCCAACTGTATATCCAAAAAATGACATAGAGACTTCCAAAATTTATGCCACATAGAATATAGGTGCCATTAATACTTTTCAACATTCCCAAAAAATTACAAAGCTAGATTCCAATTCGTGAAGAAGTGTAAATTCACCAAAACATGTACACCAAACTGGAAACCTCTACTATTGCCAATACTAAATTTTTTCACTCATAACTTCTTCACCAGAACCCAAAATAATATGAAACTCTAGATATAGGCTTCTCTAACAACCAAGAAAATTATACCAAAAGTATAGAGCAATATTTTACATAGCAAACCAATGTGGACCCAATAACTAGATGTTTTATATAGATAATTACCTATATTGAAACTTAGTCAATTTCCATATTATCCACCTTCACTAGATCAAACCTTCCTACAAATTCCCACTAAATTACCATATTAAAACATGTTCAAGTTAGAAAAATTGATCTACATGATGGTCTTCATACCAAAATACAATGCTGACATCATTGACAATACTGTAAAGTAATACACTTATCCCTCATGCTCATGTTGACAACAAATGCAATAATAAAAAACTCCTTATTCTTCCAACAATCTCCCCTTTTGTAATTGATGGCAACATGCCCAATTATCTCCCAAAACTATTCTCCCCCTTTGACATCAAGGGAAAAGGGTGCAAAACATAAGTTCTTCTTATGTTCCAGAACTCCTCCTGACTAATATGTACATATATACAAGCTGAAAACTTAACTAACTCCCCCTAAGGGTGTAATCCACCAAAAAATTGTACTAGAAAATTTCCTTATACCATCTGTATATGTACACAAAATCCTAATACAATAGTTGAAATACATAAAAGGAGAGAAATAAATTCACTTGGAGGAAGAATTTGACTATTGCAACTTTTCAAGGTGGGCTTGCCATTCTTTCTTTCCTTCCTCCCAACTCTTCTTGGCTAGGCCAAGCATTCTACTTTGGGTTTCAAACTCCATCAAGAGTTCTTCACCATCATTTGGAGTGATAGGTACAATATTTCGCTTTGAAGCTTTGGCAACACTCAACAAGGAACTTGAAATAGGTATGAACTTGGAGTCCACCAAATTCATGAGATGACTAAATTGTGTTATGATATTTTATTTTTGTACTTGTAGTTGGAAGAACTACTCATGTAGTTTTTCAATTGTAGACCTTGTGCTTCCATCCTGATCTTGTTCTAGATCACATGCACTAGAAGCTTTGTTAATTTGGGACTCAATTCAGTTCATCTCATCTTTTATGCTTCTTATAGACCTTCACCACCTCATACAAAACTGAAATAAAAATTTGGCTTCCACCACACAAGCCTACACACACCTTTAACATTTTCCTAAAACAAATTGTGTGCACTAGCACACTTCTTCATTACATCCATTAATTTCATGTCATTTATCTTTTTCTCTAATTATTTCTCTAACTTCCCTTTCAACCCACTAGCATACTCAAATGAATCAAGTAAAATATTTAAATTGTTCATACCAAATAGACAATTGTCAATGATAACACCAAGTATGGCCTCCTATAGAACCTTTACTGCCTCATCTATCATGTCTCCACCCTTCTAATATTTTTCTAGGATTTCTTTTTGGGTGGATGCATGAATCACATTTCCTAGTTGAATCTTTTGCAGAGGAGATATATTATCCATGTCTGCATGCCCCTTTTGCATCAGAAGTTATAATAATTGAGAAGACACTATAGGCTAGAAATGTAACTTCATGCTTTACAATTTTTTTAAGGAATCTCCAGAGGTATTGAAGGATTCACCAGTAGTCTTTATATCCTCTTCTCTAGCCTTATCCTTGAAATATTTTCCCTTATCACAAGTGTTAATTGGTGTCTCGATATCCCTCTTCTCCTTATTGTTGGATGCATTCTCATCCTTCTACTCATCATTCTTTTTAGGCACATCTTCACAAGTAGATTGTTCTTTGTTATCGAAAAGAATGATTTTTTTCGATTGTCCTAGTGTTCTCAAAATTTGTCTCAAATACTAGAGGGGGTGTTTGATGATCTATAGTTGTATCCTCCTTTGTAATGTCTTCTCCAACAACTCCTTCAACATTTTCCTCACCTACAACATTTTCTTCTACAATTTTTTCCACTTCTAGAAGAACATTATCCTACACATCTCCTTTAGTGTCATGCTCATGTTGAGCATCATCATGACGTGCTTCTTCTTCTATGTTCACATCCAAAGCTGACATCTCAACATTCATGTCTTTTGTGCTCCTTGGAGTCATTCCTAATCTTTGGGATAACTCTGCATCTTCCTCTACTATATCTTTTCAAATCCTTTCATGATCATTTTGATATTTGATTATATGAGGATAGTCACCCTTTCTTTGTTTGAAACTCCTTACTATATAATTTAGCCAATGTAGCTTTATTTTCTTTGGAGAGAGGTGCACTAATATTTTCCAAAGAAAAATATTTTAACTTTGCTTCTTCCTCTATAACATCTTTCCCCCTTGCAAGTAGTACATTCCTTAGATCTTCAGGCAATTGCTTCTTAATATTCTATATATTAACTTCATAAACAATAATGTATTTGACAAGTGCTTCTGCAATGGTGGCTTTGTCTACCTCATCAACATCAATGTATAATGTAGTAGTCTCTTCTAGCATTTCATTCTCCACAATCCCATTAAATAGAGAATCTAATCTCATGGGGCTATGAGCTCTTACCAAATTCTTCCTCTTCTTCTTCAAGTCTTCTTCTTCTTCTCTTTCAGTGTCTTTTTCTCCTTACTAGACTCTACTTTTTTTTCTCTCATTTGCATCATAAAATCTTTCTTTTCTTTTTCAACTTCTTGGACTCTTCATTTGTATCCACAATATCTATTCTCACTTTCTTTGCACTAGCTTCTCCTTGTGAAGCTTCAAGCCTTCTCTTTCGAACCAATTGATGTCCTTTCTCTTCTTCTTCCTCTTATTCAGTATTCACTGCTATATACTATTCCCTTGTGGCCTTTATTTTTACTATCCTTTTTGTAGGTCCAATTTTGTGTGCTACCAGAGTCACCTTTTGCTTTTCAAGCCTCTTTTTTCTTTAACCTAAGAGGTCTTCTCCTTCATCAAAGTACTTACAAGCTCTTTTATTTTCTCCATTGAGGTAGGCTTAGTCTTAGAGGAATTTGAGGCAACCGGTGGAGTGGTAGATACTCTACTAGATCTCCTAACACTTGATGATCCTCTTGGAGCATCAACCAAGCCTTTACCTTTCTCTATGTCCTTCTTTAGAACAATCATCTTTATAACTTGTGCAGTCATTCTCTCCATAATCTTGTTTATTCATTTCTATCTTTGGTCCATGTGCACTTTCATGAAATTCTCTTCATAAGATCCATACATCTCTTCTGAGGTGTCCTTAGGTTGGTTTAGCATATAATCTATTGAAGAAATTATCTCCTCTTCTCTGATCTTGTATCCCATTTCTGAGATCCAAACTATCTTAGGCTCAATAGCATACATATGATGCACTAATCCTTTGTCACTGAGAATGTAGTTTCACTTTTGTACTTTTCCACCATCTACGAAGGAATCCTTTCTCTTTCCCACATTCTCTTCTAGAAAATTGTGAAGATTCTCAAAAGAGAATCATTTTGTACCTCTACATCACCACTTCCTCTTAGAAAGTCTCCAATCTGGTGTGCTACTGGTTTGCATTTTAACTATACAACACTCTTTATACTGGGTAGATCTCTCAAGAAGTAAAACAAAAAATATATGATCAATGTCCCATATTTGAAAGGATATCTAGAATCCTTTTCCTTTTGCAAATTCTCCATCAACTATGCTCTCAGTAGCTTGCACAAATCGAAGTCTGCACCATTCACCAACATTTCATATGTTGTGTTAATTGTGGTGGCCAAAAGTGAATTCTCTTTGTTAGAGAAGTAGATCTTGTAACCAATCATCATTGTGACATACTTGATTGTAGTATTTATGATATCCTTGATAGTCAAGTATCTCTTATCGTACTTCACACCAGTAAGCTCCATTACAACCTCATTCTTTAATAACTTAAGCATCAAAACTAGTCCAGTTGAGCACAATCCTATAACATCCCTAATTACCTCCTTAGTAATCATTCCAGGCATATCTGTCCATACAAATTTATCATGAATATGGCTTAGTGCAATTCTCACCCAAGCATCATCATGGAAAAAGTTGGGAAAACCTTGCCAAACATTGAGCTTCTTAATTACCAAATTTTGATATTTAGGTTTTAATGCAAAATAATCATCAGTGAGTTCTTTCACTCACACATCACCTAGCTTTGAGTGGTCATGTACTCTTCCATTTTCCATGAATTTAAATCCTTATGTCTTTAGTGTGCAAAACACCATATGGGACCCTCGAAAATGCATCGTTTGGGTCAACCTCCATAGATTTATTAGGATGTTTCTTAAAATTTGGTTGAGATCATTCAGAGGCATCAATAGCCCTTGGGTAGTAATTTTAACTATTTCAAAATACTTTCTAAAAAACTAGAGAAAACAAAAACTATAAATACCTTTTAAAACACTTTCCAACTAGGTTTTTGCTCAAGAATCTCTGAAATCCTTCAAACACTTCTCTTTGCTCCTTCACTGCTCTACTTTTCTCAAATTCCTTTTTGCAAATTTTTTTTAATCAAGTGAAATCACTTATAATCTTTTTGAAATTGACCATAATTTCACATTGAATACTTCAATTTAAAAAGTTGTTAAACCCTAACTATATGCACAATCAATTTCAAATTCTCCACAAACTTCCATAACATGATATTTTTCACTGGTTCTTTCACTAGTAGGTCAAGAATATTGACCCACACCTCATATCCACATGTTGAAGCATCAACACC
Organism: Sequoia sempervirens; assembly: GCA_007258455.2. Taxonomy (NCBI): domain Eukaryota; kingdom Viridiplantae; phylum Streptophyta; class Pinopsida; order Cupressales; family Cupressaceae; genus Sequoia; species Sequoia sempervirens. Next base: position 1,054,861,356 of record VDFB02281492.1, on the reverse strand, counting down.
ATCTATTTGGCAGGGGATAAAGAATCTTCTATTAATGCTCCCCCTAAGCCAAATCTCTCTTCTTAGTTTCGGAGGGAACATTTGCACCATATGTTGGTATAGACTCAACCTTAACCTTTTCCTCTTCCTTATTTTTCTAAATCTTATCCATCTCTTTCTTCATCTCTGTTGGATCAACCGTTTTCACCAAATCATTCCTTTTTTCCAGATTGTTCTTCTCATTCTTGCTTCTACAAAACTTAAAGATATGTCCAAGTCTATTGGAATTGTATCATATGACATTCTTTTGAAAAGGCTTGCTTCCATTCACTCTAGATCAACATTGATTAGATTTATGCCCAAATCCATTGCATGCATAATAGTAGCCATTAAATATTGAACCCTCATACATTTTTATAGCCATTCATCATTGAATTTCTACATTCACTAGCTCTATGACCTTGAAATATTTTGCATGTAAAACATTGATTGGGAAAATATTGAGCATCTTGATTTATTTTTCTTCTACATTCCATAGCCTTATGTCTAAATTTATTGCAAGAATAATAATAACCATTAAAATATGGGTACCTTTGTACATTTGGCTATCTAATAGGTGGTCTTTTGAAGTCCTTTCCTTGATTCTAGATCTGCTTGCTATTGCTCTTCTTGTCTTCACTCTTCTTTTCAAGAGTTTGATCTATCTTTGAGATTTATCCTATTTCAAACCCTAATCCACCTTTTCTTTTAGATCCTTTCTAATTTTTAATAATTTCATCAAGCTTTGTAGAGCTCATCTTGATTTTTTCTTCATGACTCTTTTCTTTTTCAAGATCTGATCTTAAGGTCACAACCTCTTATTCAAGTTTTGAACATTCCTTAGATTTCCTTTTCATTTTTTCATTCAACATTCCTTAATTATTTTTCCTTCTTCAACTTGCACCTTCAAAATGATACTTGTCTCATTTTCTTGCTTTAGCTACTTATTAACTCTTTATGTCTTTCTTTTAACCTCTATATTTTCTCTATCAACTTTCTGATATATTCATTTGCTTCTTTGACATTTTCCTTTAGATCTTTGTTCTTACTTTTAGTCCTTTTCAGATCTTCAAGGGCTATTTTGAGTTCTCCATTCATGTCAACCATGAAATCTTCTTCTATAAACCCAACAATAGATATCTCTTCTAGATGAGTAGGAAATCTTCTAACTGCCATATGTTCAACCTCCAAGATTTTCCCCAAGAGGTTAAGTTCCTTCCAAGAAATCAAGCTCTAATACTGATTGTTAAACACCTAGAATATTGAGAGGGGGTGAATCAATATTCTTTTAAACCACTTTAGCATTTAAAAATTCATTCCACATAGCATATTCAATTTTCGGTAGGAAAGGAAAGTATGAAAGAAACCATCAAAGCACATAACAAATGAACACCAGATTTTTATGTGGAAAACCCAAAATTGGAAAAACCATAGTGAGGATTAGCTAACAATATATTATAATTGATTATAAGATATTATAAAAAATAGTTACTATAGGTGATCTCACTATTCAAGTGGACCCACTTCCCACTAAAAGAAGAAAATATAGAAGAGAGTGGTGGTACATAGCTAGGATTGAACTATTATAATTGTATCTAATGTATATGCATGAATACATTTCCATTGAAGCTCAATATACCAACTTCTATGCATGAATACATTTCTGTTGAAGCTCAATATACCAATTTCACACAATTCATGTTGATCTACACTAACACTCTGCTCTTCCCTGTATTTTCCTTATACTCACATAATTCAGATCAATTGTACATCATATCACATCTATATCACCAAAAACACTGAAAAGATCTTAAATATATATCTAGTTTATCCACAAACACCTACAACATCAATTAGGTTAGCCTAATTAGATGTATTATACAAAATATATATTTTTAGATCAATATCCATTGATGCATGCTTGGTACCAAGACCCAAAACTTATATAAAATCAAAATAGGTTGGCATAGACCCATAATAGCCCCCACATAAGGAATCAATATTATTCAAATTCCACAATACAAAGAACTTATTAGGTCAGCACCAATAATTAAATAATAATAGAATTCACCAACTATATATATCCAAAGACTAACACATAGACCTCTAAATTGTATGCAACATGGAATATAGGAACCATTAACACCTATCAACATTCCCACAAATCCACAAAGCCAAATTCCAATCCATGGAGAAGTGGAGATTCAACAAAAAATGTACACCAAATTGGGAAGCTTTGCTATTTCAAGACCAAAATTTTGTCACTCATAACCTCTTCACCAAAAGAAAAAACAATATGAAACTCTAGATATAAGCTTCTTTAACAACCAAGAAAATTAAATCAAAAGCATAGAGCAAGATTTTACATAGCAGACCAATGCAGACCCAATAATTGGATGTCCTATACGAATAATTACTTGTATTGACACTTAGTCAATTTTCATATCAACCTCCTTCACCAAATCAAATCTTCTTACAAATCCCCACTGGATTACCATCTTCAAACATGTTCAAGTTGTACAAATTGATCTACATGATGGTCTTCATACTAGAATACAATGTTGACATCAATGACTTGACACTGTAATGTAATGCACTTATCCCTCATGCTCATCTTTCCAACAAATGCATCAATGAAAAACTCCTTATTATTCCAACACTTTCATGAGATTGGAAGCTTTATTATTATTGTATGAACATTAAAAATTAAAATTTTTTTCCAATAATTGTGAAAACTTTATATATTGCATTCAAAAGAAAATGTAAGTTGAATTTATTTAGGTTCCTATGTGTTCATATTACTCATGGAATGAGATTTATAATAAACATATGTATGTATATACCTGTGCATGTGAATATGTATATGCACAACCAAACACATATGTTGTAGAAGAAATGAGATTGAATAATGATATTAAAATTTTATAACAATAAATAAAAATAAATTTCAAATTCAAATAAATAATCTATTTTCTAAATGGTAGGAAATATTATAAGTAGCCATAATTAGCATGTAGATAAAAAAATGTTGAGATAATAATATAAATTTATAGTTTATAAAATAAGAGTATTTATAGTAGGAGGTTAATCAAATATTAAACATTATTGTAAATAGAATTATAATTATTAGCAAATGTGATTTAGGAATGTCAATTAAAAATATCTTCATATTGTTGATTTTTCAAGTTATTATATTTTTTTCCTTCATTTTTCTTCTCTTTAATTAAATAATTAATGTAGAAGAGATGTTTATAATTTTATTATTTAAACTAGAGAAAATTTGAAGGCAAAATTATATTTTTAGAACTCAATGAAAAATGGATCACAATTGTATTAAAAGAAATATTTTAATTAATCTTACTTAGATAATTAGCTAGATATGTTAAATTATACCATGCCTTCGAAGCACATTCCTTATAAATCATATTGGAAGTTGGATGGATGGTACTTCATAGAGATCATTCTCTCTAGGCATCAAATAAGATGATGATATTTCTATTCTAGGCAATGTGCATTGTGTAAGGTGTACAACATGGTAAATTGCATCAATCACATTGAATTTATTCATTCTTTCCCTCAACCACATAATTTACTATCACATATCTATCCCATTTTTTGTATCAATTAATATTGAATGTACAATGTTCTTTTAGATTTCATGATGCACTACCTTCAAATGTGTTGTTAAAGTATTTAAATATTATTAAAAAATATTAAATTGTGCATGTATTTTTTATGCATAGACATGGAGATAAATATGGTATCAAAGTATCTCTTCCACACTAAGACTAATGGGAATTCTTTTTTGATCCTACATTTTATGCATTCATATTGTGTATGTTTATTGAAATGTGAAAGTTTTGATTATCGATTGCATATCATTAAATATTTTTATTGAAAACTTGTTATTATTATTAAAATTGAACCCTTATTACACCTTACTACCCCAATATATAGATAACCCTTAAATAAATTAATAATATTATTATTGGCGATAACTGTTGAATTTAGTTTTTGGTGTATCAATAAATAGTTGTTAACTTATTTTCCTACTCATTTTTCATAACTTAAATAAATATTAGAATAAAATATTATGATAAAAAATTAAAAATAAAACTAAGCCCTAAAGTTGTTATGTATTAATGAAATTTATGTGTGAAAAATATCATAATTATTTAATTATTCTTCTTAAATTAGGTTAAATGTTGGATTCATGAGATGTGATTGTCATATAGAAAACACTATTGTATTGTATTTAAACATCCTAAAAGTTTATAATATGGTGACTGGAGAGTTAAATTATGAAAATTATTAGGAATAAGTATACCAAGAATGATATAATTTTTTGGATATCTTAGATATAAATTTATTCATAAAAGAGGGTATGCCTTTTAACCTGTGCTTTTGATGACCTTTTTGAAGATAAATCACCATACCATAGATTTCATAACCCCCTTAAATGTGACCCTTGCTACTCCTTTTCCAAGAGTTATTATTTTGACTAAGTTGGATTCTATCTTGTGACCTTTTGAACATATGACCTATTTAGTTGACTATAACAATGCTTTTTGGTACACCTTCTTAAGAAGTAAGCTTGTATTGATCCTAATTTTTCAAAAGTAGAAAAATATGAAACTTAAATTTAATAGGTTATATTTTTATTTGAGTTATTTAAAAGGTAGAAAATAGATTATTTATTTAACTTTTAACCAATGGGTAGCTATTACCATTGTTAGGTTGTAGATGTTCACAAATTTTTTTAAAAAGAAAATGAATTATTAATTTTAATTCAAAATTGAATGGGGAGAGATTGTAAGTTGTAAAGAGTTTTAGGATGCTTCTTCAAAATTAGATTAATATTTTGTATTGATTTTTTTGATTGTTAGTGCATGAGTGTGGGAATTTTATCTAGGTGACCAATATACAAGTAGATTTATATTTGAAGTTAGATACTACTTATTCTATTCTATTTTATTATGTTTTCTCCTTTTGATTGTATGAGTGATAATTTATTTTCCATATATAAAACTATTCTAATGAATAATTTATGGCATATATATATAGAATATATTTCAATATATCCCCTTATACACCTAAGAGATAATAGATCATGTAGAGGAAGTCAAGCATTAAATATTATATTATTTTCATTGAATGTGTGTACTTTTTGTGCTTTATTAAAAAATTATGTGTTTGTACATTAGTGAATTCTTTACAATGAAATTAAAGTTACATTTCCTTAAAAAATTATCCCTAAACTATATATCATAGAAGAAATAATTTGAATATAAAAGGAAAACAAAAATTAGTTATGATGTGGAAGAGATAAATTTAGGATAAAATTTATAATTTATCTTTTATGTTGTATGAGCATCACAAGAATTCTAATGAGTGTTGTGATGATAAGTAAAATTTTGACTTAATTTAAAATAGGGATTGATCCGTAATTTAATATGGTGAGATTAAACTATGGTTATGATATAATATGACACAAAATAATTTTTTGAACTATGTTTGGAACATGATTATAAAAAGGAAGCAATTGAAATAACAATAATATAAACTAAAATAGGGGATAGTTCTAATTAATTAGTTATAAGTATTAACATGATAAAAAAAATAGATATGTGTGTGCACTCTCATATGGCCAAATTTTAGAAAAAATGTTTGATATTAATATGTAGAGTATTATGGGTTAATAATCAATGAATTTTGTGACTATTTCTTGAGTATGCAATACATGGTATCAATATTGAGAATGAGGATATGATGTGCTATGTAAAATCAACATTTGATCATGTCATTGTGATAGTTATATATGTGTAAGTTGTTGTTGTTGTTGTTGTTGTTGTTTTTGATAAAGGGTAAAATAGGTTTTATAGGGACCCGAAACCACAAAGTTTACAACAGAAAAGAAAGGACAAAAAAGTCCAACAGACACAACCAGCTGCACAAAAGGAAAAAACCAGAACAAGCAGCAGACCCCCGCAAAAGACCAGGAAGGTCTCAGACAAGAAAATTCAGCAAAAAAGCCAGCAAAAAGACCATCCATGATTAACCTAGAGTCTTCAGGATAGACTCTATCTCAGCCTCCAATTTCTACATATCTTGAACACCCTTCTTAAAGGTTTGAATCATTTGTGGAGTGGGAGGAGCCTTCCTCTTCAAATTGGCCCTGGTTCTCTTAGAAATGCTAGCATCCTCCTCTTGGTTTCTTTCGTTGATTTCCTCCAGATCAACCACCAAAGACCCCTGTTGAGCTTTGTCCAATTTCTCAGTCATGACATTGATGAGTTGTTGTTGTTATTATTATTATTATTATTAAAGCATGGAATTTTATTACATGTGTGTAATTTCTTTTTCCAAGTACAAAATTGTTAGGAATATTCATCCACATTCATATGCTCTCATTAGTTTTTCTATGTGTCTCATCTAGTATAATAGCTCCCACTCGATTGAAAACATAACAATGTAACCAAGCATTGATAAAGATGAGAACCCCATTAAAATTTTATATTTCTCCTTGGAACTTATTCTCCCCAATTAACACCCTTGTTATTAGAACCACATAAGTGAGTTTGAAGAGAGAACCTAATCTAACTTGTTATTCATGTTATTTTTAGTTAGGGAAGGACTATGAGATTTCAATTAAGCCTATAGTCTAGGTACTAGCACTTGCTATTATTATGGCTCTAAACACTAGTTATAGTTACAAGATTTTGATGCTTAATTTATTATCATTCCTTATAAGAATTAAAATTACTATAATTAACAAATTTCTTGCATTGTTGATAAATTTAGGCACTTGATATAGAAAAAAATTATTAGAATTTAATATTTAATAATGGGATTAGTCATTCACTAATAATGATATAGTTAATAACTTTTAACATTGGGAAACGACATTTAGGTAGGATAATTGGCATAACAATTGTGCTAACATTTGGATAGCATTAGGAGTATAATAAGATGTGTATGTTGAGATAATAATAGTTTTGACCTTACGATACAATGATGAACTAATATTATAATATTATTAATATTTTATACATGATGTTATATATGTCATAAATTAGATAGTTGGTTATTGGCATATGCTATAGTGCATTTTGTAGGTTGTGTGGGACATGCGATTGTTGGCATATGGAAAATTCACCACCAGCAATTCACCAATGGAAAATTCACCGCCATGACAATTCACTGCGTGAAAAATTAATTGTGCAATGAATTTTTGGCAGTTATTTTTCCCTGGCGGTGAATTGCTAGTGGTTGTGAATTTTCCCATGGTGAATTGTTGATGGTGAATTTTCTGTCAGTGAATTGTTGACGGTGAATTTTCCTAGAGCCGTGATTGTTGATAGGATGTTATACAAATGTGAATTCTCTAACTCTTAGTACTTAAAATGTGCTATAATATATATCCTAGGTTGTGTAGGACATGTGGTTATATGATATGATGTTATATTCTATGATCTATAAATGGTATTGACCACCATTTATATGATCTTATTTTTCTTAATATTTTCATTTCCCTCTTCCCTTGAAGTAGATTATTTTAAGCTACATGTTGGTTATGATGTGTAGAATATTGTGAAGTTGTGAATTGTTTAGTTTTTGATAAAGGAGAAAATGGGTTTTATAGGGACCCGAAACCACCAAGTTTACAACAAAAGAAAGTAAAGGATAGAAAATTTCAGTGAATTAAATAGGATGCAATAAAAGAAAAATTCTGAATAAACAGTAGCCAACCAAAAAAGCCAGGAAGGAAAAACAAAGAACCGGCTGAAATGTAGACCAAAAAAACCAGCAACAATTAACCCAGAGTCTTCAGAACAGAATCAATCTCGGCCTCCATATCCTGCATATCCTGGACAACATTCTTGAACGTTTGAATCATTTGTGGCATGGGGGGTTCCTTCCTTTTCAGATTGGATCTGGTTCTCTTCGAAATCCCAATGTCCTCTTCCTGATTTTTATCTTTCACCTCTTCCAAATCAACAACCAAGGATCCCTGTTGAGCTTTATCCAATTTTTCAGTCATAGCATTGATAATGATGGCATTATGTCTTGCCATCCTATTATTCTGTTCAATAATTATCTTCACAACATTTTTCATTTTTTCTAAGTCAATTTCTATCTTGTCCTTACCCGCATTGTTCTGGATCTCTTTACTAGTTGTATTCTCCTTACACTCTGCATCCTTCTTGCTTAACACAAAAACCTTAACACCCATTTCTTCCAATTTGCTCTGGAGGGCCCAGTTTTTTATTTTCAAATCATTGATTTCGTGAAAAACCCATTTTGGCATTCTGAAATGGTCCACAACATTACTCCTAGCTATGCCCAGAAAGTTAGCAGAAGGTTCCCTATCAAGATTAAAACAACTTTTAGCAAGGTCAGAGGCTCCAAGAGACCTAGTTCTAACATCTTTGTCCGTCGATGGGATAGCAGAGGAAGAATTATTATTTGCACTAGAGTCCTCAGAATCAGGAGAGTCTTCAAAATAAGAAACAAGGTTTTTGACAGGGAGATTCTTTCTAGGGTCTTTGGATTTAGGAGTGGAGCTTCTAGGCTCAGAAGCAGGGAAAACTTTAATAGACTAGGGATTATGGATTTGGGTTTTCTTGTCAATCTGGACAGAGGGCAGAACCAAGACTGTCCTTATTTGACTCAAATTAGGTTTATTCCCCACACAACTAGGTTTAATATCATCCTCCTCAGACGCCGATGAGGCATCCAGGTTAGCAGGGGTCGACATATTTTGAAAATGTTCAAAAATTAACCTAATCAAACCAGTATGTAAAATAGGATATCTTTTGGGGTTTTTCTTATGGTCTTCCAGACTCTTTCTTAAGGAATAAAGAAGAGAGTAGGGGAGAGAAACCCTGACCTTATAGCAAAAATGATTGAGCAAGGAAAAATGATCGCCATAGACCCTAGTGAACCGACCATCTAGGGTGATATACTCCATAATGACGGGAAGAACTTTTCTCCAGAGAGCTTTAATGGTATCAACCTCAAAGTAACTGTTGGAAACTTTCACCAATTTCAATCTTTCCTTATCTTTCTTCGGAAATCTGACCACCGCTTCATCAGAGAAATTCATGTCCTAGAAAAATTTGTTTCCTTTAGTGGACATTCCAGTCACTTCAGCAATGAGATTTTCATCGAGCTTAACTTTCCTACCAAAAAGGGTAATTTCCCCATTATCCCAGTTCTTCTCAAAAATCTTTGTAGCTTCCTAATTAGACCCATGGAGTTTTTCCAGAAAAGGGAGTAAGCCCCCACTTTTAACTTTGTTCTATGCTTTAGTATTTCTTGTGTGCATTTCAAAGTTGTTCGACTCAACTCTTTTTCTATCTCCTCCCATTTTAGCAAGCACAGTAATGCAGACAAAGACAAAATCTTTACTCAAAATGGTCTCGCCAACTTGTGAGCCCACAAAGCATGCCGAACAAGCTTACAGGATAAGTAAGTTAGCTCGACCCCATGCAATCTAATGATAGTGATGTAATTACCCTGTTATGTCATTATTATTGAAGTGACACACATCTTTCCTATGTGACACATCAAAGTTCAAAAAGGCTTAAACATTAACACCTAAATCGCTAATGTTCAACCATGTGCACTGTCCTTTGCTTTTAACCCCTTCGTTCGCAAAAAGTCTGCCACCGCATTGGCTTCTCTATAGGCATGGGATATCTTTATATTATCAAACTTAGCTAAGGTCGAAATAGCATCATCAATCTAAGACTTTATGGTCCACAAGGGGGGGGGGCTACCTAGAAGACATTCAATAATATTTTTTGAGTCCCCTTCAAGTGAAAGGTTTTTAAAATTCAGACTATAAGCCAAATTTAAGACATGAAAAGCTCCGGCAGTCTCAGCTAGGTGATTGGTTTGTAAGCCAAGTGGAGGTAGCAATCACACCTAGAAAATTTCCAAAAGAATCCCTTATAACTCTACTACAACCTGTCGCCCCAGGATTACCTTTAGCCGCTGTGAGCATGCTTTTCAAAATCTGCAAACACTAACTTCAAACAAGGGTTAGTACCTACAAATCCTTCAAGAACACTCCTATGAAATACCTTGCAAAATGCTTAAAACATGCAACAAAAGGATGAAAGAAAGCTACAAGCATTATGAAAGCAATCACAAGTTACCTATTCCATAGTGGATTGGTGTCACATGTGCTAGTGACCCTTTCCCAACCCTTGCTAAGAAGCAAAAATGATGAAATGCAAATGAATATGATGAGCAAGATGAGTTCTCAAACCAAGAGAGTAACCTTGCCTAAAGTTCTGGATCCATGAATGAGAATGAAGGCCTTTTTTTATAGATTTTCTTGATGATGGATTGGCCAAAATGGTGAATGTGGGACTAAAGATCCTCTAATGAGAAGATGACACTTGTCAAGCGGTGAGTGGTCAATGGTTGTGCAAGATTTGGGAAGAGTGCCCATGAGAGGGAGAATTTGAATTCAAATTTGCAATAAATTTTGAGAGGGGGACAAGAAAAACAACAATAAATGCAATGTTTGACTAGTCATGTTGAGGGAAAATAAGGGTTTTTTAAATAAATCAATAAAATTGATTTATTGTGCAAGTGGAGATATCTAGAGAATGCAAGTGGGTGAGATTAGTATTTAATCAGGGTTAGATTGAATAGATGATGATTATGCTGATTTAATGCTGATTAGGTGAGTTGACCTTTAGGATTTAAATATTTGATTTATTTAAATCATAAAAGGATGAAATATGGATTTAATTAAATAAATGTTTGATCTATTTAATTAAAGTGATGATGTTTGATTTATTAAAAGGCTGATGATAATGTTTATTTGATAAATGACCTTAGGAAATGAGATTATTTAATGAATGGATGAAAGTGATGAATGAGCCTAATGTGAGACCTAATTTGACTGAATCCGATCGAATGCATAATGTTAATTTTGCATGTCTACATTTTGCCCCTCTTTGAAGCAATGTACTTGTTGCGTTGGTTCAAAGAATAACTTTCCGTGATCAAAATCAAAAAATTTCTAATTTTTCGAATGCCCCAGCAGAAAGAAGTACACTGGTACATTGCCCCTTCGAGAGATTGAGTGAAAAGATTCGATTTGAGGTCGATCTCGGATAAAGAGGTTCAAAATGGATGGTTATGGATGATGATGCAAATGAGATGATTTTAAGATGCTTAGAATAACAAATCTATATTATCCTAAACAACTTAAATGATGATATGATATGAGATGGATGAGATGGATGATGTGATATGCTATGATTATGCAAATGTATGATTTATGCAGCTTACTAGATCTATATTATGATGATGATATGAATGCATGATGGATGCATGATGGATGCATGAGGATGAATTGGTGATGATGATGTTAGTGCGGAAATGAGATGATGACAAGAGGATCCAACAAGCTAACATTATGAGAGATGATGAGAAATGATGATGAGAAATGATGATGATAGATGGATTATTTGCTTATCAAGGATTGGGATTTTCAAAGGGTCACTTACTTTATGTTTGATAACACGCCTAAGCACGATGCATCAAGGTATAAAGGACCAGGATGGCGTTGTACTTAGTGTGATGGACTTTGACTCGACAAATAGATAGGAGTATTCCTATTCACACTTGACATACGAAAACCTTGCTAGGATGCACTTTAGAAGTCTCAAACATCTCGGACCAAAACACGAAAAGGTATAACCAATCAATGCAATAGTCAACAAGCTATCTGAAACATCCTCCATACATATCTAACAAAGAAAGTATTCGCCAAGTTATTTTACAAGAACGTCCAACAAGCACAACAAACAAAAGAATGATGATCGTTGCCCCATTCCTATCTCTCTAAATCTTTCGTTCAGATATCATCGAGAGGTCCTTGGACTGAGCGCAATAAGATAAGTCAAAAGAAAAAGACCAAGCACACAAACAAGCTGATGTTCTTCAATACCGCTAACCAAAAGGGAATATGTTTTTAAGGATAAGAACTGAAACTTATTGCCAAAAGATAATGCCCATTGTAGGAAGGATACATCCTAGGACATGTTAGTGGATGGGGGCACGTCATTTCGTCTATCCAAAGTGTTCTTTCTGATAACCAATGCCCCTTGTAGGAAGGATTCATCCTATGACATGATGTTATCAGATGATTGATATGAGACTATTTGGATGATGGACTATCGACACAAAGACTTGACCAACTTGTTTACATACTGACTGAGACTTGAGACTTGATGCTTTTGAGTTTTACTTTTAACCTGCTAGACTTGTTTCTAGTTGTTTCACCAAAGGTTGATGATGACAATCACTTTATTATGAATGGTGTTTATTGCGGGTGCAAGCGAGATGAGGTGGATGGATTTTTTCAAATATTTGGATGTTTTTGGAGTTTTACAATGTTTTGAGGCTGTTTTTGGTATTTTTTGAAGTTTTACAAATGTTTTGATTTTTCAATTTTCCAATGTTTTTGGGATTTTCTGAGATTTTGACTGAGAGACTAACCTAAAGACCTATCCTAGGGGCCTCAGGGGCTGATCAACAGATTAGCCTTGCCTACGTTATACACGCAGAGACCACGTAGTTCGACTGACGACTTGACCGATTTACAAATGAAGATATACATGATGAAATGTTAGTTTATTATGACTCCTATAGGACTGACCTAAATGTCTCGGGGATGATCAAAGATCAACCTTGCCTACGTTCAAGCTTCGAGACACGTAGTTTGACAAGATGACCTTGTTTTGGTTTTTGAGTGACTTTTGACCTATTTTTGGATTTTTGATGTTTTGATGTTTTGGATTTTTGGATTTTTGGATTTTTTAGATTTTCTAATTTTCGATGTTTTTGGATTTTGATGTTTTTCGAATGTTTTTGGATTTTTTGATTTTCTGATGTTTTTGGATTTTGATGTTTTTCAAATGTTTTTGGATTTTCTGATTTTGAGGACTTTAAGACCATACATGAATCCGATCCGCTGGGGAACATGCCCCCAGCATGATGCAATAGACTACTCCGATAAAGGTAGGACAAACTGACCTTGAGAATGGGCCGAGTAGTACTAGGAGGGATCATGATACGAACACAGGACCAAGCTATGGTGCGGATGCGAGTGGATGAGTGATGAATGGATATGAGATGGATGATGGAAGGGAAATGGAGGGATAATGATGAACAAGCTGTAAAGGTCCTGGTGGATGGAAAGTGCTTATTTACACAAGGCACCTGTTTGCCAGGTTTTCACCAAGGTACTTGTCCAAAGTGCCACTGAAGTGGTTTTCACTAGAGGACGATTTTATTTTATTTTTAATTTTTTGGATCCTTTTTCTGATTTTTTGGATTTTTTGGTTCTATACCTTAAAAGAATTAGGCATAAAACTTTTTGAAATGGGAGCTATTCATGGGCTCCTACAGAGGTTCCCCTTCAGGTGTTGATAGCTGATATGCCCCTGATTTATAGCTTGTTGTGACGATGAAAGGCCCTAACCAATTGGGTTCGAACTTGCCTTTACTGCTGGGATTTGGAACATTCTTTTGATTTTCTTTTAAGACTAGTTCTCTGACTTGGAAAGTCCTGCTTCTGATCCTCTTATTGTAGCTTCGTTTGAGTCTATTTTGATAGACTTGAAAATGATTCAAAGCTTTGATCCTTCTCTCATCCAGTAACTCCAGCTCGTTTAGTCTTGAGACTCGATATTCTTCATTAGTGATGAGATTTTGCAGTGATATTCTGAGGGATGGGAGCTCGATCTCAATGGGGAGTACGACTTCTGATCCGTAGACCAAGGAGAAGGGGGTGGCACTAGTGGGTGTGCGGATGCTGGTTCGATAAGCCCAGAGGGTAGGATTAAGCTGCAAGTGCCAGTCACGACCTGCGTCATTAACTATTTTCTTGAGGATTTTGAGGATGGTTTTGTTCGTCGCTTCTGCTTGGCCATTGCCTTGGGGATAATACAGGGTGGAGAAGCGATGCTAGATTTTGAATTTCTCGCACAAGTCGCGAACCTCCTGGTTCTTGAAGGGTGACCCATTATCTGAGATAATGGCTTGTGGGACACCATAATGACAGATGAGATAGTTCAGGATGAATTTTGAGATCTGCTTTCTAGTGATATAGGTCATGGGTATGGCTTCCACCCACTTTGTGAAGTACTCAGTTGCAGTTATAATGAATTTGTGGTCATTGGACGAGGTGGGTGAGATTTTCCCAATGAGGTCGAGTCCCCACTGCGAAAAGGGCCATGGTGTGATAATCGGGTGAAGCTCTTGAGCTGAAGCATGGATGAGGTTCCCATGCTGCTGACATTGTAAACACCTTTTAGCATGATCATGTGCTTCTCACTCCATCGTGGGCCAGTAATACCCCAGCCTCAGCAGTTTCTTGGCAATGGTCATTCCACTCGAGTGTGAGCCACAGATACCGTTATGAACCTCGGTTAGAGCGGTTAATGCCTCCTCAGCATTTAGACAACATAGTAAGGTACCCTATATGCTTCTACAGTATAAGGTATCACCTAGGATGACAAATCTAGATGCTTTTTTGATGAAGGTTCGTTTTAGGCTTGATGGTAGGTCAGCAGGTAAGACTCCTATTCGAAGATATATATAGATGTCATGATAGCAAGGATCGCCTGGACCAACGATTTCACACACATATTCCGATTTCGGTACCTCGAATGTGGGAACGAGAAGTTGCTCGATCAGAAATTCGTATTTCGGCACGTTGTGAGGGATGTCTACTAGAGACCCAATTGTAGCCATGGCATCAGCGGCTTTGTTGTTGGTTCTTGGAATCTGCTCAAATGTTATGTCAATGAAGGATTCCTTTAGGGTCTCCACCAATTTCTTGTATGGGGTTAGCTTGTCATCCTTTGTCTGATATTCATCATTGACTTGATTTATGATCAACTGAGAGTCCATATACCTTGAGAGCTATGATATTCCATTGTACTGCTATCCTGAGACCTATAGTCAAAGCCTCATATTCCGCTATGTTGTTAGTATAAGGAAATGCTAGTTTGTATGATCTTGGTATGCAGTCCCCTTGTGGGGTGATGAAGAAGACACCAGCTCCTGATCCATGTTGTGTATATGAACCATCGAAGTATAGTTTCCAGTGATCAGCAACGTTGAGGTTAAAGATGGATTCGTCTAGAAATTCAAATACAAGAGGATTCTCAGAATACATAGGTGCTTCTGCTAATTGATCTGCAATAACCTGTCCCTTGATTGCTTTCCTCTCTACATACTCGATGTCATATTCTGATAATATCATGACCCATTTTGCCATTCTGCCAGTTAACATTTCCTTTGATAAGAGATATTTAAGGGGGTCAATTTTGGCAATAAGCTTTATCTTGTGTGCCAGCATATAATGTCTGAATTTTTGGGATGCAAACACTACTGCGAGGCAAGCTTTTTCAATGAAGGAGTAATTTAGCTCGTGACCGACCATTGTCCTGCTGATATAGTAGATGGCCCTTTCTGTCCCATTTTCATCATGTTGAGCAAGAAGAGTTCCTAGGGCTGCTGCTATTGCTGACACATATAAGATCAATGGCTTTCTCAGGATAGGTGGAATTAACACTAGAGGTGTCAGTAGATATTCCTTTATTTTGTTGAATGCCTCTTCGCATTTTGTATCCCATTTGTATGATACCCCCTTGTGGAGAAGGTGCGAATATGGGTTTTGCTTGTCTGCCAATTGTGCTATGAACCTTCTAATGGATTGGAGCCTTCCTTGGAGGCCTCTCAGTTGTTTTAAGTTATTTGGTGCTTCCATCTCAAGGATTGCTTTGAATTTTGCTAGATCCACCTCGTACCCCTCATGGAGACTATGTATCCTAGTAATTTTCACGATTATGCGGCGAAGGCGCTTGCTTCTTAGGATTTAGTCGACCTTGTATTCCTCCCCAACTTTTGTCAAAGATAGCACTTAGGGTTGCTATGATCTTGTCTTTTTCTTGACTTTGCTACGATGTCGTCGACATAGTCTTCGACTATTTTGTGAATCATATCATGAAATATCAGTGTCATGGCCCTTTGATAGGTTTCTCCTGCATTCTTTAGGCCGAATGGCATCATGTTCCAGTAGTAGGTTCCCCATCGGCAAGTGAAAGCCGTCTTGTGTTGGTCTTCTTTTGCTATCATGATCTAGTTATATCTTGAAAATCCATCCATTAACGATAGCATCTCGTGCCCTGCTGTCATGTCTACTATCATGTCAATATTGGGAAGTGGGAAATCATCCTTGGGACATGCTTTGTTCAAATCTCTAAAATCTGTATAGATTCTAATAGCTCCGTCAAGTTTTGAAACAGGTACCAAGTTCGATACCCATTCTGGATAATCAATTGGTCAGATAAATCCAGCATCTAATAGCTTTTTGAGCTCCATTTTGACTAACAAAGCAATTCGAGGATGCATTTTGTGAAGCTTCTATCTGACAGGTTTTGCATCTGGATACACTGCTAGGTGGTGGACCATAGTATTTGGATCAAGTCCTAGCATATCAGCATAACTCCATGCAAAGTTTATTTGTCTTTCCCTTAGGAATGCTGCTAGGAGTTCTTGCTCTTCTGATAATAGTGATTCCGCATAGAATGTGATATGTGGGGTCTCCTCTATTCCTAGGTTGGTAGGTTTGCATTTTTGGCCATGCTGTTTCTCTTGATGAATAGCTCTTGGGGAAGATTGAATCCTTCATCCTAGACACCTGGAAGAGATTTTTACCATTATTGGATCGTCCTTTCTTTTTACCTCTTTTCTTGTCGGAGAGTGCCTGATTAATGGTTTTCACTTTCGAGACTTGGATATGATTAGTTTCTCACTTTTTACTTGTTGAAGGATTCAATCATTTCCCCATAATAGGCGTGTGTGTCCAACTCCATTATGAATCCTGCCTTGTGATCTCCATCTGGAATGTTATCCCTCAACCCCATGAATTCTAAGAGTGCCTCATCATTTTTGAATGTATCGAGAACTGGTGGTCCTCGTTGGTCATAGTCGATCAATTGGGGATAGACTAAGCGGATCTCATGATTTTGATGATCGGATTCGAAAGATAAGGTACTAATCATGCAAAGGGTAGTATCCTCAAATAACCTAGGTAGACTGGTCAAGTGATCTTCATCAGATTGCTACTAATATAGGGCTCAGTGATAAAGTTATGCATGTCTATCCCTATGGGTATTGGGGAATGCACTTGTACTAGGACTGGCTGAGGAGAAACATTAGCGGCTCTAACCAGAGGACTTCGGCCACGTATGGTTATTCTCGGAGGGGTACATCCAAGACCAAGATTTGTTATAGGTCACGTCTCAGGCATGATTGGTATTAAGAGCCCACTGTCATTTTTCCCCAATCTTTGGTTTCGGTCATAGCCCATCACAAGCATCATGTGTAGGCCTTTGCTCCTTTCATCCATTGGTAATTCAGGTGTCAGTCTTTCATCTCGATACAACATGTTTGATGGATCTGCTTCAATTACCTCATGGCCAAGGTCTCCCCACCTTGTGAATTCAGGATAATTTTGAGGATAGGTTTGTGATGTGGGAGCTTTGATTTTTCTTGTGGGCGTCCTCGTGATCTTGGAGATTGTGGTAACTCTCTATCGCAAAAGCATTGTTAGGGAGCCTATACTTCCACAACCGTTTCTCTTGGATGATGAGCTTGATATCGGATATGGTGGGAATGGCGGGGATGGCGGGTGTCTCTGTCGCAGAAGTGGACGTGAGAGTGGCGGGGTCGATGTATGATGTGGATGGGCCCTCATCATTTTTCGGCACTTGGGGGATTTTGTAATATTTGGCTTCAAGGTTCTTGCAGTATGAAAATGGCTTAGGATCTCCATGGATGGTAACCTCTTGTCCATTATGTGTGAATTTCACACATTGGTGGAAGGTTGATGCTACGGCTTTCATCGCATGAATCCATGGGCATCCCAGGAGGATATTGTATGGCAATTCGAGGTCCAAGACCTGACATGTGGTTTCCATGAGTGTTGGCCCTACTTGGATAGGGAGCTTAATTGTGCCCTGCGACACTCTTTCTTGGTCATCATATGCTCTTATTGTGATTCCCTTGCCTTTGTCGATGGAATCTTCTGATATTTTCAACTGCTTGATTAGGCTAAAAGAACATATGTTCAAACCTGCACCTCCATCCACCAAGACCCTTTTGATTTTTCTTTTGTTCACAATGACCTCTAAGTGAAGTGCGCGATTGTGAGATGGTTAGGAGGGAAAATCTTGGTCAGAAAACGTAAGGAGATTAGGTGTTATGATGTTTCCGACCATAGCTTGGAATTGTTCCGCATCAAGGTCTGCAGGGATGATAGATGAGGCTAATGCTTCCTCAAGGATCTTTTTATGCGCTAAAGAGATTTTTAACAACTCCATGATGGAGATGTGTGCTGGCGTTATTTTGAGTTGGTCTACAACATTGTAGCTATACGGAATGGCTCTTGATGTAGGGAAGCTTGAGCGGCTTGTTGTTGCTGTAATAATGCTTGAGCTTGTTGTACTTGTTCTGCTTGTAATGTCGCTTGTGCAGCTTTGGTGGCTTGCGCGGCTTGAGCGACTTGTTGCACGGCTTTTTGTTTCTGCACTTTTTGGTATCCTCTTTGAAAAGCGGCTTGTAATGTTGCATCGAATTGGCTTGATGTGGTGAACGTTGGTGGTGGTGGAGGTGGTGGTGGATTTGGAATGGTGGTAGATGATGATGTTGTGTTGATTATTTGGTTGGTGGATGGTGTTGTCATTTTGATTGCATGATTGTTGGATGGTGTTGTTGATGTGGTAAGTGGCATCGTTGATGTGATTGGCCCTTGAGAGACCATGCTTTGCAATGTTGTGGGGGTGTTTGATGATGTTGCCATTGCTTGTGTGTTTATCGTTTGTTGTTGTGATGTCAATAATAATCTTTGAGCATTTGGAAAAATGTTTTGATTGATGGTTGGGATGTTGTTTTGATTGATACTTGGTAAAGGGGGAAGCCCTAAACCAAGGAGTGGTGTTGATGACAATGGTGATGGTGGGAGAGGTGGAAATGTAAGGGGGGTGAATCCTTGCGAGAGTGTTGTGGTGTTAAAAATGCCCCCTGGTCTGAATATGTCTCCCTCCTCTTGTGAATTTGTGAGGAGAGGTGTTTGTGGTGCTCCGTGAAAAGATGTTGATGATGGGTCATAATGTAAAGTGAGAGGAACATTTTGGTGTAATGGATTATGGAGGATGTTTTGTTCCACTGTGGTGTTTGCGTCCAAGTTTTGGTTATTCACAAGGGGATGTGATTGAAGTGCATTTAGGAATGTGTTTCCCTTGTTAACATTGGGTTGAGTTGGTGCAAATGATGTTGTGATTTGCGGGATATTTTTCGTGACGTTTTGAGATGGGGGTGTAGATGAAATGGGGATGGTGGATGAGATTGGTGGAAAAGATGTCTCTACTATAGTGGTCACATCAAAATCTGAAGGCAACTTGGCCCCTTGTTTTGCTAGTTCAAGCATGTACAACGAAGGGTTGAGTCTCATCATGATGTTGATGATTCTATGGTTGTCAGATTTTGGAGCATTTCAGCTATTTCTTGAGACATTCCAAAGGTGAGGTCCTCCCCTTGATTTTCTTCTTGTGGGTTTTGTGATGATGAGGGGATCAATGGATTGCTTGATTAAGATTCATTTCTGCGTTTGTTTGGCTAAGGTCACTTGAAGCGGGAGTTTCTTTGTGGGCTTCCATACTCTTCTTGTATTGAGATCTCGTTTGAACCATAAAACAAGGATCAATCTTTGAGAATATGGGAGATGAATCTCTTGATTCCTTGGATTAATCTCTATTTTATGTCCCAAAGTGAAAGTTTTAGGATGCTTTTTTTAGGATCAAATGTGATGATGATATGATGGTGATGTTTAAGGATGTTTTTGGATGTTTTTGGATTTTGATAGATCTTGAATGAAATACTAGGCTTTGGATTTTTTTGATTGGTTTGATTTTTGGATTTTGAGATTTTGTCGTTGATCTTGATTTGGATTTTGATTTTGATTTTGAACAAAAAGACCCTAAGGTGTTTGATAATGATCTAAAGGATAGTTGTGTTCAAAGGATGATGATTTGGGTATATGTGAGGATAACGATGCATCTACCCACACCTACCCAAACAAAATGATTGTTTCACTAAGTATATGGAGAAGGATTCATCTACATACACTAAGCTAGACAAGATTATTTGGATGACTTTGACTAAGGATATGCAAAAGGATGCATTTACACATTCCTAGCCAAAGGTGTTTTGATAAATGTTTTCAAGGACTTGGTCTCAATGATTTTGGTGTTTGCTTGATTTTGTCATAAAGCCTAGCACTTCAAGGAAGATTTCAAGGTTTTTTCAAAAGATGATTTGTGAGATGATGTTTGATGTTTTGAAAGATGGATGAAATAGGTTTGATTTGTTTTGATCCCTAGATGAATCTAAAAATACCACTTTGTTTTCCTAGACCTAAGTATTGAAGAGCATGCATATGCTTCCTAAAGACCTTTGTAACCAAGGATTGATTTCATTTGAACTTTCATTTTCGGATTTTCAATGATTTTTGCTTTGGGATTTGGAGTCTTCAACACACATGAAAGTTCACTTTTGTTTAGCTTTGCTTAATGTCTTTATTTTACCAAAAAAACTCTCTTTGATTAAAGTTTCAAACTAAGATGTCCAATGTCTTAATTTCTTTAAACCCCACAAGATATTTTATGTGGAAATTTAATGAACTTAAGGCAAGGGTTTTCCTATTGTTTACTCAAGAAGACAAATTGAGGTATAATCTAATGCTTAGGAACCTCTAAGGACGTGAATCCCGAGGGAAAGTAGTAACATATGGATTGAGTCAATGATATTTGTCTTCAAGAGGGTTTGAAATTTTGAGAATCATGTTGAATGTTTGTTTGCAAAATGTTTTCGAATACAATACTGTGTTTTCAAACGAAGAACAATTACAAGCCCTATGGATGTGTAAGACAATATTTGTTGAATCCCCACTTGGAAAGTCCAGCTACGCCTATCTTTAGTGAATGGTTAGATGCTTGACCCCACTGGCTCCCCTCCACGGCTCATTAACGTCAATCGGGGCAGCCAAGCATCAACACCCATGAAACTCCCATGGCATGTTTTCCATTTCTACTAAAGATCGTAAAAGTGTGGGGTGGCTTCGAGCGACCGTTCTTGCACCAACAAATAGATTAAGGATTTTGGAAAATTCTAGCACATGGGTTCTAGTAAGGACTTTCCGTTCGTAGGAGTTGACCCAGCGTGGCAAGAGTCCCCTTCGGATCCATCTTGTCGAGTCAACCGCGTGATATTGGTGTTTCTTCCAATATCCACATTTATATCCCAGCTGGAAATACTCTTGGCTTTAGAGTATTACCGGTTGAGTCGTTCCCTTGGGTGAGTACTTTTTCCCCAAGGCAGGCCCTCTAGGATAAACAAAAGCAAGCAAAGACACAATCCGTAACTCGATCAACCTTTGATGGCACAAAGAAAGAGAATGTACGCGAAAATGCCCCTACTCACACTCGCACAAGATGTTCAATTTTTAAGCCCAAATCGAAGTGTTTCAAAGCAATAAAATGTATTTTGAGTGTTTCTCTTGCACCCTAGATCGCACGAAGCGCAAGGGGAGAGGATATGCACTCAAAAGAAAAAATCACACAATTCAAGCACTTGTTCGTTTTATAGCCTTCAAAGCAATTGTGAGTTTGTTTTAAGCACCAAAATGAAGTGTGAGTTTTGATTGTTCAATTCTTAACCTCAAACAAAATCTAGTGAGTTTGTCCTAAGATTCATTTTAAGCCCTTTGCAATGAAAATCAAATTGTTCATTTTAGACCCAAATGAAAATTAGTGTTCTAAAACGAAAAGATAAACAACTTCGTGAAGTAGTGTTGATCAAACACTTAAAGCGTTTAAAAACACTTTGAGTTTTCAATAAAAAATTTCCCCTCCTTTTGTTTTAGTTTGCTAGCCTTCTCCTTCGCTTTGTACCTTTTCCTTTCACTTTTCCTTTGTACCCTGCACCTTCTCCTATGTGTTTTCTGTCAAAAATAAAGAGCTTTCAAAATGCAAATAGGAATAAAGAGTTTTTCAAAACACGGTTGGTAGGTGTAAGCTTTGAATTTACGTTTGGTAGGTTCGTACACAAGACTGTTTTAAGAGCATGTAATGGGCTGACAAAAAGCCAAATCTTGCATACGCAGCAATAAAGTATTGGTGCCATCTTGTCAAACATTCATGATAGTGATTTCATTTGTTGTCAGACAGTGACTAATTTCCTTCATGAAATGTGTTTGTGAGCGTGGCCTCTGTTGTTAGAAGATGGTTATACTGCATGTGTTTGTGAGCGCGGCCTTTGGGATTCTTCTTCTTTCCTTGCTTGGCAACCTTGGGGTCTGTCCCCTCACCTTCCTGCATGGACCAATGAAAACAAAAGAATAGCCAACGGGCTGGTAAGTTCAAACGCAGCCACTAAACAAAGGAAATCATTATAAAGATTTTGAATGCAGACCCTGCAACGTACAGGTCAGATTCAATATTGAGGGAAACACATTGATCAGATGGAGATAAGAATCTAAAAGCTCGTGAAAAGAACGCTGAAATTTGTGTCCATTCAATGGAGAAAAAATGCTAAGAAAACAAAAATATAATCTTGATAGAATATGAAGCACAAATGCACATATATATTTAGTAGAAATAAAGCATGATTTGCCTCAAGAAATTTTGTGCCATTTTATGGCCTTTCCAGATTTGATAAGCCCTACAGTTAATCGCTTAGATCATATTAGATTCAATAAATATTTATGTTGATAAGCCCTCCTTCTAGCGCCAAATGTGAGCATGCTTTTCAAAATCTGCAAACACTAACTTCAAACAAGGGTTAGTACCTACAAATCCTTCAAGAACACTCCTATGAAATACGTTGCAAAATGCTTAAAACATCCAACAAAAGGATGAAAGAAAGCTACAAGCATTATGAAAGCAATCACAAGTTAACTATTCCATAGTGGATTGGTGTCACATGTGCTAGTGACCCTTTCCCAACCCTTGCTAAGAAGCCAAAATGATGAAATGCAAATGAATATGATGAGCAAGATGAGTTCTCAAACCAAGAGAGTAACCTTGCCTAAAGTTCTGGATCCATGAATGAGAATGAAGGCCTTATTTTATAGATTTTCTTGATGATAGATTGGCCAAGATGGTGAATGTGGGACTAAAGATCCTCTAATGAGAAGATGAAACTTGTCAAGCGGTGAGTGGTCAATGGTTGTGCAAGATTTGGGAAGAGTGCCCATGAGAGGGAGAATTTGAATTCAAATTTGCAATAAATTTTGAGAGGGGGGCAAGAAAAATAGCAATAAATGCAATGTTTGACTTGTCATGTTGAGGGAAAATAAGGGTTTTTTAAATAAATCAATAAAATTGATTTATTGTGCAAGTGGAGATATCTAGAGAATGCAAGTGGGTGAGATTAGTATTTAATCAGGGTTAGATTGAATAGATGATGATTATGCTGATTTAATGTTGATTAGGTGAGTTGACCTTTAGGATTTAAATATTTGATTTATTTAAATCAGAAAAGGATGAAATATGGATTTAATTAAATAAATGTTTGATCTATTTAATTAAAGTGATGATGTTTGATTATTAAAAGGCTGATGATAATGTTTATTTGATAAATGACCTTAGGAAATGAGATTATTTAATGAATGGATGAAAGTGATGAATGGGCCTAATGTGAGACCTAATTTGACTGAATCTGATCGAATGCATAATGTTAATTTTGCATGTCTACAGCCGCCCCATCAAAGTTGGCTTTGATCCAACCGTTAGGCGAAAAATTCTAGTAGACACCCTCCCTATCCTTCTTAGCATGTTTAGGAGCATAGGAAATATCAAAACTAATATTCCATTCCTTAGCAATCATAAGATCATAGGAAGAACAAGCCACTTTCTTAGTGTTACAAACCTTCTGGGGGATAGCATTGAAATTTTCTTTCATTAATTTGATTATTTTATCAAACACTATGACCTTCAAAGATTCCTTATCTCTATAAATTCTATTGTTTCTTTCTTTCCATAGACCCCCAGCAACATGAGGGAAGGAAAAATCCCATAGTTTCCGAAGTGTTGGGTTGTGAGTAGGGGCTTTCCATTGGAAGAAGAAGTCTTCAATTAACGAGGGGAACACCCAAGATAAATGCCAGTAATAGAGGATTTTTTCCCAGATAGAGGTAGCAAATGGATAATGAAGAAACAAACGACAAACTGACTCAGCATCCATCTTGTAGAGATAACATCTATTGGGTATTTGAAAACCTCGCTTGCAAAGATTATCAACCGTGAGCACTTTGTTTTGAAGTAGGATCCAGAAGAAGATGTTGACTTCAGGTACCAGGTGTTTGATCCATGCATTCAACCAGAAAGGGGGTGGAGCCTGGGTAGAAGACAGCCTGGAAAAAGCTGACGAAATAGAGTAGTTGCCCGAGGGTTCATCTTTCCATACAAGACAGTCTTATTGGTGTTTTTTCCTATTTGATAAATATAATATATATTGAGTTTATATTTTTTTTGGCTACTTAGCCATTTGGAAGCTAAGATAGTCATTTTTCCTAAAGAACTTTTGTAATTTGACTTTTATTTTGATTTTTTTTATGTTCTATTCTTTTTTATCGTTTTCATTCTTTTTATGATTTTTATTGGTAGATTTAACTTTGAGATTTTATTTTATAAAAAAAAATTGTTACGAGTCTTCCTTAATTTTTTTTGATTGGTAGTTTATATGGAGTAATGTGATGTGTACTCCCATATCTAGGAGGGGTCCCTAGTAGGTCATATAGGGGAACACATTGTGTAGGAAATTTATATTGCAAGGATGTTGACTACACATGTTATCACTATGATATTGAATCCACTCCCCCATATGTGTGTGATCTCTTTGTAATTTTCTCTTGGAGGCTAATCTCCTTAGAAAAGTACTAGGAAATGTATGGAGGGGTCATCAAGGAGGGTTTTGAAACCATATTTATTATTTATTCTAAGATTTTATGGCTATATGGATGTGATATTTTATGACTACAATTCCTTAGATATTGATTTGATAGTTTTTAACTCTATGATTCTATGGCTACATGGTCTTATGGTTATTTGGAAAAATTGTGGAATTTGACATCATTTAGCACCTCTTGTTTGAGTCTTATAATATAGTTCTCGAGATTTTTATTTTTGATATGTGAATATAATATGAGCTTAATTTTTTTTAAGTGTCAAAAGGTTAAATTAGAGAATTAAACTGCATTCCTACAAATGTGTGTGGTTGAGTATGAGGTTTTGATGTCTTAGTAAACTGAATGTTTTCATTAGTAAATGGATTCAACTTTGAAACATTCACATAATGATAAATATTCATGCCTAAATGACTTATTAATGTTGTATATTATGAGAAATTTCATGATTACTTAGTAATAAAAGAAAAAAAGATCTATTCACTTAGATTTATAGGACTTTACCATTCATCATATTAGTGGCAATTTTTGAGATTTTGTTAATGAAAGTTATTTTCTTTACTTATAATTTTCTTTGATGCACATAGTGATCATATATTACATGATTTTATACCATCAACTTCATTATTGTGTGGTGAATAAAAATATTATGTCTAGGATGCTTGTTTTTCATGAATGCTACCTATATATTGTTGGTTTACTTCTAGGATTTTGCTTTCACCCAAAACTTAGTTACTTCCAAGAAGGAGTTCATTTTAAGAAATGGGGAATGAATGATCCATCCATTTTTTTATGACAAGAATATTTTTTGCACCACATTACCTAGTTACTAGATGGGATCCATATATGCTAACACTATAATAGATGCATAGGTTCTTGTTCATTACTCTCTTATATATATTATAAGGGATGTCAATTTTATGTATTTAGGATCTATATATTTTGTCACATGATTATTAGAAAATTGTGATTATTCATCAAGAGTAATCTTGATTTTAATATTAACTATGTAAAAGAAATAAGATTATGTATATGAATTAAGAGGCGGGACTACTTGTGGGCGGGGGATCTCACCCGCAGGGGGCTAGTCTTGCCCTAGCTCACCCCAGGTACCCAAGGTGTGGGTTGTTGGGCCGCTAGGCTAGGTCGCAAGGACACCGTTGTTGTAAAGAAAAAAAAAATTATGTATATGAATTAAATGCATTATAAAATATATTTTGAATTAAATTGTTAAGAAATTATTGTTATATATATGAATGATAAATCTCAAAAAATTGAAATGAAAATTCAATGATAAATTTAAATTATTAAAAATATAATCATAACATAAACTAGTAAATAGATGATAATTATATAAATGAACATAATATCTTTATTTTAAACTTCACCAACTAAACTCAACCAATTGCACTTTCTAATACCTAACTCAAAAAATAAAGCTTTGAGAGCAATTAAAGAGCTACTTAGTGCAAATAATTCAAAACCATTACATGACAAATTAACAAACGACCATCATTACCTGAAACTACACTGCCCCACAACTATTTATACTTCAGTTTGACCTAAACCACTAACGAGTTTTACCATTGTAAAACTTTGGATAACTTTTCTCAATCTGGCAGTCTTATCGACTGGGCTACCAGTAGGTAAAACTTTTGAACTTTCTTTTTGAAAGAATCAGGCGTGTTTTTCATCTCAAAAAAATCCACCCACAACCCAAAAATACGGCACCGAACGAGCTATGTATGGAAAGTTGTGATCAGACCCCTCTAACCGTCGTCAGACGGGAATAAAGCTTTCAGAGCTTACAACCATTTCTTTTTACTATACAGTTTAAACCGAAGGCAAAGCAGGATTGTATTGAAATCCTTCTATGGGCGATAGGTTTTGTTTACCTTTAATTCAATTGAAATAGTTTTTTTCCATTGAACAGGTTTTGTTTGCCTTTAATTCAATTGAAATAGTTTTTACCTTGTTCAATGTTAATGATATTTCAGCTCAGAGAAAACGACGGGGAAAAGTCAATTGATTGGATGGTTTTGTCAACGGATGTTTATGAGATTTATATATTTGTCTTTTGCACATTGCTTGCGACGTTTATGAGTAGAGAAGTTTTACCATTGTACTTGTAGTAGAGGGTAGGTACTGATCGTAGGAGATATGAATTGGGTTTAAATTTTTTGGTTAAAGGTCATAAAAATGGAATTTTATTGGCGTTGTCTATCTAATCATAATCTAATCTTCACGATCAATATTTACTTATGGTGTTGATACTTTTGTCTCCCCTGCACGTGAAGAAGCACATCAACCTGTATTCCACTTTACTCCTCATATTCTGCAATCTTTTTGTATAAAGCATGCCATTTGTTCGACATGTTTTTCCACGCCTAGCACAGATTGCTATTTGTATTTTTTCCACTGATATTGAGGTTATAGCTGTGCGTTGAAATTGGAAGAAAAGCATTATGACAACACATGATGAGAAGATGAATGATAGAAAGAAGATGTGCATTGAAGAACTCAAAGCTATCAAGGTGTTGGGTAGAGGGGCCATGGGAAGTGTGCTTTTGGTTGTAAGAAATGGCTGCCATGACAACCCATTTGCTCTTAAAGTAATAGAAAAGAACACCAAGGATCAACAATGGCTTACCAAGTCAAGAAGAATCCAAAGAGAGAGGGACATCCTGTCCTTATTGCACCACCCGTTCCTTCCATTTCTAATGGGTGAGGTTGAAACTGACTTTATGGTTGGTTGGGCTTCTGAGTACTGCCCGGGAGGTGATCTCCATTATCTCAGGCAAATTCAGCCAGATAGAAGCTTTTCGGAGTCTGCAATTAGGTAAATACCTTTTTAATGTTTTAGCAATCACCGGTAGTGGCTCTAAAATCTGATAAATGCACAAAATCCTCTTTTATCTGCTGTCTACCTGCTATGATTCATATGCCATTAATGCATATTCTACCATAAGTGAATTAAGTTAGATTTAGATCTTTTATTGCTCATTTTTGTTGCACCCAGCAGATTTTATGTCATAGTTTTAAAGAAGCTATATATGTTGGGCAATTTAGATAAACAATTATGGCAGTTTAGTTCCTTTGTGGCATACTGATTGCCTGAATGACAAGATGGAAGATCCAATCCCATAAATTTGGAGAAAACAGTTCCCTTTTTCTTGCTTCTATTTTCTCCCTGTACGCTGCTTTCCTCAAGAAGTGTTTGAGACGAACATCTGAAAAAATACACATGGCAAACTTCATGCCCATTTACTAGAAGTTTGTCAATTGGATAATTTTGTGTGTATCTGTTCATGACAATAGTTATCCATTGAACTAAAAATGCAAAAACCAACACAAAAATCTGACTTACTCTACGTTCCCTTTGTCTTCATTTTCTCCTCTTCTTTTCTGCTTTCTGA
Organism: Sequoia sempervirens; assembly: GCA_007258455.2. NCBI lineage: Eukaryota > Viridiplantae > Streptophyta > Pinopsida > Cupressales > Cupressaceae > Sequoia > Sequoia sempervirens. Next base: position 1,054,832,859 of record VDFB02281492.1, on the reverse strand, counting down.
CGATGGATTATAGAGTTTGATTCCAAACATGTGGAAAAAATTCACACAATCAAAACTAAAAACAATACATGCTGCTAATATCATCGTGATGAACATTTTCTGAAATTTTATGAGGTCATCCTTGAAAACCCCTAGCTGTTATTGCAATGAAATTATATGAGATCAATCTTCAAAACCATATGATTATTGCTGTTAACTCCTAGATTTTCAGTCACGATTAAATCTGTTTCCAACTTAGAGCCATTAATTTAGTGCAATTCCGTGCATCCCATACCTAGCTTCGAAACCTAAATCCGTGCAATTTTGTCCTGTGTAGTTTGTACTTCAATATATTTATTTATAGAGAGGCTTGTACATCAATATGGGTTTCAGTAGCGGCCGTATGGTCCATCTGATTTTTCATTTTTCTCAAAACGTATTCAGTGTATTCAAGCCTGTTGAAAACTTATGTGTCCATCTGTTTCTTCAGTTTCCTTAAAAAATATTTAGTGTATTGAAGCCTGTTGAAATAAAGTCCCTAGAAGACTTACGTTTGATATGGAAATGGATTTGATTTTATCTATTTACTTTTTTGTTGGAGGTGAAGGGATTAGAAAACTGGTTATCCGGGTCTGACCCTGGTTGGTAATTTATCAGGTTTTACGCAGCAGAGATTGTGCTAGCTCTAGAGCACCTGCACAGCCAGGGCATTGTTTACAGAGATCTCAAACCAGAGAACATCCTTGTGCAAAGCAGTGGACACATTATGCTCACTGATTTCGATCTCTCAAAAAGACTTGTACCTAACTCAAATGAATCTCACATTTCTCATAATCAACAACAGCAAAAGCAGCATTCCCTTGAACAGAAAGGAGGGTGGCCTGTTCTACGTAGAATGCTAAGCTCCAAGGCAAAAAAGCCATGCCCATCGACCGAAGTTTCTCCAGCTCTAAACCAAAGCCGCCAAAAAAGCTTTTTGAGATCGAATTCGTTTGTGGGTACAGATGAATACGTGGCACCTGAGGTTATAAATGGGGAGGGCCATGAATTCTCTGTGGACTGGTGGTCCCTTGGCATTTTGCTCTACGAATTGCTGTATGGAACCACCCCATTCAAGGGGTCGAACAAAAAAGAAACCTTCACCAGAATACTCCAGATGAGTCCTAAGCTCATGGGCCCCTCCACTCCCCTCCATGACCTAATTCTAAAACTGTTAGAGAAAAATCCTCAAAAGAGGCTTGGATTCTCCCACGGAGCTGATGAGATTAAAAGGCATTTGTTCTTCACAGGCCTTCAATGGGGCTCAATTCACGATGTCTGTCGACCACCCTTTGTGCCCCATCTTGACACTAGTTATCATTATTGCACGGACCACCTGTTATCATCAGAGATGGAAAGAATTCTTCATGCCATAAACATAGTGAACGTGAGTGAGTCAGAAGAGGATCAGACAACCGACTCAGAAGTCGATGGACTTTTCTGATCACAATTAGGTTAAACAAAAATACCCAATTATACGACAGGCAATACAGACAGTGAAACAGTGAATATATACGAGTTATCTTTGTGGGTCTATGTACATTAAATCTGAATAATATAATCACTGAAGGGTTCTGTTTGTTTCTTTAAAGAAAATAAAGTTACAGAGATCACTGCGATTGTACATGTTATGCTGTGTTCCCTAACAAGCGCCCCACAATAAAAGTTACTGGCTTTTCTGTCCAAAGTAAAGCCTGCTTTTTCACTTTGTACTTAATTGTTTCGCACTATAAAAGTTATGTCACAATTTTTATTTCGGTAAATCATGATGGTAAACCTAAAATTCTTGGGGATGGTTTTTTCGTTTATAAAAAGTTCTGAAAAAAAACTTGCTTTCAAAAATTCATCTCCCTTCTAAAAGTAAGTATAAAACAAAATAATTGATGTTTCTATTCCACATTGATGATGAGAGTTGGTACAGGAATGTGAAACAAGGCACAAATTCGGTGAAATGAATGTGATGTTATCAGTATATGATTTGGAATCTACCATTGGCTTTTCTGTTAAAGACAAGACAATTTTTTTAACGGAAGAGTTCTTTACACACCGGCATAGGGGATTAAACATGATTATGTTCCTTTTTCTTTAGCTTTTGTTTGATCGAATAATACTTCAATTATTTGTTGCAAAGCATATATTGAAAGAATGCTTTGTTCCCCGTTTTGCTTCTCCAATTCTTTTCCTGTGATTGTTGTACTGGTTCTCTGATTGTAAAGTAGAAAAAATGATTCTAAATAGTGATGGATCGATATCATAGGAATCAAAAATTTCTTCCAAATAGCTTTTATTATTAGAAGAAACATAAGTCCTTTGATGAGAAAGGCCAGTTACAAAGGCCAGTTAAAAACATAAGAATGATGTTTGGATATAATTCAAGAAGAAACATAAGTTCTTTGATGAAAAAGGTCAGTTAAAAACATAAGAATAATGCTTGGGTATAATTCAAGTCATCTAAGAATGAGATACTCTTCCACATAAGCCCTTTGATAAGAAAGGCCAGTTAAAAACTTAAAAGAATGATGCTTGGGTATAATTCAAGTCATCTAAGAATGCCGTTCATAGTTGCTGGAAAAATATTTTATCCAAAGAGAATGACCATGCCAAACATTTTAGGATATCACCCGTTTTAATAAAATATGTGCAAGTGATCAGTATTATGATGTAATAATAATTAAGAAAACCTAAAAGTCAATTTGTGACTCCAAAAAATTACTTTAGAAAGATATGTCAATTAATCTACAAAGAAGATGAAATTGATATGTACAAATTTGTACTTTGTAATGTTTAATTAACTTTATTATTAGAAAAATTAACTTAAGCAAAATAATATTTCATAAATGAGATTGGTAAGAAGAAGACTAATATGAATGTTACTATAAGATTAAGACATACAAATACAAAACAATTAGGCTCTATATATTAAGGTGAGTTCAAGTTAATAATAGGAAAAGAATAATGAAAAATAATTTTTTTATAGTCAAAATTAAAAATAGATACCTAGGTTTTTGTTAGGTTCATCCATCCATTCAAATTTACTTTTAGATTTCATCTATATTAATAAAATACATGCAAGTGATCATTAATAATAATTAGACAAAAAAATAAAATCTAAACAAATCTAAAATTCAATTTGTAATAAAAATTTAATTTAAGAGACATGTAAACCAATCTACTAAAGATTGTTGATGAAATTCATATGTACAAATTTATATTTTATGGTGCTTAATATTTTTTCTTTATTCTAAAAGTTTGTGGTCAAACAAAGTAGTATTTCATAAATGGGACTGTGAGGAGAAGACTAAAATGGGTGTTACTATAAAACAATTATCTAGATTATATATGTTAGGGAAAGTTCAAGTTAATGACAAGAGAAAATAATGGGAACAATCATTTTCTTGAGATTGTAAAAATTATGAAATAGATATGTAAGTTTTTGTTAGGCTTATCTATCCATTTTAAATTTACTATCATAATTTAATCTATTTTAATAAAATATGTACATGTGACTAATACTAAAATATAGTAACAATTGAACAAAGAAAATAAAAGTATGACATATTTAAAATTTAATTTCTAATAAAAATCATTTTAAGAGATATGCCAACTAATCTACAAGAGAGTGTTGAAGAAATTCAATGTACAAACTTATATTATATTGTGTTTAATCAATTATTTTAAATTATAGAAATTATTGTTCCAATAAAGTAGCTTTTTCATTAATTATATATGTAAGGAGAAGAATAACATGGGTTTTCTTGTAAAAATAAGGCATATAAATACTCAAAAATTAGGTTTTATATATTGGGGTGAGTTCAAGTTTTGATTAGATTAAGATTGGAAGGGCCAATACCCATTACAAAGTGGCCATCGAGGCCAATGAGGGGCTCACAAGAAGTGAAATGCCTAGAAAACTAAAGAAAAAACTTAAACTTAAATAGTATGACCAGCAAAAAGAATAAAAGACAACAACAAACCAAAGACTAGCAAGGATCAATAAAACACCTATAGTTGTCCCAACAACTTGAGACCACTAATATCCTTCCACTCTTGAGCCAAGAAGTGGAGCTTCTCCTTGAAAGATAAGGGGACCTTCTAAATAGCTTGGGTATCCACCATAGTGTCCAGAGTCGAGCTATCCACCACCTTACCTTTCTTCTACCTGTGACTATCATCACGACCATCCTCAACCACCCATTTGCATGAATTTTCCTCATCTCTTGTTGAAATATATGAATGGTGAGAGTAGTGTTCTTCATGGTCGCCTTGTTGTAATCAGTAATAACTTGGAGGCATTGTGTGGTCTTTTACTGGATCCTATGAATAACTTCAATCCTCATTTGTAAATTATTTTTATCCTCCTTTGTGCCCACGAGAGCTTTTAGCTCTTCCAACTCCTTGTCCCAATTGGCCCAATGCTCAAAAAAATTAGCTAGGGAGACAATCATATCCCAATGACCATTGTCTTGTACCTCCCCCAACCACGACACCTACTACTACAACACCTTATTTTCCAGAATCTAGATTCTCTCTTTGGTAGTAATAAGTTGACCGAGGATCCACTTGAGGATGTCATTTTGGACATTAGTAGTCTCTGAAATTTTATTGATTTTATTGTAAAGGGGGTTGTCAGAGGAATGATTTCCAAAACCCACCTTAGGTTTAGCATGGGTCCCCTCAAAATTGATACAAAAATTAAGGGAATTTTGAAGGCTAGGGTCAATGATGGGGGTGTTGGGGACATTAGAAACCTCCGCATGAACAAGGGAGTGCATTAGAGAATTGATAGGGGTGGGAATCCACAACTTGTCATCTGAGTTACCTGAATTATCAGATCTAGAAGTAGGGATAGGAGTAGGCTTTGAAAGTGGAGCACATTTGATGGGATCAAGAGGGGTTTCCTCAATAGTAGGGGTTTTTCCACAGGTACAGGTAATACGACAAGTAGTAGGTGGGGTTTCATCCAAGGAAATGGAGGGACTAGGGTCCATAGGGGGTTTGGTGGGGTTGCAAATGACCAATGTGTTCTTTTTAATAGTGGTAGGAGAGGGTAGCAAAGCAACCTAGTAATGGTAGAGCCAAAAGATATGACCTTGGTGAATAAGTAAATTCTTGCTTTTACCTTGGATATTTTGATAGATTGTTCAAGAGAGAAAAAAATTCAAAAGGAAAAGTTCATTTTTAAATTATAATGGAGATGGTTAAGCATAGGAAACAAATTGACATGAAAGCAACGAAATTAGCCCTCAAGCATCACATACCTCATTAGGACTTTCACAACCTTACTCCAAATGTTGGGAAGGGTAGCATTATTGAAGCCATTTTGGAGTCTTTTCACCTTTTCTACCTCTTTCAAAAGTGGTCCATATCTTTTCGATAATGATCCTTAGTGTTGCAAAGAATACAAACACCCTCCAACAAAAGACCCATCACCTCAACAATAAGCTTAGTAGTCATCATGAAGGAGCACCCACTAACAATGATAGTGCCAATTACCCAGGAGGTAGCAAAGTCTATAGAAAGCTTGGGGTTGTTCCCCTACATACCTTCCACATACAAACCCAACATGCCCTGTTGAATGTTGGGCTAAACTTCCTTGTCCTATTTCCACATCTCCCAATTAGCAGGTTCATCCTAAACTAGTTCACCCCCATGGAAAAATTTGTAAACAACAAAGAAAGGAACAAAATCTATAGAAATGGAAAGATGTATAATAGAGCCACAAGTAAATATGTTTATGAAAAGACTACTTAAAGGGGTTAATTTTCCATAAGTGAGAATTGTGGAAAATATCAAAGGGAGCTGATAGCAGATCTAACTCGATCTTAATTTAATAGTGCTTTGGCATCATCATAAGTTAATTTGCACACATGCCTAGGGATATGATGAATATTATCCCATATAACTAAATTAGGGGTGAAGGCACCAATGTTAGCAAGAATGTCCATAACCTTATTGCCTTTTCTAAACATGTGATTAGATCTACAACTTTTGAGGGAAATCATGAGATTACGAGATGACAACATGGGGTCCTAGAGTGAGCAACAAGGATTAGCCTTCCCCATTAGCATGAGAATAGTATTTTTGGACTCTCCCTCAATGACCAAGTTGGAAATCCCAGCTTGTGTGGCAATCTGGATGCCATGAAAATATGTTGCCACCTCAACAAAGCTAGACAATTGTACCCCCAAGTTCACTGCATAAGCTACCCTTATGATAATGAATGACCCCACCCCCACCCGTCTGACCAAGGTTAGGTTTTCTTGAGATGTCAAAGTTAAGCTTCAACCATTCAGGATCAAGGGGGACTAGGTGAGTTCAAGTTAATGATAGGGAAAAAATGGAAATAAAGCTTTTTTTGGAGATAGTCAAAATTATGAAATAGATATTTAATTTTTTGTTAAATCATTTATCCATTCTAAATTAATTTTGAAATCCAAATTAAAATGGAAATCTATTTTTTAGGAAATTAACATCAATTTTAAAAATTAATATTTATTTATAAAAAATACATATATCTTTCCCAAGAAATTATAAACTCACGACCCATGAGTTTTATTGTGATTTTACCTTAAAAAAATAAAGTAACAAATAAATGCTTTCATGCAAATTTTTCCTTCAGCTTGAATTTTTTTTTGGATTAGATGTAGCCCTTTTTTATTTTCAATGAATTTTAGTTTAAATTTTAAAATACTAAGTTTATTCTTTTTATTGATTTTAATCATATTGATAAAATATTTCTTTAATGTGTTTTAATTTATAATTAATTTAAAAAATTGAGCATCTAAATGTGTATGGATTTATTTTTTTAAATACTTTTGTAATGGTGAAATGTTCATAGCCTTGAAAATTATAAATTGTTTTTGTGTTTGTTTTGTTAATAATTAATATGAAAATGTAATGCACATGTGTTCTCAAGTGACTCCTGTTGAGAAAAAGGTGAAATTAGTACAATAAAATCTCTTACAAGTGTATGTAAATTTTAAATATAATTTCTTATCCAAGGATTACCATATGATTATTATGTGATTTCATACATCCAACAATAAGAATAAAATTAGCAAACTGTATGAGAACATGATTTACATGAATAAATCTTTTCATAAAAATTAAAGTCTATCAAAGAAAGAGAAAAAGTATGTATTAATTTTAGAAGAGGAGATGCAACCAAAAAACTAACACTATCTTCACTTCAATAGCATTCTAGAAATACTTTCATATTGATAAAATAAACTTGTGAAACTATTATATCATGCACTTCCAATTTATAGAGAAATGGGAGAGGAGAACCATAAATGGTTTCCAAAAATAATGTATAATCAAACCATGGTAAAATGAAGAATACAATATTCAAAATAAAGAGGGCCTTTTGATAATAGTAAACATAAGTCCCAATGAGACATGAGTAGAAAAAACTCTCCAACATCCTTGACTTATAACTCCTCCATAAAGGATCATATCCTAAGATAAGCATCTAAAATCATCAACAAACTTATATGGGGCCCACCAACGATATGAAATATTCCCCACTACTCAATTTTCATGTTGAAATTGAGATTATTGACTAATATTAATTTTAATTTGTATTTTCCAAGTATATACTAGGAATCCAATAAAAATTTCTAGGAGTGTTGGGGATACATAAAGTATACACATAATTGCAAGCTAAATGACCTGTTAATGTTAATATTTCTCCACTTGACATTATATATTATAAATACATCTATATGAAATATAAATATATTTAAGTATAAGACTCAAGGGACATGACATTATTGCACCAAGATAACTTTTTTGTAATCACTAGCTTCATAATTGAATACAAAATTATCTAGTGTCACAACCTTCTCTAATATTACCTTACCATTGTGAACTATATCTCACACAAAGTGATACTAGACATAAAGATACTTAGCTTAAGCATGATATATGACATTCCTATCAAAATAAATATCGCTTTTTTCTTAGATTGTAGGAATTATGTAGCCCCACCACCTATAAATTGGAATGTGCTTAGTAAACTTTCTTCATGTGAACAATTTCATTAGAATGACACAACCTCTAGTACAACAAGGATGGGGGAGACTAGACCTCATGAAATATTTCCTACAATAGGATTCTTTAGCCAATCAAGCTATTCCCCACAAAATAAATATCACTTTGATTATTCTATATAATTCTAATAATCTTTCATTCAATTCCAATACATATACAAATTCTTTATATCCATACTACCTCTTTAGGGACATGTGTAGTAGTCATATATTCCACTTTAATGTTTGATAAAGAAATATAATATAAGATTTCCTATTACTTATTAAAATCTACATACCTACTTATAGATTGAACACATAGCTACTACTACACCTTTGAATATTTAAGTCACCTACCCAATCTCCATCTACAAATCCTTATATGTCCAATTAATTGTCCACATCATTAGTACTATGATAATAAAACAATAATCACAAGTTTAATGCAAGTATATCAATTTAATATTAATGAATTTTTAATTCTCTCAACTACCTGGTTATATATAAACTAAATCAAATTTCTAACTACTTGCACAATATTAGGTCTAGCACCAAACCATTACATAAATAAAAATATGAATAAAAATAATATAAGGAGCTTTATAAATCCCATAAAAATAATCATTATATTTAGAATACATTCCTAAATAAAGATCAATACCAATAGAAAATAAAATAAAGGTATTTGGATGCTTGTACTCAAACTCAACCAAATTTTTCTATGTAACTGATCCCTACTAATCTCCATCCAAAAAATTCATAATTTCCAAGTCCTTCATATTAATGTTCCCAAAATATAATTTTTGAGCTCCCTAAGTATCACTGTAGTATTACCAATTAAAAATAGCATCCACATTGAGGGAAATGGTAAGAATCTAATCATCAATGATCTTAACATCAAAAAAATGATCTTCCTCAATCTAAGAAAACCCAAACTCAATGTAAGGGTGTCAAAATTTTTGGCAACACATTGTGGGTGATTGTCTTAGGAAATACAATAAATGTTTCAACCTACAATCCATATGTTCCTTCCATTTCATAATAAAAACATCAAATTTTCATATATAAATCCCCTCGTCAATATTCCCATGAAAGAATGTAATTTTAAGACCCATTTTATCAATCTCAAAATCATCCACCAAATTTATTTTCATACATCCACTTGCAACTAATGGGATTTCTTCCCTTGGTCAAACTCACAATGTCATAGGTGTATCAATTGTCCAAATGCATCATGTTCTTCTTCATGAATTTCATTCAAGACTCACTATCATTAAAGAGAAAAACTCCATACAAAATCTAGGTGTATCATCAATACTCAAAAAATAAAATAAAATAAAATATTATGGGCTATATATATCAACTATATTTTATTTTCTTATGGGTCTCCTAAAGCTAGGAGAAATTGGGTCTTCTTGTTCATTTATGTGTTCATCCTATACACCCTCGTTTAAATACTATTTTTCCACATGTGAATCATCGTACTTTTCTATTTTTACCTCAAAGTGTACTAATTTTTTTCTTTCCTTTTCATTTGGTTGTTATTCACTTAAATAATCTATAAAATCCTTAAAAATTCATATCTCTAGAATAAAATATATTTTGCATTAGATGGTTCTATAGCTTATAACCTTTAACATTATCACTATAGTGGATGGAAATATATTTCTAAGCTTTTAGATATAGTTTATATCTCTTTTCTTGAGGCAGAAGAACACAAGTCTCATAGACAATATCCTCAAATATGAAAATGGAGGATTATTACCTATCCACACTTCATAAATATTTTTATCAATAAGAGCTAAAAAAGGAGATCTGTAGATCAAATAACATGTACCATTTACAACCTCTACAAAAAATTACTAATCTAGCTATATTACAATTAACATACTTTTAGTTCTTTTCATTAGGCTCAATTTATTCATTCTGCTAGCCCATTTTTTGGGTACTGTAATTAGTAGTCTTATGTCTAATAATATCTAAATACTTACAAAATTCACTAAGTACCCAAGATTAATATTCACTACCATTGTTAGATCTCAGACACTCACCTTATAGTTTATAAAAAATTCAACTACATCTTCTATACAAACTTTAGTATACCAAATTTGGTCCATTCATTACATGGTCCAACAATCTACAAAGACCAAGCCAAGTGATCTTACTCCAAATCAAAAAATTGTAACCCTTTAAAAAAATCAAATACCTTCATAAATACATTTTACATGAGTAGTCAATGAGAAGAAATAAAATTGTAGCTCAATATCAAAAATACTTTAATTTTTCCTCTATGATGGATGACCATACTTTTCAAGATTATTTTCCTTTGAAATAGGCCAAAATTCATGACCTAGTGTACCTGGATATTTATGTAGGGGATGGTGGTGTGTCCTTTATCCTATGATGACTCCTTGCATTAAAATTGGTTTTTCAAAAGAATAGAATTTTACTTGCTACATTTACAGTGATTTACAACATATAGAAGAAAGTGGCATGAAATTCACCCTCGAACCATTTTTTGCATTTTATAGATGATTAAAATATTACTTTAACAAAATCATCAAAAAAAAAATTTGAAAAATTTGAAAGGTTTCATAGGTTTTTGAACCTCTAACATCTCTGACATCTCTTTTTGTGTGTCCACCATCAAATTCTTTGACTCCAATGGGACCATGTTAGGGAGTTCAATAATTTGTGAACTCACTAACATAACTTTTCCTTAGCAATTTCTTAATTTTGTTGAAGATTTGGGGAGTTCATGAACTATTTAACTCCTTGAATTCTCTTTCTTTAATTATTTATTCCTATATTAAACCATGCCATTGAGTTCAAGGGATTGTGAAATTTCTAGAAAAAATCACCTCTTTCTCTTTTATTTCTAGCAAGTCAATGAGTACAAGAACTTTCAAACACATTGAATTTATTTATTAGACAATTTTCCCCCTTTTCATCATCATGTCAAAGCTTTTTCCATCTTTTTAACCTCATTAAATATTCAAGAGGTTCTTGAACCTCCATGTCACACCCTATTTTTGGACCAAGTTGAGTATGCTATTTTAACTAATTTTAAGTTGGATACTTTGATATGTGTTTTAAAATATGATAATGGATTATTTTTTGAGGAAATTTATACTATGTTTGTTCTTCTTTATTATGTTAATTCAAAGGGAAAAATTATTTACATATTGATTGGAAATATGTTAATGTGAATTTAATGAAGGGAGACTCTCCCTCAAATACACTTTACACAGATAATAACATGCAACTTTATTATACTTTCATAAAATCATCTACATATAGGAAATAAAATGAAATATAAATATTTAGTCACAAGAACACTATTACAAAAATATGAGCTATAAATACATGCAAAAAATTAGGCATGTAAGTCTATAAATGACAATAATGGCCACTAAAACCCCAACCTCCATTCTATTCTAAAAAATAATAATTTTACTTATATTCTCATCCAAAATAATCCCTTTCCATTCATAACCACTTTATATTATTTCTCCACTTTCCAACAAACTGCCATTTCTATTTTTAGCACTGAATAGATTTATTTACCCCTTTTTTTAGCCTTAGAAACTTCCTATATTTTAGTCAAACTTTTGAGAGCCATAACTTTTCACTCAAGCATCAAATTGATAAGCATTCTACATCATTGGAAAGATCTCAATGAGAGAAATGTTTGACAATGGTCCCTTGAGGGGACTATATTTTCAACCATTTTTCAAGCTAATCTAGAACCTCTAGGTGCCTCAAAATTGACTTTAAATATTTTTAAATGGACTTTTAAGACAAAAATTAATCTGTCACAAATAAAAAATGGAATTGAAGTGATTTCTTCACCATTGGCTTCATTTCACCATTTTGGAGCTTTGTGTAAGATTTCATGTCCATACATGCACAAATGCAAACTTACTAAAAATAGAAACTTGTTATTTTAGCCCTTCCAACTTACTAAAAATAGTAATCCTGCCATTTTTAACCCTTTTTGAAAATTTATTGACCAAATCTAGCAAAAATTTAGAATAAACATTTTTTTGGGGGATGTAAGATTTCTCTTACACCTTGGATGCTCCTGTGTCAGACACCTGGGGTGATTTGAAAAGTGACCTTGTCACACCTCAGGAGTTCTGAGGAACACCAATATGGTCAGCCTCTACCAAGTAGATAGCCATGAAAAATATTCAATAGGCCTTCCTTTCGACTTAACCAAGTATTCTTCATATTGTTTGTTTCATGTACTTCTATCCACACTACTATCCCATATGTCTTCTATATCCTGCTTTGAAATAGGTTCCCAAATATTCCATTATCTTTTTATTGGTCTGTCTTCCATATCTCCTTTATGATATTTCATTATATAAATAATTTTGAACACAATATTTGACAAATGTAATTCTATTTAGTAGATCTACCTCATAGGGATTTCTTGAATCATGCTTCTTTAAGATATTGAATGATTTATATTATGTTATTATATTATGAATATCACACTAAATACCTTGTTGGTTGAATGAGACATGAAATTAGTTCCCCCATTTTGAATGAGGGACAAAATTATTGGAGAGAGGAAAGTAGATCTAGAAGAATCACATGAACATAATGACTCCAAGAACTCACATGCAAACACACTAGAAGATGTATTTTTACTATATAGTTATGTTGATTTCCTTGATAATTCATTTTTGACTTATTTTCATCTCACATATGTTGTAAAATATTTTAAAATTGATAGGTTTCAATTTCAGGAAGTTTGCATAAACATTACTTTATTAATAATGCTAAATCATAAGAATATGTGCACATATAAATAATTGATTTACAAATAAAATGTCCAGAAAATTTATATATACATGAACACACACACGCACATAGCTACATACATACATATATATTGATCTGAGTTTTTCTATGAATTTGGGGGACAATACTTAGCAAGGTGCTAGAAGTATTGTAGGACATAATAGACAAAGTGAGACATGAGAAACATCACTTTTATTTTGAATATGAAAACTATTGTAAAAGTTGGGAAAGCTCATGAATGAGATGTATGCCCTAGATCCATACAAATTTGGTAATGTTGTAAGAGAGTTGTTTACCTTGAGTCCATACAAATTAGGAAAACTCATAGGAGAGATGTATGCCCCAATCAATTTGGGAAATCCCGTAGAAGAGATGTATGCCCCTAAAGTCCATTTGAGAGCTGATATAAACTAGAAATCTCATCAGATGAGATGGATGTCACAACTTGACAAACTCATCTTAATAGATGTATGTCTACCAATTTATCTATTGGCTTGGAAGTGAGCCTATTTTATACAATTACATAGAAGCTGAAAAGTCACCTTTCATATCTCTATTAGAAGTAGAAGTTGAAAAATCATTACACTTTTATGAGGATAAAATTAATAATAAAATTCAAATATTATTGAATTGAATATCCAACTTATTTTCTGATCATATATATGCATACATACATACATACATATATACATACATACATACATACATACATACATACATATATACATACATACATACATACATATTGAACCATAGGAAATAGGGTTCCACCTTTTTAGGAGATGAAACCAGGGGGTACCTATTTCACTCTTAGTTCATTAGGAAACCAAGATCCCTCAACTAAGTGACTTAATTGAGGGAAGGATGGATATAGGAGGGTGGTTTCCTTAGGTGAGATTAAAAAGGGGGTGTTCACCAATAAGTAAATGCTTAGAAAGAAAGAAATTAAAGTAATATGAAAATCTAACTATAGAAATTAAAGTAATATGAAAATCTAACTATATGACCTAGGAAATGAAACTTGAAATCAAAATAACAAACTGAGGATAAACAGAGAAGCACTTGGAAGGCTAGAGATGACTAAACAAGATCTAAAAAATGTGAATTTTGTTGTTACTAATGTGTACAGTGACTCATACGCCAAACTGGGTGATTTAGTCTCAATTTAGGGTTTTTAGGTAGAAACAAGAATCTCATAGTGACAAATCAAAATCCACTAAAATCTAGTAAAATGCCTATACTAAGAGTCATACATCCAAGGTGATGATTTAGTTCCATTATTAGGGTTTTGCTGATATTTCTATAGCCTCTAGTGATTTTCTGTAGCTTTCATCTTGTTCAATATTTCAGGTCCAAAAAGTTGGAATTTCAATGTGTAGGTGAGTTTCCATGAAGATGAAAACTTCTTGACAACTTTGATAACTTTCTTCAATCTTGGAACTTTTTCTCCAAAGGATCTTCAAGTCTCAAAACACCTAGTGTTGGGAAAACATGTCTCAACCTTACAATTATATATAGTTTATTATATATATATATATATATGTATATTTCCTAGTTACACCAATAGGTGTATACAATGATACAATGATAGCAAAGAGAAAAATGTGAGTGTGTTAATTTTTTTAGGAAAATTCTAAAATGGCTGAAATACATTAAATAATGATGTATTGTAAATCTACACCATTCATTATTAGGTTTTAGATCTAATGGTAGATATTTTATTGGCCTTTCTTCCCTAGAATGTAACCCTATTTTATGAGGGTGTTGTATTATGGATGTGTTAGAGAGTGATGTATTCTGAGAGTTTGATAGCAGTTGTGTTGTTTCTAGATCTATGAGTGGTGATACTCCTGTGAGAAGCTTACTTTATAAGTATATTGTAATCTTTGTGATTGCTTAATAATATATTGGGTGGCTTTTGGAGTGTGTTGTTTTTCTCCCAGAAGGGTTTCCCCCCTATAAATCATTGTTTCATGGTATGCATGATACTTATATTATTTATGTTTAAGTTTTTGTAACTGTTAAATACCTATAAAGTTTTGTATTTTTCTCCTCTCAAGATTAGTGTAGGAAGTTGTTCTACTACCTTAGCTTCCTTACACCTAGATCTGAAAAACACACATCAAGAGGGAAAATGTTGAGTTGTTAGTGGATAGGGGTTTTCCTTGGTCAAACCCTGTTTTGGTAATCAAACCTTAAAATGAAGTGAAATAGAATGAAGGAATGATGTATGAACAATATGCAATGTTCTAACTCACCAAACCATTGAAATAAAAGGCTGTAAACTTGTATGAAATGGATCCAATGGATGTGGATCTTGACACTTGATTGAATTCTTGAAACTTGATCTTGAATGCTTTCTTGAATCATGAAAACCTACATCACAAATTTTATCTCAAAAACACATACGATACATGAAGACTTTGACATGATGCTTGAATCTTGAATATATTTCCAAATACTTGATAATTAGCTCTTGAATTCTCTTCAATGTTCTTGTGAAAGTACTCTTGGTTGTTTATGAAATTCTAGGATTTCTTAGGATGCTTCATAAGATTGCTTAGGTGAAATTATGTGAAATAACCTTGTATTTATACTTTTTTATGCCATATTTCCCAAAATTACAACACTACAAGCTGACATCAAATCTAGGAGAATAAAATCTTGCCAAGAATTGAATTCAAAATAGGTCCAAGCTAAATAAGGACTCATATGCTTGTTGGGGCGTATGAGTCCCAGTAGCCTAAGCTTGCGACACAAATTTCAAGAAATGTTAAGTTCTATGCTATATTCATGATTAGGCCCCAAAACCTAGGTGGGAATCATTTGACGAAGGTGGTGTATGAGTCCCAAATCACTACATTTAGAACACATAACCCAAAAACATTAAATTATGATTGGTCATTTATTAAGTTTCAGGATCATCCTCAGAAAAATGTATTAAATTAGGCTTGTGGATGCAAAATACGACCAATTAAGGCATAAAGAAGCCCAATTTTAGTAGGGAGGGCCCAAGCAAGTGTGAAAATGTAAAGGGATACTTTTTTCTACACTATATTTAGCCCCACTTTAGTGAGAGGAGGAACTTTCTTCAAACTCACACTAAATTAGACAAATACACATCAAGAGGGGTCCAAGTGTACCAATGCTAGTGAGATAAGACAACAATGACCAACAAGGATGATCAAGCCCCTAGGATCAAGATCCTATGGAAAACCAACATAGACACAAAAGAAAACACATGTGAAAAATGTATGAAGCAACAACAAGATACAAGCATGCACACTTCCAAAGACAAAGAAACAAGAAAAAGAAAAAGAAGGGTGAATCAAGCCTCAACTGTTTGTCCAACATGATGTGGATTAGATCAATTGTTTGTCCAAAAAAATTTACAAGTAGAATGTGATGTCCACTATGCAAACAACATGCACACTCACAAGGGCTAGTGGAACCTCAAGTCATCAACTAGGTGAGCCCCTAGAGACACATACACATGTGGTCAGTATGCACTCACACAAACAAGAAAGTTGCTATGGGAAAGTCATGCCTAGGTTAGCTCCTATATGCTAACCATACCAAATCTATACCTCCTATTAACTTTGATAAGGCACCACACAACACGAACAACGAGATTCATGAGGCATGCAAATCTTCATATGCTAACACCCATGAACAAACAAGATGGCTCCACAAGAAAGCAAAGTGTGTTATCCAAGGTGTCCATATATCAATTATTGTAAATTCAAAATATTGTAAGGTACGTTCAAAAGATTTTTTATTAGTTCATATAAGGTCTTAACTTAGGGAACATTGTGCCTAATGTCTCCAAGATAGGACCAATCGAAGAATAGAAGATTCACAGCTTAGGGGATGCAATGTGTCACATCAAGACACCAAGAGGAATATAATATGCTAAGAGAGATCACATTCTTGAGGGACATCACACCCAATGTCACCACAAAGAGAAAGATGCATCATATGAAGTAAGAAGAGTACACAATGAAACGTGAATTGAAAATGCAAAAGAACAATGCGAATGTATGCCCCCACTTTAAAGAAATTACTAAACACCATGCTATGAGAAATTACTTTAAAGTAGAAAATGATAAATGCTAACAATAAAGAGTACATGAGAGCTTATTTGGAAATCCCTATGCCAAGTCATATGTCTCCAAATGAAGCTACGTCATCAAAAAGGTGTTGCCCCCAAAATGAAATCCCAAAATAACATAAGGGATTGATGGATTTGGAGTCAGTATATCTTTGCTACAATTTTTTTAGAGAGATCAAAACTATCATCATTCCTAAAATACTCATGGAATAGGAAGAATGACACAAAGAGAGTGAAAAAAATATATAATATTTTGGGTCAACATGGAAGAGACCTAAATGTCTCGACGCCTTGCATCATCCCCAAAAGGAAAACACAAGACTAAGAAAAAGATAAAGGAAAATATTTTGGGTCAACATGGAAGAGACCTAAATTTCTCGACACCTTGTGTCATCCACAAAAGGAAAACACAAGACCAAGAAAAAGATAAATGAAAATATTTTGGGTCAACATGGAAGAGACCCAAATGTCTCAATGCCTTGCATCATCCCCAAAAGAAAAACACAAGATGATTTTATGACATATAGAAGAATGTAGATATAAATAGAGGAATGTCACAAAGACAAAGATACATCAAACATAATGGTATGGAAGATCACATTATGCACATGCAATCACATAAAGGAACATGAAAAAGAAAATAATGTAAAGAACTAGTAAGGAACATGTGAGTCAACCTATAGTAGGTTGTCTGCATTCTAATCTTGTTCATTGTATATGGAAGGAAAACAACTAGCCAAAGGGACAACAGTGAGTGTAGTACTAGGGTCATCACCAAGTTCAACAATCTTCTTAGGATAATTATCATTTAAGTTCATAGAAGAGGAAAATAATGATTTCAATTATTATGCACTTCCTCATCAATTTTAACAATCTCATCATCATCATCCAAGTTAATCACAATAAGATGAATGGTAATGTCCAAATAAGGGGCTAGTCTTGGTTGTGGTTGCGATATAGGATTTTGTTGTTATGAAGAGGGAGACTCCTTGTGTATTGCTTCAGTGGAGTTTGTATGTTGATTTTCTTTGATATTATCTTCATTTAACCTTTGAGAAATATCACAGTAACTATGCTTATGCTCTGTAGCATTCATGTTTCTTTTGGTACGATTTTCAAGTTATGTTTGTGTAGGAGCAGGTTTATCAACCATAGGTTGCTTTCCTTCCCTAATGAGAGAAACAAAAGGAACCATAGGAGGTTGTTCAACCATGTACTATTTGTCTTTATAAACTTGTTTTATCTTAGGAGGCACAACGGTATTGTTTTTGTTATCTCTTGGTCATTTTTAGGAGATAGAAAAAGGATTTGTCTTAGGTTGGTCTTGGTTATTTGGGATAATTTTTTGTTATATCATGGTTTCATCAAGGATAGGAGGCTCAATCATGGGTTGAGGCATGTTTCAAAGGGATAACTTTGTTATGTGTTTCACCTTAAAATTTTGGTAGGATTTGAAAAAAAATTCCTCATGAGGTTTAATAGGTTCAATATGTTTAGGCTAGAAGAAATCAAATGAGAAATTCCCATGGGAAGACAGAAGATTAAAGCCACTATAGTGAATATTAAAGATCTCATTATCAAAGGGAAACTTTAAAAACTTATGCACAACTAATGGGATGGATTCCATGGAGTATAGCCATGGATAACCAAGCTTCACATGGAATTGATCCAACATTGGTATGATAGAGAATGAGACATCTAATTGTTTTGGTCCTATTTTTAAAGGAAGGGTAATTGAACCCATTGTAGGGTGAGAAAAACCATTGTGCATTTGTATCCATGCTTTTAGTTTATCATATGTATCTTGATAGAGTTTGGGCACAAGTAAGAATTCTTTAGTGATCACATTCTCTCCATAGACAAGATCAATTAATATCCCATTAGTGGGCTTGTCATTGATTTTTTCGGCTATGTAAACAAGACCATCAGGTGTGTTTCTATTTTTTTTAGAAAGAAATGTCAAGAGGTATTTTAGTTTGGCCCTTACAAGGTGGGGTTTCGATCAATCCAATTATATTATCCATATGACTTTCTTCATTAGGATCCATGTTGTCATCATCTATGTAAAAATTCATCACATCATTCTTCTTAGTTTCACTAGATTTGACAAATGAAATATTATGATTTGGCATGGGGTTAGTAAAGATTTACAATTTTTTGTTTGGAGGGGAAATAGACTTATTTTCTTGATCATTAACGCCTCCAATTTGAATAAGACTAAAATCAATGAGGTATTCCACAAGATGTTTAAAATGCTTACAATGTTTTGTATCATGTCCATTTTTTCGATGGAAATGACAATAGGAATTTGATCTAAAGTTGGGAAGTAATGGCTCATTAGGATCAGTAGTTTTAATAGGAGGTAACGAAATCAAGTTCTCTAGAAGTTGTACCATGGTGTTATGGAGGGTATTGGGTAAGGGAGTAAATTGTCTAGCCGAATCCCCAAATGTAAAGGGATGTGTCTTCCTTATAACAGCCACTTGGGTATCAACATGTTGGGTTGGTTGAGGGGTATTTAGTTGAAGAAAAAAAAATTATGTTTCCTAAAAGGTTGAATTTTTTTTTATTTGCAGATTCAAACTTTTCAGGATGGCTAGAGGTAGTTTTTTTTCACAACTACTAATCGAGTTTTGATAATCATGAAGGGTAGTACACAAGTGTATGAAGGAGTGAAACTTAATCATGCCAATTTTATCTTGAATCTTAGTTTGTAAGTTCTTAATGAACATCCATTGAAGGTGAGGATTGAGAATATTTACGTCAATTTGGGAATAAAGCAATTGGTAGCATGAAATGAAGTTAGTAAAATTTTCATCATCCTTTTTCTTACATCACATCAGATTAGCTAAGGTCATCTTAGAATTCATGTGCACTTGGAAATGGTTGATAAAGGCCTCAAAAAGTTCATTGAATGAAAAAATTGAGTTATTTGGCAATGAGTAAAACCATTCTAAGTGGTATCTTTCAAGGACCTAGGGAAAAGCTTAGCCAAGAGCTTATCTTCAAGGAAAAAATCACTGCATAAGGTAGTAAAAGTAGAAACATGATTAGAAGGATCTCCTTTCCCTCCATATTTCTCAAACCTAGGAATCTCTATACCTTGTGGTATCAATGTTATTAATATCTCAAAGGATAAGGGATTTCTTTTGACATAGTATGAAGTTTGGGAATTTTGATTTTGGTTTATGGTGGAAATTTGTTGTTGAAGGGATGAAACATTTTACAAGATTTGATTTAGGATGGCATCATTGATTGTATTTTGGGATGGAGGTGAATATGGTGGTGGTGTGCATGTGTTTGAGGGAGAAGTGAATGGAATACTTATGGGAGGTAAAGTGGTAGGAGATATGATGTGAGATGTCGCAAAGGTACAAGGATTGCTAGTGGAAATACCCAAGGTAGGAATAAAATTACTAGTAGGTTGCATCATTGATGCAACTTGAGGGTTGGTGTAGGTGGGAATAGAGGAAATAGTTGTATAAGGAGGATTTTGGGTTCCTCCTTGACTTTGAGTATTGTTTGATTTTTTATCACAAATAGTCATCAAGGTAAGATTTTTGCCAAAAATTTGAGCTAGGTTACATGTAATCTCTATTCCTTGTTCACTTTCAATCATGTGGTACATATGTTATCAATGGTAGGAATAACAATGTTGGAAATGTTTTCAGTAATCACTTGATGTTGTAGGTTTTCTTATCTTCATGGATTTGGATTATATTTTCTTGAGGAACACTAGCAACCATTGTTTCAACACTTGTCATACTACTTGAAGGTAAAGAGTTGTCAAGGGTATAGTCCATACCTAGTGAACTAGTGTTAACACTATGAGTGAAAGAGCTAGATAACCCAAGATCCATGACAAGTGTGTTATCACTGGATGAAATGAGTCTTGAAATTCATCTCACTATAATATTAGCAATAGGACATCAAGTTGTAAAGCTCATGCAAAGGAAAATCAATGAATGCAAGATAAACAATGAACACAAGATAAATTATATGCTTTAATTCCAATTCTTATGTTTACAAATGGGCTTGTAATGAAATTGAATCAAGCTAGATCCAATGAAATGAATGAAATAAAAACTTGGTAATCTATAACAGAGATCTAATAACAACAAAATGAAACATAAAAATGAAGCTTTCAATGCTATAAAATGAAAATTTAGGTCTGATACGGGACTAAATCACCTAGATGGGTGAATGAGTCCCAATGAGGGTTTTTAGAAGTTTTAGACAATAAATAACAGTCAACACAAAATTCCTAGAAAGTAGGTAAAATAACCTGTACCAGAACTAAATTTCCTACGTGGGAAAAGTCCCAAATTAGGGTTTTGACACTAAATTCAACAAATTTTGAGTGAATGTTAAGGTTTCTAGCTTGTATGTTATCTTGACTATTTGTAATTGTAGAATTTTAGTGAAATTGAATGATCTAAGTGTAGTGTAGAAAGATGTATTTCTTTACATTTTCACACTTGTTTGAGCCCTCCCTACTAAAATTGGGCTTCTTTATGCCTTAATTGGCCCTATTTTGCATCCACAAGCCAAATTTAATACATTTTTTCAAGGATGATCTCGACACTTAATAAATGAATAATCATAATTTAATGTTTTTGGGTTGTGTTCCAAACCTAGTGATCTAGGACTCATATGCCACCTTGGGAATATGGGTCCCACCTAGGTTTTGGGGCCTAATCCTAAATTTTGCATTGAACTTAACATTTCTTGAAATTTGTGTCTCAAGCTTAGGCTACTAGGACTCATACACCCCAACTGGCGTATAAGTCCCACTTTAGCTTGGACCTATTTTGAATTCAATTCTTAGTGGGATTTTATTCTCCTAGATCCGATGTCAGCTTGTAGTGTTGTAATTTTGAGAAATTTGGTATAAACAAGTATAAATACAAGATTATTTCACATAGTTTCATCCTAGAATTTCATAAGAACTCAAGATCACTTTCACAAGAGCATTCAAGAGTATTCAAGAGTTGATTATCAGTAATTTTGGAGCTACATTCAAGATTCAAGCATCATGTCAAAGTCATCATGCATCATGTGTGTTTTTGACTAACATTTGTGATGCAGGTTTCATGATTCAAGAAATCATTCAAAGAAATTATCTCATATTAAAAATCAAGAGTCAAGATCTACATTCATGCTAGCCATTGCATACAATTTTCCAACCTTTGTTACAAGGGTTTGATGAGTTACAACATTGCATATTGTTCATTCATCATTCCTGCATGTTTTTCTATTTCATTTCAAGGTTTGATTACCAAAACAGGTTTCGACAAAGGCAAACCCCTATCCACTAACAAATCAACATTTTTTCGCTCAACATGTGTGATTGCAGATCTAGGTGTTTAAAGTCTTGTAGATTCTTTGAAGAAAAAGTTGAAAGATTGAAGAAAGTTTTCAAATTTGTCAATAATTTTTCATCTTCATAGAAAGTTGCCTATAGACTAGAATTCAAAATTTTAAACTCAGAGATGAGACAGTCGAGAAGCTATAGAAGATCACTCGAGGATACCAAATTTTCATCCAAACCCTAATACTAGGACTAAATCACCACCTTGGTAATATGAGTCCCAATAAAAACCTCTTTTAAATTTTTTTTTGCAGATCCTGGTTTTTCAATTGTAGATTCTAGATTCAACCCAAAACCTTAAACTGAGACTAAGTCGCCTAGTATAGCATATGAATCCCAATTCACATCAAAATTCATAATTTAAGGATTGTAAGCCTAGATTTGGACATCTCCAATCTTCTAGGTGCTTCTCTATTCATTCTTAGTTTATTATTCTAATTTCAAGTTTCATTTTCTAGGTTATATATTTAGATTTTCATATTACTTTCATCTCTTGCTTTCTTAGCATTTTCTTAATGGTGAACCCCACTTTAATCACACCTAAGGACACCTTTTAGTAATCTATTTTCCAAATTGAATCATTGGATTGAGATCTCTATGGTTTCCTTTAATGAACTAAGAGTGAAATAGGAGGTCCTAACCCCTCTTTGTGTGTGTGTGTGTTCCATTTCCTAAAAGGTGGATCACACCCTATTTAATTTGGTTCATTTTGGTTAACCTAACCTTTGAACCCTTTATTTCTGATTTGGAGTGCATAAAATTCCTAGATATAGCTTGCGTTAGCTTTGCATTAGATCTTGCATTAGTTAACTTGCATTTAGGGCTTCTAAATCTTGCATTAGTGAAAAGTGCATATAGGTTGCATGTTTGCATCTTGCATCATTACATTTCATTTTAAATCTATCATTGCAAATATTCATTTGAACATACAAGTTAGAAACCTTAACATTCACTTAGAATTTTCTAAATTTAATGTCAAAACCCTAATTTGGGATTCATTCACCCCCTTGGGTGATATAGTCTTGATACAGGTTGTTTTACCTAATTTATGGGGATTCTGTGTTAACTGTTTTTCATTGTTTGAACCTTCTAAAAACCTAACTAGGAATCATTAACACCTCTAGGAAATTTATTCCTATATTAGGCTTGAAACTACAATTTACAACATTAAAAACCTTGTTTATGCACTTATGTATGTTATAGTTAGATCTCTATTTTAGATTACCAAGTTTTTGTTCCATTCATTTCATTATACCTAGCTTAATTTGGTTGATTTTGTGCATTACTTAATTTGTAAATTGCATTTACAAATTTCATCATGGATATGTGCTTTGGTAAGCTTTGGATTTCCTTGAAGTCATTAGTGGATGTGTCAAGTTGTGCTTTTGAAAATGATCCTAATGAAATTGAACTCACTCATGCTCAATCAACTCCTAATGCATGTCCTCCTCATGATGTTGACATCTTTGGAGAAGATGATGACAAAATGAACAACTTCATAAATGAATACCTTAACAACCTTGAGACTAATGCATCCTTTTACCCTTCCATGAAACAACTAACACAACATGAGATGTTTGGCCTTTTACATCCTAAAATTGAGACAAAATATGAGCCTAAGCTCCCTACAATAGGTGAACCTAGCACCTCTAATCAAACAAACATTCAACCATCATGTGTTAAAAAAGTAACCAACACATGAATCAACCTAGAAGAGACATATGGAAAGGGATTTACTATCTTAAGAAAATAAGGATGTGACATAACAAGTGAACATGAAATTCATCAACTCTTAGAGAAAATACCAACTAAAGATACCAAAGGAGTAGGATATCAAGACCCCCCTCCCAATATAAGTGTCCTCCTTCCTAAAGAACAACCAATACCTTGTAACAATGATAAGGATGATAGGATAATCTTAGGTCCTCCTCCTCAACATCTAACTCAAGAAATTGGTAAATATAACAATAATTGAAGACCTTACAAATTAAAGAATTTGAAATTCCCTTGTTTGTCATCTAAAACTAAAAGAACCCTACACATACTTCCAAATCAAGGAATAATCACATTACCACCCATGAGAGAGAATCGAAAACCAAATCCTAAGAATGCAAACACATCACATTGTCAATATCATAGAGTTCTTGGACATAGTACTGATGAGTGTCATGCTTTAAAACAAATATTTAAAAATATTCATATCATAGAAATAATCCCTTGAAGCATGTCCTTTCTCTCCTTGCCATGTAAAAGTTGTAAGATTATAATATGCTGACTATTACATGTTTTACATTCATTGCAAATAATTTCAAAATTCAAGGAGCTCTTTCTCACAACTTACCTCAGCTCATTCTTTCTTGCACATAGTGGGGGAAAGAATTAGATAGCCTTTCCCTAGTACTACATTTGTCATTGTCCCTTTGGCTAGTTTTCTACATTTCATATATATTGAACAAGATTGAGATGCAGATGATATGCTAATAGATTGACTCACATGTGCCTTACTAGTATTTCCTTTGTTTATTTTTCTTATCTATGTGATTGCATGTGTGTAATGTGATCCCCCAAAATGTTTTGTTTGATGTATCTCTCTCTTTGTTGCATTCCTTTATTTGTATCTACATTCTTCTATATGTTGTAAATCTTATATCTTTTCCTTTTCTTGTTTTTTCCTTTTGGGGATGATGCAAGGCATCGAGACATTTAGGTCTCTTCCATGTTGACCCAAAAGCTTTTTCTTTATTATTTCCTTTGTCTTGTGTTTTCCTTTTGGGGATGACATAAGGTATCAAGAAATTTAGGTCTCTTCCATGTTGAATTGAATGAAAGGTTTTTCTTTTTTTTTCGCTCTATTTGTAAATTATTCTCAAAGATATACTAACCTCGACTCCATGGATCCCTTATGTGAATTTGTGGATTTCATTTTTGGGGCAACCCCTTTTCATGGCATAGCTTCATTTTGTAACATATGACTTGGCATAGGGATTTCCAAATAAGCTCCCATGTCCTCTTTATTGTTTGCATTTATCATTTGCTGCATTAAAGTAATTTCTCATAGCATGGTGTTTAGCAATTTCTTTAAAGTGGGGGAATACATTTGCAAATTATTCTTTTGCATTTCAATTACAACTCATGTTTCATTAAGTGGTATTCTTACTTCATGCGATGTGTCTTTCTCTTTGTGGTTACATTGGGTGTGATGTCCCTCAACAGTGTGATCTCTCTTAGCATATTATATTCCTCTTAGTGGCTTGATGTGACGCACTGCATCCCCTAAGTTGTGAATCTTCTATTATTTGATTGGTCCTCTCTTAGAGACATTAGGCATAATGTTCCCTAAGTTGAGACCTTACATGAACTAAGCAAAACTCCTTTGAAAATACCTTACACTACTTTTCATTACAAATAACCAATATATAGTCACTTTGCATAAAATACTTTGCTTTCTTGTGTAGCCATCATGTTTGTTCATGAGTGTCAAGAATATGAAGTTTAGCTCGCCTCATGAATAAAGTTTCTCGTGTTGTGTGACACCTTATCAAAGTTATTAGGAGGTATAGCTTTGGTATGGTTAGCATATGGGAGTTGAACTTAGGCATGACTTTCTCATAGCCACTTGCTTTCCTATTTGAGCACATACTGGTCGTGTGCATATGTTTGGTTTGCTCACCTAGTGGATGACTTGAGGTTTCACTAGCCCTTGTGAGTGTGTGTTTGGTTTGCATAGT
Source organism: Sequoia sempervirens (assembly GCA_007258455.2). Lineage (NCBI taxonomy): Eukaryota > Viridiplantae > Streptophyta > Pinopsida > Cupressales > Cupressaceae > Sequoia > Sequoia sempervirens. Next base: position 1,054,806,789 of record VDFB02281492.1, on the reverse strand, counting down.
GAAAATCATGTTCCACTTGTAAATTTTTTTAGAAAAAAATATTAGATTTGATCCACATCGTGTTGGAACAATGGTAGGCTTGATCCAACCCCTTTTTGTTTTTTTTTTTCTTTCTTCTTTATGTCTTTAGTAGTGTATTCTTGTACCTTGTTGTTGCTCCTTATATTATTCACATTTTTGTTCTTTTGTGCCTATGTTTGTTTTCCATAGGATCTTGATCCTAGGGGCTTGCATAACCCTCTTGATCATTGTCATCCTATCTCACTATCATTGGTACACTTGAACCCATCTTGACGTGGTTTTGTCTACTTTAGTGTGAGTTTGAAGCAAGTTCCTCCTCTCACTAAAGTGTGGGTTAAATTGTACCAATGCTAGTGAGATAGGATGACAATTATTCAAATTTGTGTTCTTTTGTGCCTATGTTGGTCTTCCATAAGATCTTTATCTTGGGGGCTTGCATAACCCTCGTGATCATTGTGATCCTATCTCACTATAATTGGTACACTTGAACCCCTCTTGATGTGATTTTGTCTACTTTAGTGTGAGTTTGAAGCAAGTTCCTCCTCTCACTAAAGTGGGGGCTAAATGTAGTGTAGAAAAATATATCCCTTTACATTTTCACACTTGATTGGGCCCTCCCTACTAAAATTGGGCTTCTTTATGCCTTATTTGGCCCTATTTTCAATTCACAAGCCTAATTTAATGGATTTTTGAGGATAATCCCAACACTTAATAAATGAACTATCATAATTTAATGTTCTTGGATTATATGTTCTAGATATTATTTGGGACTCATATTCCACCTTGGGCATATGGGTCCCATCTAGGTTTCAAGGCCTAATCCTAAATTTTGCATTGAACTTAACATTTCTTGAAATTTTTGTCCCAAGCTTAGTCTACCAGGACTCATATGCTCCAACTATTGTATGATTCCCACTTTAGCTTGGACCTATTTTGCATTCAATTCCTCGTATGATTTTATTTTCCTAAATCTGATGTTGGGTTGTAGTGTTGTAATTTTGAGAAATTTGGTATAAAAAAAGTATAAATACAAGGTTATTTCACATAGTTTCATCCTAGAATTTTATAAGAACTCAAGATCACTTTCACTAGTGCATTCAAGAGATTATATAAATAATTTTGGAGCTGAATTCAAGGTTCAAGCATCATGTCAAATTCATCGTGCATCATGTGTGTTTTTGAGCTAACATTTGTGATGCAGGTTTCATGATTCAAGCAAGCATTCAAAGGCATTATCTCATATCAAAAATCAAGATTCAAGATCTACATTCATGCTATCCATTGCATACAAGTTTGTAGCCTTTGTTACAAGGGTTTGTTGAGTTTCAACATTGTATATTGTTCATTCATCATTCCTTCATGGTTTTCTATTTCATTTCAAGTTTTGATTACCAAAACAAGGTTTGACCATGGAAAACCCCTATCCACTAACAAATAAACATTTTTTCCCTCTACATATGTATTTGCAGATCTAGGTGTTTTGAGGCTTGAAGATTCTTTGAAGACAAAGTTGCAAAATTGAAGAAAGATGCCAAATTTTTCAAGAAGTTGTCATCTTCACAGAAAGTCACCTCCAGATCAGAATTCAAAATTTTAGACTTGGAGATCAGACATGAGAGAATCTACAGAAGATCACTTGAGGATACCGAAGTTTCAACCAAATCCTAATACTGGGACTAAATTTCCACCTTGGGCGTATGAGTCCCAATATACCTCTTTTTAACAATCTTTTGTAGATCGTGTTTTGCTAGTTGTAGATTCCAGATTCAACCCAAAACCCTAAACTAGGATTAAATCACCCAGTCTAGTGTATGAGCCCCAATTCACATCAAAATTCACAATTTTGAGATTATAGGCCTAGTTTTGGACATCTCCAATCTTCTAGGTGCTTCTCTATTCATTCTCAATTTATTATTCTAATTTCAAGTTTCATTTTCTTGGTTATATATTTATACTTGCATATTAATTTTTGTTGGTTGTTTTTTTAAGAACCAAATTGATCTTCATAATTACCTATGGACTTTTGCATTTCCACTAGTTACTAATCTAAAGGGATTGGCCAACGAAAAAGTGAAAGCTACTAAAATTTCCTCCTACACTTTGGGCTCTATAATACCTGGGAGGGTGATCCCACAATGTATATTCAACGACTTGTATGACTAATATTTAAATACATTGTAAACAACAGATAATTCTCGTATATCCACTCAACAACATAGTGTATCAAAAGAGTTGGCAGTTATTTTAATAATACCCTACACTTGGAGCATGAGAATAGTGAAATTCATCACATAATAACTATAATGGTAATTCATTTGAAAGGTTTGTAAATAAAGAGTGATTTTTTGATGAATTGACCTGGAAATTGAATTATCAATATCTTGCCTAAACCAACGCCTTATCCTAAATACAAATTCAATATTAACCTATGCGATTAGATAATGACTCAACACATAGCAACATATAAGCTTAAGAAACACTACATTACAACACTTCCACATTACATTCATGACCACCACTTCTTATATGTATCCTAGCACATAATTCAGATGAGTTAACAATATCACTCAAGCATTTACATTAATTCATTGAACTAATAAGCAAGAATGAAATTATACATCCACTGAGAAGAAATGAAGATGAACAAAACAATCCTTGATTATTTTCATTCATAACTTGTAGAACAAGTACAAAGGAGTGACAATGGCAATGAAGTTAGCACCATTTTGTATTATATTTGCTATCTTGTTATCAAAAAATTATGTACATAACTATAGACTCAGAACTTAAGATAAAATTCATAACATGCTCTATATTATTTCTACAATTCACTATGTCAATTGTATTGCAATGAACCCCTGCTTTTTTTCCTTGAATTCCTTCTTATAGAAATAAAGAAGCAAAACAAGCTTCAAGCTAGGAATCACACATGTCACTATTTTATTGGACCGATGTAACATATATTCCTTATTTAGTTACATTTGAGCTATCAGGTGGTGGGAACATACATGAGATGAAAGTAATCCTCATTTGTTGCTAGAGATCTGGTCCCACCTTCAAAAGGCATCATTTTTTTGTTACAACAACTCCCAAATATCTTCCTCATGATCAAAAAGTGTTTTCCTCATGCATATTCTATTCAGCAAAATTTAAAAAGTAGGAAACGTAATAAAATATACAAAACTAATTTATCCACATAAACATTTATGCTGCCTTTTTCATGTTGTGGAGAGAACAATATCTTTTACAATACCTTAACAAAATCCTAATTTGCACTATTTTCAGACTATTCATTGTTTCTCTCCTATCTATTATTCACCATATTCATTATCATCCCCATATAAGCTTACTCAATATATTTTTCCAACCAAGTGATGTACTCATCCTTAGTTGGTCATTTTCCATCCAATAACTTATGCACTTTTACATTATGTTGAGTGTATCTAGCATCAATTAATGCTCTGACTTCCTTAACAAATACATCCATCCTCATTTCAACTCCTGCCATGTTGTCAATAAGAGGATTCAACATGGAGTAATCAATTTCAGTTAATGTTTCCTTAGCCTGAGGCAACCATTCTCCCAATTCATGCTTCCATTTTTCAAACTCCATCAACTCACCATTGTCATCAAATATTTTAGGCATACCATGCTCTTCCATGTCCCTAAACATATTCAATTTTTTATCAAGTTGCATTCCTAACTTCCCATGGAAGGTTTTTATTTCATTAATCAAATCAATGGCTTGCAATATCTCAAGAATATGAGTAGGGGCCTCAAGGTATTCTTTCATTTTGGACATCATCTCTTTCAATTTTTCTATCTTAGTACTCCATTTATTCCACCCAGTTTGAAAAACTATTTGGACCTACAGATACTTAATGTTAGCTTCATGGATGCTATTGTAAGGTGCCCACATGTAATCAATATGCAACTTGAGATTATTCACCATGATTCCAAATTTTTTATACCCCTCCAGGGCAATAACAAAAAAGTAAGCAAAAGAACATTGGGGGTTCATCACAGTACCTTTCCTAGGCTTTCTAAACATTTCAAAATCCATAAAATCAATCTACCACATTAACTCCATGAATTCCTATCGGTCAAAGACATACAGGCTAAAGGAGTGTGGTGCTACCTTAGATCCATAAGCCCTTATTATAGTATACTTTGAGTGCAAAAACCAATCTACCCAATTATGTTTTGCAATTGACCCTATCACATCCTTTGGGTGCATGATATTTCTGATTAATCCTGAGAGCCTATGAGTAGATGCCACACCCAAACTCTCCAGAATACCAAACCTAATGACATTTGTAAATATCAAATAATTGAAATTGGGACAATCTTGGTTCCAAATATATGTACACATTTGGACAGGTAGTACATTATTTTGATCATCCCTCAGCCTCAATTTTCACTTTCTCTTCCATCTATGGTCACCCTCAAATAAAATCATATGCATTAATAGAGAATAATGTGGGAAATATAGAGGGAGAACCTCTTTCCTTTGATTGATAAAATATTTATGCATCTATTCTGCAACAAAAGTAGCACAATAAAAACCGGTGTTCTGGTTATGAGCTCGTATATCTGTTGCCACCGCCAATAGGTCTGTGGCTATCCTTTCCTAAAAAAATTGAGCTAGAACTTGATTCAAGTAGTAATATTTATTCTTAAAATAATCCACAAATTCTTCACATTCAAAGGGCTCAATATCTTTAGAGAGAAATCTCTCCTTGCTCTTTCTTTGCTGAACAAGCAGCCTACTTCTGTATGCAAATTTCTTGTGCTCATATTCCCCATATAGATCTGAATGCTTAATGTTCACAATGTAATTGGGATTCAAACCAAATATCTCCATAATATTATCCCTTGTCACCTCAAGGAAAACACTTCCATTTTCACTCTTAACTCTTCTATCTATGGGATCATAATGCTTGGATAACTCCATCATTATGTCCACCTCCACAAATACATTAGGTATCACCAGCTTTCCAAGGTTGATCCCCCATAGATATCATAAAAGATTCTTAGAATTCCTCCTATTAAAAGCACATAAACATAATTTCCATCCACTTTGAGGTTGTGCCAACTCTTCAATTTCACAAGCATTGTCAAATAACCTACTCATCACAAGAACCTGGCCAGTAGGTCTCTTTCCAATTCATGACCCACCCTCTTTTACTTCTCTAGAGGCCCCTTCCATGAATCTCTCTTGATTACTTTTTGTACTTTTTGACCTTGAGGACGCCACAAGGGTAATTGGTGTAGGGTTAGTTGCTATAGGTGGCTCTTGTTTAGTTGTGGAAGAAACATCCCAGGTCTTAAGCCTTTTAACTCTCTTTTTCTTTGGTTTCCTTTATGGCCTAATACTGGACTCATTTGGCTCCGAGTCACTCATATTTTCAATGTGCTAAGACTAGGGTTTGTATTTTTCTTGACCAAAAAGACCTACCCAGCTTTAAAACCCAAGACACTATTTATAGAACAAAACACTCCCAAACCTCACACAATATTTATCACCCTAACAGAGGATACTCAATGAATAAACCATAAGCAATTTATATCCCTAATTCCCTACTATTTTTTAGAATAGCATGATTTAGCATTTTTAATAGGAAGAGATACAACAATTTACTTACTCAGGTGAACAACTGGTATTTATGTTGTTGTAATTGCTTGTTGGAGTCCTCCACACTATTTCCTCAGCTTTTGTCTTTCTTCTTTGCTCCTAAGTAGTTCCAAATGTGCAAGAAACAAGCTAGTCACCTTCTTTATGGTTGAGAAATGGGATGTAACACCATTAATGTTTGATAGAAAGCTCACACAAGCATACTGAAATTTATCCATTCTCATTTGAAACCTAGTCATTGATCATCTTGATTTAAAACCACATCAATGGTTCTCCTCTTACCTAGCTACTTTATTTTGTACTTTAAATGATTCCCTTAGGATGCTTCCACATTGTATTTCATTTAGAAGTGATCGCTTATTTCTGATACATTTCACTTTCCACAAGTCTTATCAGCAATGTGAGCATCCATGCAATGAACTCTCCACTGTTGAATTTAAGGCCCATCCTTAATCACATTCATTTCCCATTGTGTATCACTGATTTATGATTTGAACTCTAGATTACATCAGTGATGGGTGGTAAGGTGATGGAACAATATTAAGACACACACACCTACATGAAAATCAAAGGCACAAGAGACATTGCTCACAAGAGTACTTCAAATCAACAAAAGAAAGTTTGAACAAATGACTATCACTCATCGCTATTTTGAAACTCAAATCTTGAAATGAATTCATGTTGAGTGATACGATAGAATACAAAGAGCACCAAGGGCCATCATGCATTTCTAATTCTCATCATAAAACTTATGAGCAATTAGTGATAAAAGATATCCCAGTGATAATGAAAGAAGCACACATTTTGTGCATCACTAAGTTAACACACAAGACCCTCAAGTGATTAGCGATATGAAGGAAGCCAGTGATAACACATAGAACACACGTATCATGCATCACTAATACAATAATAAAAATTCAAAATCCATCTGCGATGTGCAAAATAAAATAAATACCACTCATCACTCATTGTTGGTGTAAGTTTACATTTCTAAAGCTATCCACGATGAGTGATAAATAGAAATAGTAGATGAAACTTAAGTGGGATAATTAAGCACATGCTAAAAAAATTTTTTTAAGAAGGGGAACACCCAAGACAATGTATAAAAGGCCTTAAGGAACCTAAAACATATTATTTCAAAGGATGTAAAGGCCAAATAAGGTCAATCAATCAACCTTATAAAATACAAGAATTTTAGACCTAGGCATGGGGGGTCAGTTACTTGATGAGCTCTAATGACATAAGACATTTTAGCATGACCAAGGATAAGCAGTAGAAGGTCAAGGAAATATTAGATCTTTGGCAAGGACACAATCTTGAGGATTATTTAGGAAGGATCTTAGGTAACCTTAAAACCCTAAAACAATGATGATACCCAAAACCCCAAGGATGGATTCAAACCAAAAATTTTGCAAGATAATAAATGGAACCAAAAAAATATTCAGGGGTTCCATTAGTGTCTCTGATTGGGGGTACATTCCCCTCATAGGCATGGTGAGATCTTAGAAATAGACCAACCAAAACACAATGAACCAAAAACCAAGGAACTACTCAAACCAGGTGGCAAGACCTAACCATACATGACCAAAGTACACACACCTATATACAAAATGTACAAAACCTACAATATACATGGAGCAAAACATACTTAGGATAAGTATGGCATCAATAATTTTTCATGTACTGGCATTTCAAAAAGTTCCCCTTTCAAGCTTTGGAGGAAGTATGAATCCTCCCCATGTGTGTTGGCTATCAAATAAGGGCCTAACCATAATGCTTCAAACTTCCCATTCTTACCCTTATCTTGGTCCTTTACATTCCACAATAGTACCATATTATTCACCTCATTTTTTCTGGGAGAAGCTCTCTTTCCATGCAAGTGCTTGACTTGCAGCTACATTTTTTCATTTTTGGCATGAGCTTCTCTTCTAGTTTCATCTAATTGCACCAAATTATCAATTTCGTGTTGCATATCATCACATATATCATCATCATATTCCTGCAAAAACTTATACATCTTTAGCAAGTTATTTTGTGGTAGCTTAGCATCCATACCATACACCAAACCAAATGGTGAATATCCATTGGCCTTCTTCATAGTAACCCTATTTTCCCAAAGTGCCAGCTTCATCTTTGAGTCCCAAGCTTTCTTGTTCTTCTCTATCACTCTTGATAATTCTCATTAAGCTCATATTACTAGACTCATCCTAACCATTTCCCTAAGGATGGTAATGTGAAGAAGAAGAATAAATATATATGCCATGTTTATCACAAAAATCCTTGAACTCCTCTGATCTAAAACACATAGCATTATCTAAAATGATCTTCTTTGGGACTCCAAACCTGATTAGAATATTGTTCAATAGGAATTCCATTACCTCTTTTATTGTTGCTTTCCTTGTGGGTATTTCTTCTACCCATTTTGTTAAATAGCCAATGGCCACAAGGATTCATGAGTTCCCTCCACTAGACTTTTCTAGTATTTCACCAATGAAGTCAATTCCCCATTGTTGGAAAGGATCTTGAATAGAACTAGGCCTAAGTGGAAAATTCCCTAAAAATTTTAGTTTTCCTTCAAATCTCTGACAAGCATCACAAGTCTTAACAAAATTTTGGGCATTCTTAAAAATAATAGGCCACCAAAATCCTACCCTCAAGATCTTATGAGTAGTTTTCTTTTCCATGTAATGACTGCCACACACTACATTGTGCATTTCCTATAATATTTTTAATACTTGCTTTCCATCCACACATTTAAATAATACACCATCTGGGTTTCTCCACCACAATTCATTTTCAATGATTACATACTTAATAGCATGCAACTTTAATGTTCTCTTATCATTATCAGTGATATCTGTAGGACATTGCAAATTTTTAGATATTGAACAATCCTTTTGTACTAACAACATGTTTGCATATCACAATAGGTACAACATTAATAGTCTCTATTTGAATTATCTGATTAGCTTCCAAATTAGTCTTTATCATCAACTTAGCTAGGCCCTATCCCCTAACTAACTTGGTGATATAGACATCAATATTGAATTCTTGAATCTTGTTGATCCATATACACCTTCTACCTATAGTTTCTTGTTGAGTGAAGATATCTTTCACAATACTTGATACAAAATCTATGACAATAGCTCCCACTAAGTAAGTTTTGAAATTATTCATAGCCTTGACTAGAGCATATGCTTTTTTTTCAATCATATCATACTTGAGCTTTGTGGCTTATAATGATTTGCTAAAGAATGGAATGGGTTGTTCAAAGTCCTCATCATTTTCTTGCACTAAGACAGTAGCAATAGTATGGAAAGAAGAAAAATAGAAAACGTGCATTGGCTTAGAGAAATCAGGAGATTTCAAAATTGGAGCCTCCTTAATAGCTTGTTTAATTTTCTTGAATGCCTGAATAGGCTCCTCACTACAAACCACCCTTTCTCCCTTCTTCATCATCTTGGAGATGAGTCTTGTAATTTATGTAAAATTGGTTACAAACCTCTTCAAGAAATTTATTTGATGAAAGAATGACTAAATTCTTTTCACATTCTTTGGCTGAGGAATCTTATTTATGGTTGCTACCCTTTTAGGGTCAATCCTCACTCCCTCTTTGGACATAATATGCCCTAGAAATTTTCCTTCAGTAAACCCAAAGGTATATTTTTTTCAGATTCAATGAGATCACATACTCTAAAGCCCTAATAAATACTTTCTCCAATTGTGTGCAATGATCTTCCTCTTTCTTAGAGTAGGTTTTCAATTCATCTTGGTATATAGCCATGGATAAGTCAAGAAAATCAGAAAAGGCTACATACATAGCCCTTTGGAAAGTAGCATCTGCATTTTTTAAGCCAAATGGCATCCTCACATATACATAGGTGCCCCATGGAGTGGTGAATGTAGTCTTATACTACTCATACTCCTTCACTTTCACTTGGTTATATCTTGAAAAACCATCCATCATTGATAGTAGCTCATAACCAGTTACCTTTTGTAACATGGCTTCCATGTTCGACAATGGATACTTTTCCTTCAATGATGATATATTTAGACTCCTAAAGTCCACACAAAACCTTATATCACCATTCTTTTTTCTAATTGGCACAAGATTAGACACCCATGAGGAATGTCTAACAGGCTTTATGATGCCAACATCCCTTAGCTTCATCAGTTCCTCTTGCATATTTGGAGCTAAGGTTAGATTAATGGGCCTTTAATTTTGTCTATAAGGCTTGGAATTTTCTTTCTGAGGAATCTCATGTTGAAATAATTCCTCTTTATATGATTTTAGGTCATCATATGACCAAGCAAAGACATGTCTATATTTTCTCAATAAGGCGATCAACATTTCCTTAACCTTTGGTTTCATCTTCTTTCCTACATATACTTTCTTAGGGGAATTTTCAATCCCCAAATTCACTTCCTCTAGGTCCTCTACATGGGTGGAAGTTGTTTTAATCTTGCTCTTGTCTTGATTATCAAAAACCCTTTACAGTGCTACAAGGTCCTTGGGGATTTTTTTGTATTTAGTTGGATGATCTCATTAACAAAAATTATATCCTTACCATCTATACTTTCCTCAAACACCCCAAAGTCAATCTCTTGACCTTCATATTCATCTACACATCTCAAAAATTTTAGAATATCTTCATCATCACTAAAGATCTACCAATTGTATATATTTTCAAGGATGGATGCCCTTGATTGTATCTCAACTTTAGAGATACCTACAAAGGTTATATCATTGGGTCTTAGTGCAATATTAGCAAGTAAGTCTACCACTCAGTTCTATCCTCTCTCCATCCAGTCAATTCCAAAAGCATCAAACTATTCAATGGAATCCTAGAAAAAATTTATATACTATTTCAATCTGTTATTTTTTCAAGTATATTTGGCTCTCACTTGGGATATCACAAGATCAAAATCATTGATTACCATCAATTTTTTTATCCCATGCTTTTCAGCCAGCCTTAATCCCAATAACAGTGCTTCATATTCTACCACATTATTTGTGTAGACAAAAGACAAAGTGAAAGAAAATTTGTACATGTTGCCAGTAGGTGACACCAGCAATATTCCTACACTAGATCCTTCCTTGGAACTTGCACCATCAAATTACATTTTCCAAAGTCCATCATTGTCATATAATCTTACAACTTCATTATCTATATGTGCAAGGTGCTTGTCAATTTCTCTTGGTACTTCTTCCACCTTGAAGTCACTAATGTCAGTATCTATAAAAATAATTGTATCATCTTTAAGAGCATGTTCCAGTGTATGTGGCACCTTTGGCTCTCGTACCACTTGCACATCTTTACCATCAATAGGGAAAGTGGTGTAAAACATGTCACACTACATACTGCCTCCCATGGATACATTCCATTTCCTATATAGCAACAATCCATAATTGGGTGGGATATCAATTACCACCACACTCATCTTAAACTCTTTTTTTTTAATATGCTACCAATTTGTAAGGAAGTTCATTGATCACACCAGTAATAGGGACTTCCCTTGAATCCTATCATAGCACTTACCATGAGTTTTTTCAACTTTTAGTCCCAATTCCTTCATATTTTGGATGGCATGATATTGTTGGATGCTCCAGAATCAATAATACAAGTTTTCAAAAAATTTCCCTCAACAATCAATGTGAGGAAAAATGGGTCTATCTTTCTAGGACAAGTAGTTACTAAATTTCCTAGAAAGATACGAGAGATCTCAGTGATTACTCCCTCAAATCCTTTATATTTATTATCCTTCTCACTCACCTTGGGTGGAGTGGGAACCACTAAATAGTTATAGGCTATAGTAGCACCATTGATAAGGGCTACAACCTTTTTTTTGTGTTCATCTATTCTCATCATCTCAAGAAAAGGAACAAATACTTTTACTTGGATAAGTAACTGAAACGTATCAACATGAGTGTAATTAGGTAATTCAATTAGGAGAATATCTTGTTCTATGCTACTCTCTTTCTATTGAGTTTTGGCTATCTTGGCTCTAGGCTTGACATATTTCCTCACAACTTCATGATTCTGCTTTTGTGTCTTTGTCTTGAAAATAGGGGATTTGAGCTCTACCTTTGTCTTTGGTTTGTCAACCCTTTTAGCCCAAATATTATCTCCCCTAATTTCCTTAGCTTTGGTTGCTTCTTCTTTTCCATCAGATGTTTTCTCTTTGCTTTTGGTATTCTACTCCTTAATGAAAAGATCAACAGGGTTACCTTGTTCACCACCAACTATTCTATTTATTAGGTGATATGAGCTTTTGGCTTGGGCAGCCAAAGCCATATTATATCTCGCAATCTCTTCATCTGAATATCTTCTTAGGGACACACCATCTTCAATTACTTCCAAATTGTATACTTTAGTATCACTATCAACATCCTCATCCAAAAGAACTTGTTGGTGATATGCACTAGAAATTTTCCTTTGGTCATCTACATCCATTTCATGAGACTCCATATCAAAGGAGCACTCAGTATCATCCAATTCAGAACCATCAATAATCATATTTATATCAATATCCTCCTCATTTGATTGATCACATTCCTTAGGTACATCTTCTTCAACTTCAACCATTTGTGCAATTGCACATTGATGAGGAGAATTTGGCAGACCATGCACCAATGGGTGTCATCAGAAAAATTTCTTGAATTCTTCTGCAAAGGATCCAGAGGAACCTTATTTTGAGTATTTCTCTAGTTATTAGGGATAGGCTTCCCATTATACTAGTTTGTATCATAGGGATGATCCTGCAGTCAAGGAGGTCTTTCATTCTTATGATAATTGTTTTCTTGCATCTATTCTTGCCTTACAATCTTGTCATTCATACTTTTCATGAAGTTATCAATATTACCTTTAAGAGTGCCTCCTTTACCACCAGAAGTTTTATCCTCCTTTTTTGGATTTCTAAGAATGTTTGCATCATCTATTCTTCCAACTTTACCATTTTCTTGACTATGTTATTAATATGGAAAACCACCTTATAAGCCTCCCTCAATCTTTGAGGATTCTTATCAAGTAAGAGGTAGCTCATCTTAGCATCAAAGTAATTGCAGTAGTTTACCAAGCACAAATTATCATTCAATTGTAAATGGTGAGGCAATATCTTCATAGCCTTTTGGAACCTTGTATTAAAATTAGTGACAGACTCATTGGAACCTATAGAAATGTTATTGAATTGACTCAACAAATACCTTGAATCTATCTTATCACCATATTGTAATCTAAATAGAATTTTAAGTTCTTCCCAAGAGTTGATACTTTTAGCAAGAAAACTCTAATACCACTCCCTGGCTTCCTCAATCAGGGATTGCATGAATAATTTCATCATGACATCCTTTGTTTCTACCTCAAAGTCATCCATAACGTTGGCAAAGGATTTGATATGATCTTCACCACTCAAGAATTTTTGTTAGAGAATCTGACTAAAGCAGGCCCTAAATCTTTATGAAATGGGTTAGGATAGCCAGGTATTCTAGTGAAACACAAATTCCGATACCTCTTGTTAGTGAATGAAATAACCTTTGATAGATAATCAAATAATGACTCTAGACCCAGATTTGGCACCAATTTAAATCTGCTAACAACTTTGAAAAGTCGCAATTGCATTTGTGGCTTTTCTCTAAATTTTATTGAGATACAACTCCCTCACAAATTCTTCAATGAATTAATCTATTCTAAGGAACAATATGTGCTTTTAACCAAAAAGCAGACAAGGTGACTAAGGCTGGATCATAAATATGAAACTAACATAGAGGCAGAGGACACAACCATTTATGATCAATACAAAGATTGAAAATCATGAATATCAAATCTAACCAATGTAAATAAATCATACTATAATAAATAAAAGATGTATAGCTCATCCTTCAAAGAAGACACGACTATATCGTACACATAACACAAAGATTAGCATACTTCAAATTCTTTAATTCATAACACACCGATTACAAGCTATTGCAGTTTACAATAATTGTTATTCCTTCTCGAAAAAACCCCTAGGTGTATTTGGAGAGATCCAATGTCCCCTTCATGCTCACCTAGCCTCTAATTTATAATATGGCTAAAGCCATTGAATGGACACTAAAGTCATTACTAAACTAGTGACTTCTTGTATCCCAAATGTTTATCAGGAAGTTGATAAGAACAACAAAATTTTTATTGGGCATAGGTATGAGCAAAGAAAATTGATCATTACCTGAGCAATAGCCACCAAAGGACCAATCATTTCACCAATATCTAATGCAACACATAAGGATACCAAGCGGTGGCATGTGTGAGCTATCTAATGAGGAATTGTAATTCAATCAATGCAAGCTAGCCATAAATGTGAATTGAATTTACATCTTATCAATCTCAAAAGAATGCACCCATGTCTAACCAAAGCTCTATAAATTCAGTCGGTATCACTTTTCTCCCACAATCAATTGCATCCAACATGGCGAGCTCCTAGAGTGATGGAAATTCTGTGAACAACTACATTATTCTAGAGGAAATCGAGTGTAGCCCATTGTTTAGGCACACTTCTGATCAGCTAAAAGAGGTCTTTGTGGTTTAGAGCGAACTAGAGGAAGAAGTGCTCCGAAGTATTATGGGTGAGGTGTTTCTAAGCCAAGCTCATGTGCATAATACCACTATGTTGGAACGATTCATTTACACAGTTGTTAGGACTTTTCACCATCAAGACTGAGGCGTGAGAGCACTAAAGCACCTGGTGAAACCTGAGTTCCATCATTGCATGAAGGTGGTGATCAACAAACTTGACTATTATCCTTGAACTAGATTAGTAGTTGATGCCATTTGCATTGCATCTGCTATTCAAGATGAGACTGTGGAGGAGGCCATGGCTCTTCTGTGCACGGGGCTGGTGAGGAATGATATGGGACTATTCATGCAATTCCTCTAGTCTCATTGAAATTTGTTGTCCTCAGCTCAAATTAAATGACTGCAAGTTGTTACTAATGTTGGAAAAATAAGGACACACAACTGAGAGGGGGGGTGAATCAGTTGTAATAGAAACTAAAACTCTCCTTATTAATCTTAACTTAATCTTAGATATGATGAATAAGAAATTAACCATAAACAATCAACACATCATAGAGACAAATAACACAAAGATTTTTTGCATGGAAACCCTGTAGGGAAAAACCATGGTGGATGTTAGTCCACAACATTATACTCTACTAGAAGTATAAAAGAAATAATAAGGGGAATGCACATGTATTCAGGCACACTGCCTAGAGCTTACTGCTCAATTACAAAAGAGGACTCACTATACAACAATAGGGTTTGGATTAAAACCATCCAAGATTTGTGAATTGAGAAAATAGCTTCTTCACAAGCCTAATTATAGTTCCAATTAAGCTAAACACTTCTTCACATTTCACACATTCTTCTTCAAACTATGCTCAACAATTGAATGATACTCACACATACACACATAGGAGAACATGAGGCATCATCACCAACAATGAACTAGCCACCCTTATATATCCGCTACACGAAATTCCAGCACCACTTTGTTAGCCAGAGAAAAATAAAATATATCTGTAATGTCAGCCCAAATTTACAAATAACCTTTTAATGCGTATCCACAAAGGCCGGCCACAACATAGTGGAGACCCAAATTAATATCTCCAACACAAAAATAATTTAATTAATTACACCTCGAAGATCCACAACATGTCAACCAGGAACAAGAGAAACCAAACATGCGCACAAAGATCTTCAACCACAAAATCTCTTAATAATGTGGACACACCAAAAAGATAGAGAATGGTTTAGAGACACCATAGAACACCAAGAAACAATAAAGAAGTGTACGCAACAACTGAGAAAATAAGAATTACACAAACTTCATTAAGGAACACTGACAGAGACCAGCAACACATTGTCAGACCACAACATACTCAAAACCTCATGCAGACCTCTGAAACTTTTGGTAGATGATCTAGAAGAATTTAACAATAAACCCTTAGATCCAAATCAGCTAATATTCAATGTACAAAACACAATGCCTTCTTGACTTGCACAGTTCCACTAGAACAAGAAATACTTTCTTTTACAATTTTCTTAATAGCCTCGACATATATAGTCTTCAATGCACCAAATGCTAATAGTGTTGACATCAATGACAACCACATATCAACAACCATATCCAAAACATCCAACAATCTCCCCCTTTGGCATTGATGGCAACACAAGATTGGAAAAAGAATACCATCAACCCAACACATTGACTCCTTTTGTTCTCTTCTCAATTGAACTTCTCTTCATAATAATTTTTCACAATACACTTCTCCCCTTTGACATCAATGGAAAAGGTAACCATGACATTTCCAAACACACACTTTGAACCACATATCCACACATCTAACTACTCCCCCTGAGTAGCAACCACGAAAATATCAATCTGGATCATAATATAGCAATGAAGCTCTCATATTGATGCAAATAAATGCATCTTTAGTTCTTATCAGGAGGGGTGATTACCCCTAGCATCCCTCTGAGATACTCAAAAGTATCCTTCGACAAAGGATTAGTAAATATATCTGCAATCTATTCTTTGGTAGGCACATATTCTAGTTTGACTTCTTTCTCATTCTCTTTCTCCCTCAAGAAATGAAACTTAATTGAAATATGCTTAGTCTTAGAGTGTAGTACTGGATTCCTTGAGATTTTTATTGCACTTGAATTGTCACATTATATGGCAATAGGATCTTCATATATCACTCTAATATCTCTCGGCATCTATTTCATCCATATCACTTGAGTATAATTATTTGCATCAGCAATGTATTATGCTTCAACAGTGGATAGAGAGATTGAATTCTACTTTTTGCTCAACCAAGATATCAACTTCTTCCCTAGGAAGAAAGCACCTCCACTAGTACTTTTCATGTCATCTACATCACTAGCCCAATTTGTATCAGTGTATGCACACAAAGTGAGATCATCATCCTTTGGATACCAAAGTCCAAAGTCAGAGGTTCCTTTAAGATATCTAAAGATTCTTTTGACAATAGCCACATGTGATTCCTTTGGATCAGCTTGAAATATAGCAACCATACATACAACATTCATAATGTCTAGTCTATTCTATGTCAAGTAGAGCAATCCACCAATCATTGATCTATACCAAGTTTTATTTTCCTTTGGAGAATCATTATTTTTTGATAGCTTATATCTAGTTACCATGGGAGTACCAATAGGTTTGGAGTCATCCATTCCAAAATTCTTCAGTAGCTCTTTCACATATTTGGACTAAGATATGAAAATCCCCTGGTTCAATTGTGTAACTTGTAATCCTAGAAATAACTTCATTTCACCAATCATGCTCATCTCAAATTCACTCTTCATTTCATCAGCAAACTTCATACATAGATTATCATCTCCTCCAAAAATGATATCATCAACAAAAACTTCTATAATCAATTCCTTATCATGATCTAACTTGAAGTATAAGTTTCTATCAGTAGTACCTTTAGTGAATCCAAGCTTCAGTAGATATTTGTCCAATCTAGCGTACCATTCTCTGGGGGCTTGCTTAAGTCCATACAGAGCTTTCTTCAATCTGCAAACCATATCTCCCTTGTCTATTAGTTGGAATCCATCCAGCTATTCAATGTACACTTCTTCTAGTTATCTACTCAAAAATGCAGACTTCACATCCATTTGATAGAATTTATAATTTTGTATGTAGCATAAGCAAGAAATAATCTTACAACTTCAATTCTAGCTACAGGGGAAAAGGTTTCTTCAAAATCAATACCTTCAATTTAAGAATAGCCTTTACATACCAGTCTTTCTTTATTCTAGACCACTTCACCTTCTTCATTTAGCTTGTTTCTGAATACCCATTTGGTACCAATCACATTTTTTTCTTTAGGCCTAGGAACCAATAGCCATGTGTCATTATTTTCAATCTGTGTTAGCTCTTCCTTCATGGCTTCCAACCAATGTTCATCTTGACAGGCTTCAGTGACACTCTTAGGTTCGATCTTGGATATCAGACAATATTCTTCTACAAATTTTCTTCTAGTTTGTACTCCTTTACTCTTATCTCCTATGATTTGACTTTCAAAATGATTCATCATTACATACCTTGGAGTTTTGGGACTTACTTGGACTTCTGATTCTTCAGAACTTTCTTCTACACTTCCACTTGTCTGTGCCTCTTGACTGACTTGATTTACCAGAACAAATTGAGGTTGCTTCACAGGAACATATGGAATAATATGAAGTAGATTCGGTGTTTGAGTGCTTTTCACTTGACTTGTGTTGTCTTCATCTAAATCATAGCTGCATTGTTTGGATGACTTGATATAGTCCTCATCAACTCTAACATTTTCACTTTCAACCATCTTTCTCAGTCTTTTATTATAGCACTGATATACTTTTCTCTTAGTAGAGTAACCTAGGAAAATCCCTTCATCGCTTCTAGCATAAAATTTGTCTATATCGTCATCTCTCTTGATATAACACCTACTTCCAAAGATCTTGAAATACTTAATAGTAGGTTTGTAACCAAACCATAACTCATAGGGGTTCTTACCATAATTTCCATTCACATTCACTCGGTTCAAGGTATACATAGCAATACTTACCACTTCTCTCCAGTACATCTGAGACACATTTCCTTCCATCATCATGGTTCTGGCAACATCCAAAATTGTTCTATTCTTTCTCTCTGCAACTCCATTCTATTAAGGGATTCGGGGAGCAGATAGCTATCTTTTAATTCCATGTTCTTTACAATAAGAGTTGAATTCCTTAGAAATGAACTCACCACCTCTGCCAGATCTTAGGCACTTGATTTTCAAACCTTTCTCATTTTCTACCATAGCCTTGAAGCATTTGAATTTCTCTAGAGCTTCACATTTTTCTCTCAAAAAGGAAACCCAAATCATTCTAGAGTAATCATCAATAAAAAGCATAAAATACCTTTCTCCATGAATACTTCTGACTCTTGAAGGAACACAAAGGTCAGTATGTATCAGTTCTAGAAAATTATTTGAATGAAAATTTTTTCTCTAGAAAGAGACTCTAGTCTATTTACTTATTTGACATTCCTTATAGATTACATTAGCAGGCTTCACTAATCTAGGAAGATCTCTTACTTCTTGAGTAGAACTTATCTTGATAATGTTGTCAAAATTTACATGACACAATCTCCTATGCCACAAATAGCTTTCATCTATCTAAGCAGTCAAACAATTTTGACTAGCAGTATTCAAATGAAAAATATTACCTTGTATTTGTTTGCCTGTTGCAATCAAGTTTCTGGAACTTCCACGTATCTTACATCTGTTGTCTTTGAACGTTAGATCATATCCCTTGTGAACCATTTGTCCAAAACTTAATAGATTGTGCTTTAGACCTTCAACATAGAGGACATCATTAGTGTTGTCCTTACCACCAAGGAAAATGGACCCTCTGCCATGAATCACACCAACATTTTTATCTCCAAATCTTACAACTCCACCATCATACTATTCCAAACTCACAAATTTGCTTTTGTCACCAGTCATCTAATGTGAGCATCCACTTTCAATGACCCACTCATCTTTTTCTTCACCTTGAACTGCAAGAGCCTTTTCGTCTTTAGTAGATTCAGTAGCCACAGGATTATTTTCAATGGTGGCAATGAAAACCCAATCATCTTCTTTTCCATTATCTTTATCAGATTCGTTAGTCACTGCTTCTTCAGCAAAGTAGCATCTCTTCAGGAATCTAGACTTCTTAGGTTTGGATCTAGGAAATCTTTCAAGACATCTTGATGTAAAATGACCTATTTTACTGCATGAAAAACATTTAATAGGCAGTACATCTTCATACTTACCTTTTCCTTTGCCTTCTTGTTTTGCAATCAACGCTTCCAGTTCTTCTACTTCTCTTTCTTTATCTTTGAGTTGTTTCAGTTCTTCATCACACTTGGATACCTTCTTAGAACTCTCTCTCGGACTATATCTTTGTTTGTTGCTTCTAGACACAATAGCCTTAAATGTAGATTCGGTCTTTGGTGTGGATTCACCAAACTCACTTATCTCAAAAGCAGCAAGTTTCCCAATCAGCGTATCTCTTGTCAACTTGTCTACTAATTTGAACTATTCAATAGCATGAATCTTCATTTTGTAGGAGGGAGGCAAGGATCTAAGTACTTTAGCCATAATTTCATCTTCATCCATAGAACCACTAGCACATGTAATACCCATCACTATCTCATTTACTCTCTACATAAAATAAGTGATATTTTCATCTTCACCCATCTTCAAATTCTCATACTTTCCTTTCAAGCTTTGTAGCTTAGCCATCTTCACCTGTGCAACTCCTTCATACAAATTTTCTAGTTTCATCCACATTTCATGAGTTCTATTCAGACCTACCACATTAGCCATCTCTGAATCTGTCAAGGCACTCACCAACGCTTCAATAGTCCTAATATTTCTTTCAACATCTTTGATTTCATCAGTAGTAGAGGGACCATTATGAGGAATGACATATTGATTAATAGTAATCTTCCAAATAGCATCACCAATACACATTAAGTGACATTGCATCCTAACTTTCCATAGTGAATAGTTAGAGCCATCAAATCTAGGACTATCCTTCTTGAATGTTATTGCCATCTCGGATCACCTCAAGCTATTAGACTTTCTTCAGAGCAACCTGCTTTGATACCAATTGTTGGAAAAACAAGGACACACAACTAAGAGGGGGGTGAATCAGTTGTGATAGAAACTAAAACTCTCCTTCTTAATCTTAACTTAATATCAGATCTAATGAATAAGCAATTAACCATAAACAATCAACACATTAGAGAGACAAATAACACAAATATTTTTTGTGTGGAAACCCTGTTGGGAAAAACCACGGTGGATGTTAGTCCACAAGATTATACTCTGCCAGAAGTATAAAATAAATAATAAGGGGAATGCACATGCATTTAGGCACACTTCCTAGAGCTCACTGTTCAATTACAAAAGAGGACTCACTATCCAAAAATATGGTTTGGATTAAAACCATCCAAGATTTGTGAACTGAGAAAATAACTTCTTCACAAGCCTGATTACAGTTCCAATTAAGCTCAACACTTCTTCACACTTCGCACATTCTTCTTCAAACTCTTCTCAACATTTGAATGATATTCGTACATGCAAAAATAGGAGCACATGAAGCATCATCACCAACAATGAACTAGTCGCCCTTATATATCTGCTACACAAAATTCCATCACCACTTCATTGGCCAAAGAAAAATAAAATATATCTATAATGTCAGCCCAAATTTACAAATAACCTTTCAATGCATATCCACCAAGGTCGGCCACAACATAGTGGATACCAAAATTAATATCTCCAACACAAAAAGTAATTTAATTAATTACACCTAGAAGATCCACAACTCGCTACCACCAACATGTCAGCCAAGAACAAGAGAAACTGAACATACGCATAAAGATCTTCAACCACAAACTCTCTGAATAATGTGGACACACCACAAAGATAGAGAATGATCTAGAGACACCATAGAACACCAAGAAACAATAGAGAAGCATCCGCAACAACTGAGAAAATAAGAATTACACAAACTTCATTCAGGAACACTGACAGATACCAGCAACACACTGTCAGACCACAACATACTCAAAACTTCACATGGACCTCTAGAAATTTTGGTAGATGATCTAGAAACATTCAACAATAAACCCTTAAATCCACATTAGCTAATATTCAATGTATATAACACAATTCCTTCTTGACTTGCACAATTCCACTGGGAACCAGAAATACTTTCTTTTACAATTTTCTCAATATCCTCGACATATACAGTCTTCAATGCATCAAATGCTAATAGTTTTGACATCAATGACAACTACATATTAGCAACCATATCCACAACATCCAACAACTAAGAGCATTTTTGTCCTAATAAATGCTTTGTGCACCTAAAATGTCTTTCCTTTACCTCTTTTTGTGTTTTCCAACTTGGGTTTTTGTAATCAAACCAAGCGATTGTGGCTATGCTAGTACAATGTAAAAACATTTATATATGAATAAAATATCTCTGTTTGGTGTTATCTATGCTTTTACATGTATGGATTGCTTGTTTCTATTCATATTATGCTTGGAAAATACTACTTTTCTTCTGTATGATATCTTAATTAAGTAACCAAACTCATAATAATTTGGATTAATCAACATAATTCTTCATAGGTGAAAAAAATGATGGTTCGTATAACTTAATAAAACCCCACCCAGGTTCAAATTGACTTAAAGAATGTCGCCCAAGGCATAACTTGCGGGTGTAGCTTCCAAACTTTGACTCATGGCTCAATCGATTTCATACATACACTTTGGGAGGAAAGGGAAGTTCGGATGTGACAAGAAAACACTGCTCAATGAAGGACAAGTAAGGTAGGTTGTAAAAGGGGAGGTTTGATAGACTTAACAAAACACCACCCAAGTAAAAAATGGATGACAAAAGATTGCTCAAAACTAGATTACATATAGAACTTAGGTAAAGAAATATAACATCCCAAAGAAAAGTTAATTAAAACTTTTGTGAATAATAGTGGCTCGATCTAGGGACAAGGACTGCAAAGGATAGGGCAATGAACCTAGAAACATAAGCATAAACTAGTCCTTTCCATTGGGCACAGAGTCGAGGAGAAGGAACAACTAAAGCAAGCCAAAAATGGGACAAAAGAAGGATAGAAAACACCTAAACTACCAACACAACAAAAATTCAACTATGTACATGGTAGGACAATCCTACCTCAAATGATTCTCAAGATAATTATACAAATCGATTGACAGGTTGGGAGAAGTAGCTTCCTATTCGAAACAATGTTGGATGATTGAAAACTATGTGTATAGTCAACTATCAAATTGCGAATGCCACCATTAAATAAATGAAATTAGCACCCTGTAAGGACTTCCTAAGTAAAGTATTATGTTCAAAGAGACATTTTTGATTATATGCCTCAATATTCAAATGACTCATATTAGTGTTTCCTTATGTATGCTTACTTGAATCTTCCTTCACAACATCCAATTTAAGATTGTTTTGTACGTCTTACACTTGACACTCTGAACAAGAAGAAACCAACCCTCGAATTGGACACCCCACATATACATCATGAGGCAAAGGAAATTATTGGTCACCGTGTGTAGAAGCAATTACATTGTTTGAAGGTTTAGGACCCCAATTTTTAGTTTGAATAGCATAAGACTTATTATATTCCACTACTAATTCATCAATCACAATTCCTCTTTCAATTTCATCCACTCCATACATTTATTCTAATAACTATATTGAAACCTCTAAATTTTGTATAATGTTCCTTTCAAAATGAAGAGATTCTGAAATGAAATGTTTAGTTACTTCATTTATAGTTGCCTTGCCTTCAAGGATTTCACTAACAAACTTAAACCTCTCATAACTATTTTGTGTGCCAAGAAAGAAGATATCTGAAGATTCAATTACCTTTTGGAGGTGATATTTATTTTCTCCTTTAGCTGGGAGATTAGTATCTTCCTTTTCTTGTCTCTATTCATGATCAACTACAACTCTGAGTAAACAAACTTCCTCTTTTAACATTAATTGATCTTCTGAATTTATGAAAAGATGGTTATCATGTATTTTGAATTCATCAAAATCAAAGAGAGGGTTAAGATGAATTGACCACCATTCTTTCTTCCAAATATCATCATCCCCTTCCAAACTTAAACACATATCCTTATTCTCCATCTTTTTAGAAAGGAAAAATTCATATTATGGAGAAAGAAGAGAGGTTGATACCAGATATTTTGAACTAGCCTCTGAAAGAGAGAGTTTATCAGAAGGAGGGGTTGAAGTTAATGGTGGCTTTGTCGGAAGCTCATCATCTTCATCATCACTAGATGAACTATAATCACTTTCAATTTCAATAGAGGTGCATAAGTTCAAGGATAAATAAACACAAGGTTGGTCATGCCTTTTGTTAGGCTAATGTATATTATCAAGAATCATTAAATTCTTTTTTTCCATATTAGGATGACATTTGACTGGAAGCTTGGGAAAAGTTTTATAAGTGGTTTCGAGCTTCATACTTGAATTTACTTGCCACTTTCCTACTGCAATGAAATCATCTTCATCCTTCATTGCCTCTTGTTGAGCTTGCTCAATTCCTCAAATTTTATCTCTTTTCAGAAGTAATTGTATGTTTGGTTCAAGAGTAGAAATGAATATGTGGTACTGAATCTTTGCACTGGGCTTTTCTGGGCTAGGAATCTTTTGAAGAGACTAGTTGAAATGATAGAAAAAATACCTCATTGTTTCAGCCCTATTTTTCATAATTTGAAAGAAGTGATGCAAGGTAGCTACAACATTAGTTGGGATTCCGTAGTGTTGGAGAATTTTTTTCTTAAGAACATGCCAACTAGTGATGCTCCCTTTTTCAATTCCTCTGAACCATTCAACAACTTTCTTAATCAAACTTTCAATAAAAATCCTTACAAGCACATCTTCATCCTAGATTCCTAAAACTGCACTTATAGCCATCATAGCTAAAATATGGTCCTTAGGATCTTGTTCATTCTGACCTAAGAATTTTGGAAATCCCCTTCAGGACCCTTTAGGTAGATCATGATATTGTGATAAAGCAAGGGGGCCAACTTGGTTGCACCAGAGATTTGAAGCCATAAACAATAAATAGAGTCATCAACTGACCTAGAGTAAAGTTAGGAAAAGAAGATTAGAGTGGTGGATGAGTTGGAGGTGGATTTTGAGGCTGATATGTAGGTGGGTCCCTTGGTTGACATGGTGGTGGATTGGACTGACAATTATGATGAGGTGGGTCTTCATAATATTTGAATATCAGTCTTGGGGGTTGTTCAATCACATGTATGGGTGGTCGTTGGTCCTATTCCTCTTCTTCTTCCAAGATAAAATTTACTCGCATATAATCTATCACACTCCTTCTATATCTCCATGCGAATGTATTTAATTGTGATATGATATCTTCTTGCACTGCTCCAACCCAATCTAAATCTAGCTACAAAATAGGAAATAAATCATTATGTGGAAGTACCATCTTGTTGCATGACATAATGGCGATTGTCATATTTCCAACTAATTTATGCCTAGTGGAGTTACCAAAAATATGTTCGCGAATGAAATAACCTTTGATAGATAAATCAAGTAATGACTTTAAACCCAACTTTGGTACCAATTTAAATCCACTAACAGCTCTAAAAAGTCCACAATTGCATTTGTGGCTTTTCTCTAAATTTTATCAAGGTACAACTCCCTCACAAAATATTCAATGAATTAATATATTCTAAGGAAATGGCATGTGCTTTTACCTAGAAAGTAGAAAAGGTGACTAATGCTAGCTCATAAATATGAAAATAATGTAGAGGCAGAGGACGCAACCATTTATGATCAATACAAAGATTGAAAATCATGACTATCAAATCTAACCAATTTAAATAAATCAGACTGCAATAAATAAAATATGTATAGCTCATCCTTGAAAGAAGGCACAACTATATCGTACACATAACACCAACATTAGCATACTTCAAGTCCTTTAATTTGTAACACACCAATTACAAGCTATTGTAGTCTACAATAAATGTTATTCCTTCTCAAAAACACCCCCAGGTGTATCCAGAGAGATCCAAAGTCCTATTCATCCTCGCTTAACCTCTAATTTATAATATGGCTAAAGCCATTGAATGGACACTAAATCCATTACTAAATTAGCAACTTCTTATATCCCAAATGTTTATTGGGAAGTTGATAAGAATAATGGAAATTTTGTTTGGCATAAGTATTAGCAAATAAAATTGATCATTACCTGAGCAACAACCACCAAAGGACCAATCATTTCACTAATATTTAATGCAACACATAAGGATACCAAGTGGTGGCACATGCGAGCTATCTGGTGAGGAATTGTAATTCAATCAATACAAGCCAGCCATAGATGTGAACTAAATTTACATCTTATCAATCTCAAAAGAGTGCACCTATGTCTAACCAAAGTTGTATAAATTCATCTGGTATCACTTTTCTCCCACAATCAATTACATTCAACATGGCGAGCTCTCAGAGTGATGGAAATTCTGTGAATGACTACATTATTCTAGAGGAAATCAAGTGTAGCCCGCTATTCAGGAACACTTCTGATCATCTAGGAAGAGGTCTTTGTGGTGCAGAGCGAAGTGGAGGAATAAGTGCTCTGAAGTATTTTGGGTGAGGCATTTCTAAGCCAAGCTCATGTGCATAATACCACTATGCTAGAACGATTCATTTACATAGTTGTCAGGACTTCTAGCTATTGAGACTAGGGTGTGAGAGCACTGGAGTGCCTGGTGAAACCTATTCCATCATTGTGTGAAGGTGGTGATCAATGGACTCAGCTATTATCCTCAAACTAGATTAGTAGTTGATGCCATTTGCATTACATCTGCTATCCAAGATGAGACTCTGGAGGAGATCATGGCTCTATTGCACATGGGGGTGGTGAGGAATGACATGGGACTATTCATGCAATTCCTCCAGTCTCATGAAAATTTATTGTCATTGGCTCAAATTGAATGCCTACAGGTTGTTACTAACAACATCTATGTCTTGATGTTTGCTTTGTGCACCTAAAATGTCTTTCCTTTGCCTCTTTTTTGTGTCCGCCAACCAAGGTTTTTGTAATTGAACCAAATGATTATGGCTATGCTAGTACAATGTAAAAATGTTTATATATGAATAAAATATCTCTTTTTGGTGTTATTTGTTATTTTACATGTATGTGTGAACCATGATCCTAATACCTGCAAAACACAACAAACAAACACATTAAAACATTGAAATGCAAGTTAGAAACATGATTCCTCAAGAAATCCATTTATCAATGCTCTAAATAGGAAAATGAAAGCAATACAATGAGAAATCAACAAAAGAGATTAAATCCTATGAAAGCAATGTAAATTCTTGATCTCTTGAGGGAGTTGGTGCCAATTTGATGTGAAAATTGGCCCTTTCCCAACTCCAATGCTAGCTTTGATGATTTGATGAAGATTGTGATCCACTTTGATGAAGGTTGATGAATGCTCCAAGCTAAAATCTGCAAAAAAACCTAGCTAAATGAGATGAATGAGGATTGCTAAGTATTTTAGCATAGTAACTTGCATAATTGTGGATGATAAAATAAGGATATGAGTTCTTTATTTATAGAATGCCAAGATGGATGAATGTCCAAAATAGAGCAATGTGGGACTAACATTCATCCAATGGCATGATGCCACTTGTCCAAATGTGATTGGATGAGGAATGAGCAAGTTTTGACAAATGTGCCAATAAATGCATTTTTGAATTTGAATTTTGAGAAAAGACATGTAAGAGGGGGAAAGAAAAATTGCATTGAATGCCACTTGGCTCAAGGCAAGGACATGTAAGAAGAAGTAAATGCCTTGTTGGAAGGACTTGTAAGAGAGAGTAAATGACATGTTGGAAGGACATGTCATTCAAATTTTGAATTTGAAATAGAAGAATATTCCTCCAAAAGATGCCTTGTTGAGGGAAAATGAAGATTTAATAAATCAATTAAATGCAATTTCATGTGCAAGTGGCCAAATCTAGAGAATGCAAGTGGGTGAGTATTTAATCAGGGTTAGATTAAATAGATGATGATTATGCTGATTAGGTGAGTTGACATTTTGAACTTTGATATTTGATTTGTTTGAATTAGAAAATGATGGTATATGATTTAAGATTTTATTTAAATGGATTTTTGATTTATTAAAAGGTTGATGATAATGTTTATTTGATTTTAAATAAATGATCCTAGGAGATGAAATTACCTAATGAACGGATGAAAGTGCGCCTGATTAATTGATGAATGGTCCTAATGCAACATCTAATTTGACTGAATCCAATCGAATGCATAATGTTAATTTTGCATGTCTACATTTTGCCCCTCTTTGAAGCAATGTACTTGTTGCGTTGGTTCAAAGAATAAACTTGTCGCAATCGAAATTAAAAAAATTTCCTGATTTTTCAGATGCCCCAGCGGAAAGAAGTACATTGGTACATTGCCCCCTCGAGAGATCGAGCGAAAAGATTCGATTTGAGGGTCGATCTCGCAATAAAGAGGTTCAAAATGGATGGTTATGGATGACAATGCAAATGAGATGATTTTAAGATGCTTAGAATAACAAATCTATATTATCCTAAACAACTTAAATGGTGATATGATGCGAGATGGATGATGTGATTATGCAATGGATGATTTATGAGATGCTTAGACTAACATATCTATATTATGATGATGATACGAATGAAAATGTGAAATGATCGATGTTTCCTATGATGTATGATATGAATGATATGTGGTATGCTGATGGTTTATGGATGCAAGATGAATGCATAATGGATGCATGATGGACTATTCATGATGCAATGTTAGCATGGAAATGAGATGATGACAAGAGGATCCAACAAGTCCGTGATTGGTCGAGACTTTATTAGAGATGATGATGATGATTTGCTTATCAAGGATTGGGATTTTCAAAGGGTCACTTACTTTATGTTTGATAACACGCCTAAGCACTATGCATCAAGGTATAAAGGACCAGGATGGTGTTGTACTTAGTGTGATGGAATTTGACTCAACAAATAGATAGGAGTATTCTTGTTCACACTTGACATACGGAAACCTTGCTAGGGCATACCTAACAAAGCAAGTATTCGCCAAGTAATTTTACAAGAACATCTAACAAGCACAACAAACAAAAGATAATGATCGTTGCCCCATTCCTATCTCTCTAAATCCTTCGTTCGGATATCATCGAGAGGTCCTTGGACTGAGCGCAATAAGATAAGTCAAAAGAAAAAAGACCAAGTACACAAACAAGTTGATGTTCTTCATACCTCTAGCCAAAGGGATTTGTTTTGATAGGATAAGAATCCAAGGTGATATCCATAAATGATGCCCATTGTCGGAACGATTTATCCTAGGACATGCATTGTACAGGATGATGATGGTTTTGATAAGTTTGATTGATAGGCTATTGATATAAGGTTGACTGACATGTTTGCAACTGATCAAGATTTTGATTTTGTGTTCAATGGTTCATTGTTTTGATTTTGATTTTACGATTGAAGCTTGATTTTGCTGCCTGCTATGATTGTTTCTATTTGCGTTGCCAAAGGATGAAGGTGATGATCAGTTTATTATGGATGATTGATTATTTCGAGTGAAAGAGAAACGGAACGGGTGGATTTTTTTCAAATATTTGGATGTTTTTGACGTTTTTGGAATGTTTTGAGGCTGTTTTTGGATTTTGATGTTTTTCGAATGTTTTTGGATTTTGATGTGATTCGAATGTTTTTGGATTTTGATGTTTTTCGAATGTTTTTGATGTTTTTTTCTTTTTGAGTGTTTTTTGGATTTTTGATATCTCGGGGGCTGATTAAAGATTAGCCTTGCCTACGTTTAAGCTCAGAGACGACGTAGTTCGGATTCCAATGTTTTTGACATTTTTCTTGATTTTATGAGTGTTTTTGGATTTTTCGCATGTTTTGACGACTTGGATATGGATATGTGTGATGATATCAGTGTTCTGTTTGGGATTTTGCTAAAAACCAAGCTAAGTTTGAACGATCGAGTCGATGGATTGATGATGATGATAACATTGTTGAGGATACACAACAATGCAAGGATTGGATTGATCAAGATTGATGAGGATAACATTGTTGAGGATGCACAACAATGCAAGGATAGTGTTAAGCAACACAATGATCGGGATGATGATTTTTTGATTGGATTTTGATTGATCATGATTGATGAAGCTTGGTTTGGAACAAAAAGTTGTTCGAATGATTTGATGTGACATTGAAGTGCAACTTAGATGCAACTGATAGTGATTGTTTGGATTGATGTTTGATGAAAGATGAAGCCTGATAAGGGATGTTCATTTGTCAAAATATGCCATGGACTAGTGACTTGGATTTCGGATCACAACTGCTTTGACCAATTTGATTTCACATTTGCCAAATGTTCGGATCGCCATATAAGACGAAGGATATAGATCAAGATTTATTCTTGAAGCAAGATGCAAATATCTACCCCCAATGTCTAGCAATGTATGGAATGCCATGGATGGATGTTCGGATAAGTGTATGGATGGATGGATACGCAAAGGATTCCAAGGATTATCTTGTGATAAGATAAGGTGTTTGGATAAAGAATACTAATTTGGATAATGCTTCATAGCTCAGATAATGCTGCATAGGATAGGGTCAATGAAAATGGCCCATGTCAAGATGTTTACCATAAGCAAGTGTAAAGTGTGCCCCAAATTTTCATTAAGATCAAGATAACTTGGATGATGGACGTAGATGGATGAAAATGGATTGGATAAATGGTTTATGGATGAATGGATTTATTATGGCTGAGATGGATGGAATGCTTGATTTATTACAGATGGGATGAGATGCTTTCACCTGAAGTGGCGCACACAGATGCTCGATTCTTCACATGACACCTATTTGCCAGGTTTTCATCATGGTCTTGGCCAAAGCACCGCCCATGCGGTTTTCACTAGAGGATGATTTTTATCTTTACTGTTTTCAATCCTTTTTTTGATTTTTTTTGGATTTTCATAATTTTTGGATTTTTTTTTTGTATTTTTCTGAAAGATTCATGCTGAACCACCTGGTGGTGTTGATGTAGATGCCTCTGTCATAATGTGCCATTGATATCCTGCCTGAAGGAGCTGCTTTTCTAAGATACGTGCACTTGAATGCAACTTTTGGGATTCTTGATCTGCTTCGTCGATACCAGGGTTAACTCTGTCTCTGTGCATACATCGTGATAAAGTGCCTTCTGAATCCTTATGATGAAGGGTCATTGCTAATACAGGGTCAATATGAGAATTGGATATCATGCGTGGAGGCGTGGATGGAGTGTGTTTACGGATAAGAGATGGATTGGTTGATAGTTTGGAACCTTTGACTCTCCAAACTTGGGAAGATGAGCAATGATGGGTGGATATGGAAGTGTGCGTGGAATTAGGACCAACTGCTTGATACACTTTGTATGTCGCTTGAAAAGCCTACTTTTGATTTTGCGGACATCTTTGATGGATACCTTTCCCTCTTTTAGTTTGCCCCATAGTTTCTTTGACTGATGGAGTTTGATAGGGATATTTCTTTGTATTCTTCGGTATCCATATGTATTTGATTTGTCCATTATGCTTATCACCTTCTTTTGCTTTGATAACGTTCTTCGTACTTTGATTCAAATCTTTCTTTTGACGTTGGTCCCAATTTGTGGATGGGGTGATGGGTGGATGACGATTCATGACGTGACTGGTTGTAGTATTGGCAATGGTTTCATCATAAGAACTCTTCATGCTCCCTATGTTGACATTTGCACAAGATGAAGTTGCCCCCAGTATGGTGGTAGTAGTACCTTCATGCTTTGATTCTTCCTGTTCTGAGATGTCTTGTTCAGTAAACATGCTCTGACAAATGACCACCGTAGTTGATGTTATTTTAATTTGCTGCTCCGCTAACTCTGGATGTTCTATTTGACTTGTTTTGTTGAGCGGATAATGATGGATATCTTTATTCATGATGTCCTCAATCTGAGTTTGGGACATATTTGATCTTGATGTTGACAACTCCATTTGATTGTAGGAGTTCAGAATTTGCTCTTTTTGTGTAACACAATCTTGTTCTAGCTGAAGATCATCTACATGTCCATCCATAGAAAGCATCTCATGGGTAGATGGAGGAGTAAGTGCTATGTGGATGTGATCATCTTGTGTGGATAGGAGAATATCCATTAGATCATTGTAGTATCTTGGAGATACAAATTTTTATCTTGATATATTTCGGAGTTGCTTTCGACATGCTTTGGATCAAGTTCTTGACATGGGGCAGTTTCAAAGGATGGATTTCTTACAAAGGACTTTTGGATGGCGACATTAGGCATGGTCAAGTTCAAGGTTCCTTCAGCATCTGTAACCATGAGGTCAAAGGGGATCAACATGTTTTGAAAATGACCATTGCTAGACTTTGGTGAAAGATTTTGATCATGCTTTGGAATAAATTCTTGAGATATGTCCTCTAACTCGTAAGGTGATGTAGAGACATTTTCAACATGATCATTGGTCAATGGATCGTGCATTATGTCAATTGGATCAAATAATCCTAACACTCCTTGAAAGAGATCACTAAAAAGTGGCTCTTGATGTATGGTGAGTTGATCATTGGATTGTGTAGATACATCCTCAATGTGCTCCTCGATGGAGAGGTTTTGATCATTGTTTTCGATAATTGCGGTGGAAAGATTGTGAATGTCTTCGACCATAGAGTCAAGTGATGTTGATATTTCTTGAATTGGATCATTGTCGAGTTTTGTTGGTGGATTTTGATCATGATTCAAAAGTGACCCTTGACATATGTCGATTTGATCATTGGATGAAGTAAATGTGTGCTCAGTGATGGATTGATCTTGATCCTTGCTTTCAATAGTTGTCATCTTTTGTGTTTGTGCTCGTGTTGGTTGGGTAGCTTGAGAGGCTTGGGAGACTTGAGAGGATTGTTGCACTTGTTGAGCTTGTGCGGTTTGTTGTTGTTGTTGCAACAAAGCTTGGGCTTGTGCCACTTGTTGTGCTTGTTGTTGCAACGATGTTTGAGCTTGACTTTGCTGTGAAGCTTGAGAAGCATGCGTGGCTATAGGAGCTTGCTGAATTGTTTGGAGCAATTGTTGGTATGCTTTGAATGCAGCGTTGTAATGGCTTACTTGGCTTGGTCGCAATGGTGGTGGTGGTGGGATCGGAATTGTGTTGGATGTAGTGACAAGTGTTTGAGATACGCTTGGAGCGATCATGGTAGTGAGGGGTTGAGATGTGATGGGAGTGATAGTGGTGGTTGGAGTGATCGAAGTGATAGAGATGGTTGGATTGACCAAATTTTGATTTGGGATTAATGTTGTTTGATTAGATACCATCCATTGGTGTGATGTCGAAGGTATATTCGAAGGATTTGACGTGATGGTTTGATTGACGTTAGGTGGATTGATTTGGGTGGATTGATTGGTGTTAGGTAAAGGGGGAAGTCCTAAACCAAGGAATGATGTAGGTAATGGTGGTGGAGATTTCCCTTGGCGCAATGCCTCAACTATTTTGGAAAGTTCCGCAATTTGATCTCGCCAAATTTGTTCTTGATTTTGATCTTGACTCACTTGAAATAGTTGATTTGGCTTTTGTTTAAGCGGATTTGGGATGCCTACTTGTGGTTTTTTAATGGGATTATGGGAAAATTGACTTTGGATAATGTTTTGATTTGGGATGATGTTTAGATTTGGCATGATAGGATGAACAATGTTGGTATTGGGATTCATTTTTCCAAAGGTTTCTGAGTTAGGATTCATGTTTCGAAAAGTTGCACTTGGTACATCCACATTTGGCAAGTAGGGATTTGATGGGATGATGTTTCTCGTTTGAAGACTCATGTATTGATTGTTTGGAGGATAGACCTGTAAGTTTGGACTTTGATTTAAATCTATCATGGGGAGATGTGTTCCAAAATTCAGATTGGGCATACTCACATTCGTTGTGCTATTCATATTCGTAGGAGATAGTGATCCTATGTATGGATGTGAGTTTCCATAATCCCATGCTTTCGTGAGGCTTGGATAGTTTGGTTGGTTTGGACCGCTCATGATGTATGAATCTAGTTTATATTCCATGTTCTTCTTATGTTTTGACCTTGTCGCAAAAGTGACCTCTAAGGTTCTTAGGATCAATGACGAGATGAAGGATGAAAGGTGAATGATGTGAGTGATGAACGTTTAGGAACTTTGAATCAATGCTAGATTTAGGGTTTGATTTTGATTGGTTGATTTGGATGATGAACTTGTAAACCTTAAGATGTTGGATGTGATCTTAGGATGAACTTGTTCAAAAGGTTTGCTAATTCAATTACATGTATGAGAAAGGATGCATTCCTACACACCTAATTAAACAATTGACTTTGATTTGGTTTAAGGATGTACCCAAGTCTAGAATGATTTTTGCAAAGATCTAAAGTTGTTTGGTGGGATGGATTTGGATAAATGTTTGGATGGATGAAGTGTTTGATTTTGATCCTAAATGAACCTAAGAAGGACTTGTTTACAAGGCCAAGGTTTTGAAGAACATGCTTTTCCCTTCAAACCAAAAGATCAATGTTTTCTCAAAAGACCATAAGACAAAAGATACACAAGCACATGTGTGGGGTTCAATTGATTTCATCTTGATTAGTGAATTTCTTTTACCACAAAAACTTTCTTGATTATGTTTCAAACTAAAGATGTCCGATGTCAAAATTCCTTTTCTTCCCACAAAGTGTTGTGTGGGAGTTCCAAGAAGTTGAGGCAAAGGGATTTCCTAGGTTAACCCTAGTTAGAGAAAATGACGATATAAATTCAAGTGCTGAGAAACCTCTAAGGACATAATCCCAAGGGCAAGCAACAACACTTAAATTTGTCAAAAGGTATTTGCTCTATCAAAGGGGGTTTGAAATTTGTATGATCATGTTTAAGTGTTTGTTTCCCAATGTTTACGAACAAGCATGTGTTTTTGTAACCCAAAAGCATGTACAATCCTATGGATGTGTAAGACAATATTTGTTGGATTCCCACTTGGACAAGTCCAGCTATGCTTATCTCTAGCGGATGGTTAGATGCTTGACCCCACTGGATCCCCTCCACGGCTCATTAACGTCAATCGGGGCAGCCAAACATCAACACCCATGAAACTCCCATGGCATGCTTTCCATCTCTACTAGAAGACCGTAAGAGTGTGGGGTGGCTTCAGAACGACCCTTCTTGCACCAACAAATAGATTAAGGATTTTGGCATATTCTAGCACATGGGTTCTAGTAAGGACTTTCCGTTCATAGGAGTTGACCCAACGTGGCAAGAGTCCCCTTTCGGATCCATCTTGTCGGAGTCAACCGCGTGATATTGGTGTTTCTTCCAATATCCACATTTATATCCCGGCTGGAAATACTCTTGGCTTTAGAGTGTTACCGGTTGAGCCGTTCCCTTGGGTGATTACTTTTTCCCACAAGGCGGGCCCTCTAAGATAAACAAAAGCGAATGAAGAACAATATTCGTAACTCGATCAATCCTTGTAGGCAACAAGGAGAGAGAATGTACGCAACAAAGTCCCCACTCACACTCGCACAATAGTTTGTTCAATTTTAAGCCCAAATCGAAGTGTGGAGGTGATTGCTTTATCTCAACCCAAAGTCATGGAAAAGACCTTTTGATTCTCAAGATCGCTATAAAGCGCGAGAGAAGCGCATACGTCCTTTTCCAATGGCTTTAGTCTAAGTAAGCCCTCACAAACAAACAAAACTACACTTGTTCTTTTTAAACCCTCAAAGCAATGATGATTTCGTTTTAAAGCACCAAATGAAGTGTGAGAAATTTCCTTGTTCAATTGTTAATCCAATAAACCAAATCTAGTAAGTTGTGATCCTAAAGTTCATTTTAGCCTTTGCAAGAAATGAAAAAGGTTCTTTTTAAGCCCAATTGAAAACTAGTGTCCTAAGAAGGAGAAGGATGACAAATTATTTGAAGAAGTGTTAAACAAACACTTAAGTGTTAAAAAACACTTTGATTAGACAAAATATCCTCCCCATGCTCCTCTTTCTTTTGATTTTGATCTTCAACCAGGCGCGCTATAACAGTGACCAGGCGCGCTATAACAGTGACCAGGCACGCTATAACAGTGACCGGGCGCACTATAACAGTGACCAGGCACGCTATAACAGTGACCGGGCGCGCTATAACAGTGATCGGGCACGCTATAACAGTGACCGGGCGCGCTATAAAAGTGACCGGGTGTGCTAAAACGGGGATTTATGAACAAAACTATAAAAAATGGTGATTTTTTTTTTTTAAAACGTGTTAGAATCTGTTGATCAACCCTCCTTCTAGCGCCAATATGTGAACCATGATCCTAATACCTGCAAAACACAACAAACAAACACATTAAAACATTGAAATGCAAGTTAGAAACATGATTCCTCAAGAAATCCATTTATCAATGCTCTAAATAGGAAAATGAAAGCAATACAATGAGAAATCAGCAAAAGAGATTAAATCCTATGAAAGCAATGTAAATTCTTGATCTATTGAGGGAGTTGGTGCCAATTTGATGTGAAAATTGGCCCTTTCCCAACTCCAATGCTAGCTTTGATGATTTGATGAAGATTGTGATCCACTTTGATGAAGGTTGATGAATGCTCCAAGCTAAAATCTGCAAAAAAACCTAGCTAAATGAGATGAATGAGGATTGCTAAGTATTTTAGCATAGTAACTTGCATAATTGTGGATGATAAAATAAGGATATGAGTTCTTTATTTATAGAATGCCAAGATGGATGAATGTCCAAAATAGAGCAATGTGGGACTAACATTCATCCAATGGCATGATGCCACTTGTCCAAATGTGATTGGATGAGGAATGAGCAAGTTTTGACAAATGTGCCAATAAATGCATTTTTGAATTTGAATTTTGAGAAAAGACATGTAAGAGGGGGAAAGAAAATTGCATTGAATGCCACTTGGCTCAAGGCAAGGACATGTAAGAAGAAGTAAATTCCTTGTTGGAAGGACTTGTAAGAGAGAGTAAATGACATGTTGGAAGGACATGTCATTCAAATTTTGAATTTGAAATAGAAGAATATTCCTCCAAAAGATGCCTTGTTGAGGGAAAATGAAGATTTAATAAATCAATTAAATGCAATTTCATGTGCAAGTGGCCAAATCTAGAGAATGCAAGTGGGTGAGTATTTAATCAGGGTTAGATTAAATAGATGATGATTATGCTGATTAGGTGAGTTGACATTTTGAACTTTGATATTTGATTTGTTTGAATTAGAAAATGATGGTATATGATTTAAGATTTGATTTAAATGGATTTTTGATTTATTAAAAGGTTGATGATAATGTTTATTTGATTTTAAATAAATGATCCTAGGAGATGAAATTACCTAATGAACGGATGAAAGTGCGCCTGATTAATTAATGAATGGTCCTAATGCAACATCTAATTTGACTGAATCCAATCGAATGCATAATGTTAATTTTGCATGTCTACAGTATGGATCACTTGTTTCTATTCATAGTATGCTTGGAAAATACTAGTTTTCTTTTGTATAATATCTTAATTAAGTAACCAGACAAGTAATAATTTGGATTAATCAATATAATTCTTCATAGGAGGAAAAAATGATGGTTCACATTGTTGGCATATGGCTTCTAGTGTTTTCATTGATGGAAACCTATGTCATTGATCTGGTTTGCACTTCAGTATCTGACCATACTGGAAGACAGAATAGAGAACATGGTATCTGGCTGAAGCTGAATCTGTCAAGTGGTTTGCATTACCAGTTTATTAGTTTTTGTTTTGGATCTCAAGGAAGGTTGTTGGTATATGAAATGTGTTATTCTTGAGTTTTGTGTTGTTGCATCAATCGATGTATGAGTTAGGAGATCTAGTCATTCAATTTTCTATTCAACAGTGCTAGAAGGCCGACTAATTGAATGTTGGGTGTTGTGGATGTTTAAGGA
Organism: Sequoia sempervirens; assembly: GCA_007258455.2. NCBI lineage: Eukaryota > Viridiplantae > Streptophyta > Pinopsida > Cupressales > Cupressaceae > Sequoia > Sequoia sempervirens. The sequence continues at coordinate 1,054,769,505 of VDFB02281492.1, read as the reverse complement.
AAAATTGTTTGGAGCATTTTTATATTGGAGATTTTGTTTTGGGTCCTAACTATGCTATGGCCAACTTTGGTGGATGCACATTAAATGTTACTCATGATTTGAGCCAACAGTTGGAAAATATTTTCTACTTTATTGAAGCTGACATGTAGCAATTAAATCCTTGGTGGTGGATATACATATGAGATCAGTTAATTCATCTTGGTGTGTATGTGTGTGTGTTCGATATGTGTTGATGTGTGTGTGAATATCTGAAGAGAAATTAAGAAATTTTCACTTGTGCTGAAGAGGATTTAGTGAAGTGAATTAAAGTAGAGCAAAGCAAAGTGTAGAATCTAACAGAAGGTCTAGAATCTGATCTATGAGCCTAACCGAAACTATAACTAGGAATTTGTAGATGTTATCTTCTCAATTCAACCTTTTTATGTAATCCAAATATTTTTAAGGTAGTGATCCATCCTGATTTTGAGTAGTGAGCTCTAGGTAGTGCACCTGAATGCAAGTGCATTCCCATTTTGTAAAACACTTATATTTGCGTACTCAAATTGTAGATTGACCTCCATCATGGTTTCTCCCTTAACTAGGTTTCCATGTAAAAATCATTGTGTTATGGTGTTGTGGATTATTTTTCTTTGTTCATGCATCTTTCTTTTGATTGAATGTTTTAGGGACTTGAGAGAACAGATTAATAAAGTTAAAAATTTCACAACACTAATTCACCCCCCCTCTCAGTTTTGCTTGAGTCCAACAATGACTTAAAGAATGTCACACAAGGTATAACTTGCTAGTGAAGCTTCCAAAATTTGACTCATGTTTCAATCGGTTTCGTACATACACTTTGGGAGGAAAAGGAAGTTTGGATGTGACAAGAAAAAACCACTCAATGAAGGAAAAGTAAGGTAGGTGGTAAAATGGGAGGTTTGATGAAATTAACAAAACACCGCCCATGTTCAAAATGGATGAAAAAAGACCACTCAAAACTAGATTACATACAAAACTTAGGTAAAGAAAGATAACATCCCAATTAAAATTTAATGAAAGTTTTGTGAATAACACCTCTCTACTTCAAGTGGTCTTCTAGTGTTTCTATCCCTATGAGATTTTCTAAGCGCATCATCCTTTTAGTTGTCAGATTGATTTCTATTGTTACCCTCTCCTCTTCCATCATTACCACCACCTCCCTTCTTGCTCTCCTCATCATCTTCAAGATATGAGTTCTTGTTTCTATTATTTCCTCCACCTCCTCCACGTTGATCTCCACCACCACCTTTACTAGTAGTGTATCTCGTAGAATTCTTGTTTTGGGATTCACTATTATTATGTCTAGAGCACAAAGTCTCTAGAGTTGATGTGGAGATCTTAAGAAGGGAAATCTTCTTGGCTATTTCTACATTGGCAGCTTCTATTTCAGATTTCTTCAACTCTTTCTGCAGTTTGTCAGTATCCAACTACAATTTCAAGATCTTAGGATTTGGGGGAGCAGTGGATGGAGTAAGATCAATTTTAGCATTATTGGTGTGGTTTTTAATAGATGAAGCATGGGTATTTGTATTGGTGTTGGTATTGAAAGTATTGAAGGTAGTCTTCTTTTTCTGATTAATGGGTTTCTTCTCATGATCTATAAATGATGATTTCTTAGTAGTATCAAAAGGATCTGAGGCTTTGGTAGCTGCAATAGATGCATTATAGGTATTAGCAATAGAATTTCTCATCTAGACTATTACTTTAGGAATTTCAGGGGTAATCTCATCATTCAAGTTGAAGACATTTTCAGTGAAGGCTTTCCACCTAGCAGCATCTTCTCTCATCTTCTCTATTTTTAGTTTCTGAGCATCTCTCTCAAGTTTCTTAGCTCAAATCCTATCCTCCTCCTTCAACCCCTTCAGTCTATTCTCTTCTCCTTCCTTAAGCCTAAGTTCTTCCTCTTCTAATGCTTGCATGTCTTTTTCTATGAATTCTTCAATTTCTAAGATAGTCTAGCCTCACTAAGTGTAGGAGTATAGAGGGTTTGACCAATTGGGTCTTCCTCAAGGGGAATATGCACTTCTACATTAGGATATTTACCTCTTGGCTTTAAATTTTTTCCATTGAAAATAAATCCAACACCAAGGGTTAGAGATTATGAGAACTTCTTATTTTTATCCCAAAACTCCCACCTATCCTCCTCTTTGGAAACATCAAATTCATTGTCAAATAATTGCTCAATAGGAAAACTCCCTTCATCTACAATAGGCTCTTCAACTTCTTGTGCTTCTCCCTAGATATTTTCACTATTTACCTCATTATTAAAAGTATGAGATGCATCAGTAAGGGATTCAATAGACTTACTTGATTTAGCACATTTCTTAATCTAGGTAGGTTGTTTATCTTTTGCAGGATCATATTCTAGCTTCTCCTCAAGATGCTTCTTTGTGTAGATTATGGTCTTCTTCATGGTGTCAAATATATTAGAATCCTTCTCCCCACATTATTTTAGAGAGTTTATCTTTACACTAGTATTAGAAACTTTAGAGTCACCACCCAAAATGTTGGGAAATAGAAATTGAGTTTGCTTTTACTTGGTATGTGTGATCTCAGAAAAGGATCTGAACATAGTCCGACACAAGGCGATAGAATAGACTAGGATTTGACACATAACACCAAACATGGCTTATATGATGAAAATTTGAACCTATTATTCTTCAAACAATGAGGAATTATATAATACTCGATTATGACTTTACCAGATCTAAACTGGAGACTTTAGACTTAGCACGTCCCTAGCATAGTTACCAATTTGTTGGTTGTTTTATTAAGAAGCAAGCTGATCTTTAGAATTACCTATAGACTTTGTCATTTCCAATAGTTAGTAATCTAAAGGGATTGGCCAACAAATGAGTGATAGCTGGTAAAATTTCCTCCTACACTTTGGGCTCTATGAAACTTAGGAGGGTGATCCCACAATGTATATTCAAGGACTTGTGTGACTAATATTTAAATACATTGTAAACAACAGATAATTCTCATATAGCCACTCAACAATGTATTGTATCAAAAGAGTTGGTAGTTCTTTTAATAATTCCCTACACTTGGAGCATGAGAATAGTAAAATTCATCATAGAATAACTACAATGGTAATTCATTTGAAGGATTGTAAATAAAGAATGATTTTATGATGAATTGACCTAGAAACTGAATTATGAATACCTTGCCTAAAAAAATTCCTTATCCTAAATATGAAGTTGATATTAACCTATGCAATCAGATAAAAAATCAACACATAGCAACATATAAGCTTAAGAAACACTGCATTATAATAATTCCACACTACATTGACAACCACCACTTCTTATATGTATCCTAGTACATAATTCATATGAGCTAACAATCTCACTCAAGCATTTACATTAATTCATTGAACTAATAAGCAAGAATGAAATTATACATCCACTAAGAAGTAATGGAGATGAACAAAACAATCATTGATTATGTTCATTCATAACTCATAGAACAAGTACAAAGGAGAGACAACAGCCATGAAATTAGCACCATTCTATATTGTATTTGCTATCTTGTTATCAAAATTACATACATAACTACAAGCTCAGAACTTAAGACAAAATTCAAAACATGCTTTGTCTTCTTTCTACAATTCATTGTTTCAAATGCATTACAACAAACCCCTACTTTTTGGCCTTGAATTCCTTCTTATAGAAATGAAGGAGCAAAACAAGCTTCAGACTAGAAAGCACACATGTCACTATTTTATTAGACCATTGTAAAATATATTCCCTTTTTAGTTACATTTGAGCTCTATCCTCATTCATTGTTGGAGATCCATTTCCACCTTCAAAAGGCATCATTTGTATATTACAATATCTCCCAAATATCATCCTCATGATCAAAAAGTTTTTTCCTTGTGCATATTCCAGTCAACAAAATTTAAAAAGTAGGAAAAGCAATAAAAGATACAAAACTGATTTATCGACATCAACATTTATGCCACCTTTTTCATGTTGAGGAGAGAACAATATATTTTACAATACCTTAACAAAATCCTAATTTGCACTATTTTCAGGCTATGCATTGTTTCTCTCCTATTCATTATTCACCATATTCATTATCACCCCCATATAAGCTTACTTAGTATATTTTCCAACCAAGTGATATGTACTCATCCTCAGTTGGCCATTTTGTATCTAATAGCTTCTGCACTTTTACACTATGTTGAGTGTATCTAGCATCAATTAATGCTTTGGCTTCCTTAACAAATACATTCATCCTCATTTCAGCTCCTTCCATGTTGTCAATAAGAGGATTCAACATGGAGTAATCAATTTTAGTCAATGTTCCCTTAGCCTGATGCAACCATTCTCCCAATTCATGCTTCCATTTTGCAACTCCATCAACTCAACATTGTCATCAAATATTCTAGGCATACCATGCTCTTCCATGTCCCTAAACATCTTCAATTTATTTTCAAGTTGCATACCTAACTTTCCATGGAAGGTTATTTTGTTAATCAAATCAATGGCTTGCAATATCTTAGGAATATGAGTAGGGGCCTCAAGGTACTCTTTAATTTTGGAAATCATCTCTCTTAATGTTCCTATCCTAGTACTCCATTTATTCCACTCAGTTTGAAAAACCATTTGGACCTACAGATACTTAATGTTAGCTTCATGGATGATCTTGTAAACTTCCCACACATCATCAGCTTTATTAACCAATTTGGCTAGTCTATGTTTCAACACATCTTCAAAAATGTCACTTTCCACCTTAATTGTTTCTAGTTTGGCCTTCTTTGTATTCTCCTTTTCCTTCTTTAGCTGATTTTTTTAATTCATCAATCCTCAAGGCCAATGTCTCCATGTCTTGTGTAGACAAGTCTAAAGAAGAAGGGGCTAGCAAAGAGATTGTCCTCACAGATTAGCTAGCCTAAACAATGGCTCTCATCTGGTTTATCTCATCTAAGGCCTTATTATACTCCTTCACCAAGGAATCATACTTCATTTGAGAAATTTGTGTTGTGTTTAAATTGAGCATTGCAACATGAGAAATTAACTAGGCTACTTGGATAGGTGTTATATCTATGGCCCTCTTCACCACCAAGGAACCCATGACCTCTTCAATAGGCCTAGTGACCTCATGCTTCCCAGATGATGAGCTCATTTAATGGATCAATTTTGATAAGATCTATTATCTATTTGTTGTTGACATTTTCTATGTTATTCCCTTAAAACCATAGACCTTGGGCATAAGTTTATTTCTATGAATTTAATGACATTATCATGCTATGTGGACTACCTATGTTGAATTTACAAGTGGTTGAATGAATGTTACTAAGGTAATTATAAATGTACATTTTTTTGTGTGTGATAATGCTATTTTGTAGGTTTCCACTAAAATGTTGATGTCAACAAAGCCTGCTATGTGGGAGAAATTCTTGCTAGCTGGTCGGTTACCAAGAAGTCATGAAGTTGATCATTAAGAATTCAAAGTGAGAAGAATCTCATGGAGGGAAATTCCTAATTCAAATAAAAATAATGTAACTAACTTTTTCAATTGTCATATTTTTTGTTGAGAAAATCTAGTGAGTGTGTTGTGCTAGATTCTCATTGAAGCAAGCCTGCTTTGACCAATTTAGCACATGCATAACTTCCTCCATCTTTTTTGATGCTTTCAATAAGTGGAATCCTTCTATTTTAATAGAGTCAATTTCCTAGGTAGTTAGGTTTGGTCAGTAGTTTTTCTCTATAAATAATGGTTAGATGCTCCTTTTGATAAGGTTGGACATTCTAAGTTTGTACTTGCATTTTCCAGTTTTATAGTTTTATGGTTGAGATGTTGTACTTATGCTTTCAAGAAATAATATGATATTTTGAGTTGCTACATTTGAGTTAGTGTAAGGGAGACTCACCCAAGGGGGCACACTTGGTGATAATTCCATATATTAGTCTAGAAGTCATTTTCTATTCAGTAGTTACTTTCAATCTCAACAATTGTCTATTCCTACAACCATTGAAATTCCATTTTGTGTTTGTTCCTGAAGCCAAGGAAAACAAAGTATTTTCCTATCTGTTTGTTGAGATTGACATTTCTATCTTTCATTTCTAGTCTGGTTGTTAATTCTTAGTGTAGATGTTGATTTATGCTCAATATTTTAGTTGATTTCTTTCTAGCAATTCATTTCCAACATTCTTTCTTTCCTAGTTTATGGATGATTGCAATGAAATCCTAGTGCACACACAGTGCTGACCCATTTCAAGTTTACGTCCCTGGGTTGACAAGTGAAATGCACCTTCATGATGAGTAAGATAGCTAATCAGTGTAGATGTTCAATCTCTAAGTCACAACCCTAAAGGCTTAGTTAGTAAACCATTGTAGGAGGTCAACATTTTTGGCATCATTGTTGGGGATGGTGTCAAACTAGGAAGTTCTTTGGAGTCATTGATAGTTTCTTTCTTGTTGTTGTATTTCTAGAAAATTTCTCTTAGTATACTCATCACTTAGGAAAGTAATGACACCCTATTATTTCACCAATTCTTTGTGTGAGTTGGATGCTACTGAGTTGATATCGCATGCATAGAGGAAGGAGGAGAGATGCTCATGGGAGATTCCTTCCTAATGACGTTGATCCATTCCAGCTAGTTGAACATCCAAATATGCCAAGGGACAAAGAAGAAGAAGCACACCCTTTTGCTAATGCATCTCCTAATCTAACCAGTTCTGACACTTCCTCCGAAGAATAAAATCTAATTGAGAATCACCTTGCTTTGGAACTTAACCAAGTAGGCATGGGTGATGAGAATATTGAGAATAGACATAGAAATAGACCTAACCAACCAGCTTTTCCATTCCCCATTGCTCATCAGAGTGAATTTTACAACCTCAAAATATCCCTACTTTATTCCTCCCTAAGTTCTATGTACTTGTCATAGAATATCCTAACACCTTCCTATTTGAGTTTGATATCCTCTATTGAATCTATGACTAAACTATTAATGCTCATAGGCTTAATTTTTTTCCTACCACTTTGAAAGAAGTTGCATTGAGATGGTTTATCATCTTAGGAAGGAACACTATGGAGACTTGGGATGGCATGAAGATAAAGTTCCTTGAGAAGTATAAGGAATATCGCAGGGGTAGTGACATGAGAGGAGATGATATCTTTAGGATGCAGCAAAAGGAAGATAAGAGTTTGGAGGATTCCATTTCAAGATTTCTATTTTTTCTACAAAAATCTCCACATCATACACTCAATGAAGAGTCTCAAAAGCTGCTCTTCCTAAGAGGAATCAATGACAGTTATATTGATGCTTTGGACCTGATGGGAGGAGGAGATATCACCCAAGTTCCTTGGGATGATATTAAGAAGATATGTCGGAACTATTCCAGGGCAGATTCAAAGAAGGGAAGAGGTTACCAATCCTCTATGGATAAATCATCCACCAATGGAGTTTCAAGGATGGAGATTACTCACTTGTTGGAAGATTTAAAGCAAGACATCAAAAAAAATCTAGCTACCCATTTGGATACACTTCAAGCAAAGAAGAAGCATGAGGAGGTAGAGGCAATGTTGGCAGAATATTGCCCTCATTACAAACAAAAGGACTAGAGATGTAAAATGGTGGATAACATTGATAGCAAGCATATCCCACCTGAGTTCAAGCCAATCTAGGGGGATGATGATCAAATCTACTACATTTCACAAAGGAGACCATGGGATCCAAGACAAGGTATGCCACCAAATCCATTATCTTTTGTTGGGCCTTATTTTAATTCTTATGCATCTGGTAATCAATGGAAACCCTTATATCCATCCAACTATGGAGGATATCCACCATAGCCTTGGAATAACCCTCCAAATACTTGGCCCAATCACCAAAAATCTCCACCCCAGTGGCAACAACCTCATGGGAATTGGCAGTAGTTGCAAGGAACTTAGCAACCACCTCTAGGAAACTGGCAACAAACATCCCAATGGAGGGGAAGACAACAATGACCAAACTAGACAATTAGCTATATGCAGCCACCTTCTCAGCCCCAACAACCTACTATAATGCCTCCTCCTACTAGCTCAAGTTCAAGCACACCTAGACCTACTTAGTTACTAGCTTAGCCCACACCTAACCCAAATAACAAACCACAACAACAACAACTATTATAATCTACAAATCCTAATCAATTCTCTACATATGATATGAGTGTAAGTGACATCCATCTACATTCAAGAACTACTTTTCCAGCTTCTTCCACTCCTATCGTCATTGAGCTTCGTGTGGAAGAAGAGGAGCCTCTGAATGTCCCCATTCAACTAAGTATGTCTAAGAATCCTTAACCAGTTCTAGTTCACTAGACTACCCAAGATCCACCATTTCCTTAAAGGTTAGAGGTTGCTAAATAGAAGGAAGACAAGGAGGAAACAACCTTTGACATTTTGGATCAGTTGAAACATATATGTGTGAAGATACCTTTTTTTCAATCCATAAAAGATGTCCCTATATATGGAAAAGCAATCAAAGAAGCATGCCTCAAAAAATCAAGAAGGAAAAAGGACCCCACCACAGTTCATGTAGTAGGATAGTTAGTAGACATCATGCTTGGAAAAGTTACAGTCCCTAAGTACATTGACCTAGGTAGCCCTGTGGTTGGGGTTGTCATAAATGGAGTCCAAATAAGGAATGCTCTAATTGACTTGGGATCAACAATAAATGTGATGACTAAGGATATTCTACAACAACTAAATGTTGCAAACATGAGACCTACTCCTACTATCTTGCAGCTAGTTGACAATTCCACTATCAAACCTGATGGGATAGTAGAGTACCTTGTGGTAACTCTAGATTCTTGGGAGTATCCAAGGGATTTTATGATTCTTTCTCCTAAAGGTACACTAGGTGGGTACCCCATTATCTTAGGGAGGCCATGGTTGGCCACAAAAGATGGCTAAATTGGATGTCGGTTAGGAGACATGACCATTTCTAATGGGAAGAGTACTAAAAATCTTGTTCTCTAACCCCCTTCTCAACCATCACATGACATGGATAACACCATATGGCTACATGTTGGAGAAGTGGCCAAAGAATTCAATTCTACAGCACAACTTATGATGTTAGGAAAAATATCTTTCATGCAACTACATGAGGAAGATTAAGTGTTATCTCACATAATTCAAAATTGTTGTGAGGTGCATGAAGTGTCATCTACTCATGAATTTGGTTCTTCCAGTTCAGTGAAGATACTTTTTCCCGCTCTTCCTACAATAGAAATTCCTGCAGTAACTGATATGCTCCATACATTGCTACCACATGAACTAAAAATGCCATGTATTAGTGAAGCTTCTATGGTTGAGTTAACCACACAAGTGCAAGTGTTAGAAGAAAAACATCTAAATATTAACAGCAAGCTAAACCAAGAGCAAAAGTTGTTCTTAACAAACCTGTTGAAGACCCACCAACATGCATTTGTATGGGACTACCATGACATAAATGGATTGGATCCTAATCTCTATACTCATAGGATATACATCAAAGATGATTGCACACCAATAAGACAACCACAAAGGAGAATCAACCCTACATTAAGGGAAATTGTTAAAGGGTAACTTTAGAAATTATTGGATGCAAGATTTATCTACCCCATCTCAGACAGTCAGTGGGTGTCCCCATTGGTGATTGTGCCCAAAAAGGGAGGGAGGTGGAGAGTTTTTTTTTACTATAGTGAGCTCAACTCTACCACTAAAAAGGATCATTTTCCCCTTCCTTTCATAGACCAAGTACTGGATTCCCTTGCAGGAAAGCATTATTTCTCTTTTCTAGATGGATTCAGTGGCTATAATCAAATAAAAATTGTTCCTGAGGATCAAGAGAAGACCACCTTTATCTATCCATGGGGGAATTATGCCTACTCTGTGCTTCCATTTGGTTTGTGTAATGCACCTTCAACTTTTCAAAGGGTAGTCATTAGCATATTTTATGACATCTCACATGATTGCATGGAGATTTATATGGATGATTTCACTACCTATGGTGCTGATATTGTAGAAGCCCTAGAAAATATAAGGAAGGTATTATAGAGATGTGAAGATCATAACATGTCCTTTAACAGTGAGAATTTTTTCATGATATGCAAGGAGTATTCCTTGGGCACGACATCTCTAAAATGGGAATTCAAGTAGATCTGACCAAGATTGAAGTGATCACCAATCTGCCTATTCCTTCAAAGCAAAAATATGTTAGAAGTTTTTTGGGTCATGCAGGGTACTATAGGTGTTTCATCAAGATTTTAGCAAAATGGTAGCACCACTGTATAATCTTCTCACTAAGGATGCTAAATGCTAGTGGACATAGGACTGTGACAAGGCATTCTCTAATCTAAAATTAGCTTTAACCCATGCTCATGTACTCAAAGGTCCTAATTGGGAGCTCCCTTTTCACATTCATATTGGTGCACTAGATGATGTTGTAGGAGCTATATTGGGACAAAAAGAAGGAAAAATTGAGAATTCTATTTATTTTTTCAGTAAAAACTTACAAGGAGCTGAATTCAATTACACTAACAAAAAATAAATGTTGGCAGTCATCTATGCCCTTAACAAATTTAGGCACTACATAATAGGGTATCATATTTTTATTCATATAGATCATGCAACATTAACATACCTCATGAATAATCCCCTCATCTCAGGAAGGATAGCAAGATGGTTGTTGTTGATGCAGGAGTTTGACATTACCATTGTTCATAAACCAGGAAAAGCAAATGTTGTAGTAGACTTTCTTTCTAGACTAACTACATCAAAACATAATCAAGTCAGTGATGACTCTTTCCCTGATGAACATTTGTTTTCTATCAGTGTGCATACACCTTGGTATGCTGACATAGCCAATTACCTAGTTACAAGGAGAGTTCCTCCACACCTCTCTCCAAAAGAGAGAAGGGTACTCATTGAGAAAACATTTCCTTTTTCACAGATTGCAGGATGTTTGTTTTACATTGGACCAAACCATGTCATGAGGAGATGTGTAAGGGAAGATGAGAGATATGATATATTGCATGCATGTCACAATGAACCTTGTGGAGGGAATTTTGTAACCAAAAGGACAAAACTGAAGATCCTTAATAGAGGATATTACTGGCCAACACTTCATAAGGATGTAGGTAGGTATACAAGGAAGTGTGATAGATGCTAGAGGATGGGCTGCCCAACAAATTTTGATGAGATGCATCTTTATCCCTAGGTAGTAATCACTCCATTTGATAAATGGAGACTAGATTTTGTAGGACCCATTGATCCTCCATCAAATTGTAAATCCTACATCTTGGTTTTCACTTATGTGACCAAGTGGGTTGAGATTAAAGAAATGAAACATGCAAGAGATAATAAGGTTGCAGAATTTCTTTATGAGGAAATTTTCACTCATTATGGAGTTCCAAGGGAGCTAGTGATTGATCAAGGGGCTCAATTTACATCAACCCTTATTATAGCACTAGTTAATGAATATAATGTGAGGCACATGAAGTATAATCCTTATCACCCTCAGGCCAATAGACAATCTAAGGTGACCAATAGGGAAATTGAGGCTATTCTAAAAAAAATAGTGGCTATTCATAGGAAAGGTTGGGAAAATAGGCTACTAGAAGTTTTCTAGGCCTATAGGACTAGCTAGAAAACAACCACAAGCTTTACTCCTTTTGAATTACTCTATGGGAAAAGAGCTATGATGCCCATTGAATTTGAGCATAAGACTCTTAGGACTGTGCTAGACTTAGGGATGGATATCTTTGAAGCATAAAAGGACAAAATCATGCAGTTGAATAATTTGGATGAGATGAGAAAGACAACCCTACATCATACTAAGGTAGTGCAAAAGAAAAGGATCAAATGGTGTGATAAGTACATAAATAATAAGAAGTCTCAACCTGGTGGCTGGGCACTCCTTTATGACTCCAGGTATCAAGACAAAATAGGTAAATTGTAGACTAGATGGTTGGGACTGTATGAAGCTATAGAATTGTTTCCCAATAGAGTTGTACAATGAACCACCATTGACCCTGTAAGATTCAAACTTCTGGTCAATGGTCACCATCTAAGATTGTATCACAAGCCAGCATCCAAATAAGAATTCATGCAACAATTTAATCAACACCCAACACTAAAACTTCATACAGTCGAAGGAAGTGGACCTAGTGTCCCTCCTTCTGATTGATCCAAGTACACATGCAACCACTTCATAATAGAGACTTCCACTTTTTGTGGGAGTCCACTTCTTCATTACTCCACCCATCCATCCATCCATCTCTATCTTCTCTCTCTCTTCCATAACTCCACCATCACTTCATTCCACTTCTTCACCACTACATTAATTGTTCAACCATACTTCTTAAAGGTAATCAGTACTTTCTCCACATTCTTTGCAAAGATAATCCAAGATTTTAGGTATGTACAAAATAATTTTTTATATCTGTATTATCTTTAGTGCATTTATTTAATTACTATAATTAAATGTAGATATTTCACATAGCATGAACTTGTACTTCACCTTTTCCAATCATAATTAGTTGAAAAAATTTCCAAGCTTATCAAATTGCCCCTCCTGATGTTAAATTTTTTTTATGTGAATTATACCTGCACAATTATGCCATGCCTAATGATCATGAATGGAACCCATTACTGTATATTGGAGACCTCCATTTAAGGGAATTTATGTCATGGATTTATAATGAAATTAGTTGGGGGAAACAGTTTAGAACCCACAGAGAAAGAGAATTACATACTCCCTTACCTATTACAGTTGAATCTAGCAACTTTGCAGACATTTTCTAAACATGGCACAGGTTTCTCTACCGCCCAAGCTATAATAGAAGGATTATTCCTGTTCGGGAGGAGACCTACACGGAATATGAGAAGGTAGCTAGAACTATAGGAAAATCAGTAATGGCATAATTATCATAGAGGTGGAATAGTTTGACTAAAGAGTTCCAACAAGCTGAACCCCACTCTTTACAAAACTATGTTGCAACATGTAAAAGAGTTGACAGGTACATTCAGATGGGAAGCTTGAAACAATAATTTTGGCTTCTATTAACATTCCAGCCACCTACTTTGTTGTGGCCTATGCCAGACTGTAACTATTACCAATATGATAGAGCTGTAGAAAGGGGACGATGAAACATGTTGGTGAGAAAACAAGGATTCTACTAGGATCCTAACTCGGACATTGTAGAGACTAATGTGTGACAAATAACAGTTGTTGACTTTAGGGCATTACTTAGGAAAAATAATGGTGCTTCTTCTACTGGAGGACCAGCAAACCGTTAGGTTTGTGGGAATGATGAGCTCATTTAATGGCTCAATTTTGATAGGATCTATTATCTATTTGTTGTTGCTATAATAAATTTTGACACTAGGTTGTTGACATTTTCTATGTTATTCCATTAAAACCATAGACTTGGGCATAAGTTTATTTCAATGATTTTAATGACATGATCATCCTATGTGGACTACCTATGTTGAATTTACAAGTGGTTGAATGAATGATATTGTATACATCTAAAAATGGTCACAGTTAATCAAGTTTGTTAATTAATTAAATATGAATTATTTAATTAATCTTCTAAAGTCATTTACATATATATAAATAAAATTTCTAATTCTTCTAATTTAATTAAATAAATAAGTTTATTTAATTATTACCATCTTCCATATTCCTCTTAATTAATTAAATAGATTTTATAATTTATTTATATTAATTATCATAAGTTTGAATTTTAAATTCAAATGATATTCCTCTAAATATATTTTTCACATTTAATTAAATATTCTGAATATTTAATTAAACACTTTCTAATTCTTCACTCCAAATTTAATTAAATATTCTAAAATATTTAATTAGAAACTTTCCTCACTCTACATTTAATTAAATATTCTAAAATATTGAATTAGAAACTTTCTTCACTTCATATTTAATTAAGTATTTTATATATTTAATTAAATGCTTTTCTATCATCTTCTCACACATAATTGAACATTAAATATTTAATTATGGAAACTTCTAAATTCATTGTCACATGTAATTAAATAAATTTATTTATTTAATTATGATATTTATCTTCAACTCTCAACTAACTCCTCAAATGTCAACTTTCCTTCAATATTGAGTGTAAAAGATTGTGGACGAAACATCTTCCATTATTCTCTCGACCTTCCATATTTTTCTCAACTTCCAGAATCTCTCATCGTTCATCTTGATAGGCTTATTTTTGACCATTGATCTTTTCCAACTAGATTCTTGCCTCCAAAAACCTATAAATATAGCCTCTTTGTGAGTTGAAAACAAAATCCTATATTTTGTGAATTTACTATATAGTTACATTCTAATCACCATTTAGCAATCTTTTCAGGCATTTTTATTTCAAGTTCATAGCATCTTAGTTTTCACATCATAGCTTAAATCATTTAGCAAATAGACATGCATTTTTCATAAGCTCATTCTCTAAAGTTGTCATTCTAACAAGCTACTGCTTACACCAACTGAGGGCCAGTACTTGCAATGAATCCTTGGAGATAGAGCACAATAAGACACTTTTGAAGGAGCTGCTATTTTAAGAGTTTTCTTTACTTTTCAATTAGTTTCCTTTAATTTAATGTCTTATTGGTGTGTTAGTTTATATCTCTTTAGTTAGATCACATATTCACACACATTTATGGCACCCACCATAGGCCATTTGCCCCGTTTTTGACATCTACTTGTAGGTTTTTTGACAGGATTTCACATTTTGGAGTTTGGTTTTCTAGAAAATTTCACAATTTAGCGCATTTGTGGGTTTCCTTAGCGAATCCAGGGCTTCTCCTAGTGCTTTTGCAGGTCTTTCGACACATGTAGGAACTGTTTCAACACATTCAAAAATTTCTTTAGTGCATCTAGGGAACAAAATAGTGCATCTATTTAGCTCACTTCATTTAAAATTTTCTAAAACAAAAATTTGCATTCTTAGATTAGCGCATTTAGGATTTATTTTACCATATTAAGGCTTTCTGCATCACTTATGAGGTATGTTTTAGCGCATTAACTATTTTTTTTAGCGCATACATGTAACTAAACAAGGTTCTGAGTCTGATGCCTTCGGCAGACAAGACCTTTTCTAGCTTAAAAAGAAGCAACCCTAGGGTAGACACAACAATTTAAAATGAACCAATCTTAGGATAGACATGGAATTTAAAA
>VDFB02281492.1:1054699476-1054754205 GCA_007258455.2 Sequoia sempervirens | reverse complement strand
TCATCTCTTGCTTTCTTAGAATTTTCTTAATGGTGAACCCCACTTTAATCACACCTAAGGACACCTTTTAGTAATCTCTTTTCCAAATTGAATCATTGGATTGAGATCTCTAGGGTTTCCTTTAATGAACTAAGAGTGAAATAGGAGGTCCTAACCCCTCTTTGTGTGTGTGTGTGTTCCATTTCCTAAAAGGTGGATCACATCCTATTTAACTTGGTTCATTTTGGTTAACCTAACATTTGAACCCTTTATTTCTGATTTGGAGTGCATAAAAGTCCTAGATATAGCTTACGTTAGCTTTGCATTAGATCTTGCATTAGTTAACTTGCATTTAGGACTTCTAAATCTTGCATTAGTGAAAAGTGCATATAGGTTGCATGTTTGCATCTTGCATCATTACATTTCATTTTAAATCTATCATTGCAAATATTCATTTGAACATACAAGTTAGAAACCTTAACATTCAATTAGAATTTTCTAAATTTAATGTCAAAACCCTAATCTGGGACTCATTCACCCCCTTGGGTGATATAGTCTTGATACAGGTTGTTTTACCTAATTTATGGGGATTCTGTGTTAATTGTTTTTCATTCTTTGAACCTTCTAAAAACCTAACTAGGAATCATTAACACCTCTAGGAAATTTAGTCCTATATTAGGCTTGAAACTACAATTTACAACATTAAAAACCTTGTTTATGCACTTATGTATGTTATAGTTAGATCTCTATTTTAGATTACCAAGTTTTTGTTCCATTCATTTCATTATACCTAGCTTAATTTGGTTGATTTTGTGCATTACTTAATTTGTAAATTGCATTTACAAATTTCATCATGGATATGTGCTTTGGTAAGCTTTGGATTTCCTTGAAGTCATTAGTGGATGTGTCAAGTTGTGCTTTTGAAAATGATCCTAATGAAATTGAACTCACTCATGCTCAATCAACTCCTAATGCATGTCCTCCTCATGATGTTGACATCTTTGGAGAAGATGATGACAAAATGAACAACTTCATAAATGACTACCTTAACAACCTTGAGACTAATGCATCCTTTTACCCTTCCATGAAACAACCAACACAACATGAGATGTTTGGCCTTTTACATCCTAAAATTGAGACAAAATATGAGCCTAAGCTCCCTACAATAGGTGAACCTAGCACCTCTAATCAAACAAACATTCAACCATCACGTGTTAACAAAGTAACCAACACATGAATCGACCTAGAAGAGACATATGGAAAGGGATTTACGATCTTAAGAAAATAAGGATGTGACATAACAAGTGAACATGAAATTCATCAACTCTTAGAGAAAATGCCAACTAAAGATACCAAAGGAGTAGGATATCAAGACCCCCCTCCCAATATAAGTGTCCTCCTTCCTAAAGAACAACCAATACCTTGTAACAATGATAAGGATGATAGGATCATCTTAGGTCCTCCTCCTCAACATCTAACTCAAGAAATTGGTAAATATAACAATAATTGAAGACCTTACAAATTAAAGAAGCTGAAATTCCCTTGTTTGTCATCTAAAACTGAAAGAACCCTACACATACTTCCAAATCAAGGAATAATCACATTACCACCCATGAGAGAGAATCGAAAACCAAATCCTAAGAATGCAAACACATCACATTGTCAATATCATAGAGTTCTTGGACATAGTACTGATGAGTGTCATGCTTTAAAACAAATATTTAAAAATATTCATATCATAGAAATAATCCCTTGAAGCATGTCCTTTCTCTCCTTGCCATGTAAAAGTTGTAAGATTATAATATGTTGACTATTACATGTTTTACATTCATTGCAAATAATTTCAAAATTCAAGGAGCTCTTTCTCACAACTTACCTCAGCTCATTCTTTCTTGCACATAGTGGGGGAAAGAATTAGATAGCCTTTCCCTAGTACTACATTTGTCGTTGTCCCTTTGGCTAGTTTTCTACATTTCATATATATTGAACAAGATTGAGATGCAGATGATATGCTAATAGATTGACTCACATGTGCCTTACTAGTATTTCCTTTGTTTATTTTTCTTATCTATGTGATTGCATGTGCATAATGTGATCCCCCCAAATGTTTTGTTTGATGTATCTCTCTCTTTTTTGCATTACTTTATTTGTATCTACATTCTTCTATATGTTGTAAATCTTATATCTTTTCCTTTTCTTGTTTTTTCCTTTTGGGGATGATGCAAGGCATCGAGACATTTAGGTCTCTTCCATGTTGACCCAAAAGCTTTTTCTTTATTATTTCCTTTGTCTTGTGTTTTCCTTTTGGGGATGACATAAGGTATCAAGAAATTTAGGTCTCTTCCATGTTGAATTGAATGAAAGGTTTTTCTTTTTTTTTCGCTCTATTTGTAAATTATTCTCAAAGATATACTAACCTCGACTCCATGGATCCCTTATGTGAATTTGTGGATTTCATTTTTGGGGCAACCCCTTTTCATGGCATAGCTTCATTTTGTAACATATGACTTGGCATAGGGATTTCCAAATAAGCTCCCATGTCCTCTTTATTGTTTGCATTTATCATTTGCTGCATTAAAGTAATTTCTCATAGCATGGTGTTTAGCAATTTCTTTAAAGTGGGGGAATACATTTGCAAATTATTCTTTTGCATTTCAATTACAACTCATGTTTCATTAAGTGGTATTCTTACTTCATGCGATGTGTCTTTCTCTTTGTGGTTACATTGGGTGTGATGTCCCTCAACAGTGTGATCTCTCTTAGCATATTATATTCCTCTTAGTGGCTTGATGTGACGCACTGCATCCCCTAAGTTGTGAATCTTCTATTATTTGATTGGTCCTCTCTTAGAGACATTAGGCATAATGTTCCCTAAGTTAAGACCTTACATGAACTAAGAAAAACTCCTTTGAAAATACCTTACACTACTTTTCATTACAAATAACCAATATATAGTCACTTTGCATAAAATACTTTGCTTTCTTCTGTAGCCATCATGTTTGTTCATGAGTGTCAAGAATATGAAGTTTAGCTCGCCTCATGAATAAAGTTGCTCGTGTTGTGTGACACCTTATCAAAGTTATTAGGAGGTATAGCTTTGGTATGGTTATCATATGGGAGTTGAACTTAGGCATGACTTTCTCATAGCCACTTGCTTTCCTATGTGAGCACATACTGGCCATATGCATATGTTTGGTTTGCTCACCTAGTGGATGATTTGAGGTTTCACTAGCCCTTGTGAGTGTGTGTTTGGTTTGCATAGTGAAAATCATGTTCCACTTGTAAATTTTTTAGAAAAAAATATTAGATTTGATCCACATCGTGTTGGAACAATGGTTGAGGCCTGATCCAACCCCTTTTTGTTTTTTTCTTTTCTTTCTTCTTTATGTCTTTAGTAGTGTATTCTTGTACCTTGTTGTTGCTCCTTATATTATTCACATTTTTGTTCTTTTGTGCCTATGTTTGTTTTCCATAGGATCTTGATCCTAGGGGCTTGCATAACCCTCTTGATCATTGTCATCCTATCTCACTATCATTGGTACACTTGAACCCATCTTGACGTGGTTTTGTCTACTTTAGTGTGAGTTTGAAGCAAGTTCCTCCTCTCACTAAAGTGTGGGTTAAATTGTACCAATGCTAGTGAGATAGGATGACAATTATTCAAATTTGTGTTCTTTTGTGCCTATGTTGGTCTTCCATAAGATCTTTATCTTGGGGGCTTGCATAACCCTCGTGATCATTGTGATCCTATCTCACTATAATTGGTACACTTGAACCCCTCTTGATGTGATTTTGTCTACTTTAGTGTGAGTTTGAAGCAAGTTCCTCCTCTCACTAAAGTGGGGGCTAAATGTAGTGTAGAAAAATATATCCCTTTACATTTTCACACGTGATTGGGCCCTCCCTACTAAAATTGGGCTTCTTTATGCCTTATTTGGCCCTATTTTCAATTCACAAGCCTAATTTAATAGATTTTTGAGGATAATCCCAACACTTAATAAATGAACAATCATAATTTAATGTTTTTGGATTATATGTTCTAGATATTATTTGGGACTCATATGCCACCTTGGGCATATGGGTCCCATCTAGGTTTCGAGGCCTAATCCTAAATTTTGCATTGAACTTAACATTTCTTGAAATTTTTGTCCCAAGCTTAGTCTACCAGGACTCATATGCTCCAACTAGTGTATGATTCCAACTTTAGCTTGGACCTATTTTGCATTCAATTCCTGGTATGATTTTATTTTCCTAAATATGATGTTGGGTTGTAGTGTTGTAATTTTGAGAAATTTGGTATAAAAAAAGTATAAATACAAGGTTATTTCACATAGTTTCATCCTAGAATTTTATAAGAACTCAAGATCACTTTCACTAGAGCATTCAAGAGATTAAAGAGTTTATTATAAATAATTTTGGAGCTGAATTTAAGGTTCAAGCATCATGTCAAATTCATCATGCATCATGTGTGTTTTTGAGCTAACATTTGTGATGCAGGTTTCATGATTCAAGCAAGCATTCAAAGGCATTATATCATATCAAAAATCAAGATTCAAGATCTACATTCATGCTATCCATTGCATACAAGTTTGTAGCCTTTGTTACAAGGGTTTGCTGAGTTTCAACATTGTATATTGTTCATTCATCATTCCTTCATGGTTTTCTATTCATTTCAAGTTTTGATTACCAAAACAAGGTTTGACCATGGAAAACCCCTATCCACTAACAAATAAACATTTTTTCCCTCTAAATATGTATTTGCAGATCTAGGTGTTTTGAGGCTTGAAGATTCTTTGAAGACAAAGTTGCAAAATTGAAGAAAGATGTCAAATTTTTCAAGAAGTTGTCATCTTCACAGAAAGTCACCTCCAGATCAGAATTCAAAATTTTAGACTTGGAGATTGGACATGAGAGAATCTACAGAAGATCACTTGAGGATACCAAAGTTTCAACCAAACCCTAATACTGGGACTAAATTTCCACCTTGGGCGTATGAGTCCCAATATACCTCTTTTTAACAATCTTTTGTAGATCGTGTTTTGCTAGTTGTAGATTCCATATTCAACCCAAAACCCTAAACTAGGATTAAATCACCCAGTCTAGCATATGAGCCCCAATTCACATCAAAATTCACAATTTTGAGATTATAGGCCTAGTTTTGGACATCTCCAATCTTCTAGGTGCTTCTCTATTCATTCTCAATTTATTATTTTGATTTCAAGTTTCATTTTCTTGGTTATATATTTATATTTGCATATTAATTTTTGTTGGTTGTTTTTTTAAGAACCAAATTGATCTTCATAATTACCTATGGACTTTTCCATTTCCACTAGTTAGTAATCTAAAGGGATTGGCCAACGAAAAAGTGAAAGCTACTAAAATTTCCTCCTACACTTTGGGCTCTATAAAACCTGGGAGGGTGATCCCACAATGTATATTCAATGACTTGTATGACTAATATTTAAATACATTGTAAACAACAGACAGTTCTCGTATATCCACTCAACAACATAGTGTATCAAAAGAGTTGGCAGTTCTTTTAATAATACCCTACACTTGGAGCATGAGAATAGTGAAATTCATCACATAATAACTATAATGGTAATTCATTTGAAAGGTTTGTAAATAAAGAGTGATTTTTTGATTAATTGACCTGGAAATTGAATTATCAATATCTTGCCTAAACCAATGCCTTATCCTAAATACAAATTCAATATTAACCTATGCGATTAGATAATGACTCAACACATAGCAACATATAAGCTTAAGAAACACTACATTACAACACTTCCACATTACATTCATGACCACCACTTCTTATATGTATCCTAGCACATAATTCAGATGAGTTAACAATATCACTGAAGCATTTACATTAATTCATTGAACTAATAAGCAAGAATGAAATTATACATCCACTGAGAAGCAATGAAGATGAACAAAACAATCCTTGATTATTTTCATTCATAACTTGTAGAACAAGTACAAAGGAGTGACAATGGCAATGAAGTTAGCACCATTTTGTATTATATTTACTATCTTGTTATCAAAAAATTATGTACATAACTATAGACTCAGAACTTAAGATAAAATTCATAACATGCTCTATATTATTTCTACAATTCACTATGTCAATTATATTGCAATGAACCCCTACTTTTTTTCCTTGAATTCCTTCTTATAGAAATGAAGAAGCAAAAAAAGCTTCAAGCTAGGAATCACACATGTCACTATTTTATTGAACCGATGTAACATATATTCCTTATTTAGTTACATTTGAGCTATCAGGTGGTGGGAACATACATGAGATGAAAGTAATCCTCATTTGTTGCTAGAGATCTGGTCCCACCTTCAAAAGGAATCATTTTTTTGTTACAACAACTCCCAAATATCTTCCTCATGATCAAAAAGTGTTTTCCTCATGCATATTCTATTCAGAAAAATTTAAAAAGTAGGAAACGTAATAAAAGATACAAAACTAATTTATCCACATAAACATTTATGCTTCCTTTTTCATGTTGTGGAGAGAACAATATCTTTTACAATACCTTAACAAAATCCTAATTTGCACTATTTTTAGACTATTCATTGTTTCTCTCCTATCTATTATTTACCATATTCATTATCATCCCCATATAATCTTACTCAATATATTTTTCCAACCAAGTGATGTACTCATCCTTAGTTGGTCATTTTCCATCCAATAACTTATGCACTTTTACATTATGTTGAGTGTATCTAGCATCAATTAATGCTCTGGATTCCTTAACAAATACATCCATCCTCATTTCAACTCTTACCATGTTGTCAATAAGAGGATTCAACATGGAGTAATCAATTTTAGTTAATGTTTCCTTAGCCTGAGGCAACCATTCTCCCAATTCATGCTTCCATTTTTCAAACTCCATCAACTCACCATTGTCATCAAATATTTTAGGCATACCATGCTCTTCCATGTCCCTAAACATATTCAATTTTTTATCAAGTTGCATTCCTAACTTCCCATGGAAGGTTTTTATTTCATTAATCAAATCAATGGCTTGCAATATCTCAAGAATATGAGTAGGGGCCTCAAGGTATTCTTTCATTTTGGACATCATCTCTTTCAATTTTTCTATCTTAATACTCCATTTATTCCACCCAGTTTGAAAAACCATTTGGACCTACATATACTTAATGTTAGCTTCATGGATGCTATTGTAAGGTGCCCACATGTAATCAATATGCAACTTGAGATTATTCACCATGATTCCAAATTTTTTATACCCCTCTAGGGCAATAACAAAAAAGTAAGCAAAAGAACATTGGGGGTTCATCACAGTACCTTTCCTAGGCTTTCTAAACATTTCAAAATCCATAAAATCAATCTACCACATTAACTCCATGAATTCCTATCGGTCAAAGACATACATGCTAAAGGAGTGTGGTGCTACCTTAGATCCATAAGCCCTTATTATAGTATACTTTGAGTGCAAAAACCAATCTACCCAATTATGTTTTGCAACTGACCCTGTCACATCCTTTGGGTGCATGATATTTCTGATTAATCCTGAGAGCCTATGAGTAGATGCCACACCCAAACTCTCCAGAATACCAAACCTAATGACATTTGTAAATATCAAATAATTGAAATTGGGACAATCTTGGTTCCAAATATATGTACACATTTGGACAGGTAGTACATTATTTTGATCATCCCTCAGCCTCAATTTTCACTTTCTCTTCCATCTATGGTCACCCTCAAATAAAATCATATGCATTAATAGAGAATAATGTGGGAAATATAGAGGGAGAACCTCTTTCCTTTGATTGATAAAATATTTATGCATCTATTTTGCAACAAAAGTAGCACAATAAAAACCAGTGTTCTAGTTATGAGCTCGTATATCTGTTGCCACCGCCAATAGGTCTGTGGCTATCCTTTCCTAAAAAATTTGAGCTAGAACTTGATTCAAGTAGTAATATTTATTCTTAAAATAATCCACAAATTCTTCACATTTAAAGGGCTCAATATCTTTAGAGAGAAATCTCTCCTTGCTCTTTCTTTGCTGAACAAGCAGCCTACTTATGTATGCAAATTTGTTGTGCTCATATTCCCCATATAGATCTGAATGCTTAATGTTCACAATGTAATTGGGATTCAACCCAAATATCTCCATAATATTATCCCTTGTCACCTCAAGGAAAAAACTTCCATTTTCACTCTTAACTCTTCTATCTATGGGATCACAATGCTTGGATAACTCCATCATTATGTCCACCTCCACAAATACATTAGGTATCACCAGATTTCCAAGGTTGAGCCCCCATAGATATCATAAAAGCTTCTTATAATTCCTCCTATTAAAAGCACATAAACATAATTTCCATCCACTCTGAGGTTGTGCCAACTCTTCAATTTCACAAGCATTGTCAAATAACCTACTCATCACAAGAACCTGGCTAGTAGGTCTCTTTCCAATTCATGACCCACCCTCTTTTACTTCTCTAGAGGCCCCTTCCATGAATCTCTCTTGATTAATTTTTGTACTTTTTGACCTTGAGGACACCACAAGGGTAATTGGTGTAGGGTTAGTTGCTATAGGTGGCTCTTGTTTAGTTGTGGAAGAAACATCCTAGGTCTTAAGCCTTTTAACTCTCTTTTTCTTTGGTTTCCTTTATGGCCTAATACTGGACTCATTTGGCTCTGAGTCACTCATATTTTCAATGTGCTAAGACTAGGGTTTGTATTTTTCTTGATCAAAAAGACCTACCCAGCTTTAAAACCCAAAACACTATTTATAGAACAAAACACTCCCAAACCTCACACAATATTTATCACCCTAACAGAGGATACTCAATCAATAAACCATAAGCAATTTATATCCCTAATTCCCTACTATTTTTTAGAATAGCATGATTTAGCATTTTTAATAGGAAGAGATACAACAATTTGCTTACTCAGGTGAACAACTGGTATTTATGTTGTTGTAATTGCTTGTTGGAGTCCTCCACACTGTTTCCTCAGCTTTTGTCTTTCTTCTTTGCTCCTAAGTAGTTCCAAATGTGCAAGAAACAAGCTAGTCACCTTATTTATGGTTGAGAAATGGGATGTAACACCATTAATGTTTGATAGAAAGCTCACACAAGCATACTGAAATTTATCCATTCTCATTTGAAACCTAGTCATTGATCATCTTGCTTTAAAACCACATCAATGGTTCTCCTCTTACCTAGCTACTTTATTTTTTACTTTAAACGATGCCCTTAGGATGCTTCCACATTTTATTTCATTTAGAAGTGATCGCTTATTTCTGATACATTTCACTTTCCACAAGTCTTATCAGCAATGTGAGCATCCATGCAATGAAATCTCCACTGTTGAATTTAAGGCCCATCCTCAATCACATTCATTTCCCATTGTGTATCACTGATTTATGATTTGAACTCTAGATTACATCAGTGATGGGTGGTAAGGTGATGGAACAATATTAAGACACACACACCTACATGAAAATAAAAGGCACAAGAGACATTGCTCACAAGAGTACTTCAAATCAACAAAAGAAAGTTTGAACAAATGACTATCACTCATCGCTATTTTGAAACTCAAATCTTGAAATGAATTCATGTTGAGTGATACGAGAGAATACAAAGAGAACCAAGGGCCATCATGCATTTCTAATTCTCATCATAAAACTTATGAGCAATTAGTGATAAAAGATATCCCAGTGATAATGAAAGAAGCACACATTTCGTGCATCACTAAGTTAACACACAAGACCCTCAAGTGATTAGCGATATGAAGGAAGCCAGTGATAACACATAGAACACACGTATCATGCATCACTAATACAATACTAAAAATTCAAAATCCATCTGCGATGTGCAAAATAAAATAAATACCGTTCATCACTCATTGTTGGTGTAATTTTACATTTCTAAAGCTATCCACGATGAGTGATAAATAGAAATAGTAGATGAAACTTAAGTGGGATAATTAAGCAAATGCTAAAAATTTGTTTTAAGAAGGGGAACACCCAAGACAATGTATAAAAGGCCTTAAGGAACCTAAAACATATTATTTCAAAGGATGTAAAGGCCAAATAAGGTCAATCGATCAACCTTATAAAATACAAGAATTTTAGACCTAGGCATGGGGGGTCAGTTACTTGATGAGCTCTAATGACATAAGACATTTTAGCATGACCAAGGATAAGCAGTAGAAGGTCAAGGAAAGATTAGAGCTTTGGAAAGGACACAATCTTGAGGATTATTTAGGAAGGATCTTAGGTAACCTTAAAACCCTAAAACAATGATGATACCCAAAACCCCAAGGATGGATTCAAACCAAAATTTTTGCAAGATAATAAATGGAACCAAAAAAATATTCAGGGGTTCCATTAGTGGCTTTGATTGGGGGTACATTCCCCTCATAGGCATGGTGAGATCTTAGAAGTAGACCAACCAAAACACAATGAACCAAAAACCAAGGAACTGCTCAAACCAGGTGGCAAGACCTACCATACATGACCAAAGTACACACACCTATATACAAAATGTACAAAACCTACAATATACATGGAGAAAAACATACTTAGGATAAGTATGGCATCAATAATTTTTCATGTACTGGCATTTCAAAAATTTCCCCTTTCAAGCTTTGGAGGAAGTATGAATCCTCCCCATGTGTGTTGGCTATCAGATAAGGGCCTAACCATAATGCTTCAAACTTCCCATTCTTACCCTTATCTTGGTCCTTTACATTCCAGAATAGTACCATATTATTCACCTCATTTTTTCTGGGAGAAGCTCTCTTTCCATGCAAGTGCTTGACTTGCAGCTACATTTTTTCATTTTTGGCATGAGCTTCTCTTCTAGTTTCATCTAATTGCACCAAATTATCAATTTCGTGTTGCATATCATCACATATATCATCATCATATTCCTGCAAAAACTTATACATCTTTAGCAAGTTATTTTGTGGTAGCTTAGCATCCATACCATACACCAAACCAAATGGTGAATATCCATTGGCCTTCTTCACAGTAACCCTATTTTCCCAAAGTGCCAGCTTCATCTTTGAGTCCCAAGCTTTCTTGTTCTTCTCTATCACTCTTGATAATTCTCATTAAGCTCATATTACTAGACTCATCCTAACCATTTCCCTAAGGATGGTAACATGAAGAAGAAGAATAAATATATATGCCATGTTTATCACAAAAATCCTTGAACTCCTCTGATCTAAAACACATAGCATTATCTAAAATGATCTTCTTTGGGACTCCAAACCTGATTAGAATATTGTTCAATAGGAAGTCCATTACCACTTTTCTTGTTGCTTTCCTTGTGGGTATTTCTTCTACCCATTTTGTGAAATAGCCAGTGGCCACAAGGATTCATGAGTTCCCTCCACTAGACTTTTCTAGTATTTCACCAATGAAGTCAATTCCCCATTGTTGGAAAGGAGCTTGAACAGAACTAGGCCTAAGTGGAAAATTCCCTAAAAATTTTAGTTTTCCTTCAAATCTCTGACAAGCATCACAAGTCTTAACAAAATTTTGGGCATTCTTAAAAATAATAGGCCACCAAAATCCTACCCTCAAGATCTTATGAGTAGTTTTCTTTTCCATGTAATGACTGCCACACACTACATTGTGCATTTCCTACAAGATTTTTAATGCTTGCTTTCCATCCACACATTTAAACAATACACCATCTAGGTTTCTCCACCACAATTCATTTTCAATAATTACATACTTAATAGCATGCAACTTTAATGTTCTCTTATCATTATCAGCGATATCTATAGGACATTGCAAATTTTTAGATATTGAACAATCCTTTTGTACTAACAACACGTCTGCATATCACAATAGGTACAACATTAACAGCCTCTATTTGAATTATCTGATTAGCTTCCAAATTAGTCTTTATCATCAACTTAGCTAGGCCCTATCCCCTAACTAACTTGGTGATATAGACATCAATATTGAATTCTTGAATCTTGTTGATCCATATACACCTTCTACCTATAGTTTCTTGTTGAGTGAAGATATCTTTCACAACACTTGATACAAAATCTATGACAATAGCTCCCACTAAGTAAGTTTTGAAATTATTCATAGCCTTGACTAGAGCATATGCTTTTTTTTCAATCATATCATACTTGAGCTCTGTGGCCTATAATGATTTGCTAAAGAATGGAATGGGTTGTTCAAAGTCCTCATCATTTTCTTGCACTAAGACAGTAGCAATAGTATGGAAAGAAGAAAAATAGAAAATGTGCATTGGCTTAGAGAAATTAGGAGATTTCAAAACTGGAGCCTCCTTAATAGCTTGTTTAATTTTCTTGAATGCCTGAATAGGCTCCTCACTACAAACCACCTTTTCTCCCTTCTTCATCATCTTGGAGATGGGTCTTGTAATTTATGTAAAATTGGTTACAAACCTCTTCAAGAAATTTATTTGATGAAAGAATGACTAAATTCCTTTCACATTCTTTGGCTGAGGAATCTTATTTATGATTGCTACCCTTTCAAGGTCAATCCTCACTCCCTCTTTGGACATAATATTCCCTAGTAATTTTCCTTTAGTAAACCCAAAGGTATATTTTTTTTAGATTCAATGAGATCCCATACTTTAAAGCCCTAATAAATACTTTCTCCAATTATGTGCAATGATCTTCCTCTTTCTTAGAGTAGGTTTTCAAGTCATCTTGGTATATAGCCACGGATAAGTCAAGAAAATTAGAAAAGGCTACATACATAGCCCTTTGGAAAGTAGCATCTGCATTTTTTAAGCCAAATGGCATCCTCACATATACATAGGTGCCCCATGGAGTGGTGAATGTAGTCTTATACTACTCAGAATCCTTCACTTTCACTTGGTTATATCTTGAAAAACCATCCATCATTGATAGTAGCTCATAACCAGTTACCTTTTGTAACATGGCTTCCATGTTCGACAATGGATATTTTTCCTTCAATGATGATATATTTAGACTCCTAAAGTCCACACAAAACCTTATATCACCATTCTTTTTTCTAATTGGCACAAGATTAGACACCCATGAGGAATGTCTAACAGGCTTTATGATGCCAACATCCCTTAGCTTCATCAGTTCCTCTTGCATATTTGGAGCTAAGGTTAGATTAATGGGCCTTTAATTTTGTCTAAAAGGCTTGGAATTTTCTTTCTGAGGAATCTCATGTTGAAATAATTCCTCTTTATATGATTTTAGGTCATCATATGACCAAGCAAAGACATGTCTATATTTTCTCAATAAGGCGATCAACATTTCCTTAACCTTTGGTTTCATCTTCTTTCGTACATATACTTTCTTAGGGGAATTTTCAATCCCCAAATTCACTTCCTCTAGGTCCTCTACATGGGTGGAAGTTGTTTTAATCTTGCTCTTGTCTTGATTATCAAAAACCCTTTACAGTGCTACAAGGTCCTTGGGGATTTTTTTGTATTTAGTTGGATGATCTCATTACCAAAAATTATATCCTTACCATCTATACTTTCCTCAAACACCCCAAAGTCAATCTCCTGACCTTCATATTCATCTACACATCTCAAAAATTTCAAAATATCTTCATCATCACTAAAGATCTACCAATTGTATATATTTTCAAGGATGGATGCCCTTGATTGTATCTCAAATTTAGAGATACCTACAAAGGTTATATCATTGGGTCTTAGTGAAATATTAGCAAGTAAGTTTTCCACTCAATTCTATCCTCTCTCCATCCAGTCAATTCCAAAAGCATCAAACTATTCAATGGAATCCTAGAAAAAAATTATATACTATTTCAGTCTATTATTTTTTCAAGTATATTTGGCTCTCACTTGGGATATCACAAGATTAGAATCACTGATTACCATCAAATTTTTTATCCCATGCTTTTTAGCCAGCCTTAATCCCAATAGCAGTGCTTCATATTCTACCACATTATTTGTGTAGACAAAAGACAAAGTGAAAGAAAATTTGTACATGTTGCTAGTAGGTGACACTAGCAATATTCCTACACTAGATCCTTCCTTGGAACTTGCACCATCAAAGTACATTTTCCAAAGTCCATCATTGTCATATAATCTTACAACTTCATTATCTATATGTGCAGGGTGCTTGTCAATTTCTCTTGTTACTTCTTCCACCTTGAAGTCACTAATGTCAGTATCTATAAAAATAATTGTATCATCTTTAAGAGCATGTTCCAGTGTATGTGGCACCTTTGGCTCTCGTACCACTTGCACATCTTTACCATCAATAGGGAAAGTGGTGTAAAACATGTCACACTGCATACTGCCTCCCATGGATACATTCCATTTCCTAGATAGCAACAATCCATAATTGGGTGGGATATCAATTACCACCACACTCATCTTAAACTCTTTTTTTTGAATATGCTGCCAATTTGTAAGGAAGTTCATTGATCACACCAGTAATAGGGACTTCCCTTGAATCCTATCATAGCACTTACCATGATTTTTTTCAACTTTTAGTCCCAATTCCTCCATATTTTGGATGGCATGATATTGTTGGATGCTCCAGAATCAATAATACAAGTTTTCAAAAAAATTCCCTCAACAATCAATGTGAGGAAAAATGGGTCTATCTTTCTAGGACAAGTAGTTACTAAATTTCCTAGAAAGATACGATAGATCTCAGTGATTACTCCCTCAAATCCTTTATATTTATTATCCTTCTCACTCACCTTGGGTGGAGTGGGAACCACTAAATAATTATAGGCTATAGTAGCACCATTGATAAGGGCTACAACCTTTTTTTTGTGTTCATCTATTCTCATCATCTCAAGAAAAGGAACAAATACTTTTACTTGGATAAGTAGTTACTAAATTTCCTAGAAAGATACGATAGATCTCAGTGATTACTCCCTCAAATCCTTTATATTTATTATCCTTCTCACTCACCTTGGGTGGAGTGGGAACCACTAAATAATTATAGGCTATAGTAGCACCATTGATAAGGGCTACAACCTTTTTTTTGTGTTCATCTATTCTCATCATCTCAAGAAAAGGAACAAATACTTTTACTTGGATAAGTAACTGAAACGTATCAACATGAGTGTAATTAGGTAATTCAATTAGGAGAATATCTTGTTCTATGCTACTCTCTTTCTATTGAGTTTTGGCTATCTTGGCTCTAGGCTTGACATATTTCCTCACAACTTCATGATTCTGCTTTTGTGTCTTTGTCTTGAAAATAGGGGATTTGACCTCTACCTTTGTCTTTGGTTTGTCAACCATTTTCGCCCAAATATTATCTCCCCTACTTTCCTTAGCTTTGGTTGCTTCTTCTTTTCCATCAGATGTTTTCTCTTTGCTTTTGGTATTCTACTCCTTAATGAAAAGATCAGCAGGGTTACCTTGTTCACCACCAACTATTCTATTTATTAGGTGATATGAGCTTCTGGCTTGGGCAGCCAAAGCCATATTATATCTCACAATCTCTTCATTTGAATATCTTCTTAGGGACACACCATCTTCAATTACTTCCAAATTGTATACTTTAGTATCACTATCAACATCCTCATCCAAAAGAACTTGTTGGTGATATGCACTAGAAATTTTCCTTTGGTCATCTACATCCATTTCATGAGACTTCATATCAAAGGAGCACTCAGAATCATCCAAGTCAGAACCATCAATAATCATATTTATATCAATATCCTCCTCATTTGACTGATCACATTCCTTAGGTACATCTTCTTCAACTTCAACCATTTGTGCAATTGCACATTGATGAGGAGAATTTGGCAGACCATGCACCAATGGGTGTCATCAGAAAAATTTCTTGAATTCTTCTGCAAAGGATCCAGAGGAACCTTATTTTGAGTATTTCTCTAGTTATTAGGGATAGGCTTCCCATTATAATAGTTTGTATTATAGGGATGATCCTGCAGTCAAGGAGGTCTTTCATTCTATGATAATTGTTTTCTTGCATCTATTCTTGCCTTACAATCTTGTCATTCATACTTTTCATGAAGTTATCAATATTACCTTTAAGAGTGCCTCCTTTACAACCAGAAGTTTTATCCTCCTTTTTTGGATTTCTAAGAATGTTTGCATCATCTATTCTTCCAACTTTACCATTTTCTTGACTATGTTATTAATATGGAAAACCACCTTATAAGCCTCCCTCAATCTTTGAGGATTCTTATCAAGTAAGAGGTAGCTCATCTTAGCATCAAAGTAATTGCAGTAGTTTACCAAGCACAAATTATCATTCAATTGTAAATGGGGAGGCAATATCTTCATAGCCTTTTGGAACCTTGTATTAAAATCAGTGATAAACTCATTGGAACCTATAGAAATGTTATTGAATTGACTCAACAAATACCTTGAATTTGTCTTATCACCATATTGCAATCTAAATAGACTTTTAAGTTCTTCCCAAGAGTTGATACTTTTAGCAAGAAAACTCTGATACCACTCCCTGGCTTCCTCAATCAGGGATTGAATGAATAATTTCATCATGACATCCTTTGTTTCTACCTCAAAGTCATCCATAACGTTGGCAAAGGATTTGATATGATCTTCACCACTCATGAAATTTTTTTAAAGAATCTAACTAAAGCAGGCCCAAAATATTTATGAAATGGGTTAGGATAGCCAGGTATTCTAGTGAAACACAAATGCCGATACCTCTTGTTAGTGAATGAAATAACCTTTGATAGATAAATCAAGTAATGCCTCTAAACCCAGATTTGGCACCAATTTAAATCTGCTAACAACTTTGAAAAGTCGCAATTGCATTTGTGGCTTTTCTCTAAATTTTATTGAGATACAACTCCCTCACAAATTATTCAATGAATTAATCTATTCTAAGGAACAATATGTGCTTTTAACCAAAAAGCAGACAAGGTGACTAAATCATGAATATCAAATCTAACCAATGTGAATAAATCATACTACAATAAATAAAAGATGTATAGCTCATCCTTCAAAGAAGACACGACTATATCGTACACATAACACAAAGATTAGCATACTTCAAATTCTTTAATTCATAACACACCGATTACAAGCTATTGCAGTCTACAATAATTGTTATTCCTTCTTGAAAAAACCCCTAGGTGTATTTGGAGAGATCCAATGTCCCCTTCATGCTCACCTAGCCTCTAATTTATAATATGGCTAAATCCATTGAATGGACACTAAAGTCATTACTAAACTAGTGGCTTCTTGTATCCCAAATGTTTATCGGGAAGTTGATAAGAACAACAAAATTTGTATTGGGCATAGGTATGAGCAAAGAAAATTGATCATTACCTGAGCAACAGCCACCAAAGGACCAATCATTTCACCAATATCTAATGCAACACATAAGGATACCAAGCGGTGGCACGTGTGAGCTATCTGATGAGGAATTGTAATTCAATCAATGCAAGCTAGCCATAAATGTGAATTGAATTTACATCTTATCAATCTCAAAAGAATGCACCCATGTCTAACCAAAGCTCTATAAATTCAGTCGGTATCACTTTTCTCCCACAATCAATTGCATCCAACATGGTGAGCTCCTAGAGTGATGGAAATTCTGTGAACAACTACATTATTCTAGAGGAAATCGAGTGTAGCCCATTGTTTAGGCACACTTCTGATCAGCTAAAAGAGGTCTTTGTGGTGTAGAGTGAACTAGAGGAAGAAGTGCTCCGAAGTATTATGGGTGAGGTGTTTCTAAGCCAAGATCATGTGCATAATACCACTATGTTGGAACAATTCATTTACACAATTGTTAGGACTTTTCGCCATCAAGACTAAGGCGTGAGAGCACTAAAGCACCTGGTGAAACCTGAGTTCCATCATTGCATGAAGGTGGTGATCAACAAACTTGACTATTATCCTTGAACTAGATTAGTAGTTGATGCCATCTGCATTGCATCTGCTATTCAAGATGAGACTGTGGAGGAGGCCATGGCTCTTCTGTGCACGGGGCTGGTGAGGAATGATATGGGACTATTCATGCAATTCCTCTAGTCTCATTGAAATTTGTTGTCCTTAGCTCAAATTAAATGATTGCAAGTTGTTACTAATGTTGGAAAAATAAGGACACACAACTGAGAGGGGGGGTGAATCAGTTGTAACAGAAACTAAAACTCTCCTTATTAATCTTAACTTAATCTTAGATATGATGAATAAGAAATTAACCATAAACAATCAACACATCAGAGAGATAAATAACACAAAGATTTTTTTCATGGAAACCCTGTTGGGAAAAACCATGGTGGATGTTAGTCCACAACATTATACTCTACTAGAAGTATAAAAGAAATAATAAGGGGAATGTACATGTATTCAGGCACACTACCTAGAGCTCACTGCTCAATTACAAAAGAGGACTCACTATACAACAATAGGGTCTGGATTAAAACCATCCAAGATTTGTGAATTGAGAAAATAGCTTCTTCACAAGCCTAATTATAGTTCCAATTAAGCTAAACACTTCTTCACACTTCACACATTCTTCTTCAAACTATGCTCAACAATTGAATGATACTCACACATACACACATAGGAGAAAATGAAGCATCATCACCAAAAATGAACTAGTCACCCTTATATATCCGCTACACAAAATTCCAGCACCACTTTGTTAGCCAGAGAAAAATAAAATATATCTGTAATGTCAGCCCAAATTTACAAATAACCTTTTAATGTGTATCCACAAAGGTCGGCCACAACATAGTGGAGACCCAAATTAATATCTCCAACACAAAAATAATTTAATTAATTACACCTTGAAGATCCACAACATGTCAACCAGGAACAAGAGAAACCAAACATGCACACAAAGATCTTCAACCACAAACTCTCTTAATAATGTGGACACACCAAAAAGATAGAGAATGGTTTAGAGACACCATAGAACACCAAGAAACAATAAAGAAGTGTACGCAACAACTAAGAAAATAAGAATTACACAAACTTCATTAAGGAACACTGACAGAGACCAGCAACACATTGTCAAACCACAACATACTCAAAACCTCATGCGGACCTCTAAAAATTTTGGTAGATGATCTAGAAGCATTTAACAATAAACCCTTAGATCCAAATCAGCTAATATTCAACGTACAAAACACAACGCCTTCTTGACTTGCACAGTTCCACTAGAACCAGAAATACTTTCTTTTACAATTTTCTTAATAGCCTCGACATATATAGTCATCAATGCACCAAATGCTAATAGTGTTGACATCAATGACAACCACATATCAACAACCATATCCAAAACATCTAACAATCTCCCCCTTTGGCATTGATGGCAACACAAGATTGGAAAAAGAATACCATCAACCCAACACATTGACTCCTTTTGTTCTCTTCTCAATTGAACTTCTCTTCACAATAATTTTTCACAATACACTTCTCCCCCTTTGACATCAATGGAAAAGGTAACCATGACCTTTCCAAACACATGCTTTGAACCACATATCCACACATCTAACTACTCCCCCTAAGTAGCAGCCACGAAAAAAATCAATCCGGATCAGAATATAGCAATGAAGCTCTCAGATTGATGCAAATAAATGCATCTTTAGTTCTTATCAGGAGGGGTGATTACCCCTAGCATCCCTCTGAGATACTCAAAAGTATCCTTCGACAAATGATTAGTAAATATATCTGCAATCTATTCTTTGGTAGGCACATATTCTAGTTTGACTTCTTTCTCATTCTCTTTCTCCCTCAAGAAATGAAACTTAATTGAAATATGCTTAGTCTTAGAGTGTAGTACTGGATTCCTTGAGATTTTTATTGCACTTGAATTGTCACATTATATGGCAATAGGCTCTTCATATATCACTCTAATATCTCTCGGCATCTGTTTCATCCATATCACTTGAGTATAATTATTTGCATCAGCAATGTATTATGCTTTAGCAGTGGATAGAGAGATTGAATTCTACTTTTTGCTCAACCAAGATATCAACTTCTTCCCTAGGAAGAAAGCACCTCCACTAGTACTTTTCATGTCATCTACATCCCTAGCCCAATCTGTATCAGTGTATGCACACAAAGTGAGATCATCATCCTTTGGATACCAAAGTCCAAAGTCAGAGGTTCCTTTAAGATATCTAAAGATTCTTTTGACAATAGCCACATGTGATTCCTTTGGATCAGCTTGAAATATAGCAACCATACATACAACATTCATAATGTCTGGTCTATTCTATGTCAAGTAGAGCAATCCACCAATCATTGATCTATACCAACTTTTATTTTCCTTTGGAGAATCATCATTTTGTGATAGCTTATATCTAGTTACCATGGGAGTACCAATAGGTTTGGAGTCATCCATTCCAAAATTCTTCAGTAGTTCTTTCACATATTTGGACTAAGATATGAAAATCCCCTGGTCCAATTGTGTAACTTGTAATCCTAGAAAGAACTTCATTTCACCAATCATGCTCATCTCAAATTCACTCTTCATTTCATCAGCAAACTTCATACATAGATTATCATCTCCTCCAAAAATGATATCATCAACAAAAACTTCTATAATCAATTCCTTATCATGATCTAACTTGAAGTATAAGTTTCTATCAGTAGTACCTTTAGTGAATCCAAGCTTCAGTAGATATTTGTCCAATCTATCGTACCATTCTCTGGGGGATTGCTTAAGTCCATACAAAGCTTTCTTCAATCTGCAAACCATATCTCCCTTGTCTATTAGTTGGAATCCATCCAGCTGTTCAATGTACACTTCTTCTAGTTATCTATTCAAAAATGCAGACTTCACATCCATTTGATAGAATTTATAATTTTGTATGTAGCATAAGCAAGAAATAATCTTACAACTTCAATTCTAGCTACAGGGGAAAAGGTTTCTTCAAAATCAATACCTTCAATTTAAGAATAGCCTTTACATACCAGTCTTTCTTTATTCTAGACCACTTCACCTTCTTCATTTAGCTTGTTTCTGAATACCCATTTGGTACCAATCACATTTTTTTCTTTAGGCCTAGGAACCAATAGCCATGTGTCATTATTTTCAATCTGTGTTAGCTCTTCCTTCATGGCTTCCAACCAATGTTCATCTTGACAGGCTTCAGTGACACTCTTAGGTTCGATCTTGGATATCAGACAATATTCTTCTACAAATTTTCTTCTAGTTTGTACTCCTTTACTCTTATCTCCTATTATTTGACTTTCAAAATGATTCATCATTACATACCTTGGAGTTTTGGGACTTACTTGGACTTCTGATTCTTCAAAACTTTCTTCTACACTTCCACTTGTTTGTGCCTCTTGACTGACTTGATTTACCGGAACAAATTGAGGTTGCTTCACAGGAACATATGGAATAATATGAAGTAGATTCGGTGTTTGAGTGCTTTTCACTTGACTTGTGTTGTCTTCATCTAAATCATAGCTGCATTTTTTGGATGACTTGATATAGTCCTCATCAACTCTGACATTTTCACTTTCAACCATCTTTCTCAGTCTTTTATTATAGCACCGGTATACTTTGCTCTTAGTAGAGTAACCTAGGAAAATCCCTTCATCGCTTCTAGCATAAAATTTGTCTATATCGTCATCTCTCTTGATATAACACCTACTTCCAAAGATCTTGACATACTTAATAGTAGGTTTGTAACCAAACCATAACTCATAGGGGGTCTTACCATAATTTCCATTCACATTTACTCGGTTCAAGGTATACATAGCAATACTTACCACTTCTCTCCAGTACATCTGAGACACATTTCCTTCCATCATCATGGTTCTGGCAACATCCAAAATTGTTCTATTCTTTCTCTATGCAACTCCATTCTGTTAAGGGATTCGGGGAGTAGATAGCTATCTTTTAATTCCATGTTCTTTACAATAAGAGTTGAATTCCTTAGAAATGAACTCACCACCTCTGTCAGATCTTAAGCACTTGATTTTCAAACCTTTCTCATTTTCTACCATAGCCTTGAAGCATTTGAATTTCTCTAGAGCTTCACATTTTTCTCTCAAAAAGGAAACCCAAATCATTCTAGAGTAATCATCAATAAAAAGCATAAAATACCTTTCTCCATGAATACTTCTGACTCTTGAAGGAACAAAAAGGTCAGTATGTATCAGTTCTAGCAAATTATTTGAATGAAAAAAATTTCTCTAGAAAGAGACTCTAGTCTATTTACTTATTTGACATTCCTTATAGATTACATTAGCAGGCTTTACTAATCTAGGAAGATCTCTTACTGCTTGAGTAGAAATTATCTTGATAATGTTGTCAAAATTTACATGAC
Source organism: Sequoia sempervirens (assembly GCA_007258455.2). Lineage (NCBI taxonomy): Eukaryota > Viridiplantae > Streptophyta > Pinopsida > Cupressales > Cupressaceae > Sequoia > Sequoia sempervirens. The sequence continues at coordinate 1,054,731,976 of VDFB02281492.1, read as the reverse complement.
ACAATCTCCTATGCCACAAATAGCTTTCATCTATCTAAGCAATCAAACAATTTTGACTAGCAGTATTCAAATGAAAAATATTACCTTGTATTTGTTTGCCTGTTGCAATCAAGTTTCTGGAACTTCCACGTATCTTACATCTGTTGTCTTTGAACTATAGATCATATCCCTTGTGAACCATTTGTCCAAAACTTAATAGATTGTGCTTTAGACCTTCAACATAGAGGACATCATTAGTGTTGTCCTTACCACCAAGGAAAATGGACCCTCTGCCATGAATCACACCAGCATTGTTATCTCCAAATCTTACAACTCCACCATCATACTATTCCAAACTCACAAATTTGCTTTTGTCACTAGTCATCTGATGTGAGCATCCACTTTCAATGACCCACTTATCTTTTTCTTCACCTTGACCTGCAAGAGCCTTTTCGTCTTTAGTAGATTTAGTAGCCACAGGATTATTTTCAATGGTGGCAATGAAAACCCAATCATCTTCTTTTCCATTATCTTTATCAGATTCGTTAGTCACTGCTTCTTCAGCAAAATAGCATCTCTTCAGGAATCTAGACTTCTTAGGTTTAGATCTAGGAAATATTTCAAGACATCTTGATGTAAAATGACCTATTTTACTGCATGAAAAACATTTAATAGGCAGTACATCTTCATACTTACCTTTTCCTTTGCCTTCTTGTTTTGCAATCAACACTTCCAGTTCTTCTACTTCTCTTTCTTTATCTTTGAGTTGTTTCAGTTCTTCATCATACTTGGATACCTTCTTAGAACTCTCTCTCGGACTATATCTTTGTTTTTTGCTTCTAGACATAGTAGCCTTAAATGCAGATTCAGTCTTTGGTGTGGATTCACCAAACTCACTTATCTCAAAAGCAGCAAGTTTCCCAATCAGCGTATCTCTTGTCAACTTGTCTACTGATTTGAACTATTCAATAGCATGAATCTTCATTTTGTAGGAGGGAGGCAAGGATCTAAGTACTTTAGCCATAATTTCATCTTCATCCATAGAACCACTAGCACATGTAATACCCATCACTATCTCATTTACTCTCTGCATAAAATAAGTGATATTTTCATCTTCACCCATCTTCAAATTCTCATACTTTCCTTTCAAGCTTTGTAGCTTAGCCATCTTCACCTGTGCAACTCCTTCATACAAAGTTTCTAGTTTCATCCACATTTCATGAGTTGTATTCAGACCTACCACATTAGCCATCTCTGAATCTATCAAGGCACTCACCAACGCTTCAATAGTCCTAATATTTCTTTCAACATCTTTGATTTCATCAGCAGTAGAGGGACCATTATGAGGAATGATATATTGATTAATAGTAATCTTCCAGATAGCATCACCAATACACATTAAGTGACATTGCATCCTAACTTTCCATAGTGAATAGTTAGAGCCATCAAATCTAGGACTATCCTTCTTGAATGTTATTGCCATCTCGGATCACCTCAAGCTATTAGACTTTCTTCAGAGCAACCTGCTTTGATACCAATTATTGGAAAAACAAGGACACACAACTAAGAGGGGGGGTGAATCAGTTGTGATAGAAACTAAAACTCTCCTTCTTAATCTTAACTTAATCTCAGATCTAATGAATAAGCAATTAACTATAAAAAATCAACACACCAGAGAGACAAATAACACAAATATTTTTTGTGTGGAAACCCTGTTGGGAAAAACCACGGTGGATGTTAGTCCACAAGATTATACTCTGCTAGAAGTATAAAATAAATAATAAGGGGAATGCACATGCATTTAGGCACACTTCCTAGAGCTCACTGCTCAATTACAAAAGAGGACTCACTATCCAAAAATAGGGTTTGGATTAAAACCATCCAAGATTTGTGAACTAAGAAAATAACTTCTTCACAAGCCTGATTACAGCTCCAATTAAGCTCAACACTTCTTCACACTTCGCACATTCTTCTTCAAAATATTCTCAACATTTGAATGATATTCGCACATGCAAAAATAGGAGCACATGAAGCATCATCACCAACAATGAACTAGTCCCCCTTATATATCTGCTACACAAAATTCCATCACCACTTCGTTGGCCAAAGAAAAATAAAATATATCTATAATGTCAGCCCAAATTTACAAATAACCTTTCAATGCATATCCACCAAGGTCGGCCACAACATAGTGGATACCAAAATTAATATCTCCAACACAAAAAGTAATTTAATTAATTACACCTAGAAGATCCACAACACGCTACCACCAACATGTCAGCCAGGAACAAGAGAAATTGAACATACGCATAAAGATCTTCAACCACAAACTCTCTGAATAATGTGGACACACCACAAAGATAGAGAATGATCTAGAGACACCATAGAACACCAAGAAACAATAGAGAAGCATCCGCAACAACTGAGAAAATAATAATTACACAAACTTCATTCAGGAACACTGACAGATACCAGCAACACACTGTCAGACCACAACATACTCAAAACTTCACATGGACCTCTAAAAATTTTGGTAGATGATCTAGAAACATTCAAAAATAAACCCTTAAATCCACATTAGCTAATATTCAATGTATATAACACAATTCCTTCTTGACTTGCACAATTCCACTTGGAACCAAAAATACTTTCTTTTACAATCTCAATATCCTCGACATATACAGTATTCAATGCATCAAATGCTAATAGTTTTGACATCAATGACAACTACATATCAGCAACCATATCCACAACATCCAACAACTAAGAGAATTTGTGTCCTAATAAATGCTTTGTGCACCTAAAATGTCTTTCCTTTACCTCTTTTTTTTTTTTCCAACCTGGGTTTTTGTAATCAAACCAAGCGATTGTGGCTATGCTAGTACAATGTAAAAACATTTATATATGAATAAAATATCTCTGTTTGGTGTTATCTATGCTTTTACATGTATGGCTTGCTTGTTTCTGTTCATATTATGCTTGGAAAATACTACTTTTCTTCTGTATGATATCTTAATTAAGTAACCAAACTCATAATAATTTGGATTAATCAATATAATTCTTCATAGGTGAAAAAATTGATGGTTCGCATAACTTAATAAAACCCCACCCAGGTTCAAATTGACTTAAAGAATGTCGCCCGAGGCATAACTTGCGGGTGTAGCTTCCAAACTTTGACTCATGGCTCAATCGGTTTCATACATACACTTTGGGAGGAAAGGGAAGTTCGGATGTGACAAGAAAACACTGCTCAATGAAGAACAAGTAAGGTAGGTTGTAAAAGGGGAGGTTTGATGGACTTAACAAAACACCACCCAAGTAAAAAATGGATGACAAAAGATTGCTCAAAACTAAATTACATATAGAACTTAGGTAAAGAAAGATAACATCCCAAAGAAAAGTTAATAAAAAATTTTGTGAATAATAGTGGCTCAATCTAGGGACAAGGACTGCAAAGGATAGGGCAATGAACCTAGAAACATAAGCATAGACTAGTCCTTTCCATTGGGCACAGAGTCAAGGAGAAGGAACAACTAAAGCAAGCCAAAAATGGGACAAAAGAAGGATAGAAAACACCTAAACTACCAACACAACAAAATTTCAACTATGTACATGGTAGGACAATCCTACCTCAAATGATTCTCAAGATAATTATACAAATCGATTGACAGGTTGGGAGAAGTAGCTTCCTATTCGAAACAATGTTGGATGATTGAAAACTATGTGTATAGTCAACTATCAAATTGCGAATGCCACCATTAAATAAATAAAATTAGCACCCTGTAAGGACTTCCTAAGTAAAGTATTATGTTCAAAGAGACATTTTTGATTATATGCCTCAATATTCAAATGACTCATATTAGTGTTTCCTTATGTATGCTTACTTGAATCTTCCTTCACAACATCCAATTTAAGATTGTTTTCTACGTCTTACACTTGACACTCTGAACAAGAAGAAACCAACCCTCGAATTGGACACCCCACATATACATCATGAGGCAAAGGAAATTATTGGTCACCGTGTGTAGAAGCAATTACATTGTTTGAAGGTTTAGGACCCCAATTTGTAGTTTGAATAGCATAAGACTTATTATATTCCACTACTAATTCATCAATCACAATTCCTCTTTCAATTTCATCCACTCCATACATTTATTCTAATAACTATATTGAAACCTCTAAATTTTGTATAATGTTCCTTTCAAAATGAAGAGATTCTGAAATGAAATGTTTAGTTACTTCATTTATAGTTGCCTTTCCTTCAAGGATTTCACTAACAAACTTAAACCTCTCATAACTATTTTGTGTGCCAAGAAAGAAGATATCTGAAGATTCAATTACCTTTTGGAGGTGATATTTATTTTCTCCTTTAGCTGGGAGATTAGTATCTTCCTTTTCTTGTCTCTATTCATGATCAACTACAACTCTAAGTAAACAAACTTCCTCTTTTAACATTAATTGATCTTCTGAATTTATGAAAAGATGGTTATCATGTATTTTGAATTCATCAAAATCAAAGAGAGGGTTAAGATGAATTGACCACCATTCTTTCTTCCGAATATCATCATTTCTAGAATCATCATCCCCTTCCAAACTTAAACACATATCCTTATTCTCCATCTTTTTAGAAAGGAAAACTTCATATTATGGAGAAAGAAGAGAGGTTGATACCATATATTTTGAACTAGCCTCTAAAAGAGAGAGTTTATCAGAAGGAAGGGTTGAAGTTAATGGTGGCTTTGTCAGAAGCTCATCATCTTCATCATCACTAGATGAACTATAATCACTTTCAGTTTCAATAGAGGTGCATAAGTTCAAGGATAAATAAACACAAGGTTGGTCATGCCTTTTGTTAGGCTAATGTATATTATCAAGAATCATTAAATTCTTTTTTTCCATATTAGGATGACATTTGACTGGAAGCTTGGGAAAAGTTTTATAACTGGTTTCGAGCTTCATACTTGAATTTACTTGCCACTTTCCTACTGCAATGAAATCATCTTCATCCTTCATTGCCTCTTGTTGAGCTTGCTCAATTCCTCAAATTTTATCTCTTTTCAGAAGTAATTGTATGTTTGGTTCAAGAGTAGAAATGAATATGTGGTACTGAATCTTTGCACTGGGCTTTTCTGGGGTAGGAATCTTTTGAAGAGACTAGTTGAAATGATAGAAAAAATACCTCATTGTTTCAGCCCTATTTTTCATAATTTGAAAGAAGTGATGCAGGGTAGCTACAACATTAGTTGGGATTCCGTAGTGTTGGAGAATTTTTTTCTTAAGAACATGCCAACTAGTGATGCTCCCTTTTTCAACAACTTTCTTAATCAAACTTTCAACAACTTTCTTAATCAAACTTTCAATAAAAATCCTTACAAGCACATCTTCATCCTAGATTCCTAAAACTGCACTTATAGCCATCATAGCTAAAATATGGTCCTTAGGATCTTGTTCATTCTAACCTAAGAATTTTGGAAATCCCCTTCAGGACCCTTTAGGTAGATCATGATATTGTGATAAAGCAAGGGGGCCAACTTGGTTGCACCAGAGATTTGAAGCCATAAACAATAAATAGAGTCATCAACTCACCTAGAGTAAAGTTAGGAAAAGAAGATTAGAGTGGTGGATGAGCTGGAGGTGGATTTTGAGGCTGATATGTAGGTGGGTCCCTTGGTTGACATGGTGGTGGATTGGGCTGACGATTATGATGAGGTGGGACTTCATAATATTTGAATATCAGTCTTGGGGGTTGTTCAATCACATGTATGGGTGGTCGTTGGTCCTATTCCTCTTCTTCTTCCAAGATAAAATTTACTTGCATATAATCTATCACACTCCTTCTATATCTCCATGCGAATGTATTTAATTGTGATATGATATCTTCTTGCACTGCTCCAACCCAATCTAAATCTAGCTACAAAATAGGAAATAAATCATTATGTGGAAGTACCATCTTGTTGCATGACATAATGGCGATTGTCATATTTCCAACTAATTTATGCCTAGCGGAGTTGCCAAAAATCTATTCACGAATGAAATAACCTTTAATAGATAAATCAAGTAATGACTCTAAACCCAACTTTGGTACCAATTTAAATCCACTAACAGCTCTAAAAAGTCCACAATTGCATTTGCGGCTTTTCTCTAAATTTTATCGAGGTACAACTCCCTCACAAAATATTCAATGAATTAATCTATTCTAAGGAAATGGCATGTTCTTTTACCTAGAAAGTAGAAAAGGTGACTAATGCTAGCTCATAAATACGAAAATAATGCAAAGGCAGAGGACTCAACCATTTATGATCAATACAAAGATTGAAAATCATGACTATCAAATCTAACCAATTTAAATAAATCAGACTACAATAAATAAAATATGTATAGCTCATCCTTGAAAGAAGGCACAGCTATATCGTACACATAACACCAACATTAGCATACTTCAAGTCCTTTAATTTGTAACACACCAATTACAAGCTATTGCAGTCTACAATAAATGTTATTCCTTCTCAAAAACACCCCCAGGTGTATCCAGAGAGATCCAAAGTCCTATTCATCCTCGCTTAACCTCTAATTTATAATATGGCTAAAGCCATTGAATGGACACTAAATCCATTACTAAATTAGCAACTTCTTATATCGCAAATGTTTATTGGGAAGTTGATAAGAATAATGGAAATTTTGTTTGGCATAAGTATCAGCAAATAAAATTGATCATTACCTGAGCAACAGCCACCAAAGGACCAATCATTTCACTAATATTTAATGCAACACATAAGGATACCAAGTGGTGGCACATGCGAGCTATCTGGTGAGGAACTGTAATTCAATCAATACAAGCCAGCCATAGATGTGAACTAAATTTACATCTTATCAATCTCAAAAGAGTGCACCTATGTCTAACCAAAGTTGTATAAACTCATCTGGTATCACTTTTCTCCCACAATCAATTACATTCAACATGGAGAGCTCTCAGAGTGATGGAAATTATGTGAATGACTACATTATTCTAGAGGAAATCAAGTGTAGCCCGCTATTCAGGAACACTTCTGATCATCTAGAAAGAGGTCTTTGTGGTGCAGAGCGAAGTGGAGGAATAAGTGCTCTGAAGTATTTTGGGTGAGGCATTTCTAAGCCAAGCTCATGTGCATAATACCACTATGCTAGAATGATTCATTTACATAGTTGTCAGGACTTCTAGCTATTGAGACTAGGGTGTGAGAGCACTGGAGTGCCTAGTGAAACCTATTCCATCATTGTGTGAAGGTGGTGATCAATGGACTCAGCTATTATCCTCAAATTGGATTAGTAGTTGATGCCATTTGCATTACATCTGCTATCCAAGATGAGACTCTGGAGGAGGTCATGGCTCTGTTGCACATGGGGGTGGTGAGGAATGACATGGGACTATTCATGCAATTCCTCCAGTCTCATGAAAATTTATTGTCACTGGCTCAAATTGAACGCCTACAGGTTGTTACTAAGAGCATTTGTGTCTTGATGTTTTCTTTGTGCACCTGAAATGTCTTTCCTTTGCCTCTTTTTTGTGTCCGCCAACCAAGGTTTTTGTAATTGAACCAAATGATTATGGCTATGCTAGTACAATGTAAAAATGTTTATATATGAATAAAATATCTCTTTTTGGTGTTATCTGTTATTTTACATGTATGGATTACTTGTTTCTATTCATAGTATGCTTGGAAAATACTAGTTTTCTTTTGTATAATATCTTAATTAAGTAACCAGACAAGTAATAATTTGGATTAATCAATATAATTCTTCATAGGAGGAAAAAATGATGGTTCACATTGTTGGCATATGGCTTCTAGTGTTTTCATTGATGGAAACCTATGTCATTGATCTGGTTTGCACTTCAGTATCTGACCATACTGGAAGACAGAATAGAGAACATGGTATCTGGCTGAAGTTGAATCTGTCAAGTGGTTTGCATTACCAGTTTATTAGTTTTTGTTTTGGATCTCAAGGAAGGTTGTTGGTATATGAAATGTGTTATTCTTGAGTTTTGTGTTGTCGCATCAATCGATGTATGAGTTAGGAGATCTAGTCATTCGATTTTCTATTCAACAGTGCTAGAAGGCCGACTAATTGAATGTTGGGTGTTGCGGATGTTTAAGGAAAAATTGTTTGGAGCATTTTTATATTGGAGATTTTGTTTTGGGTCCTAACTATGCTATGGCCAACTTTGGTGGATGCACATTAAATGTTACTCATGATTTGAGCCAACAGTTGGAAAATATTTTCTACTTTATTGAAGCTGACATATAGCAATTAAATCCTTGGTGGCAGATATACATATGAGATCAGTTAATTCATCTTGGTGTGTATGTGTGTGTGTTCGATATGTGTTGATGTGTGTGTGAATATCTGAAGAGAAATTGAGAAATTTTCACTTGTGCTGAAGAGGATTTAGTGAAGTGAATTAAAGTAGAGCAAAGCAAAGTGTAGAATCTAGCAGAAGGTCTAGAATCTAATCTATGAGCCTAACCGAAACTATAACTAGGAATTTGTAGATGTTATCTTCTCAGTTCAACCTTTTTATGTAATCCAAATATTTTTAAGGTAGTGATCCATCCTGATTTTGAGCAGTGAGCTCTAGGTAGTGCACCTGAATGCAAGTGCATTCCCATTTTGTAAAACACTTATATTTGAGTACTCAAATTGTAGATTGACCTCCATCATGGTTTCTCCCTTAACTAGGTTTCCACGTAAAAATCATTGTGTTATGGTGTTATGGATTATTGTTCTTTGTTCATGCATCTTTCTTTTGATTGAATGTTTTAGGGACTTGAGAGAACAGATTAATAAAGTTAAAAATTTCACAACACTATTTCACCCCCCCTCTCAGTTTTGCTTGAGTCCAACATACATAACTTAACAAAACCCCGCCCAGGTTCAAAATGACTTAAAGAATGTCACCCAAGGTATAACTTGCTAGTGAAGCTTCCAAAATTTGACTCATGATTCAATCGGTTTCGTACATACACTTTGGGAGGAAAAGGAAGTTTGGATGTGACAAGAAAAAACCACTCAATGAAGGAAAAGTAAGGTAGGTGGTAAAATGGGAGGTTTGATGAAATTAACAAAACACCGCCCATGTTCAAAATGGATGAAAAAAGACCACTCAAAACTAGATTACATACAAAACTTAGGTAAAGAAAGATAACATCCCAATTAAAATTTAATGAAAGTTTTGTGAATAACACCTCTCTACTTCAAGTGGTCTTCTAGTGTTTCTATCCCTATGAGATTTTCTAAGCGCATCATCCTTTTAGTTGTCAGATTGATTTCTATCGTTACCCTCTCCTGTTCCATCATTACCACCACCTCCCTTCTTGCTCTCCTCATCATCTTCAAGATATGAGTTCTTGTTTCTATTATTTCCTCCACCTCCTCCACGTTGATCTCCACCACCACCTTTACTAGTAGTGTATCTCGTAGAATTCTTGTTTTGGGATTCACTATTATTATGTCTAGAGCACAAAGTCTCTAGAGTTGATGTGGAGATCTTAAGAAGGGAAATCTTCTTGGCTATTTCTACATTGGTAGCTTCTATTTCAGATTTCTTCAACTCTTTCTGCAGTTTGTCACTATCTAACTACAATTTCAAGATCTTAGGATTTGGGGGAGTAGTGGATGGAGTAAGATCAATTTTAGCATTATTGGTGTGGTTTTTAATAGATGAAGCATGGGTATTTGTATTGGTGTTGGTATTGAAAGTATTGAAGGTAGTCTTCTTTTTCTGATCAATGGGTTTCTTCTCATGATCTATAAATGATGATTTCTTAGTAGTATCAAAAGGATCTAAGGCTTCAGTAGCTGCAATAGATGCATTATAGGTATTAGCAATAAAAGTTCTCATCTAGACTATTACTTTAGGAATTTCAGGGGTAATCTCATCATTCAAGTTGAAGACATTTTCAGTGAAGGCTTTCCACCTAGCAGCATCTTCTCTCATCTTCTCTATTTTTTGTTTATGAGCATCTCTCTCAAGTTTCTTAGCTCAAATCCTATCCTCCTTCTCCTTCAACCCCTTCAGTCTATTCTCTTCTCCTTCCTTAAGCATAATTTCTTCCTCTTCTAATGCTTGCATGTCTTTGTCTATTACTTCTTCAATTTCTAAGATATTCTAGCCTCACTAAGTGTAGGAGTATAGAAGATTTGACCAATTGGGTCTTCCTCAAGGGGAATATGCACTTCTACATTAGGATATTTACCTCTTGGCTTTAAATTTTTTCCATTGAAAATAAATCCAACACCAAGGGTTAGAGATTATGAGAACTTCTTATTTTTATCCCAAAACTCCCACCTATCCTCCTCTTTTGAAACATCAAATTCATTGTCAAATAATTGCTCAATAGGAAAACTCCCTTCATCTACAATAGGCTCTTCAACTTCTTATGATTCTCCCTAGATATTTTCACTATTTACCTCATTATTAAAAGTATGAGATGCATCAGTAAGGGATTCAATAGACTTACTTGATTTAGCACATTTCTTAATCTAGGTAGGTTGTTTATCTTTTGCAGGATCATATTCTAGCTTCTCCTCAAGATGCTTCTTTGTGTAGATTATGGTCTTCTTCATGGTGTCAAATATATTAGAATCCTTCTCCCCACATTCTTTTAGAGATTTTATCTTTACACTAGTATTAGAAACTTTAGAGTCACCACCCAAAATGTTGGGAAATAGAAATTGAGTTTGCTTTTACTTGGTATGTGTGATCTCAGAAAAGGATCTGAACATAGCCCGACACAAGGTGATAGAATAGACTAGGACTTGACACATAACACCAAACATGACTTATATGATGAAAATTTGAACCTATTATTCTTCAAACAATGAGGAATTATATAATACTCGATTATGACTTTACCAGATCTAAACTAGAGACTTTAGACTTAGCATGTCCCTAGCATAGTTACCAATTTGTTGGTTGTTTTTTTAAGAAGCAAGCTGATCTTTAGAATTACCTACATGGACTTTGTCATTTCCAATAGTTAGTAATCTAAAGGGATTGGCCAACAAATGAGTGATAGCTGCTAAAATTTCCTCCTACACTTTAGGCTCTGTGAAACTTAGGAGGGTGATCCCACAATGTATATTCAAGGACTTGTGTGACTAATATTTAAATACATTGTAAACAACAGATAATTCTCATATAGCCACTCAACAATGTATTGTATCAAAAGAGTTGGTAGTTCTTTTAATAATGCCCTACACTTGGAGCATGAGAATAGTAAAATTCATCATAGAATAACTACAATGGTAATTCATTTGAAAGGATTGTAAATAAAGAATGATTTTATGATGAATTGACCTAGAAACTGAATTATGAATACCTTGCCTAAAAAAATTCCTTATCCTAAATATGAAGCTGATATTAACCTATGCAATCAGATAAAAAATCAACACATAGCAACATATAAGCTTAAGAAACACTGCATTATAATAATTCCACATTACATTCACAACCACCACTTCTTATATGTATCCTAGTACATAATTCATATGAGCTAACAATCTCACTCAAGCATTTACATTAATTCATTGAACTAATAAGCAAGAATGAAATTATACATCCACTAAGAAGTAATGGAGATGAAAAAAACAATCATTGATTATGTTCATTCATAACTCATAGAACAAGTACAAAGGAGAGACAACAGCCATGAAATTAGCACCATTCTATATATTTTTTGCTATCTTGTTATCAAAATTACATACATAACTACAAGCTCATAACTTAAGACAAAATTCAAAACATGCTTTGTCTTCTTTCTACAATTCATTGTTTCAAATGCATTACAACAAACCCCTACTTTTTGGCCTTGAATTCCTTCTTATAGAAATGAAGGAGCAAAACAAGCTTCAGACTAGAAAGCACACATGTCACTATTTTATTAGACCATTGTAAAATATATTCCCTTTTTAGTTACATTTGAGCTCTTAGGTGGTGGGAACATACATGAGAAGAAATTAATCCTCATTCATTGTTGGAGATCCATTTCCACCTTCAAAAGGCATCATTTGTATATTACAATATCTCCCAAATATCATCCTCATGATCAAAAAGTTTTTTCCTTGTGCATATTCCAGTCAACAAAATTTAAAAAGTAGGAAAAGCAATAAAAGATACAAAAATGATTTATTGACATCAACATCAACATTTATGCCACCTTTTTCATGTTGAGGAGAGAACAATATCTTTTACAATACCTTAACAAAATCCTAATCTGCACTACTTTTAGGCTATGCATTGTTTCTCTCCTATTCATTATTCACCATATTCATTATCACCCCCATATAAGCTTACTTAGTATATTTTTCCAACCAAGTGATATGTACTCATCCTCAGTTGGCCATTTTGTATCTAATAGCTTCTACACTTTTACACTATGTTGAGTGTATCTAGCATCGATTAATGCTTTGGCTTCCTTAACAAATACATTCATCCTCATTTCAGCTCCTTCCATGTTGTCAATAAGAGGATTCAACATGGAGTAATCAATTTTAGTCAATGTTCCCTTAGCTTGATGCAACCATTCTCCCAATTCATGCTTCCATTTTGCAACTCCATCAACTCAACATTGTCATCAAATATTCTAGGCATACCATGCTCTTCCATGTCCCTAAACATCTTCAATTTATTTTCAAGTTGCATACCTAACTTTCCATGGAAGGTTATTTTGTTAATCAAATCAATGGCTTGCAATATCTCAAGAATATGAGTAGGGGCCTCAAGGTACTCTTTAATTTTGGACATCATCTCTCTTAATGTTCCTATCCTAGTACTCCATTTGTTCCACTCAGTTTGAAAAACCATTTGGACCTACAGATACTTAATGTTAGCTTCATGGATGATCTTGTAAACTTCCCACACATCATCAACTTTATTAACCAATTTGGCTAGTCTATGTTTCAACACATCTTCAAAAATGTCACTTTCCACCTTAATTGTTTCTAGTTTGGCCTTCTTTGTATTCTCCTTTTCCTTCTTTAGCTGATTTTTTTAATTCATCAATCCTCAAGGCCAATGTCTCCATGTCTTGTGTAGACAAGTCTAAAGAAGAAGGGGCTAGCAAAGAGATTGTCCTTACAGACTAGCTAGCCTAAACAATGGCTCTCATCTTGTTTATCTCATCCAAGGCCTTATTATACTCCTTCAGCAAGGAATCATACTTCATTTGAGAAATTTGTGTTGTGTTTAAACTGAGCATTGCAACATGAGCAATTAACTAGGCTACTTGGATAGGTGTTATATCTATGGCCCTCTTCACCACCAAGGAACCCATGACCTCTTCAATAGGCCTAGTGACCTCATGCTTCCCAGATGATGAGCTCATTTAATGGCTCAATTTTGATAAGATCTATTATCTATTTGTTGTTGACATTTTCTATGTTATTCCCTTAAAACCATAGACCTTGGGCATAAGTTTATTTCTATGAATTTAATGACATTATCATGCTATGTGGACTACCTATGTTGAATTTACAAGTGGTTGAATGAATGTTACTAAGGTAATTATAAATGTACATTTTTTTGTGTGTGATAATGCTATTTTGTAGGTTTCCACTAAAATGTTGATGTCAACAAAGCCTGCTATGTGGGAGAAATTCTTGCTAGCTGGTCGGTTACCAAGAAGTCATGAAGTTGATCATTAAGAATTCAAAGTGAGAAGAATCTCATGGAGGGAAATTCCTAATTCAAATAAAAATAATGTAACTAACTTTTTCAATTGTCATATTTTTTGTTGAGAAAATCTAGTGAGTGTGTTGTGCTAGATTCTCATTGAAGCAAGCCTGCTTTGACCAATTTAGCACATGCATAACTTCCTCCATCTTTTTTGATGCTTTCAATAAGTGGAATCCTTCTATTTTAATAGAGTCAATTTCCTAGGTAGTTAGGTTTGGTCAGTAGTTTTTCTCTATAAATAATGGTTAGATGCTCCTTTTGATAAGGTTGGACATTCTAAGTTTGTACTTGCATTTTCCAGTTTTATAGTTTTATGGTTGAGATGTTGTACTTATGCTTTCAAGAAATAATATGATATTTTGAGTTGCTACATTTGAGTTAGTGTAAGGGAGACTCACCCAAGGGGGCACACTTGGTGATAATTCCATATATTAGTCTAGAAGTCATTTTCTATTCAGTAGTTACTTTCAATCTCAACAATTGTCTATTCCTACAACCACTGAAATTCCATTTTGTGTTTGTTCCTGAAGCCAAGGAAAACAAAGTATTTTCCTATCTGTTTGTTGAGATTGACATTTCTATCTTTCATTTCCAGTCTGGTTGTTAATTCTTAGTGTAGATGTTGATTTATGCTCAATATTTTAGTTGATTTCTTTCCAGCAATTCATTTCCAACATTGTTTCTTTCCTAGTTTATGGATGATTGCAATGAAATCCTAGTGCACACACAGTGCTGACCCATTTCAAGTTTACGTCCCTGGGTTGACAAGTGAAATGCACCTTCATGATGAGTAAGATAGCTAATTAGTGCAGATGTTCAATCTCTAAGTCACAACCCTAAAGGCTTAGTTAGTAAACCATTGTAGGAGGTCAACATTTTTGACATCATTGTTGGGGATGGTGTCAAACTAGGAAGTTCTTTGGAGTCATTGATAGTTTCTTTCTTGTTGTTGTATTTCTAAAAAATTTCTCTTAGTATACTCATCACTTAGGAAAGTAATGACACCCTATTATTTCACCAATTCTTTGTGTGAGTTGGATGCTACTGAGTTGATATCGCATGCATAGAGGAAGGAGGAGAGATGCTCATGGGAGATTCCTTCCTAATGACGTTGATCCATTCCAGCTAGTTGAACATCCAAATATTCCAAGGGACAAAGAAGAAGAAGAAGCACACCCTTTTGCTAATGCATCTCCTAATCTAACCAGTTCTGACACTTCCTTTGAAGAATAAAATCTAATTGAGAATCACCTTGCTTTGGAACTTAACCAAGTAGGCATGGGTGATGAGAATATTGAGAATAGACATAGAAATAGACCTAACCAACCAGCTTTTCCATTCCTCATTGCTCATCAGAGTGAATTTGACAACCTCAAAATATCCCTACTTTATTCCTCCCTAAGTTCTATGTACTTGTCATAGAATATCCTAACACCTTCCTATTTGAGTTTGATATCCTCTATTGAATCTATGACTAAACCATTGATGCTCATAGGCTTAATTTGTTTCCTACCACTTTGAAAGAAGTTGCATTGAGATAGTTTATCATCTTAGGAAGGAACACTATGGAGACTTGGGATGGCATGAAGATAAAGTTCCTTGAGAAGTATAAGGAATATCGCAGGGGTAGTGACATGAGAGGAGATGACATCTTTAGGATGCAGCAGAAGGAAGATGAGAGTTTGGAGGATTCCATTTCAAGATTTCTATTTTGTCTACAAAAATCTCCACATCATACACTCAATGAAGAGTCTCAAAAGCTTCTCTTCCTAAGAGGAATCAATGACAGTTATATTGATGCTTTGGACCTGATGGGAGGAGGAGATATCACCCAAGTTCCTTGGGATGATATTAAGAAGATATGTCAGAACTATTCCAGGGCAGATTCAAAGAAGGGAAGAGGTTACCAATCCTCTATGGATAAATCATCCACCAATGGAGTTTCAAGGATGGAGATTACTCACTTGTTGGAAGATTTAAAGCAAGACATCATAAACAATCTAGCTACCCATTTGGATACACTTCAAGCAAAGAAGAAGCATGAGGAGGCAGAGGCAATGTTGGCAGAATATTGCCCTCATTGCAGACAAAAGGACAAGAGATGCAAAATGGTGGATAACATTGATAGCAAGCATATCCCACCTGAGTTCAAGCCAATCTAGGGGGATGATGATCAAATCTACTACATTTCACAAAGGAGACCATGGGATCCAAGACAAGGTATGCCACTAGATCCATTATCTTTTGTTGGGCCTTATTTTAATTCTTATGCATCTGGTAATCAATGGAAACCCCTATATCCATCCAACTATGGAGGATATCCACCATAGCCTTGGAATAACCCTCCAAATACTTGGCCCAATCACCAAAACTCTCCACCCCAGTGGCAACAACCTCATGGGAATTGGCAGTAGTTTCAAGGAACTTAGCAACCACCTCTAGGAAACTGGCAACAAACATCCCAATGGAGGGGAGGACAACAATGACCAAACTAGACAATTAGCTATATGCAGCCACCTTCTCAGCCCCAACAACCTACTATAATGCCTCCTCCTACTAGCTTAAGTTCAAGCACACCTAGACCTACTTAGTTACTAGCTTAGCCCACACCTAACCCAAATAACAAACCACAAAAACAACAACTATTATACTCTACAAATCCTAATCAATTCTCTACATATGATATGAGTGTAAGTGACATCCATCTACATTCAAGAACTACTTTTCCAGCTCCTTCCACTCCTATCATCATTGAGCTTCATGTGGAAGAAGAGGAGCCTCTGAATGTCCCCATTCAACTAAGTATGTCTAAAAATCCTTAACCAGTTCTAGTTCAGTAGACTACCCAAGATCCACCATTTCCTTAAAGTTTAGAGGTTGCTAAATAGAAGGAAGACAAGGAGGAAACGACCTTTGACATTTTGGATCAGTTGAACCATATATGTTTGAAGATACCTTATTTTCAATCCATAAAAGATGTCCCTATATATGGAAAAGCAATCAAAGAAGCGTGCCTCAAAAAATCAAGAAGGAAAAAGGACCCCACCACAGTTCATGTAGTAGGATAGTTAGTAGACATCATGCTTGGAAAAGTTACAGTCCCTAAGTACATTGACCTAGGTAGCCCTGTGGTTGGGGTTGTCATAAATGGAGTCCAAATAAGGAATGATCTAATTGACTTGGGAGAAACAATAAATGTGATGACTAAGGATATTCTACAACAACTAAATGTTGCAAACATGAGACCTACTCCTACTATCTTGTAGCTAGTTGACAATTCCACTATCAAACCTGATGGGATAGTAGAGTACCTTGTGGTAACTCTAGATTCTTGGGAGTATCCAAGGGATTTTATGATTCTTTCTCCTAAAGGTACACTAGGTGGGTACCCCATTATCTTAGGGAGGCCATGGTTGGCCACAACAGATGGCTAAATTGGATGTCGGTCAGGAGACATGACCATTTCTAATGGGAAGAGTACTAAAAATCTTGTTCTCTAACCCCCTTCTCAACCATCACATGACATGGATAACACCATATGGCTACATGTTGGAGAAGTGGCCAAAGAATTCAATTCTACAGCACAACTTATGATGTTAGGAAAAATCTCTTTCATGCAACTACATGAGGAAGATTAAGTGTTATCTCACATAATTCAAAATTGTTGTGAGGTGCATGAAGTGTCATCTACTCATGAATTTGGTTCTTCCAGTTCAGTGAAGATACTTTTTCCTGCTCTTCCTACAATAGAAATTCCTGCAGTAACTGATATGCTCCATACATTGCTACCACATGAACTAAAAATGCCAAGTATTAGTGAAGCTTCTATGGTTGAGTTAACCACACAAGTGCAAGTGTTAGAAGAAAAACATCTAAATATTAATAGCAAGCTAAACCAAGAGAAAAAGTTGTTCTTAACAAACTTGTTGAAGACCCACCAACATGCATTTGTATGGGACTACCATGAAATAAATGGATTGGATCCTAAGCTCTATACTCATAGGATATATATCAAAGATGATTGCACACCAATAAGACAACCACAAAGGAGAATCAACCCTACATTAAGGGAAATTGTTAAAGGGTAACTTTAGAAATTATTGGATGCAAGACTTATCTACCCCATCTCAGACAGTCAGTGGGTGTCCCCATTGGTGATTGTGCCCAAAAAGGGAGGGAGGTGGAGAGTTTTTTTTTACTATAGTGAGCTCAACTCTACCACTAAAAAGGATCATTTTCCCCTTCCTTTCATAGACCAAGTATTGGATTCCCTTGCAAGAAAGCATTATTTCTCTTTTCTAGATGGATTCAGTGGCTATAATCAAATACAAATTGTTCCTGAGGATCAAGAGAAGACCACCTTTATCTATCCATGAGGGACTTATGCCTACTCTGTGCTTCCATTTGGTTTGTGTAATGCACCTGCAACTTTTCAAAGGGTAGTCATTAGCATATTTTAAGACATCTCACATGATTGCATGGAGATTTATATGGATGATTTCACTACCTATGGTGCTGATTTTGTAGAAGCCCTAGAAAATCTAAGGAAGGTATTATAGAGATGTGAAGATCATAACATGTCCTTTAACAATGAGAAGTTTTTCATGATATGCAAGGAGTATTCCTTGGGCACGACATCTCTAAAATGGGAATTCAAGTAGATTTGACCAAGATTGAAGTGATCACCAATCTGCCTATTCCTTCAAAGCAAAAATATGTTAGAAGTTTTTTAGGTCATGCAGGGTACTATAGGTGTTTCATCAAGATTTTAGCAAAATGGTAGCACCACTGTATAATCTTCTCACTAAGGATGCTAAATTCTAGTGGACATAGGACTGTGACAAGGCATTCTCTAATCTAAAATTAGCTTTAACCCATGCTCATGTACTCAAAGGTCCTAATTGGGAGCTCCCTTTTCACATTCATATTGGTGCATTAGATGATGTTGTAGGAGCTATATTGGGACAAAAAGAAGGAAAATTTGAGAATTCTATTTATTTTTTCAGTAAAAACTTACAAGGAGCTGAATTCAATTACACTAACAAAAAAAGAAATGTTGGCAATAATCTATGCCCTTAACAAATTTAGGCACTACATAATAGGGTATCATATTTTTATTCATATAGATCATGCAACATTAACATACCTCATGAATAATCCCCTCATCTCAGGAAGGATAGCAAGATGGTTGTTGTTGATGCAGGAGTTTGACATTACCATTGTTCATAAACCAGGAAAAGCAAATGTTGTAGCAAACTTTCTTTCTAGACTAACTACATCAAAACATAATCAAGTCATTGATGACTCTTTCCCTGATGAACATTTGTTTTCTATCAGTGTGCATACACCTTGGTATGCTGACATAGCCAATTACCTAGTTACAAGGAGAGTTCCTCCACACCTCTCTCCAAAAGAGAGAAGGGTACTCATTGAGAAAACCTATCCTTTTTCACAGATTGCAGGATGTTTGTTTTACATTGGACCAAACCATGTCATGAGGAGATGTGTAAGGGAAGATGAGAGATATGATATATTGCATGCATGTCACAATGAACCTTGTGGAGGGAATTTTGGAGCCAAAAGGACAAAACTGAAGATCCTTAATAGAGGATATTACTAGCCCACACTTCATAAGGATGTAGGTAGGTATACAAGGAAGTGTGATAGATGCTAGAGGATGGGCTGCCCAACAAATTTTGATGAGATGCCTCTTTATCCCTAGGTAGTAATCACTCCATTTGATAAATGGAGACTAGATTTTGTAGGACCCATTGATCCTCCAGCAAATTGTAAATCCTACATCTTGGTTTGCACTGATTATGTGACCAAGTGGGTTGAGATTAAAGAAATGAAACATGCAAGAGATAATAAGATTGCAGAATTTCTTTATGAGGAAATTTTCACTCATTATGGAGTTCCAAGGGAGCTAGTGATTGATCAAGGGGCTCAATTTACATCAACCCTTATTATAGCACTAGTTAATGAATATAATGTGAGGCACATGAAGTATACTCCTTATCACCCTCAGGCCAATGGACAATCTGAGGTGACCAATAGGGAAATTGAGGCTATTCTGAAAAAAATAGTGGCTATTCATAGGAAAGGTTGGGAAAATAGGCTACTAGAAGTTTTCTGGGCCTATAGGACTAGCTAGAAAACAACCACAAGCTTTACTCCTTTTGAATTACTCTATGGGAAAAGAGCTATGATGCCCATTGAATTTGAGCATAAGACTCTTAGGACTGCACTAGACTTAGGGATGGATATCTTTGAAGCATAAAAGGACAAAATCATGCAGTTGAATAATTTGGATGAGATGAGAAAGACAACCCTACATCATACTAAGGTAGTGCAAAAGCAAAGGATCAAATGGTGTGATAAGTACATAAAGAATAAGAAGTCTCAACCTGGTGGCTGGGCACTCCTTTATGACTCTAGGTATCAAGACAAAATAGGTAAATTGTAGACTAGATGGTTGGGACTGTATGAAGCTATAGAATTGTTTCCCAACAGAGTTGTACAATGAACCACCATTGACCCTATAAGATTCAAACTTCTGGTCAATGGTCACCATCTAAGATTGTATCACAAGCCAGCATCCAAATAAGAATTCATGCAACAATTTAATCAACACCCAACACTAAAACTTCATGCAGTCGAAGGAAGTGGACCTAGTGTCCCTCCTTCTGATTGATCCAAGTACACATGCAACCACTTCATAATAGAGACTTCCACTTTTTGTGGGAGTCCACTTCTTCATTACTCCACCCATCCATCCATCCATCTCTATCTTCTCTCTCTCTTCCATAACTCCACCATCACTCCACTTCACCATCACTTCATTCCACTTCTTCACCACTACATTAATTGTTCAACCATACTTCTTAAAGGTAATCAGTACTTTCTCCACATTCTTTGCAAAGATAATCCAAGATTTTAGGTATGTACAAAATATTTTTTTATATCTTTATTATCTTTAGTGCATTTATTTAATTACTATAATTAAATGTAGATATTTCACATAGCATGAACTTGTACTTCACCTTTTCCAATCATAATTAGTTGAAATTTTTTCCAGGCTTATCAAATTGCCCATCTTGATGTTAATTTTTTTTTATGTGAATTATACCTGCACAATTATGCCATGCCTAATGATCATGAATGGAACCCATTACTGTATATTGGAGACCTCCATTTAAGGGAATTTATGTCATGGATTTATAATGAAATTAGTTGGGGGAAATAGTTTAGAACCCACAGAGAAAGAGAATTACATACTCCCTTACCTATTACAGTTGAATCTAGCAACTTTGCAGACATTTTCTAAACATGGCACAGGTTTCTCTACTGCCCAAGCTATAATAGAAGGATTATGCCTGTTCAAGAGGAGACCTACACGGAATATGAGAAGGTAGCTAGAACTATAGGAAAATCAATAATGGCATAATTATCATAGAGGTGGAATAGTTTGACTAAAGAGTTCCAACAAGTTGAACCCCACTCTTTACAAAACTATGTTGCAACATGTAAAAGAGTTGACAGGTACATTCAGATGGGAAGCTTGAAACAATAATTTTGGCTTCTATTAACATTCCAGCCACCTACTTTGTTGTGGCCTATGCCAGACTGTAACTATTACCAATATGATAGAGCTGTAGAAAGGGGACGATGGAACATGTTGGTGAGAAAACAAGGATTCTACTAGGATCCTAACTCGGACATTGTAGAGACTAATGTGTGACAACTAACAATTGTTGACTTTAGGGCATTACTTAGGAAAAAGAATGGTGCTTCTTCTACTAGAGGACCAGCAAACCGTTAGGTTGGTGGGAATGATGAGCTCATTTAATGGCTCAATTTTGATAGGATCTATTATCTATTTGTTGTTGCTATCATAAATTTTGACACTAGGTTGTTGACATTTTCTATGTTATTCCATTAAAACCATAGACCTTGGGCATAAGTTTATTTCAATGATTTTAATGACATGATCATGCTATGTGGACTACCTATGTTGAATTTACAAGTGGTTGAATGAATGCTATTGTATACATCTAAAAAAGGTCACAGTTAATCAAGCTTGTTAATTAATTAAATATGAATTATTTAATTAATCTTCTAAAGTCATTTACATATATATAAATAAATTTTCTAATTCTTCTAATTTAATTAAATAAACAAGTTTATTTAATTATTACCATCTTCCATATTCCTCTTAATTAATTAAATAGATTTTATAATTTATTTATATTAATTATCATAAGTTTGAATTTTAAATTCAAATGATATTCCTCTAAATATATTTTTCACATTTAATTAAATATTTTGAATATTTAATTAAACACTTTCTAATTCTTCACTCCACATTTAATTAAATATTCTAAAATATTTAATTAGAAACTTTCCTCACTCTACATTTAATTAAATATTCTAAAATATTGAATTAGAAACTTTCTTCACTTCATATTTAATTAAGTATTTTATATATTTAATTAAATGCTTTTCTATCATCTTCTTACACATAATTGAACATTAAATATTTAATTATGGAAACTTCTAAATTCATTGTCACATGTAATTAAATAAATTTATTTATTTAATTATGATATTTATCTTCAACTCTCAACTAACTCCTCAAATGTCAACTTTCCTTCAATATTGAGTGTAAAAGATTGTGGACGAAACATCTTCCATTATTCTCTCGACCTTCCATATTTTTCTCAACTTCCAGAATCTCTCATCGTTCATCTTGATAGGCTTATTTTTGACCATTGATCTTTTCCAACTAGATTCTTGCCTCCAAAAACCTATAAATATAGCCTCTTTGTGAGTTGAAAACAAAATCCTATATTTTGTGAATTTACTATAGTTGCATTATAATCACCATTTAGCAATCTTTTCGGGCATTTTTATTTCAAGTTCATAGCATCTTAGTTTTCACATCATAGCTTAAATCATTTAGCAAATAGACATGCATTTTTCATAAGCTCATTCTCTAAAGTTGTCATTCTAACAAGCTACTACTTACACCAACTAAGGGCCAGTACTTGCAATGAATCCTTGGAGATAGAGCACAATAAGACACTTTTGAAGGAGTTGTTATTTTAAGAGTTTTCTTTACTTTTCAATTAGTTTCCTTTAATTTAATGTCTTATTGGTGTGTTAGTTTATATCTCTTTAGTTAGATCACATATTCACACACATTTATGGCACCCACCATAGGCCATTTGCCCCGTTTTTGACATCTACTTGTAGGTTTTTTGACAGGATTTCACATTTTGGAGTTTGGTTTTCTAGAAAATTTCACAATTTAGCGCATTTGTGGGTTTCCTTAGCAAATCTAGGGCTTCTCCCAGTGCTTTTGCAGGTCTTTCGACACATGTAGGAACTGTTTCAGCACATTCAAAAATTTCTTTAGTACATCTAGGGAACAAAATAGTGCATCTATTTAGCTCACTTCATTTAAAATTTTCTAAAACAAAAATTTGCATTCTTAGATTAGCGCATTTAGGATTTCTTTTACCATATTTAAGGTTTTCTGCATCACTTATGAGGTATGTTTTAGCGCATTAACTATTTTTTTTAGCACATACATGTAACTAAACAAGGTTCTGAGTCTGATGCCTTCGGCAGACAAGACCTTTTCTAGCTTAAAAAGAAGCAACCCTAGGGTAGACACAACAATTTAAAATGAACCAATCTTAGGATAGACATGGAATTTAAAATGAAGCAATCTAGGATAGTCACCACACAATGATTTTTGTGGTTAAAATGAACAACTTGTTTTCATGAAGCAATTATCTTCACATAGTTTAGATCATTGTGATTTGGGCTCTCAAGAGAAAATTGTTTGCATTGTCTGCGGCAATAGGTCTATGATCTCCCCTTAACTAGGTGATTAGAATACCAGAACTACCTTTTTAATTCATGTGATTTTACATGCTTTCTTAAATCCTTTAGAGGGCCTACTCTTGTGGGAAAAAGTACTCACCCAAGAGGAATGACCTAAGTGGGAACAACTAAGGCCAAGTTTTCCAACCCACTATAATCAAAAGAGAATTTGGGGAAATTCCGCAATTCGACTATAGTGTGCAAGATAACCATCCCCAAAGCATTTTTTCTAAAGGTTGGGAGGTCTCCTGAGGGAGTTTATCATTTTCTATACCGAATGGAAACCCTTACTAAGAACCTAGTGTAGAAGCCATTCGTGTCAGTTTCTGAACATCCTAATAATCACAGTGCAAGGGGAGGGAAGAATCTACCCCCAAGACACTCACCATATAACTTCCAAGGATCATTTGCTCGGGGGATTTGGTATCCACTTCTATCACTCTGAGTGTGTGCCTGGAAAAGAAAAAAACACGGGTGCCCCTTCAGGGATGACATGGTTGTGTGAGTCGACGTAGTTCTAAGATGTGGGCTATTGATTATTATGATGACCTACTTGAGCACTATGAGTGAGTCTATCTGAAGTGTTTGTTTTGTTTAATACCCATGAAAATCTCAAGAACATACACTCATTATTTAGAGTCTAGAACTTTAAGAACAATTGTCTTCCTATTGCATTCTTTGTTTTCAAAACATTAATTCAAATAAGATCATCCAGAAAACATAAGAAGTTGACAAATCAAATTGTGACATTTATGTTAAGGGATTGGAAATCAACAATAGAGAAAAACTTGGAAACACTAGGCTTTTGCAAATTCCTTATTTTCTCAAACTAAGATAAAAACATCGCAAAGTGCATCATCACATCCATTTCCAATTTCTTGTTTAATTCCCATAACAGGATCATCATCGTTTAATCCAAAGAATCACAAACAAAAAATTAGAAATTCCTTAGTCATACCAATAGAATCCATCATTCTATTCTGATTAAGGTATCCAACAAATTGCACTCTCCCATTTGTGATCAAAGTTAGTAAAAAAATTGGTATAAGCATATGCCTATTGTCACAAGGTCCCAAAAACACAAAGAAGAAGACGAAAGAAGAGATCCACTTTACAACATGGGTGATAGGGAAGAAAATCCTTTTCATAGGTTTCATACTAGGAATAGTTCAAATGATGAAATAACCAATGAAATGATTCAATAAGCTAAACAATATCCATAGTTTCACATAATTTTGGACAAGATCTTAGAGAAAATAAAGAATGCTACTTTCTTTTATTGGAAAACTAAGGTGCCAAATTTCCCTCTGACTACGATATGGAGAAAATTAAGGAAGATCCTAAAAAGACTAAATTTCCCTTAAATGATCTTAGTACTCTTACCCAACAAATAAGAGCACTCCAAAGGAAAATCAAGGAAATACAAGGGGGCACAACTAAGAAGTCCTTTGACGGAAATATGAATGTAACCTCTTATCCTCCAAAAACAACATCATCCAAATTCAATGTTTTTGAATTTTTTCAAAGGTTAAATGAGAAGCCCAAATCTAAGCCATCAAATAAAATTTACCAATCCTATAATGTCATGCATTTATCTTCATCCCCCATAATTCAAAATGAACCTCACGATTCTTTCACCCAAGATAACGATTCCATTCAATCACCTTCTTCTATCATATCCTCTACATCCAATGATTCATTTCAATCTACACATCTCGATCAAAACATTCTTTCCACCCCATCCCATGATACTAAAATTATACAAACCCTTCCTATCTTTGATCAAGATCCCATCTCTTAAGAACCATATGATGATCCCCTCCTTTCACTATTCACCCATGATAATCCTCTTTCATCTCAAGAACAAAATGTTCTTCCAAGTTCTTTGTCCACTCCATTCAGTGAATCCATACTCTCCTATGATTCCATCGCATCTCAGGAGCAGAACAATTCTTCCATCCTATCCAAAGATTCCCTTCCATCTGATGATCAAGCTACTCCATCTTCTTCATCTAACGATTATTTTCCTAGTCAAGATCAAAGTATCCCATCATCCTCATGTCAAGAGCCTCTCACACCTCTTCAAGCTATCCATGAACCCCACACCTATAAATTGGGATCCTCCACCTTTATCCACTCCAGTTTACTTCCAACACCTATCCTTTCATCCATATCATATCCTCCTCAAAATGGACTCGCATCTTATTTCACAAAAAATGCATATCCCATGGGTAAACGAATGTGAAAAATTAGGAATTACAAAGGAAAAGGCTTAGGCCTTCATGATCAAGGTATCCTAGAACCCCTTTCTATCCAAGCACATCCATATTCTCATGGCCTTGGTTATACACCTCATGCTCACCCTAGGTATCATAGTCCATCAAACTCTCCATCCATCCTAGGTCCTTATCCTAGTGCATCAAACACTCCATCTATCCTAGGTCCTTATCCTAGTTCATTAAACCTTCCATCTATCCTTGGTCCTTATCATCCCAACCCTAGCTCACCAACCCTTCCATCCATATTAGGGTCCCACATTTCTCCATCTCCTATTCTTCAAGAACAACAAAGGAACACATGATTGATCCACTTTCAAAATTCTTCCTACATTAACTCATCCATCATACCTCCATATCGATCATCTCAATACACTCCTCCCATTGCTTTTGGAAGCAATCTAGGTGCCAAATGTCAAAAGCTTCAATATAAAAATCCACATGTATCAAAGGATCAACATGTCTCCTTGAAGAGTCATGCAAAAATACAAGAAAATTTGATCCAAAAATCAAAAGAAAATTTCAAAAGGCCACAAAGGCCCATCAAAGCAAAAGAAAAATTCAAAAGGCCACAAAGGCCCATCAATTCAAAAGAAAAATTTCAAAGACCACAAAGGTCTATAAATCAAAGAGAAAAATCTCAAAGGCCACAAAGGCCCATAAAGAAAATATCAAAATCAAAATTCATGTGGGTTCCTAAAAGTCTCATAGAAGCAATAAAATCAAAATTAGCATCCAAATTTTATAATCTGAAAGCTTCTCCCCATCTCCCATCTAAAAAAATATCACCTTCCAAATCCACTTTTCCTCCATCACTCCATCACCCTTCAAGGTGTGTGTCAATGTTAATCTTTCCATCCTTTCCATATATCCATCACCAAGCCTTCCAACCTCCTATCCATTATCCAACATCCAATCCCCATTCTCCTCCTTTAATTCAAAGCTTTGAATAAGGCATTAGCTTCTACTATCATGCCAACATTTATAAGTCTAATTCCCATTCCCATGGTCTATTAGAGCACATATTCGAGGGATATTAGTCATGAAAATTGATGCTTAAACCCTTCCTCCATCCCCTTATCATGCAAATATTATCTTTCATATCCAGCTCCCTATCCATTTATTATCTTCCATTTTCCTCTTATCATTCATGGTCATTATCCTCATTTTCACCTTTGATCTTAACAAGGTTAAGGATCTTCTTGAAATCATGCATGTTATCCTATTCCCTTCATCATGCATCTTCTCTTATATTTTGGGACATCTTTGTTTGCTAATTGGTCATCCAATTACATCATAGTATCCTTTCAAATCCAAAAAAAACTATCAAAATCCAAAAAAAATCCTTAAAACATCAAAATCAAAGAAAAATCAAAACTGATCAAAATCAAAAATCAGAAAACATCAAAATCCAAAAAAACGCAAAAAAACATCTAAAGTCAAAAATAAATGAAAACATCAAAATCCAAAATCGAAATACCGAATTCAGCAGAACAACATGCTTTCATTATTAAAAAAATGGTGTAGCCATAATAATATTCTGAGCTGGGAAATACAAACTCAGGGCAACTTGTTTTGAGCTTAAATCAATAGACAAGCAACAACAAGACAACCTAGTGAAAACATCAATCATCCTAAACATCAAGCTAAACATCAATTGCAATCAATCAAACAACCGACCATCCAAATCAACATCAAAAACAAAACAAATCAACTCTCATTGGATGATCTCGCTTAAGATGTAGTTTGGTCACTTCTTATATTTCGAACTGTTTATCTTGATACGTTGTTATCCATTTCTCTAAATTACCTGATGATGTGGAACTAGAGAATGGAGGAGGTAAGAAAATAACTTTTTCTGCTCTCTATTTTAGGTTTCCATCCAGGTATTCATGCAAATTGTCATAGGACATGCTCTACAAAATGTGTTGACATTTCAATTTTACTTAGGAAGTAGTTAATTTACCCTTTATTTATGCAAAATTCCAGATCATCTCGGTCTCATTATACACACCGTCCTTGTGCTACTTTCAAATCAACAAAGTTATGGAAGTTGTCTGTAGAGGTCATCATGGTCCATTATACCATGGATGCATTATATCTTTCAACTATCAAAACTAAATGATAAACTAAACAAAGTTCGGTTCATAGAATGAAATAGCAGTCTTGTAGTTCATTGTGTATTTAAAATTTGCATGGTTAATATAGATGGCATCCATATTAGTTTGTGCATGATCATTATCATATCCATCACATCTCATCTGCATTATCTCAATCAATCCTCTTCCAATCTCATCTTAATCAATTCATCCAATCATTTCTTCCAATCTCATCTAATCAATCCATTCAATCTAGCACAAATCATTTAATCATACCTTTGGTCTTGTTCCTAGCCTTACTACAATCCTTGATCATTATCATCATCATTGGGATGTATCCTTCCCTATCCTTGTGTTGTTTCAGGATGTATCCTTCCCTCATCAACAACACTCTCATCATCATCATCATCATTGGGATGTATCCTTCCCTATCCTTGTGTTGTTTCGGGATGTATCCTTCCCTCATCAAAAACACTCTCATCATCATCATCATCATCATCATCATCATCATTGGGATGTATCCTTCCCTATCCTTGTGTTGTTTCGGGATGTATCATTCCCTTATCAACAACACTCTCATCATCATCATCATTGGGATGTATCCTTCCCTCATCAACAACACTATCATCATCATCATCAATCCATCTTGGCTTGTAGTTTGACTGGGGAAACATCATATTTATTTTTGAATCCATTTGTGATTTCTTTCTTCTCATTTTATCTTCCCAATCTCCTATCACTTATCATCCTCTCTTGTCCATCATTTTGCATCATCTTCCTCATCTCACCTTTCATCTAATTGATCCATCATCTATCAACCTATCATTGTTCCTCACCTATCATGAGGTCAATCATCATCATCCTATCATTGACTCTCACCTATCATGAGATCGATTATCAAAATCATCATCATCATCATCATTTCATATCAATCTTCAATAGTGGTTTTTATCAAATCATCTTTATCAGCCGATGAATCTGACATCAAATCAATGTAAATTTTCAAAAATCCTCAAATTTTTTTGACAAATTAAAAATTTTATCTGATTCATCACCTGAGGGGGCATATAGCATCATCAGTCAATTTTTCAAAGTTAAGGGAAAATTTTCGTTATCCGAATTTTTCTTTGAAGCAATATGTAAAACACATCACTTCAAAGATGGGAAAAATGTATGCATCTAAAAATGGTCACAATTAATCAAGCTTGTTAATTAATTAAATATGAATTATTTAATTAATCTTCTCAAGTCATCTACATATAAATAAATTTAATCATTTATTTATATCATTCAATTTCTAATTCTTCTAATTTAATTAAATAAATACGTTTATTTAATTATTACCATCTTCCATATTCCTCTTAATTAATCAAATAGATTTTACAATTTATTCATATTAATTATCATAAGTTTGAATTTTAAATTCAAATGATATTCCTCTAAATACCTTTTTCACATTTAATTAAATATTCAGAATATTTAATTAAACACTTTCTAATTCTTCACTCCACATTTATTTAAATATTCTAAAATATTTAATTAGAAACTTTCCTCATTCTACATTTAATTAAATATTCTAAAATATTGAATTAGAAACTTTCTTCACTTCATATTTAATTAAGCATTTTATATATTTAATTAAACGCTTTTCTATCATCTTCTCACACATAGTTGAATATTAAATATTTAATTATGGAAACTTCTAAATTCATTATCACATGTAATTAAATAAATTTATTTATTTAATTATGAGATTTATCTTCAATTCTCAACTAACTCCTCAAATGACAACTTTCTTTCAATATTGAGTGGAAAAGATTGTGTAGGAGGAAACATCTTCCATTATTCTCTCAACCTTCCATCTTTTTCTCAACTTCTAGAATCTCTCACCGTTCATTTTGATAGGATTATTTTCGACCGTTGATCTTTGCCAACTAGATTCTTGCCTCCAAAATCCTATAAATACAGCCTCTTTGTGAGTTGAAAAAAAATCCTAGATTTTGTGAATTTACTATAGTTGCATTCTAATCAACATTTAGCAATCTTTTCAGGCATTTTTATTTCAATTTCATAGCATCTTAGTTTTCACATAATAGCTTAAATCATTTAGCAAATAGACATGCATTTTGCATAAGATCGTTCTCTGAAGTTGTCATTCTAACAAGCTATTGCTTACACCAATTGAGGGCCAATACTTGCAATGAATCCTTGGAGATAGAGCACAATAAGATGCTTTCGAAGGAGTTGTTGTTTTAATAGTTTTCTTTACTTTTCAATTAGTTTCCTTTGATTTAATGTCTTATTGGTGTGTTGGTTTATATCTCTTTAGTTAGATCACATATTCACACAAATCGTTACTGAGGTAATTATAGATAAACATTTTTTTGTGTGTGCTAATGTTTTTTTGCAAGTTTCCACTAAAATACTAAAGTTAAAAAAGCCTAATATGTGGGAGAAATTCTTGCTAGCTGGTCAGTTACCAAGAAGTCATGAAGTTGATCATTAAGAAGTCAAAGCAGGAAAACTCTCATGGAGGGAAATTCCCAATTCAAACAAAAAGAATGTAACTACCTTTTTTAATGGTCATATTTGTTGTTGAGAAAATCTAGGGAGTGCGTTATGCTAGATTTACATTGAAGCAAGTCTACTTTGACCAATTTAGCACATGCATAACTTCCTCCATCTTTTTTTATGCTTTCAATAAGTGGCATCCTCCTATTTTAATGGAGTCGACTACTTAGGTATTTAGGGTTGGTCAGTAGTTTTTTTCTATAAATAATGATTAGATGCTCCTTTTGATAAGGTTGGGCATTATGAGTTTGGACTTGCATTTTCTAGTTTTATAGTTCTATGGCTAAGATGTTGTACTTATTCTTTCAAGAAATAATATGATATTTTGAGTTGTTGCATTTGATTTCATGTAAGGGAGACTCACCCAAGGGGGGCCACTTGGTGAGAATTCCATCTATTAGTCTAGAAGTCATGTTATGTTCAGTAGTTATTTTCAATCTCAACAGCTATCTGTTACTACAGCCATTGAAATTCCATTATATGTCTATTCTTGTGGCCAATGTAGATAGTGTAGTTTCCTGTCTATTTGTTGAGATTTCCATTTCTATCTTTCATTTATAGTCTAGTTGTTAATTCTTAGTGTAGATGTTGATTTATGCTCAGTATTTTAGTTGATTTATTTTCAACACTTCATTTCCAACATTGTTTCTTTCCTAGTTTATGGATGATTGCAATGAATTCCTAATGCACATATAGTGCTGACCCATTTCAAGTTTACGTCACTAGGTTGGCAAGTGAAATGCACCTTCATGATGAGTAAGATATATACTTAGTGCAGATGTTCAATCTCTAAGTCATAGCCCTAAAGGATTAGTTATTAAACCATTGCAAGAGGTCAACACTAGTATTGGGTGTCGTGGGCCAGATTGCAAGAGTATGCAACTTCATACTATATGTAAATCCAAAGACCTTATTTTCAATTTTCTCCTCAAATATAGAAGCATGAGGATCTATTCTTATTGCATCAAGTGCAATAGCTCAGGTGATAGTGTTGCACCATGGTAGTAACATCATTTTGCTATTTGAGACAATTTTCCTAGCTTTAGTAGGAGTGATAGCTGCAATTCCATCCATAATATTTTCTTCTTCTACCTTCTTAGCCTCTTCTTGTTGAGAAGGAATAACATTATCCCTTTCTTGTTCAAGCCTCTCTTTTATTTCCTCGCTCCTCTACTGAACCATAAATTCCTTGAATTCCCTAGATTGCACAAACTCATTGTCTACAAGGAATTCATTACAATCCTTGATCCTAGGACCATCATTAGTCCTTTCATCATACTAGAATTGGATAATTCTATCTTAGGGAGGTTTTGAATCAAGAGTATCTTCAATATTAGGGGAGGGAATTTCTTCTCCACCTCCTCATCATCAGGCACATGCTTAGCCATTTTTTATACCTCAAATTCTTGGAAATATTCTTCTTGCACTCCCATAGACTGCTCTAGAATATTCATAGCCTAAGGTTTTTGTTCTAAGAGAGCTTGTGCTTTCTTAGTAGCCTCCTTCACCTTTTCCTTGAAATCATCATTATGGTAATCCCTTAGCTTTGCAAAATATCTTTCAAAAGGATTTTTAATTACATCATGAGGAGTTACATAGAAATAATTCCTCTTCATAATACTCTCTTCAATTTCCATTATTGATGTCCATTCCCTCTTTCTAGATATAACAGCTTCATTACTTGTCAAGTTTCTCAATACATCATCTGTGTACAAGATCTGATGATAGATCCTTGATAATTTTTTATCCTTTCTCTTTTCACTCACAAATCCTTCTAAATCAAAAATCCTAACCTCATCAATAAGAATCCTGAGGTTATTCACCATGATTCCAATTTTTTCATACCCCTCCGGGGTAGTAACAACAAAGTAAGAAAAAGAACATTGGGGGTTCACCACAATACCTTTCCTAGGCTTTAACATTTCAAAATCCATAAAATCAATCTGCCTTATTAATTCCATGAATTCCAATTG
>VDFB02281492.1:1054651457-1054699376 GCA_007258455.2 Sequoia sempervirens | reverse complement strand
TTTTTTTAAAAAAAACCTAGTAGTTTAGAAACTACATTCAATTTTCTATAGATTCTATGCTTACATATTTTTGAAATAATATAGATAAATTATTCAAATTTTTACGTCAAGTTTCCTAACTCTGATTTTTCTAATTTTTTTGCCACTTAAGGGCCTGTTTTTTCCATGATGATCCTGCACATACCCAGTGGGACTAATTCACCACTGATGGTGAATTAGTCCACCTTCAGCTTTCAGGAATTTTGAAGATGCAATATATAGCTCTTGGTCTACATTTAAGCTCCTGATAGGTTTTTGAATCTGAATCTACATAATTTGGTTTGTAGGTGATCTCCAAGCTTCTTTTAGGGTTTTGTTAACTTTGAATGACTTTGATGAATTGTTGACACCTTTTAACATCTTTCTCTTTGAAAAATCTACATACAAGACCTACAAAACACACATGCAAGGAGGGGAAAAAGGATTAAGGATTAGTGAATAAGGATTTTCCTTAATCAAACCCCAGTTTGGTAATTAAACCCTTGAAAATGAAATGAATGAAAAGAGAATGATGAATGAACAACATGCAATGCTACAACTCACTAAACCCTTGAAGTAGAAAATCTAAAGATATTCAAGTAGAAGCTCCAAAGTTCTTGGATGCTAAATCACTTGATTGCTTGATTAGAACACTAGAAAAGCTTATGACACTAAAGATATTTTAGGAGATTAGAAGATTAGGGGATGAAAAATGAGGGGAAAACCCTATAATTATACATGATTATACAAAATTTCCCAAAAATATGACATCACAGGCTTGTTGGAAAGAGAAACTGCATGAGTCATCTGGGTTTGTCATTAATGGCAACCCTAGTCAGAAATCTTATTTGCACTTTAGTATTTGCTCATACCAGAAGTCAAATTGAAGTTTTATGATTAACTATCAAAGCTAATACAGAGCATCCGATAGACTTGTGTATATAGATTCATATGTAATTTTATGTTATCATTTTCTGTTGTGGATCTCAGGGAAGGTTTTTCGATGTATGAACTATCTTATCTTTGAATCATAGAGCCTTGTATTGATTGGTGTGCAAGTTAGAAAATCTGGTTTGATGATTTTCAGTCTAACAGTGCAGAAAGGCCGACTCAATGAGTATAGTGTGTTGTGGATCTTCGATGATTAATTATTTAAGGTTTTTTATGTTCAAGGATATTTTATTGGGTCCTCACTATGCTATGGCTGACTTTGATTGATTCACATTAATAATTGTTTATGCATTTAGCCGATAGTTTGTACACATTTTATATTTTATTGAAGCCGACATGTAGTTGATGTAATTCCTAGTCACAGATATATATAAGTGATTGTTCATATCATTTTTGAGGTGTGTTACAATGTGTTGTGAAAGTCAAAAGGATTATAGATCGATTTTGCATAGTTTCACTTGTGCAGAAGAAGATTGGTGATTCGAAGTAAGGCAGAAAAAATTTCAAGAGTAGAATCAGATAGAGTGTGAAGAATGTGACTAATGTGCTTAACTAGAACTATACTCAGGAATTAGTAGATGCTAATTTCATAGTTCATCCACTCCATATTGTCTATCTATTTTTTTAAGACTGTGAGTCTTCTTTTGGGCAGTAAGCCTATTGTATTTGAGCAGTGAGCTCTAGGCAGTGTGCCTGAATGCATGTGCATTCCCATTTTTAAAAACTTATTTTGAGTATAGTCATATTGTCAATTTTCCTTCCATCATGCTTTCCATATAAAAATCCTTGTTTTATGGTGTTGTGGCTTATTTATTTGTGTTCTTGCATCTTTCTTTTGGTTCAATGGTATAAGTGGTTTAAAGATCAAGTTGATAAAGTTAAATTTTGTAGAACACTAATTCACCCCCCCCTCCCAGTGTTCCTTGATTCCAACAATTGTTATTAGAGCCTAGTTCCTTGGAAGAAGTTTAATAGCTTGGGGAAGATTCAGGAAAGTGATTCAATGGATTCTAGTAGTCTTCAACAACAAATTTTGGTGGCCCTAGATGATCTTGATCAGTCCAAATCTGAAGTCTTGGAATTGCAAGCAAGCCTCATGAATGCTGAGAAATTCATTCAATCATTGAAAGATAAAATCAATAAGTCCAAGGAAAAGAGAAAGGAATTCTATGATCAACTCAAGTAGAAAGAAAGTAAAAGTATGGAAGATAAACAACTAAGTCAAGCCTTGAAGGAAAAGACAGAAGAATGTGAAAAGCTTAAAAGTAATAATGTTGTCCTAACACACGAGATGGAATCTATTGTGATGAGGATGACCAAGGAGATTGAAGATAGAAAGAAGAATGAAGAGAACCTTAATCAGTCCTTGAAAGAAAAATTTGAAGAATGTAGCAGAATTAATGATGGATTCAATCAGTTGGAGCATGAATTGGAACAATCTAGAAACAATGAAGACGAGCTTCAAACATAGATTGTTACTCTCAGGGATGAACTTTCTACTAAAAATGAATACAAGGATAAGTTCAAGATTAGCTCAACTAAGCTTGATGAACTAATTCAAATTCAGAGAACTAGAAGTGACAAGCAGGGTCTTGGATATGAGAAAGGAGAAAGCTTTGGATCTGGTAAAAGGAATTTTAGGTTAGGAAATCAGAAGAACAAAGCCGAAAGGTATCCGGTAAGACAACTTGATGCTCAAAAGTTCAAGGATACTTTTTTTTTGTAATAAATTCGGTCATATGCTTGTTTAATGTAGAAGTAGAATAAATCCAAGTGGTCCATCATTCTCAAGTCACTGTTTCAATTGCAATATGTATGGGCATAAGTCAATTGAATGCAGAAATATGTCAAACAATTTTTCCAATAGAAATGTCAGATGTTATGCCTACAATAGATTTGGCCATATTTGTAACCAATGCAAATCAAGAGAAAATCAATGGAATAACTGGTCTCGATAAAGAAATATAGTGTGCTATAATTGCAACAAATTTGATCCCATTGAAAGGTTTTGTAGAAGTAGGGTCCAGTAAACAAAGGGAAAAATGTGTAAAAGGATGACAAGGGAAAAGGAAAAGTTACTACAGATGAGATCAAGAAGAAAATAAAGAAGACATGGGTAAAGAAGAGTGCCTTTGATGTAGGAAATGATTCCACACTAGAATTTGGTGCTAGAAATTCCTCTGGGAATTAGTTTAAGGCCTCTGGCCTAGGGGGAGTTCTCAAGAAAATATTTTACCCCCCTATCAATATTTGATACCAGAATGTGGAAAATTTCAATGGTTGCATTAATGATCTACAAATGTTTTGGGATCTATTGTGGAGGAAATTTATGCAAAATTGAAGGTCCGCAGAAAAAATTTCTTTCATAAACTATGAAAATAGGGTATCCAGAATACCTAGGGAAAAGAATTTATTGCAATAAAGGTTAGGTGTGCGAATGATAAAATTTTACTTTTATTATCATTCTTCACATTGTATTTTGAGAAGAATAAGTTTGGAGAGCTCTGCAAGGAAAATTTGGTGAAGATACAAGTCTGAAGGAGATTTAGTGATCAAACCCTAATTTGAAAAAAGGTATTTATCTGCAAACTTGTGAACTTAGAATTTCTAGAAATGGCTACTTTGTTGGTTGTAGATATTAAGGATAGACCCCATCCAAAATTCAAATGGAACCCATTCAAATCTATTAAGACATAACCATTAGGTACATTTTCTTATGTTTTGTATGGTGTTTTGGATATTGAAGATATTAGGGCATATATTCATGTGAATGTTGAGGAATTAGGAAGATCCAAATTGTTAAATTTGTACACAAATCACATTGTGGGAGAGGATATTTGTGTAAGGCCTAAATTCAAGACTTTTGAGGAGAAGTTCACACAAATTGTGAAGTTTCCCGTGTTCGACAAAAATGAATGGGTTTGGTACATATTGAGTTGAGTGCATGCCAAGTGCATGTAGTGAATTCATCCCTTAAAGATCACAAAGGAAGCTATAAGGATTTTTACTGGTCTGAATTCATCCAGTGGGTTGCCGACATTGAAATCTGTGAAGAACCAAATAGTCATTGAGGCAACTAGTTCAATTTTTGACAAGAGAGCCATGACAATATGTAAGATTTGCTTCTATGGTTATTGGATACAAAATCTATCACTTGAGCCAAGATAACTCTATATCTGGTACTGCAATCTATGTAGCTTATCAAATGGTCAAGGAAAATGTGGAATATGATCTATGTGATTTACTCTAGGGCTAGCTAGTTGAAAATCTTGGAAAAATCAAGAAGGAAAAGAATAATTCTTTCAATTATGGTAATCTATTGTTATGTCTATTCTTCTACTTCATGAATGAAGTTTCAGGAGTTGGAAAATTGCAATGGTAAGGTGATAAACCATTAGCTTTTCAAATCATAGAAATCTTGTACAAAATTGGTGATAGAAAAGCAAGGAAAACTACTATCTGGGGTTACTTCAAAGGTTTTCATAGTGAAATGCAAGCTATGGAAAGTATTCCTACATCTATTATGGAAAATTATAAGGACACTATTTGATTCATGGTTGACATTGATTAGTGTTTGATGGAAGTAGCTGAACCTAGAACCATTTGGATAATGCTTATGGGATATGAGGTTGAAAATAAAATTTTGGAGTTGTTTGCCCAACACTTGTTGAGTAAACCTAGGGATCCAATAGAAGAAAGGTTCGGTACCATTAAAGAGAAGGATATGTAAGTGCACGAAAAACTAAAGAATCCTATTATAGTCTAGAAGGTAAGAAAGGAAGTTGAATCTTTTGCAGAAAGCATGGGAATATCAGCTGAAGAAATAAGGGAAGATAGAAGGAAAAGAGAACAAGTTGAAGAAGGAGAGCCTACTAGAACTAAATTTGCTAGTCTGGTAGCATCCTCTACCAGATCTAGATCTACAAGGATATCTACACTCTCATCCAATCCTACAAAGAAATCAAGTCCTATGAAAGCTCAAGTCAAGACATTTAAGAGAGAAGGAAAGAGAAAGAAGGATAAAATCACAAGAGTCTATGTTGCAGTTGATGATGATGAAGAAACTGAATTTGATGAAGAGGTAAGAGAAATCAAGCATAAGGGCAAAAAGGCATCAAAATTCTCCAAGGAAAAGCCCTTTAGTGAAGAGAAAGCAAAGAAAAAGGTGAAAACTGATAGATTAGGTATGACTGCAGAGGAAGTGGAAAAAGCTTTGATTAAGGATGGTAATCTAAAAAAACTTTCTAAATGGTATAAAACCTTTGAGAGTGTTAGTCAAATAATTCTTGAAGAAGCCACAATAAAGTACTTGAATAATTTCAATTTGACTCATAGAAATAATGTCAGAGTTACCTAAAGGTTTATATGAAGTCTTGGAAATGAGGAGATTTAATGCAAGAATTGAAGAGGAACAAATGAGAGAACACATACTTGTTGATCTGTGTCCAATAATTTCAATAGAAGAAATGAATAATATTCTCAATGATCCAAAAAGGGATTTTAAGAGAAAAAAAGGGTGAATACGCTTATGATTGGACAAATTGAAGAAGTTGCAAAAGATACTAAGAAAATTCTTAAGGAATTTATGTTGAAGAATATATATAATGTTGTCTCTAAAGAAATTCATGATGAAAATATTCCATCTAGTTTGGTAATTGAAGAAGGGAAAGAAGACACATTTGAGGACATTCAAAATCCTCTAGACGTGCAAGATACTGAAATTCCCATGGAGATTGAAGCTCCTAAAGATATGTTAGTTGAAGAAATTGAGATTCCAAAAGCCAAGAGAGAATCTGTGATTGAAGAAAAGAAGGTTGAGGCAAAGGAGGTTATTGTGGAAGCAAGAGACACTACAAAGGTAGTAAAGGAGTTTTTAGAAGAACAATAGGATGATTTTGACCCTTAATTGGTTGAAGGTCCTATCAACTTGGCCACTCTATCTCCTATTCAAAAGCTAAAGGTAGCATCATTTGCTCAGGCCAAGGTAAGGGATGAGATACCAAAATCTCACATTGAGGACAGTGAGCTACTAAGCCTTGCATCTAGTATCTTGGAGAAGATCATTCCAAAACATGTCAAGGATTCATCCAATTATCCATTTGGTCAGCTAAAGAAAATTATCAACTTTGTAAGTACACACTTTGAGTCTCATGAAAAGTCAGTTGAGGATAACGTTCAAAAAGAATTTGATGCAAACAGGTTCAGTAGATTGAAAGGTATGATTGCTAATGAAAAATAATTATTAGC
Source organism: Sequoia sempervirens (assembly GCA_007258455.2). Taxonomy (NCBI): domain Eukaryota; kingdom Viridiplantae; phylum Streptophyta; class Pinopsida; order Cupressales; family Cupressaceae; genus Sequoia; species Sequoia sempervirens. The sequence continues at coordinate 1,054,693,160 of VDFB02281492.1, read as the reverse complement.
TACCTATGAGAAGAACATTCAAGGTATATTATCTGAGGGTGGAAATATTTACAAGTCATTTTTATCTTTGTCTAAATTCACTGAGGTCACTGAAAAAAAAATTAACATGAGAAATAGTTAGTAGATATTTATCAAGCCTTTGATCCTCTAACTATTTTTGTAAGCAAGCAAGAAGGTCATGTCATATCCCTGCTTGAAAAAATCAAAAGTTTTAAGCATGAAAACAACATAATTTTTGAAAGCTTATGTGAGCTCAGACGATTGAGTGGTCCTAAAATGGAGACAATGCTTAGTGCATTGAAGGAAGCACGGGATGCTATGGTTGTCAATGATCTGACAAATCTTGAGTCAGCAGAGATGCAATCCTTTTTTTTTTGTGGTCACATGACTATTTTGGAGAGTCTCAAAAAGGGTTGGGACACTAGTTTGAGCCTGTTGAAGAACAATTTTGTAGACATATTCAAGTTCATGTAAGTTGTAAAAGCATGTTTGTACATATGAAGTTTTTTCATAGTATCTTTGTATGATTTTTGGTATGTGGATTCCTGTATTTTCCATTGATTTCAAAGGGGGAGAGTGGGACACTAAAAAATTTCATATTCATTTCAAGGGGAGTTGTGGTTAAGAGTTGTGTTTTGAATTTTTGAGAATGGTAGTGTATTCATGTTGGTACTGATTCTGACACTTAGTCATTTTTCACTAAGTGTTTCCATCAATTCCAAAGGGGGAGATTGTTGGAAAGATACATTGCATGAGTCATCTAGTGTTTTCATTGATGGAAACCCTAGTAGTAATCCTATTCGCACCTCAGTATTTGTTCCTACCGGAAGTCAGATTGAAGTTTTGTGATTAACTATCAAAGCTAATATAGAGCATCTAACAAACTTGTGTATATCGATTCATATGTAATTTCATGTTATCATTTTCTATTGTGGATCTTAGGGAAGGTTTTTTGATGTATGAACTATCTTATCTTTGAATCATAGCCTTGTATTGATTGGTGTGCAAGTTAGAAGATCATGTTTGATGATTTTCAATCTAATAGTGTAGAAAGGATGATTCGATGGGTATAGTGTATTGTGGATCTTCGAGGAGTAATTATTTAAGTTGTTTCATGTTTAAGGATATTGTTTTGTGTCCTCACTATTTTTTGGTTGACTTTGATTGATTTTCATTAACAATTATTTATGGATTGAGCCAATAGTTTGTACATATTTTATATTTTATTGAAGCTAACATGTAGTTGATGTAATTCCTAGTCGCGGATATATATAAGTGATTTTTCATATCATTTTGAGGTGTGGTGTGTTGTATTCCAAAATTTACAAGGATAATAGATCAATTGTGAACAGTTTCACTTGTATAGAAGAAGATTGGTGATTTGAATTAAGGAAGATAGAGTTTCAAGAGCATAATCAAATAGAGTGTGAAGAATGTGATTAATGTGCTTAACCGAAACTATACTTAGGTAGTAGATGCTAATTTCATAGTTCATCCACTCCAAATTTTCTATCTATTTTTGTAAGACAGTGAGTCTTCTTTTGGGTAGTAAGCCTATTGTATTTGAGCAATGAGCTCTAGACAATGTGCATGAATGCATGTGCATTCCCATTTTTAAACAGTTATTTTGAGTATACTCATATTTTGGATTGGCCTTCCATTGTGGTTTGTCCCCTAACAGGGTTTCCACGTAAAAATCCTTGTGTTATGGTGTTTTGGTTGATTGATTTGTGTTCTTGCATCTTTCTTTTGGTTCAATGCTATAAGTGGTTTAAAGATCAAGTTGATAAAGTTAAGTTTTTCAAAACACTGATCACCCCCCCTCTCAGTGTTCCTTGATTCCAACAAGGCCAACCTCAAGGTTTAGAAAATAATATCCCACCAAAATTTTGAAATAATTTTGATTTTTAAGCCAAGTGGAACTAAGTGGTGACTTGGTACCACCAAGGCATTTTTAATGGGTGTCAAGAATTAAATTGTATTAAATAATGTTTGATGGGATTATTCTCTAAAACACACTTAAGTAGGGCCTGCAAGTGTATAAAGGGGTCATTTAAACATAAGAAAGGGTCAAATTATTGATGACAAGGCTAGAAAAGTGTGAAAGTTTGTTATAAAACTTTACAACACTTTGAAATAAGGCTTGGTAAGTTATCAAAAGAGGTTATTTAGGTGAAATATATTAATAAGGTCCTAGAATAGTGTGAAAATGTGTCACAACACTTTACAACACTTAAGTATGGAACCACTTGAATTCTTTAATTTTCTAGGGCACAAGACCTAATGTGAATGTGTTGACCACATTACAACATTATGTCAAGGCACAACTAGTCCAGAGTCACAAAGAGGACCTAAACAAGACAAAAAAAAGTAGAAGGGTTACTTTTTTGGTGTCCACAGTTTGATCAACACATGTAGCATACTAGACTTTCACTTGGGGACTATGGTTTTCTAGACCACAACGAGATGTCTATGTAGCAAGTAGTGATTAGCAATGTTTCACCTACTACGAACCATTTTTTTAGAGGCCTAAGGCCATCAATCATCTTGTTTTAGTCATGTAATTGGATAACATCATCCCATGAAGTTACTATGTGTGGATCATTGTTGAGGAAAGAAAACTCCTTGCAAGGAACTTTTCCTTCCAAGGTAAAGGTGGTTCATGTATGTTAGCATACTCTAGTTTTCCATTCAATAGAACGTATTCTAGAGTAGACCCACTTTTATAAGATAAACTCAAAATATCACTAAATAGGTTGTACTTCATGGTGTGTTTTCATGTGAAGACCTTGTGACACCATTTAGTGTGTTCTCATGGAAGAAGAACACATGAAAAACATTGAAAAACCTAATTAAGTAAGTCCACATATTGTATATACTATGTTTTTTAAAAGTCAAAACATCAAACAATTAGGTTAAATCACATTTTTAGGATCCTCTAAAGAGATCGACACATTTGCTTGAATAGTGTGACACCTTTGCATAAACTAACACTTCCATTTTTATCAAAAATGTGCTTCTATTTGCAAATCGATGCCTTTGCACATCATGGTGCAATTGTCAAGGATAACAAAAAATTGTATAGTAACATCTCTATTTGGCCAGTTTGATGCTTTTGTGAAACATTGGCACCTTTGTAAATACTAATGCTTTTGCAAGAAAATAGAGTGACACCTTTACAAAAAATTCAAAATAGAAACCTTCAAAAAAAATACTGATTTTATCTTTTGGCACACAAACACTAAATGGTTTCAAATTAATGTAAAAACAATCTTGTCTCACAAATAGCACTCAAAAGAAAGAACAAATTCTATGTTCATTTATCATCTTGATCTTTTCAAAAACATGTTTTATGTTCTCAATTAGGATTAAACATCAAAAAATCAACATAAAACCATCAAAGCAACTCACTCCAAACATGACAACTTGAATTTTTGACACAAATCTCTTAGACATATTTTTCATCCTACCAAGTAGTTCAGCTTCATATTTGGAATCTATCTATTTATAAGCATTTAGTTGAACTGGTGAACATCATTTTTAAAAAACTCACCTTGGAGTCACAAGTCTACTCCCAAGGTTGGAAAGTTCATCATCAACAACATCAAACACATCTAAAAACTTGATTCTATATCTTGTCAAAACTGAGAGTTTCATATCTTATGTATCCACTCACAAAATCATCCATCATTGGTCCTAAACCTATTAAAGTATCTTTACTAGAAAATTTTGAGGCAACCAAGGAATTTCAACAAGCATTCACATCAAACTTCTCCTAGGGTTGACACATGTATGGTTACAACTAGGTCTCAACACAAAAAGAAACATGGAAACAAACACTAGCATACCTCCCACTACAAGTGTGAATCTAAATGGATCTAACATTCCCATTTCAACCAATGCTCCTACCAAAATGGGTGTTATTGATCAAACTTTTGGAATTCCATGAATAAATGAACTCGCTCTATCAAAAAAGATAAAAACATCAACTCAACCATCTCAAGGTGTAACGGTCATCATAGAGGATATCACTAACAAAACTCATGACTTCACTCTTGAAAAACACTTAGAAATGCAACAAGACCAGGATTTTATCAAAGAAGTAGAGGTGGTGATAAGTCAAAATCCTAATCAATACGTGTTGATACTTGTGCAACAAGGTTCTAAACTACCCCACAATTTTGACATAAATCAACTTAGAGAACAACCAAAAATATCAAATGTTGGAACAACTTGTCAACAAGGAAATGACCCCTTGATACATCATTTTATTAAAGAAATACCTAACTCCTCTTCAAACGTACTAGGTCAATCCATCCTTATCTCTCAAGGGATAGATCAAAAAAACTTCATAAATCAATACATGAATCCCTTGTATAATACTCAAAAACTAGGGAATCACACAAATTTGGGCATTCAAAACACCAAAATTCCACCTACATTCAAAACCAACCTTCCACCTACATTCAACACCAACATTACACCTACATTCAACACCAACATTACACCTACATTCAAAACCAAACTTCCACCTACATTTAACACCAACATTCCAGTTACATCCAATGCTCAAAATGTTCACACAAATTTCCCTAGTATTCAAAATTATCAAAGTCAAAATCAAAAAAATCCCCAACAACATCAAGTGACTCAACCTCAAGGTCCTCAAAAAATATCACAACCTCAAGGTCCTCCTAAAATATCACAACAAACTCAAGGTTCTCAAGAACATCAAATATCACAACAAGTACTATATCAAAATCAAAATCAACCACATCAAGGATTCCAACATCAAAATCAGAACCCACCACAACATCAACATCATTCATCCCCTCACAAAATCATCTCACAAAATAAAATAAAAATTGTAACATCAACAAATACCACCTTACAACAATTGCAACATCAACAACAACTTTCCCAACAATAATTGATGTCACAAAAAACTTCATCAATAATCATATATCAATTCACAACAACCAATTTCATCACAACAAAACATAGTCCCTCGATCAATATGAATATTATAATCCATCTCCTCAACATCAAGTAGGTTATCAAATGGGTCCTACACCTCAAGGAGATCTGCAATATTAGAACAGTCCTTTCCCTCAAGCTAATGATCAAACAGATTCATATAACATGAATGTTCCTCTATACCAAGATCAAAATTTACACAACACATATAATCAAAACGTTCCACCCATTATTGTATCATAAAAAAATTAAATGTTAAATCAAAAGATTCAAGATATAAAAAATGGGGGAAACCAAGAAGTTCTATGTGGTTCAAGATCGATGACCATACCCTTTTGATCAAAACACCACAATGATACTATTTCCTCCATATTTCGAGATACCCAAATTTTATAAATACAAAAGATGTGGTAATCCAGAGGAACATATTAGAGAGTTCTATGTTTCATGCATGGAAGTATCATAAAATGATTCATACCTTATGTGTATCTTCCCAAGAATTTTGGGAGGGCTAGCCATAGAATGGTTTTCACACCTACCTCTGAGAATCAAAAAATTTCAAGAGATTGTGGATCAATTTGAGGCACACTTTTCCTACAACATTGACACAGATGTAATCTTGGAGGAACTTTACACTCTTAAAAAAAAATAAAGGGGAAGCATTTGCACCATTTTTACAATGATGAAGACATAAGGAAAGCAAGTGTAAATGGACCATACCTGAGAGACAATTAGAAATCATTGTAGGAAATTTGTAGACACTGATTTAGACTTTCCACTAAGAATGCAATGCATTACGATATTTAAAGAACTAATATCGAAAGGGCTTAGCATTGAGAGGTCCCTCATTGTAAAGAAAGTAATATATATTTACAAAACTAATAATCAAATGCCTAGTTCCAATGACAAACCATGATTTTGGGCCATAAATAAGAATGTTACTAATGATGGTGTGGTCAATGCAAAGGTTATTATCAAGGCACCATCAAACCCTCATACACAACAAAACACACAATAGAATCTTTAAAATGAAAATCCTTCATGAGATTATCACTAAGAAAAACATTACTCCTCAGTGACATTTCACTCCCTTGGGGGAGCCTATTGAAATGGTGTTAAAGAATTTTATTCAATCAAAACACATTGAACTTCTTAATTACCACAATTATTTCGAACCAGAAATAAAACCATCTTGTTACAATGACAAGTATTTTTACCAATACCATCACATGAAAGGTAACAAAACAAAATTGTATCAAACTCAAACATCTCATCCAAGACCTCATTGATCAAGGAGATGTCAAAAGACTCTGAAAAGGAACCAAGCTATAATAATGTAATTCATGCCTATGATAACATAGTAGGACATATTTGTACTACTCATTATTCACAAGATGATGAATTTGATGTGTATCAAGACACTTTCTTAGTGCATAATCAAGATCAATCAAAAGTTTCTAGCAATGTTTCATATCAAAATGGCATTAAATACATCTTGTATTGAAACATAACTCCCACATATGACTTCATGATTGGCCATATAGAAGAAATTTCAAAGCAATGAGAAACTTCCATCACCTCCTCTAAACCCATTAAGACTAGAAAATAGTCTTGCATCTATGATACATCATCTACCCAAGAATCCTATCAAGAAATAATCATTATTATGACAAAATTTGTTCCAAATTGAGTCAAGATCAAGATCCCATCTCTTCAAAGGATTATCATGATCTACATAGTATTTTACATTATGTAACTGATAGTTTCTCTAACATAAGTCATGATGAATAATTCACTACCTGAAATACTATCATGAATTAATGAATTTTTTCCAATCCATCCAAGACTTCAAGAGAAATAACCATACTCATATACCAATTCATATCCATTCAAGATGTTTCATTCTAATGTACATGTAGATGGGCTTCATCCAAACAAGAGTCTCCTACTGTTGAAATTATTCCAAATGATCAAGTGATGAAAAAAATTTAGAGTGATGGTCTAGACATATATCATGAAGATAACTCTTACCTTGATTATGAATCACAAGAATATTTTGAAGAAAAATCATAACCCACATCTACTATTCCTTGTGAGGATTCCCAATAGAGCATAGAAGAATTGTCATCATGTTTCCAAGAAAAATCATATTCAGTGGTAGTATGTTAATGAATGCATTATCAGAGCAAAGGATTAGGCCTACTTTTAGTGAATGAATTGGCCCCTGATAAATATTCCTATGATAAATGACTCTCTACCCAATCAACACTAGTACCAATTCGCTAATAGCTCCAAAATGGCCACAATTGCATTTCTGGCTTTCCTCTAAATTGAGAGGTACAACTCCATCATATGATTTAAATAAGAAATAAATGTGATTTTAACTAGAAAGTAGTAAATGTGACAAACACTAACTCATAAAAATACAACTAATGTGAAATGACTTCAAAGGGGTCATTAATCGACTAGCTCACAAACTGTACTGACTAATGACGAATGAGAATATAAACAAAAAGAAGGGATTTCATGATTGTAATAGATGAAATAAATGTAATTGAACATATTTCACATAGAAAATATAATCTATTTATGCACATGACTCATAGGTTAGTATGATCAACATTACATTCAACTCACAACTCACATGCTGAAATTTATTGCAATTAGAAAGCAAATGAAATTCAAAGAAAATCTAATTTTCCTCCCTTGACTACAACATAGTGTATTGTCCAAGAATCAGACCCTTGTTGAATATAATTTTACTTAGATATAGGGGTTGCATTCTTCTCATTGATGGTTACCGATCAGTTGCGGTAACACTTTCTTGCCACCTAACTCTCCATCTTGGAAACTGATGGCCAAGAAATAATAAATGGTCGTAATGATTACACTACTAGTGACAAGACTTTAATTTATTTACAAGCATTTCTTGATTAAAATCTTTCCCCATGGCCATCAATTCTTAAGAGGTTTGCATGATTTACAAATAAAGCATTAAATAACTATCATAGTGGTGTAATGGAAACACATGTGCAAGCTATCTAGCAAGATGATCAATTGTGAATATGGCTTAAATTCTTGTCATATCAACAATTAACCCCAACCGTATTGCCATCCTTTCATCTTGATCATTATTAGCTCAAATTTCTTGACAACCTTCTATAAATTCAAGAAGAACCACCTCACTTTTCCAACCTAGAATGTCAAACATGGTGAATGCTCAAAGAGATGGAGTGTCCATGAATGACTTCATTTTCATTAAAGAAATGGAATGTATCCCTCTTTTCAGGTGTTTTTTCTAACCAATTGAAAGAGTTTTTCATAGTTGAAAGTGAGTTTGAAGAAGAGGAGTTGCGTAACATATTGGGAGAGGAATTTCTAAACTAGATACATGTGCACAACACAACACTCTTGGAGTTTTTTTTGTACACTATAATTTGTACCTTTGGGTGTCGTGATTAGGGAATGAAGGCAATTGAGTGACTGGTTTGACCAAGGTTTCTCCACCAAGTGAATGGTAGTCATTGTTGGCCTTAGCAACTACCCAAGAAGAAGACTTATGGGCAATGTTATCTACATTATGACTATAGCCCAGAATGAAGCCACTGAAGAAGTAGTGACCCTCCTCTATGTTGGGCTAGTGAGGAACAATATGGGGCTACTTGCCTAGTTTTTGTAGTCTCATGAGAACCTACTATCACCTACCCAGATAGAGCACCTCCAAGTGGTGGTAGAAGTGATTTGTGTGCTGATATTCACCCTCTGTGCATGAATATATCATCATTTTAATACTATCTAGCATTCCCCTTTTTTGTAATTGACAAAAAAAATTGTATTTCTACCAGTATATATATATATATATATATCATTTTATAATTTTGGTGTTGATTCTTTGCATTATGAGAAATACTATCTCCAATTTTGGTTTAATTTGTTGTATCTAGGTGACATCTCTTTAATCATTTATGCACAAGTAGATTTTTGTTTATCTAAAATGCACCTTAATAAAACAAACTATGCTGCGACTTCTTTGATTCCTTTAAAAATTGTGTTTTTCCAGTAATGTGGGGAGTTCACAAAACTAAAAAAATCACTGGTGTAGTTATAGAAACCACTCCAATTCCTACTTGACTTGAAAGAATTTGAGAAATATCATTAGTGGTATTTATAATAAGTTCATGAACCCTAAGTATGGACCATTAGATTTTTGAAAGAAATACTTAGAATGTGCGGTAAGTTCCAACATGACATCAAAACATCACCAAGTTTAAGAAATGGAGAAGTAAAGAACTTGGGCAGAAAAATGGAAAGCTAGATGAACTAATGAAAACATCGCTTGGGTTAGGAACACTTAATAAAACACCACCTAGGTAAAGACTTAACTGAGATTTTCATATGGGGGTATCAGTTTACAAGAAGGGCCCAAAATCTAAGTAACACTGACATAAATAGGGTATCTTGGGAATCAATGCAGATAGCCAATAAAACTAAACAACAAGGAATAGTTTCTTCCATAATTATTGAATCTAATCATGTCATAATACTCCCACAATACTAGAGGAAATTTATCTAGTGCAAATATCAAAATGGAGAGCATGAAGAGTCCTTATGATAAAATTTCTACCAACATTACAACCAGTCATATCATGAATTGTCATTCTCATACCTCTTTACCCACTAGTTGAGACCAAAAAAGAGAGAAAATTATATATCAAAGAAAGAGAAATTTATCGAAGCAAAATAATTGTTAAATCAAAATAGACAAAGAAAATTCAAATGGATACCAAAGAAAAAGAATGAAAATTATCCTTATTGAAGTCCATTGGTCAAAGAAACTATGGGGAAAATCTAAAAGGGAATTTCATCCATCATAAATGTTCGTCAATGTAGAAGAAGGCTTCAAAAGTGACATACAAGGTATATCAAGAATATGGTCCTAATTCCACTCACAATTTCATATCCACCCTTCATTTCTCATCATCCCAAGTTTGGAGAGTCAAAGATTCCAAACTATTGACTAATCCATCTACATCTCATATTCCTCATCCCATTCCATCATCCACTTTGGCATCCATGATATCCAAATCTACACTGACCATGTCTTGGAAGCCACACTTTAACATAAGGATTATAAGGGAACTCTATCACAATGTGTGCATCTAGATGAGGTTAACTCTAGTATTGAAAAGGTAGATAAGAATATTTAAGGATTATATTCAAGTTCCCTTATCTTGGAAAAAAAACTCCTCTAGGAATGATACCATTGGAATATCATGATAAAAACATCTACATTAGTATTACTAGGTGGTTTGGCATGATCAAAATCTTCAGAAAAAACAAATAAAAAATAAGAAAATGTGAAAGAGAAAAATCATCCTCTAGCAAAAACCACTTTGATGGTGCTTTGGGAAAGTACCATGATGAAAACTTGGAAAACAAGCATCATGAGTAGAATTGAGCATCTATGTGTTCCATTTTAGGTGAGAGAATCTCATACTCTCCATAATTAATCCAACATTCTCTCCATCCATTCAATCTATCTTTATTCATCTTCCAAATTCTCTTGATCTTGATGAAGTTTTGACACATACTTCAACCTTGCTCATGGTAATATCTTGGCATTGTATTTATCATTGATCCATTTTTTTATCTCATGAAGTCCCATAAGCTATATATAGAATTATCTTGATGATCTTGTCACAAGAAAAATCTTGTGTATCCTTCGCATGCTTATCCATTAATTATCCTAATCTATGCATTCACTCATGAAATATCAAACATTTATAATCACTAGGGGTTGGTACTTCCATCTTACTTTCAAATAACTCTTGATCCATGTCCAATATCTCACAACATGATATCGACATCGTGATCTAGGTATCATCTAAAAAATCCAAAACATATTTGAAATACTTCAAAATCGGAAAACATTCAAAACATGTAAAAATCCAAAAAACATACAAATCATCTCAAAAACACTCATAACACATCAAAATCCCAAAAACATTCAAACTATCTCAAAATCCAAAAACATTTCAAACATTTCAATTTTTTTTAAAAATCCATTCAAATCAAGTCAAACTCCATAAAAAATTCATAAACATCAAAATTAAAAAATGTTATTAGGTCCAATGGTCAAACTACATTGCCTTTGCTTGTGTATGTAGGAAATGACATCATTGATGATCTCTTGATTCATAGGTTACTTTCTTAGGATTTTGTTATAATAGGGTATGTGCAGGATCATGATGGGCCAAAAAGTGGCAATATGATGGGTATGTGGTTGGTGACACTTTTTTTACCCAAAATTGATGAAATGAAAAGGGTTTTTAAAGGAGATTCTCAGCTTTCCACCAATATAAATTATGCTTTACTTTGAATTTAATAAGTAATTATTATTCATTTTCTATTCAAATTACAATGAAAGTCCTAATTGATAGACTGATTCAAAAACATATATACCTTTCAAACGATATCACTTTTTTTCAATCCAAAACATGTGTCACATTATATTCTTCGTATACTATAGGATTTAAAAAAGAAAAATTGAATTTCATGAATTTTTGACCAAGTTAAGGTGGTCAGACATACAAGTTTTTTATATTTTTTAAAAGTTGTAATAAAAAATTTATAATTAATTGTTTACTTTGAAAAGAATTACAAAAAAAATCCATCACATTGGGACATGAGTCCTCTACTTATATCTAAAATCTTATAAAACAATATTATCCTTTTATTGTGGTTAGGGTGGTCAGACAGACACCTACTTCTTATTTTTGCCCTAAAATTTAAGTACTACTACATTGAAATTTCAAATTTTCACCAAATAGATTTTTTATTTTATGAAACAAACCTAGTAGTTTAGAAACTACATTCAATTTTCTACAAATTATATTCTTACATATTTTTGAAATAATATAGATAACTTATTCAAATTTTTACGTCAAGTTGCCTAACTCTGATTTTTCTAAATTTTTTGCCACTTAAGGGCCTGTTTTTTCCACGATGATCCTGCACATACCCAATAAATTGTCACTTGTTAGGGTCAGTTGAACTACATTACCTCTATGCATGTACATAGGCAAGGACATCTTTGATGAGCCCTCAAGCCATAGGTCCTTCCCCCATAGGTCATGTATTCTTGGTCTAACCTTATAAAACTAAAAACATTTGGAAAACTTTAAAATCCAAAACAACCTCAAAAAATTCAAATAACTTCAAAATATGAAAACCAGCCTAAAAAAATTTCAAGAAGTCAAAAAAATTGATATATTCCAAAAAAATCACCCATCCCATCTCGCTTTCACTCACAATAAAATTTCACCCATAATAAATTGATCATCACCTATAACTAAGGGAAATATTTAGGTTAGCAGATTAGTGCATAAATAAGTAAAACCCAAAGTAAGCAATGAAATACAAAGGAGGAAAGAACATGAAAACAAAGAAAGATATCACCTAGTGTCTTCAACCTCCATGATTGATCTCCATTGCACCTTCTCTATTTACTGCAAAATGTAGTTTTCCCTCAGATTTTGTGTGAGCAACCTATGACTATGCCAAGACTTAAGAAAATGTTGAAGGATTTGATCACAAAATGCTACACTATGCAACTATACAACTAGTAAGCAAGTCTAAAGTATGCAAATTCCAAGATGCCAAAATGTATGAAGTCAAGAGCATGAGAGATGTAGATGTGCAAATGAGACCAAATTTTCCATTTTATAGAAAATGAAATTTTGGTTGAATGGCCAAGATTAAAAGTTGACAAATTCCCTAGAATCAATGGACAAGATTCAATGTGACAACCCACAATTAGGGTTAGGGAAAATTAGGGTAAATTTGAAATGAGTGGACAAGATTTGATTTGAGAAAATCAAATCAAGGGTTGAAAATGCATGTAACAAGGAGATAAGAATGGCATAGAAAAATAGAGAGCTAGAAAATCAAATAATATTAGAAATTACTTGATTTATGGAGGAAAATTACTATTTTGAATTAAAAATTAATTTAATTTAAAAAGGTGGGGTCATGTAATAGTAAATAATTAATTTGAATTATCTACCAAAAGAGGAAAATTAGAAAGTGGGACCATTTTAAATAAATAATTTTATTTAAAATTGGGGAAAGTGCCAAGGTGGACAATAATTAAATAAATTAAAGAATTTATTTAATTATAAGAAGACTTTAGGAATTAATGATGTATTTAAATAAATAAAATTTATTTATTTAAATAATCAGGAAGAATTAATGGACCAAGATAATTAAATAAATTTAAGAATTTATTTAATTATGGAAAGACAATAGAGAATTAGTGATGCATTTAAATAAATATATAAAATTTATTTATTTAAATAATCAAGAGGAATAAAAGACATAAATTAATTAAATAATTATGTATTATTTAATTAATAGTTGAAAGTCTACTATAGGACATAATTAAATGTTTTAATTATGCTAGGAGGAATACGATGAAAATAGAGTTTGCAGGCCTAGGTCCTTTTTTATGTGTCTACATTTTACCCCTTTTTGTCATAATGCAGCTTGTCACATTGTGACAAAGAAAATTTAGTTAGAAACATGCCCTAGCAAAGGTACAGAGTATCCATGCCCCCTTGGGAAAAATTAAAAAAATTAGCCCGATGACAAAAAAATTTGGAAAGTGTCTCGACAAACTAATGTGATCACCAAAAAAGAAATGGTGCCAGCAATTTCATATTTGAACATGTTTAAGGCAGCCAAAAGGTTGGTCAAAGTTTGTCAAATGAGCCTCCATAGTAAAAAAATTGAAGAAAAACCCATTTTGACCCTATAAATAGGTTGAAAATGTGTAAAGGTAAATTCATTTTCTCTTTCACACTTGTAAATTTGGAGAGCTCAGAGCCAGGAGATCTTGCACAAAGATGGTGATTTATGTGACCCAGCACCGCGGATACATTGTGTGGACATTCAAACGGCCAGAGGGCGCAAAGCCACTAGTAATTTTATCATTTTTCATGCATTTTTATTGTTTTTAGGTAGGTCAACAAATGTACCATGATGCATATGAATTCGCGTAAGTCACATTAATGTTCACGTTCGACACATTTGATGCATTGTGACACAAATGTAATGAAAAAACTATGTTTCAAATAGGTGTGATGCATTCAAAGTCCAGTGAGATGTATTCATCGTCTTGCACCGCAAGTGATAGCTATAGCAAGGTATTCGCAAGTTTGCAATGCATACGTGGAGCCATGTAACACATTTGATTGTAAGTGATGCATTTGATGGGTTGTTCAATGCAAACGATTCAAGATGACGAATTTGTAAGTAAAAAAGAAACAAGTGCCAAAGCACAATGCAAATGCAGGATGAAACGATGCAAATGTTGGGGTACGATGCAAATGAGGTCAATGCAATGCATTTGACTTTGACCAGGGTTGACCAAAGTTGACTTAATTTGAGGCTCACTTTCTGCTTATGTGTAATTAGATAGATGGTACTACTGATTTTCAATAATGTGCTAACGCTCATTTATGCATGTGTAGAAATGATTACCATTGATCTATATGCATGATTTTAGGCCATCAACTTATGCATTTCGAGATCAGCTGACATAATGAAAGCAAAGGTGATTAATGCAGTTGGGTTTATATTATGTCACCTATATGCCTATTATCTAAGATAATAGGTGTCTTTTGATAGCACTAGCTGAGAGATGGAATTCTGAGACCTGCTCCTTCCACTTGCTGATGGAGGAGGCCACTATTACTCTGGAGAATGTGTATCAAATTTTGCACATTATGATCAGAGGGACATGAGTGGTATATGATCCTCATCGGGGAGTGCAAGCTATGACTGAGCTATATGAGGAAGATGATGGCATAGTCCTTGGTGTTGAGAGGTATGAGATTCGATGGGAGTGTTTGGCTTAGCACTATCCACGGTGGGATGCCATGTTATGTACCTTGATTGTTAGATTCCTTATTCCAAATCACCAGGGACATAGGTTCCCGATCGGATGGGGGAATGTGCTAGTGTGGATGCAACATGACAGGATAGTTTTTGCATGGGGACCTTGTTTTCTTGGTATGTTGTATCACCAGTTATGTGAGGTAGCCTATAGGGGTGTACATAGCATTAGTTGTGGGACAACATTGTTGATGATATGGGATTGGTATCATATTCCCATCTTTCGTCCACTGATTCAAAGGCTACAGTTAGCAGATGGGATTCCTTATGTTTTCTTATATGTGAGTGCCCTACAGTAGATGAGGGTTGGAGAGATAGGCTTTTGGTGGCACTAGTTTGATACAATGATAGAATTTGTCTAGAGGCCTTATAGGGATTCTCCACAGTGGGCCAAAGAGGGAGATCACTTGGCATTCTGTCAGTAGTTCCAATATCTGATTGGGTAGACTGTGTAGTCACAGCTGATCATAGAGATGTACCTACCCCAGTAGGTACTACGTTAGTTTAGTGAGTAGTAGGGTGTAGCCTATTGGGACAATGAAGTATGTGCGGTCATCATGAGAGCCAATGTGGGGGCCAAAAATATCAGTTCCTTTGGCTAAGCAATAGATAGATGGATTGATAGCACAACCATGGGGTTGGAGTGGGGGTCTGATAGATCCAGGGATGTCTACAAATTATGACTTATGGTGGAAAAAACACAGGCCACAACCATTGAAAAATCTAGATGGTCTAGCACTAATTGACTGTCAACCAATTATTCCACAGGTGCAGCGAGGAGGCCTAGAAGGTAGGGGGAGAGGGAGAGACGGAGGCCAAGGAGATGGGGGGAGAGGATATGGTGGGAGAGGTGGTAGAGATGGAGGAGGAGATGATGGAGGATATGGTGGTGGTGGCAGGAGGAGGAGGAGAGGAGGGGATGGAGGGAGGCAAGCTAGGAGAGTCAGGAAATGTGTCAAGAGGGTGCCACTAGAGGTGATCCCCGAGGTGGTTGAGGAGGAGGAGAGAGAGGAGCAACTAATAGTGGAGGGGAGATAGGAGGCAGAGATGATAAGGGAGGAGAGAAAACTAGAGGTAGAGGTCAAATAGGATGGAAAGATGGAGGTCAAGAAGGAGCTAGAGATGGAGGTGGAGGTCAGGCTAGAGGGAGAGATCAAATAACCGAAGGGAGAGGTTAGATAGCCAAAGGTATATGTGTTGAGGGAGGAGGCATTGGATGTTGGTAGGTAGGAGGAGATCATTGGGGGTGAGGAGGTTGTGGGTGATGATGAGAAGCTAGACGTCAGTGGATATGAGGACATGGACGAGGTAGAGAGGCAGCTCTGATAGAGGATGGTAGATGGGGAGCTAGATATATCTAGGGTGCCACCATTGCTATGATATGCCATCATGGATCAGTGTCTAGTTGATATGTAGCACCGACTGGATGAGGCCATAACAGAGATTAGAGCCCTACAGGTAGAGCTAGAAGTTACATGGGTTGAGAGAGACGAGGTGGAGATTCAATGGCGGAAGACTAAGAGCTAGTGCATTTAGTTTTCATAGATGGTTACAGGGCCTATTGGGGATGTTGCTAGAGAGCTAGCTAGGTTCAATGCCAACAAAGGTCATTATCACATGCTGTATGAGAGAGAAGTGTCAACTGATAAGAGAGAGCTTGGATTATATAGGTCATAGAGCAAGATAGAGATAGGATCAGGGAACAATAGTCAGACACACAATAGTCATAGTTAGAGTAGTGTAGGTGGCTCTACATCCTTAGGGAATTCATCAGGTCAACACTCTCATCACTCTCATAGGAATTCCTCTAGCCACAGGTCAGGCCACAGTCATGGATCATTTGGTTTAGGGCACAGATCAAAGCATAGTCAGCCTCCAATTACAAATCCATCATCCTCTTAGACTCATGTCGCAGTAGCCTAATAGACTCATGCCACCATGTCCATTATGTTATCAGTATCAGTTCCTGTCACCAAGCATCAATCACCTCGGTCTTCTCCATGAGGGGATGAGGAGAGTTCATCTTAGGGGAATTTGACATTGTTATCTTGATATCATGTTTTAGAAATTTATATTATGACACTTTATATTTTGACCATCGAGCCTGCGGGCTCTATTTTTGGGATATCTCATGACTCTATCCTGTGACATGATTTTTTGAGATTATATATATGATGCAGTTTTGATGCAGCCTATATGCTATATGTTGTGTGATGATGCATTATGTGTTGATTATGTCTATGATATATCTTTTATGATCATGATTATGATGATGCATTTTGATGGTTATTTTATACTTATATTCCATGATGATGTGATGTTATGTATGACAATTATATGATGATTATGATGTTCTATATGTATGCGTAATATTTTGATTCTAATGGATGCCATGTTCATGATTATGTTAAATGCATTGATGTATGACTATATGTATGGATAATGTGACATGTGATGCCTTATGATGTGATGTATGTGTATTAATGATATGGATAATGTATACACTTATATGTTATGTGAATGCCAAATGATGAATGCAAATGATATGCAAATGATTTAAATGGAAATATTTGAATGAATGCTTAATGAATATATGCCTTAATGAATATTCGATGCATGATGTAATATGTATGATGGACTAATGCAATGTCTATATGATCATGTGTGCAATTTTTTTTGTATGTCATAGGATATTATCAGGAGATGGATGAGAAGAAATGACAAGACAGAAGGAGATGAATGTTATTACAGAGATGAAATCCTTCAACATATTACCATAGGACTAATAATTTTTTCTCTTAATCATCATTGGGTGAATTATTGTAATGGCTAACAAACACCATAATATGACATAGATCAAGGTATGCAAGGTTGTACCATCACATGAGACAAATTGCTGTAGAAAAGGATGATCATGACTTATACTTAAGAGTGCAATTGCCCCAGTCTTTTTGTCACAATCAACCACAAACATAAAATGACAAGACAAACAATAAAGAAAAGTCATGAAATTTCATTTCTCCTCTAAATCCTGTTACCAAGACATCCTTGAGGAACTAGCAACATGACTATTTGAAAAATACAAGACAAGCCAATCATCATGATACATCGCTACTTCTCTAAATCTTGTTGTTAGGACATCCTTGAGAAACTAGTATCATGATGAAAGATCAAAGGACAAAATTTCAAGATAATTTTTGCCAAGTGTGTTTGAATGTCAAGTGTTTTAAGTGTCAAGATGCTAGGTTTGATGATGTTGAGATGACGAATGCCAAGTGATGCCAAAATTAGGAAGGACACATCCTGAATGATGTTGATGTCAAGAGAATTGATCTTCAAAGGCCAAGAGAATCCCTCAGAAATGTCAGATGACAATGACGATACCTAGGAAGGACACATCCTAAGGAATAATTAAATGACAAGGGAAATCCTTTAGAAGAACACATCTGAAGAATAACCAAAAGTTGAAGGTTTGACTAGTTTTTACCTGAGTTTGACTAAAGTTTACTGAATTTGACTTATTTGGATAGATTTGACTTGTGTTGACAGACTTGACTACATGCTGATGTTGACATGTTGATGTATGTTGGTATGTTGATGAAGTGATTGTCATAGTTTACTATGGGAGTTTGTCTATTTTGGAATGACTTGTTTGACTTGAAAACATTTGATGTGTGTTCCTTTGCAATGTCATGAACCCTAATGGAATGACCTAGTGCGGCCTCAGGGGCTCATCAATTGATGGTATTTCCTACATCATACACTCAGAGACCTCGTAGTTCGACATGACTAATGACTTTTTCTTGATGAACAAAGATTGAGTCATGATTTTATTTTGAAAACCTAAAAGGACTAACCTAATGTCTCGGGGGCCCGAAGATGAGCCTTGCCTACGTAGAAAATGTGTAGAGACAATGTAGTTCGACTATGACATGGACTGATTGACTTGACTAACTTGACAAGATATGATACTTGTTTTTGTGTTTTTGTCATATTTTGATTTTTTTGGTTTTTTTCTTCTTTTTTTGTATTTCTTTAGGACGTTTTTTGATTTTTAGGTCTTTTTTCAGGACCTTTTTTTTATTTTTAGGTTCTTTTTAGGACATTTTTTTTATTTTGATGTCTTTTTCTAGGACATTTTTTATTGGCGGGACCATGTACGATACCCACTATGATTAGGTGAGAAGGGATTGCCCCCAGTTAGGTCCAGGACTAGAAAAATTTAGAGGAAATAGAAAAGGGTTCGTGCATGGGATGACAGATGGACAATATGTAGGACTTGATGTCAACTATTGTCAGCCATGGAAAGAAATGGTAGGGCATTGTGATGGGTGTCATGATGATGTTAGAAAAGTGGGAATTTATTATGGGCTAAGGTAGATAGAGTGACAATAGATGATGAAGCAAAGACTGACTATACATGGTGATGTGATGATGTGAGGACCCAGCCAATTGGGCTCAAACTTGCCGAGTTTTTCTTTGTTAGACTAATTCTTAGGATTTTGCATGAGGACCAAGTCGCCAATGTTAAACTTTTTGACCATGACTCTCTTGTTCTAACTGTGACAAAGATGATTCTGATATTCCTATAAATGATTTAAGGCATTATGTTTGTGTTCCTCTAACATTTCCAATTCATGTAGTCGTGATTGTCTATATTCTTCATCATCGATCAAACCCTTCATGGAGACTCTTAAGGATGTAATTTCAACCTCGATGGGAAATATGGCTTCAGATCCAAAGAAATGTGAATGGGGTGGCTCTTGTGGGTGTGTGGATCCTAGTGCAGTAAGCCCACAGAGTAGGGTTAAGTTGGATGTGCTAGTCATGACTAGTGTCATTGACTGTCTTCTTAAGAATTTTGATGATTGTTTTATTGGATGCCTTAGCTTGACTATTTCCTTGTGAGTAGTATTGCGTAGAAAAATGATGTTGGATGTGAAATCATTCACATAACTCATGGATTTATTGGTTCTTGAAGAGATGATCGTTGTCTGTGATGATGGACTGTGGAACACCATACCAGTAGATGATATAGTTGAGTATAAATTTGGAAATTTATTTGTCAATTATGTATGTAAGTGGGATGGCTTCAATCCAATTAGTGAAGTACTCAGTGGTAGTGATAATGAATTTGTGGCTATTGGAAGAGGTAGGATGGATTTTTCCCATGAGGTTGAGTCCCCATTATGAAAAAGGCCAAGGAGAAGTAATCGGCCAAAGTTCTTGTGTTGGTGCATGAATCAAATCACTATGTATCTGACATGGGCGACATGTTCTAACAAACTCAAGTGCATCCTTTTCCATTGTTGGCTAGTAATATCCAAGTCTCATGATCTTTTTGGATAAAGTAGGACCACTCTCAAGAATGAGATCCACATATACCCTCATGTACCTCACATAAGGTTGTTCGTGCTTCATCAATGTTGAGACATCAAAGAAGGGTATTGTCAAAACTATGGCGGTATAGGGTGTCACTAATGATGGTGTATCGGGTGGCCTTACGGATAAAGGAATTTTGTTGGTTGTTGGATAGGTTGGGGGGAAGGGTTTGGGACTAGACATAGTCATAAATTTCTTGATACCATGGTGAGTTGGGACCAACAAGCTCGCAAACCATTTCTAATTCTAGAATGTCATATGCAAGAGCCAAGAGTTGTTCCACTAAGAACTCAAATTGAGGCACATTTCTGGGAGTGTCTAAGAGAGACCCAATTGTAGCCATTGCATCTGTCACCTTGTTTTGTGCCCTAGGAGTTTGTTCAAAAGCAAGCATGTGGAATTATGATTGAAAACTATCTACCATTCATTTGTAAGGCATTAACTTATCATCCTTGGTGTCATAGTCATCATTGACTTGGTTGATGACCAACTGAGAATCTCTGAGGACATGTAGATTTTTTATTTTCCATTTTATGGCCATTCTGAGTCCTATGACAAGTGCCTCATATTTTGCAATATTATTTGTACATAGAAAAGAAATGCAGAATGACTTGGGGATGGAGTCTCCTTGTGGTGTGATAAATAGTATTCCTACTCTTGAGCCATGACTAGTATGAGACCTATCAAAGTAGAGTTTCCAAGGTGCTTTAGGCTCTGTGTGAAATATGGACTCATCAAGAAAGTTTTCCACTAAGGGGTGATCACCTTGTATAGGTGCATCTACCAATTCATTTGCTATTACTTGTCCCTTTATAGCCTTTCGTTCCACATATTTAATGCCATACTCAATCAAGATCATTACCCACTTTTCCAAGTGTCCTATTAATGTTGCATGACTTAAGAGATATTTTAGGGAATCAATCTTTGCCACTAAATGTGTCATTTAATTCAAAATGTAATATCTTAATTTTTGGGCGGAAAATAAAACTACTAAACAAGCACATTCAATGGATGTGTAGTTTAGCTCATATCCGACCAATGTCTGACTGATGTATTATATTTCCATTTCCTTCTCCTCATGGTTTTTTTGTACCAGTAATGCCCCTACTGCTGAAGTTGTTGTAGAAATGTATAGAATTAAAAAATTCCTTTGATAGGTTGCATTAGAATAGCTGGTGACACTAGATAGTCTTTTATTAGTTGGAAGGCCTCTTGACATCTATCAGTCCACACCAAGGGTGTGCCCTTATGTATGAGATACTGGCATGGTTGACACTTGTTAGTCAGTTGTGCTATGAAGCATTGGATAGACTTTATTTTCCTTGTGATGTCTTGAGTTCACTTATCCCTTTTAGAGGAGGCATGTCTAATATGGCTTTCACTTTGGTAAGATCAACTTCAACGCCTCTACGAGAAACTATATCCCAAAATTTTACCTGATGTTATACCAAAGACACGTTTCTTAGGATTCAAGGGGACCTTGTATTCTTCAAATATTTTGAATATTTTTTCTAGCACATTGGGGTGATCCTTACATTTCAAAGACTTTTCCAAAAGGTCACCCACATAATCTTCCATTAGCTTGTGCATCATGTCATGGAATATTGTTGTCATGGCTCTCTAATATGTGGTTCCTACATTCTTGAGACTAAAAGGAATGACGTTCGAATAGTATGTACCCCAAGGACATGTGAATGTTGTTTTATGCTAATCTTCAGGGGCAATTTGAATCTGATTATAACTCGAGAAACCATCCATGAGGGACAAGATCTTGTATCTTGTTGAAGGTCAACTATGATGTCTATGTTTGGTAATGGAACGTCGTCCTTTGGAAATGCTTTATTCAAATCCCAAAATCTATGTAGATGCATATCTGACCATTTGGCTTTGTAACTAGTACAAGATTTGAAATCCATTCAGCATAGTCTATTGACCGTATAAATCCCACATCTAACAATTTCTTAAGTTTTGCTTTGACTAACAAGGAGATTTGTGGGTGCATCTTTCGTAGCTCTTGTTTTACTGGCTTGGTGTCTGGAAGTAATGGAAAATGGTGCAAGACAAGTTCTAGATCCAACCCAAGCATATGGGTATAGGACCATGCAAAGTTAATCTTATGCTCTAAAAAGAATTTGTGAAATTCAGGTTTCTCTTCCTTTGTCAAAGATGATACAAAGAGGACAATTTTGGGATCTTCTGTTGTAGCTATGTTAACTTCGATAGTGTCCTCTATGAGCATTGCTATTTTTTGTTGAGTCATAGGGATAAATTCTAGTCCTCCATCCTTGGGCACCTCAAAGATGTTTTCACCCATAGATACATCCTTTATTTTTACTTTTTTATCATCAAAAGATGCCTTTCGGTTTTCACTTAAAGACGTGTCATTTTTTGTTTTATTTTTAATTTTAATTTTCTGATTAGAGGATGACATAGTCTCCTCGAAGTAGGCTTCACAATCTAGGTCAATAGAAAATCCAACCTTGTGGTCTCCACTTGGTATGCCCTCATGGAGTCCCATGAATTCTACAATGGCCTCATCATTCTGAAATATGTCCATAACTGGTGGGCCTTGTTGATCCCAATCAATTAGCTATGGGTAGACTAAGGAGATACCATCATCAACATTGGTGAATGGTGGGGAGGACGTGGAAAGCATGCAAATGGATTCAAAGAGGTTAAAGATAAAATTTTCATCATCCAACTCCTAGTCAAATTCTATCCAATATTCTCCTTCACTTGATTCACACTCATTGTCAAAATAAGGGACAAATGGACTGGCATTGGGGTTAGCAGTGTCATGTGGTGAATTAGATGAATCCAAGTGATGGTCGTTACTATCAAATGGTTGGATAGGTATGTCAGGATTATGGCTAATGGGATTAGAAGATAATTCAAACTTGTCATTGTTCCTTGGGAAAAATATTCCATCCCAGTCTTCTGATTTCCTTGGGATTTTAGGGTTGTCATTATTCCGTGCTGGATCAATCTTAAACATTTTCCAAAATATTTCTTCAAATGTAGGTTCTCCAGGTTCAAGGAAAAATTCATCAAGGCAACAATCACTTATGGATCGTTGGGAGAGAAATTCCTATTTAGGGGAGTCGGTTTTGGTAAGGGATTGCTGATGCAGAGCAAAGGAAGAAAACAACAACTTATCTCCAATCTCATCTAACAAAAATCAAAAAATTAAAGGAATGAAACTTTGAAACCTTATAAAATAAATATAAAACTCCTTCCACACCAATTTTTAGGAGATTTCATTGATTAAAATAAAATATATACAATTTTGAATGCTTGCTGTCCTGTGTAAATCTGAACTTAACTGTTTTCACCAAAATGAGCATAACTTTCATCATATTAAATTAAATGACCTCAAACCAATGCCAAAAGAAAGCTAACTCATGCCTCTATCCAGCCATATAATATTTAATTCATTTGGAGACCGTACCTACACGTTCCATTTGCTGCAACATGACTGTTACAGAGAAATCTGAAAAATTACAGTCAATAAAACCACCATAACTTCCACAAATCAACCCCAATCTGCATGAGACAAAGTTTATTTGGAAGGTGATTGAGATTAATAACACATGAAAACAATTATACATTTACTTCAGCCCATAAAATGGTCGTAAAACACCAAAAACCAGATAATTTCTGAGATAAAATGCAGAAAACAATGTCTTTTATTCATCCAAATCAAATGTTCAATCACCCACAAGCTTATGAACGTATAAAGAGCCTTTTTAAAGACATTACAACATGAATAATCAGTTTCCAACTAATTTCCAACTTCCCACTAATGTTTAGTCTCTAATGACCTCTTAACAACTAATTGTTGCTTAATGCAACTTTTTACATTTTTTGCAATTTTGAACTTTTGTGTTGACAATTTTTAGATACATTGACATATTTTAACATTTTCTTAAATGACCTCCTAAAATAAATGATAAATGACTCAAATAACCTTAAGACAAGGTAAAAACACAAAAATTGAATCAAATTCCTAAATTTCCACAAGGAGGCATAATTGTGTCAAGGTGCTCCTGCACCATACTCCCGACCAAGAAAAGAATCCAAGTCCACTTGGATTGCTGTTCTCCACAAAATTGCATCCTTTTTATGCTCTACCACTGGTTTTCCTTGCTCTTAATCATCTTCATCTTCACCTTTGGTTTAAACTTGTCCATGCAAATTAGTGATCTACCATGCTTCCCCTTTGAAATCATATGCCTTACTCCTTCATACATCTCAAAACCATGCTTTTCCCTTTGTCCTTTAATCTGCAAACAATACTTTGTCCAAAGCGTTAGTAACAAAATGAAATGATATAAGGTGAAAATCATGATACCTCCATCATGCTGCAACTCCTTGCAAACCTCTATGAACAATTCATCCATGATCATTCCCTTAACCAACTCAATGTCCTCAACCTCTAGAATCAGGTATATGCTCTTGATCTTCTCTTCATCTTCATGACTTGGATTATCTGCAACTTCTTCTTCAATGAAGTATTCCCTTGCATCTTCAAAGGATTCTTGTTCTTTCATTCTGATTTCCCTTCTCCTCTTTTTGATTATCTTGTGAATAGGCCATGTGACTCTCCTCTTTATCTTTAGGTGCCAACTTGTTGCCTTCTTCACCATTTGTTCTATCCTCTTCATAGATTCTAGGAACTCTCTATCCATCCTTTGCATCTCTTGTTTAATCTCAGCAATCTCTTTATCAAACTTGGCTTGTCTCTTCTTGTTCTTTCTCTCTTCCTCTGCTTGCAAATGCTTTCTCAAGTTCTCCATCCTCTCAAGAAAGATTCCTCCTTGCTTTACAACTCACTTTCCTGCAAACAACCAACAAACCACAACCAACTTATCAGCCCATATCTTTCCCGGGCTCTGATACCAATTTGATGCAGAGCAAAGGAAGAAAACAACAACTTATCTCCAATCTCATCTAACAAAAATCAAAACATTGAAGGCATGAAACTTTGGAACCTTATAAAATAAATATAAAACTCCTTCCACACCAATTTTTAGGAGATTTCATTGATTAAAATAAAATATATACAATTTTGAATGCTTGTTGTCCTGTGTAAATATGAACTTAACTATTTTCACCAAAATGAGCATAACTTTCATCATATTCAATGAAATGACCTCAAACCAACGCCAAAAGAAAGCTAATTCATGCCTATATCCAGCCATATAATATTTAATTCATTTGGAGACCGTACCTGCACGTTCCATTTGCTGCAACATGACTGTTACAGAGAAATCTAAAAAATTACAGTCAATAAAACCACCATAACTTCCACAAATCAACCCCAATCTGCATGAGACAAAGTTTATTTGGAAGGTGATTGAGATTACTAACACATGAAAACAATTATAAATTTACTTCAGCCCATAAAATGGTCGTAAAACACCAAAAACCAGATAATTTCTGAGATAAAATGCAGAAAACAATGTCTTTTATTCATCCAAATCAAATGTTCAATCACCCACAAGCTTATGAATGTATAAAGAGCCTTTTTAAAGACATTACAACATGAATAATCAGTTTCCAACTGATTTCCAACTTCCCACTAATGTTTAGTCTCTAATGACCTCTTAACAACTAATTGTTGCTTAATGCAACTTTTTACATTTTTTGCAATTTTGAACTTTTGTGTTGACAATTTTTAGATACATTGACATATTTTAACATTTTCTTAAATGACCTCCTAAAATGAATGATAAATGACTCAAATAACCTTAAGACAAGGTAAAAACACAAAAATTGAATCAAATTCCTAAATTTCCACAAGGAGGCATAATTGTGTCAAGGTGCTCCTGCACCAATTGCTCAATAGTCTTGACACTTTTTGAAGCATTCACGCTCTCACCCAAAAGTACATTGGTACATCAATCATCATTTTAAGGTAGCCCAAACCCTAACCCAAAATACTTTGGTCTTTGGGAAGGAATTATAGGTTCTTGTATTCTAGTTTTATTTTTTCCAAGGCCACTAGTTCCATCGTAGCCTTTTTTCTTCATTATATCATATCCTTTGACGTAAATCTGAACTAGCAATTGGGATGGATCTTCTAGATATTTGAAGATCCAATTCAATAGGTCTTTGATGACTTCTTTGTTCATGTCACTCCATTTTATAAAAATCCACATTGGAGGGACTTTGAAGATTTCTTTAGGTTCCATTTTGAAATAGGGTCAACCATAGGCCTTAGGAGACTTGGGTATTTTGGTGATGTAGTAGGCCGTGTTCAATTTATACTCTCTACATGCTTGGTCCTATATCTTAACATTGGTATCAACCTTTGGAATGGATGGAGATGGTGTGGTAGAAGTGGAAGGAGTGGACATGAACGATTTGGAGAGTGTGGATGGGTTGATGAATTTGGAAGAAGAAGAGGTCAAAGCTTCTCAGTTAATGGGCACTTGATGTTCTGAAATGCCCCTTAGATTGGTGCAATATGGAAAGGATCAGGGTTTCCATGTGTGGTAATCTCAGCGCCATCAAAAGGAAGCTTAAGGCATTGGTGGTAGGTGGATGGAATAGCTTTTAGGGTGTGAATCCAAGGTCAACCAAGAAAAATATTATAGGGTAATTCAAGATCTAGGACTTGGAAAGTTGTGTCCACAATGATTGGCCCAACTCGGATAGGAAGAGTGATAACACCTCGAGAGGAACGTTCTTCATCATCATAATCCTTTATAAAAATGATCTTTGTAGATCTACACAAGCATCAAAGAAGCCTAGAGCCTTAACCAATTTTAAGGAGCATATGTTCAGCCTTGCTCTGCCATCTACTAAAACTCATCTAACCTTATGTTTATGTATAAAGACTTCAATGTGTAATGCGCCATTATGATTGGATTTCAGTGATGAGTAGTCTTGGTCTAAAAATGTTATGTGATGGGGAGTGGTTAGGTATCCCACCATGGCCTCAAACTGGTTGATATCAATGTCGTGAGGGACTGAAGACTCTTGTAAATTTTTGTCAAGTATGGCCTTAAGCATAGGAGAAATTCATAATAGCTCAAGTATAGAGATTTGAATAGGTGTTTTTCCTAGTTGGTCAATAAGGTTAAACTATCCCTTAGGTTGTGACTGCTTGGCAGGTGGACCAGATTGTGATTGCTTGGCGAACGGACTGAGTATTGTGATTTTCGGTTGCCTAGGGGAGGAGTACTAGCTATAGTGACTTTTCCACATGGGTAGTGACATTACATTAAGGTTCTCTTTTGACAGTAATGGTATTGACATATTCGTCAGTAGCTTGAACATGATTTATAATGGATCCAGCAGATTAATTAAAGGTGGTGTAGGTATAATTGGCATGATTATTATTAGTCTTAGGACCTAACATAGATGGATTATTCAAACCATGGTCCTACAGTGGGATTTAGTGGATAGTATGGTTTGCATTTAACGTAAATTGTTGTCCACCCAGTTCGATTGTGCGATTTTTGATGATGTCTTGTACTAGATTTCTTAGTTGTTGACAAGAGGACGTTTTATGTCCTTTAGCATGGTGGTAATCACAAAAAGCATTGTCATCCCACCATGATGGTTTAAACTATCTTGGGTCATATGGCTTAGAGTCTTCTAATGTGATGACACCATTTTGAAGGATCTTTTTAAGGATTTCTTTGATTGGTTCACCCAAGGGAGTATGTGTGCGTCTCTTTGGGAATTTCCTAGTCTATCGTGGTTTCCCTTGTTTTTGAATATTTTGAATGGCATTAGCAATAGGTTTTAGTGTGGTCATTGGTGTATTTTGCGGTGGAGCTCCTTTAAGAGTAAGTATAAGACCTTTTGTGTTTATCTCCTTAGTGTCAACAATGCCATCATTGGTAATGTGTTTATTCTTGACCCAATATTTATTCTTGTCTATAGGTGGGTTTGTGTTCATGTTCTTAGGGCCATATTTTAGTTCTCCTTTAGCAATAAGGTCCTTCTCAAGTTGGACACCCTTTCAACTAATTCTGTGAAGGTTGTGCAACAATGGACTTGCAAGCCATATTTCAATGGGCCTAGAAGGGTTTGGAAAAACATGTCAACTTTTTCTTTCTCAAGTATGTCAATATGGCAACAACTTGCTAAAATTCTCCATCTTTGAAAGAATAGAATGAAAGTCTCACCAGCTTCTTCTTGTGTAAGTGTGCATAGGTTGGTAATGGAGACATCTGTGTCAATGTTATAGGCATAGTTTCACACAAATTTGTCTGCAAGTTTGTCCCATTATTTTATTCCTTTTTTTAAAGTGGAAAACCATTCAAGTGTGGGGCCTGCAAGAATCTTAGGGAATAGTCTCATCAAGTAAGTGTGTTCATAGGAAATTTCCACACAATTGGTTTTGAATTCTTGAATGTGTTCAAGGTGGTTTGTCTTGCCTTTATATTTAGTGAAGGTTGGCACCATGTATCTAGGAGGGAATGGTGGCATGTATAGACTTATGTCGAAAGGGTATGGACATAGGTCATATGACGTGTGTGTATTTTTATTGGAAATTTGCATAATCTCTATTTGTTTTTGCAAGTTTTCCACTTGAGCTGTCAAAGCATCAATTATAGGATTGTTTGTTGCATCACACATGGGAGTAATGGGCATCCCATGAGTCCCCATTTTTGTGAAGTTGTGTTTTGATTTGAATGTTTTTGGTGTGAGATGTATGACATGTTTTGATTTGAATGTTGTCAGTATTGCAAGTTTTGATTAGGGATGTGTTGATGAGTGTGGATATGTGATGCGTATGTTGGAATATGTCCTCCAGCCATAGTAGTTGATATTTGTGGGATGTTTTGACCTTGAATATTTTGGTGCCCAAATGAAGTCATATGTTGTGTCATCTGATTGCCTTGTCCAGATTGGTAGAATTTTCCATGGGGGAATGTTGGTATCTTTCCTTTAAGGGATATGGGTATTGGTATTAAGTTGTGATGACATGTTGACGTTAGGTTGTGGCCTTGGAATGGAAATGCATCATTTAATTCCCCCAAAGCGTTTGAATGAATTTGTTCCAAAGGCATTATTTGAAGACCCAATAAAAGGGTTTGATGATGATGTTCCCATGACACTAGATGAAGCTCCAAATAGGGGATTTGAAGAGATTTCCCCCATTGATGAGGATCCAAAGGTAGCTCCAATTGACTGTGAGGATGTTGTTGACATTGTAGGCATTGATTGTGATGTGGCTGGTGACATAGTTAGTGCCCCTCCAATTGATGTTGCATTGATTGTGTTGGAAGTGTTTTGATTGGATGTGTCATTAGAGGCAACATCGATAGTGTTTGTGGAAATTTGTGAGTTGGCACCAACAAAGATATTGTTTGCATTGTTTTGAGGTTGACTAGTGTAGGAGGCATTGTTTGCATTGTTTTTGGGTTGACTAGCGTAAGAAGCATTGTTTGCATTGTTGTTGTTGGCATTGTGATTAGGTGATGTTGCCCTTAGAGTGTTAATTTCAAAGCCACATGGAAATTTAGCCCCTTGGTCTAAGAGAATGGCTAGATATCTTTTAGGTTCATGTAAGATTAAATCTTCCATGAAGGAGGCTACGTAAAGATTTTGTGTAGTGGCTTCTATATCTTCCACAAATACATTTCCATTTTCATCTCTATTTATGAATGATTTGAAGGGGTTTCGAGAAGAAGATGACATGTTCATTTCGCTGAAAGGATTCATAAAGGATGTGTCTTGATTCATGTCATTGGAAAAGATGTAAGTGTTGGTGTCTTGTCCAAAATTATCCAGTTTTCTTCTTTTTCTTTGAAGCCTAGTCTCAACCATATAAGGAGTTGCTCAAGTTAGGAAGAAAGATGAAAATGAAAACTATGTTTTTGGGTTTTTGATAATAAGGAATGCAAATGCAACTATGTTTTTGAGTTTTTGACATTAAGGAATGAAATATGAAAATGTTGTTTAAAGGAAATGACAAATGCCAAAGGATAATGAGGACTTTTTTTTTTGGATTTTTAAGAATAAGGTATGCAAAATGAGGACTAAGATGACTTGAATGTTCTAAGATATACAAATTTAAAGGTCTTAGTGATTTGTAAGAAGGTTACTCAACCACCCTAAGATTGATTTATGTCTCAATTTGGGTCATCAAAGGACTTGTTGGTATGACTAAATGACAAGATGACAAAGTGAGGTTTCCCAACTAGACTTTGGAAAGTCTGACAAAGAGGACAATGACAAAGGGAAATAAAGTTGACTAAGTCCAATGACAACCTACTCTTGAAGGCAATGATTTTGCAAAGTATGGTAAGTTTCCCTATTCCAAAATCTGTAAATGAAATGAGGACCTAAAGACTAGTTTATGGCTAAAAATAAAGAAGATGGACTCTTTGAATGCAACTAAGAATTTTGCAAGTTTGGACCTATGGATAAATGCAAGCTAAAGGATGCAAAGAATGACATATTTGAGCAATTCTTAGTCTATTTTTTAGCTGAGGCTATTGGAAAAATATGTTTGATAGTAGATTGGACAAGTTTGATCTCGAGTTTTGGACTATGATATTTTTTTTTGTTTTTGCTAGGAAAATACATCGTTTTATGTCATAGATGTGTTGCAATTTGTCAAATGCATCACAGTTTCAACAAATGCGGCTCTACAGATAGCAAATGTGGCTCAATAAAGAAATTATGGTGTTCTCTAAATCAAATGTAGTGCAGTATAGGCATATGCATTGCCATGAGTAGAAAATGCAGCTTATCAAAGTGAATGGATTACAAAATGTGTCAAATGCAATGCAAAATAGTGAATGTGTTATAACAAATGTGTTGTAGTAGAATAAGTCTAGTTTGTTTGTAATTTTGAAAAAAAATCAGATTTGTTTCAAGTTGAATGATATTTCCAAGTCTATGAAAGGTGTTAGTTTGTCTGAATGTCTTAGAAAACACTTGGGAAAAACAATATCTTGTCTTTGAAAATTTGAAAATATGCACAATGATGACAAGCACAATCCTAGGTTAGGTAAGGACAATATTTGCTAGATTCCACGTGGGTTTCCCCAACCGCACTTATTCTTAGCGGATGAATCCAAAAGCTTGGCCATGTGCACTCCCCCTTACAATGCACTCACTTCTTAGGTCAACCAAGCTTCTAGTCCCCATAAATATTCCATGGCAGGCTGATCACCTCTACTAAGAACTGTGAAAATGTGGATGCCTTGGCAATGACCATTGATGTGTAAGAAAATAGATGATTTTTTGGTGACTACACAAAGGTTTTTAGTTTCGGACCCCAGTTCGAGTGGCCACACATGGGGCAATATTAGCTTCGATGAGGAGGAACTCTAGCCTAAAGAGGTTACACTCAACAGGGTTTTGGGGAGTTCACTTGTTTGTGTGACACATTTGCACTCATAATCCCAAGTTTTCCATTAGGATTCACATTTGTCTACTAGTCGAGAGTAGCTTAGCTAAAGAGCTCCATTTCCGGTTTGAGTCATCTTGGGGTGAGTACTTTTTCCCAAGGAAGGTCCAATTCTTAGAGTCAATAATAGTTTCTCTTGTACCCAGGATTGCACAAGTGTGCAAGGGGAGAGGATACTTCTATTATTGAATCAAGGTGACACAGAATTGGAGGCACTTATGAATTTTAGTTACCAAAGTTATAATGTGAGGAAGACACTTAAGAGACTTTTTTCTTTTTAAAATTTTAATTTGAAGTGTGAAAGACAAAGTTCATTTTAAACTTATGACATGAGAATGTATGTTCATTTTAACCATATGAGTTTCAATGCATGATTGTGTTCATTTTAAGCCCATGACATGAGAATGCGTGTAAATTTTAACCATATGAATGTGAATGCAAGTTGTTTGTTGATTGTTTTCCTTAAGGAATTTGAAAATGAAATAAAAGATCAACAAAACACGGCTATAATCCTCGCCACATGCTGCCAATAGAACATTAGTAACCCAAAACCCCTAAGCTACTAAATGAAAAGGATAAATCTAGAAAATTCTAGAAAAAACTTGAAAATAAATTTTACCAGATGAATGTGTCATTCTGCAAAGCAAATATGTCATAGGGAAAAATCTGGAATCTGTCAGGAAAATGCGTCATTCTGTGAAGCAGATGTGTCTCGACTTGCAAATGCATCATTCAGGCTGCTAACATGTCAGATCAAAGCAAATGTGTCTCTGTGGATAGAAAATGTGATTCAACTCTGCAGATCTGTTGCTCTGAGGGCTAGATGTGTCATGATGTAGTGATTGCATTTCTAGAATCTTCAAATGTGGCTTGTCATACTTGTACTTGCAAAAACAAAAAAAAAGGTCATAAAAAAATCTACAAAAAAGATGTGTTTTGCATCGGGTTCACCAATGTAACTAAGGGAAATATTTAGGTTAGCAGATTAGTGCATAAATAAGTAAAACCCAAAGTAAGCAATGAATTACAAAGGAGGAAATAACATGAAAACAAAGAAATATATCACCTAGTATCTTCAACCTCTAGGATTGATCTCCATTACACCTTCTCTATTTGTTGCAATATGTAGTTTTCCCTCAAATTTTGTGTGAGAAACCTATGACTATTCCAAAACCTAAGCAAATGTTGAAGGATTTGATCACAAAATGCTACACTATACAACTATGCAACTAGTAAGCAAGCCTAAAGCATGCAAATGCCAAGATGCCAAAATGTATGAAGTCAAGAGCATGAGAGATGTAGATGTGCAAATGAGACCAAAATTGCCATTTTATAGAAAAAGCAATTTTGGCTTAATGGCAAAGATTGAAAGTTGACAAATTCCCTAGAATCAATGGACAAGATTCAATGTGACAACCCACAATTAGGGTTAGGGCAACATTAGGGTAAATTTGAAATGAGTGGACAAGATTTGATTTGAGAAAATCAAATCAAGGGTTGAAAATGCATGTGACAAGGAGATAAGAATGGCATAGAAAAAGAGAGAACTGGAAAATCAAATAATATTAGAAACTTGACTTATGGAAGAAAATTACTATTTTGAATTAAAATTAATTTAATTCAAAAAGGTGGAGTCATGTGACAATAAACAATTAATTTGAATTAGTTAATAAAAGAGGAAAATTAGAAAGTGAGACCATTTTAAATAAATAATTTCATTTAAAATTAGGGAAAATGCCAAGGTGGACAATAATTAAATAAATTAAAGAATTTATTTAATTATGAGAAGACTTTAGGAATTAATGATGTATTTAAATAAATAAATAAAATTTATTTATTTATATAATCAAGAGGAATAAAAGACATGAATTTATTAAATAATTATGCATTATTTAATTAATAGTTGAAAGTGGGCTATATGACAAAATTAAATGTTTTAATTATACTAGGAGGAATATGACAAAAATAGAGAGTGCAGGCCTAGGTCATTTTTATGTGTCTACATCACCATCAACCTTTGGCAACATAAATGAAGATAGGTACAACAATCAACAAAACACAAAACTAGATAAGCACGCGAGTCTAGATCATGGTCAAATACATAGGTTAACATGTATATTAACATCCTATCACATAGTTATAATTAATCAACATCCAATAACATTTCCTACAAATATATCTTTCCTATAATGGGAATCATCATTGCAAATCACCCTAAAATACATCCTTTAGCAAGAGATATGAATAACATTGACTATTTGATTCATTTGATCTTTTCTTATGATTTTATCTTATTGGTCCATTTCGATGGTCTTTCGATGATGACTAAAAAATGATTTAGAGAGAAAGGAATGAGGAATTTATCATTTCTTTCATTTGTTTTTCTTGTTGGATATTCTTGTAATATAACCTTGGTGAATACTTGTCTTCCATTTACTGGGATAGTCTCAAGTAAAACAATGGCTAGGACATATCAGGTTTGTCTTACCTTTTGTGTATTGGTCTCCTTACTTTGATGGCTTCATTCGTTCACATGATCAAACAAGGTTTTTGTACACCAAGTATGAACAAGGATACTCCTATATGTTTGCAAAGTCAAATCCCATGCATTGGATACATCATCTTGGTTTTCAATAACATGGTGCATTGTGTCTATTTTCTATATCAAAAATAAGGATTTATATAATGAAATTAATCCTAATCCAAAGAGAAAAGGTAATATCATCTATCCTATATCATCACATATCCAATAAAATCTTGAATAATAATAGGTTTATTGGAATACTCAATAAATCTCAATAATAAAGGCTAAACAATATCCATCTCATTATTCTACTTTTATCCATACTGATATTTCCATCCTAGTATCATGGTATACATAAAAAATAATATAAATACATCTTTCCTAAATCAAAAAACTATCAACATATATCTCATGGAATACATCTTGCACAATCATCATATATCATGTGAAAAGATAAGAAAGGAAATCATCCATAGCATTGCATTACATCCATCATGTATAGATGAATCATTACACATACATGTACAATCCAAATCATATCATGAATGTAATAAAGGAAATATCGTCATCCATCATATAAACAAGTCATAACATCTGTATTTGTACATAACACATCCATAATTCATCCATGTAAGCATACATGCATTGCATAAGATCATAAGCATGAAATAAGACATCATAATATAAATATCACATCATAAGTTGATCATCTCATATATATCCAAAAGTGAATGTCATGATACATATCAAAGTGTGTGATATATCACAAAAATATACATGAGGCTATCAAAAATAGCCAATGAATGAATATACATCATGAATCATGCCTACATTGACTATATAGATACAAAAATATGTACATTTTTATATGTAGCTAACCACTGCTCCCTTGGTCCTTTCATTTGGGTCCCCTCGCTGGTGTTTGGTGTCCACCTAACAGACCCACTCCTCATGACTCAATTGATGGAACATCTACTAATATACTATGAGCCAAATCACTCCTTTCTAAAAAATTAGGTTGTTCCATGTGGGGAGGAACTTGTATATAGTACATGGTCTTGTAATAGGATGCCTTT
Source organism: Sequoia sempervirens (assembly GCA_007258455.2). NCBI lineage: Eukaryota > Viridiplantae > Streptophyta > Pinopsida > Cupressales > Cupressaceae > Sequoia > Sequoia sempervirens. Next base: position 1,054,657,867 of record VDFB02281492.1, on the reverse strand, counting down.
TACATCACTTATTCATAAAGAGAAGCTAATACCATCTAACCCTACATCTGGAAGGAAACCTCAAGCTATTATCTATGCATATTCTCCTATGCCAATTGTAGCTCTATCTATTGTCTTTGTGTCCTCTCTTGATGCCTCTCTGAATAGGCCTAACCTTGCTCCTATCTAAGGTGTCTCACTCATGTCGATTAGTATCTCTCTTTAGCATATAGGAATCCCTCTCCTAGCAGTCTTGGTCATTCTCATTATTCTTCTGATTTCTCTCTTGGGTGATTTCCTACAATCTCTAATCTGGAGCCCCTACAACTACTACTACATGCTTCTATTGCACATATGGTGCTAGACCTGGTGGTGGACCTAAAGGTAGCCCCTGTGGTACATGTCCTAGAACCTATCTCAAAATATAAATATGACCTCTACCACCTCTGCTTCCTCATCATGCTCTGCCTCTCTATCCCATACCACCTACATTTTCCTAGATATTAGATTTATGAGTCTAATAGGTCAGTATTGGTCAAACCACATGTTATATTTTGGATTTGTACCAGATCATCCTATTAGATGCATAGGATAACTAAGACTAGGGGTGAATCACATGTAAATTCAATCCCTCAATATCATTCAAATTCTTGTTAGCCCTTAAACCCTCATCATGTGTTACAAAAATGTAAAAATATGAAACAGTAATGCACACACATCCATACACATAAGAACACTATATTTACGTGGAAAAACCAAGAAGAGAAAACCATGGTGGGGATTAGCTCACATATATATAAATTGTAGCACTCAATACAATTAGGCTCACTACCAAAGGCTCACTACCTAGAAAAGGAAGAAAGGTTCTCTGCTAGAAGGACTCAGTATCTAGAGGAAATAAGAATAGAAGAAGATTTCTATAAAGAGATTCACTATCTGAAGGAAACATGAGAAATCCATCACTGAAACTTTATGCCATCTGCAAATTTTGGCTCACTACCTCCATCAACCTCAAGCACACTAAAAATGTAATCCCTTTTTCTCACTACATTATAGTCATAGGCATTAAGATTACACTCAATTCAACACACTTAATCAAATTTTCATCTTTTACACACCTTCTATAGATCCACACTCATCTCAAACAATTCATCTTACATTTATACCATCCATGACCTAAACAATCTCACTTAGGTTGGTCTTAATGAAATGTATCCACCTCAAATGTGCAACAATAGGTTAGCACCAAATACCTTCATGGTGGAAAAAATTGAAGGATGACCATGAAAAGGGTTAAATAGGACCCAAATCCACATCACCATGCTACATAATACATCCACAATCCACAAGCTACCTCTACAAATAGTGCTAGCACATCGAGTCAACCAAACTTGAACTAACACTAAACAAAACCACTTACATACTTCTCCAAGTCACATGGACCACACAAAACACTTCACAACATCCACACAACATATCAAAATACTCCAACATCATCAAAATATTTTGTAACTCTGTCACAACCACCTAAAACTAAGAACACCATCATTCTATGCAACCATACATACTTCCACATAAAAAAACTTACTAACCAACCTTGCATAACACCTCAACACTTAAAAACTCAAGAGAAGGATGTATAAATATTGTATGAAAATTCCTAAATCCACAAGACAAGAAACCTTACTCCAAAAAAATGTGGAGCAGTCTCATTTCTCCCATACAACCTTCTACATAGATAGACAAACTATCAAACCCAACATTCATTGTAGAATGATCCAGAACCTAAAACTCTATATATAGAATCTTTGAACACCTCTGATCATCATATCCAAACAAAACAAGCATATCTTCAACCATAAAGAAATGTGAAGCTCAACAATGAACACACCTTTGTCACATTGTACACTCTTTTATTCAAATTTTCTCAAAAGAACTTGAAAACCAAGTGAACTAAGTACTATAACAAAAACTATTATCCATCAAGACATCGATGAAAACATTGATGAAAACACCACAATACCTTCTTTATCAAACCACAACACATCCATACTAGTACAAGTACTTGAAAACACCAACCATATCCATACTATCGACATCAATGACCAACACCAACAATTGTTGATATCAATGACAAGACCAAAAACATACTTGCAACAATCTCCCCCTTTTTCATTGATGGTAATGCCAACACCTTGGAAAACCATCAACAACAACAAAATCAACCAAGAACAATTCTAAAACAAGTAGCACCCCCCCTAACTAGGGAATCTCTTCACTCTTCACACTCTCTCTTTTAGTTCTACTTCACAAACTTCTTCTCCCCCTACATAGGGAGTTATTCATTCTCTTGTGAACACTCTCTCCCCCATATGTTTTTTAGACCATATTTTTTCTTGCAATACTCTTTTGCACTATGGTTTTTCAACCAACTCTCTCCCAAATGACTATAGCTCTATCTTGCAATACTACTTTGAACTATGGTTTTTCAAACTCTCTCCTCCTTTGATATCAATGGCAAAAGGCCATAAACTCACCCAACTCTCATTCCTGCATTCTTCACATTTTCACTATTCTTTCTTTTTTCTATATTGTACTCTTTTGTTGTCCCCCTTTGAAAACACTCAAAGCACAACACCTATACCTTTCACACATCATGTGCATATAATTTTTTATTCTTGGTTTTCCATTTTGACATCTGTATACACCACTTTAACACCACTTGCATCACCAGCAAGAAACTACACTCTCATCAAATTCACTTTTTCTACACTCTCCACCTTAGGGGCAAAAAATATGCTCCATTTGACTGCACCAATTAATAACACTACTACCTATTCTCCTTGAGAGGTAGCCTTTAACACCAATTTAGGACCAAGAATGTATCTTGAATGCTCACCTAGATAGATGCACCAACTTATGTATCTTTTTGAAAGAAGGATGGGCATAACCCCTAACTTCTACTAGAGATAATCAAAATTATCTTTTGGAAGAGCCTTTGCAAATATATCTACAACTTTCCTTTGTAGAAACATATTCTAGCTTCACCTCATTCTCTATAAATTTTTCTCTTTGAAAGTGATACCAGATAGAGATATGTTTTATTCTTGAATGAATTATCGAGTTCTTTGAGATATTGATATCACTTGTATTATCATATAAGTTAGAAATAAGTTAATCATATGCTAGTATAATTTGGAAAATAAATGACTACGTGACTAAAAAATTTAGTCACAACAACTAAAAATGACTAAATTCTACTAATTTTTTGTAACCCAGCTATAAATGAGTAAATAAATGACTAATTTGGTTGTTGACTAAAAAATTGTTTATTCACACAAATAAAAATGACTAAATAGTTAGTCATTTATTTTGAAAATCATTTAAGGAAAATAATCAATAACCCGCCAAAATACTCTAATAAACATACTCTAGAAGTTTTGTCAAAATATTATTTTTAGATGTAACCTGCCAAAATGGAGTTTTAATTTTAATAAACATACTCTAAAGCCTTCGTTGAAACCTTATTTCCAGGTGTAGCCTTCCAAAATGGAGAATTGTTTCAGTAAATAATGACAGAGAATGGTAAGGAGATGTGTTTGATAGGAGGCATATGATTCATTATTCCTTATCTCATTCCTACTCTGCTCAACAAGGGTTACATTTTTTGCGCTACTGTTTCTAATCTAGGTATTTAATTAGAATATATTTGCATAATCTCAAATTCCTTCAAATTCTTTTGAAGTATCAATGTATCCTATATAGGGTTTAGAATGTATCCTATATAGGTTTTAGAATGGTTTCTTTTAATTTTAAAAAATAAATAAATGATGCATTTTCCTGTTATTAGATAATGTGGAGATCTCCTAAATCTACCCCAGCTCACTATCCTCTTTGGCACTATATTCATTACTCCAGCTACTAGGTTTTGTATTTGACATCTTTAATATCTTCATTACAGTGTCTTTTAAATAGATCTTAGTATTTGCTTTAATCTTTATCATGGTAACCCTTGAGTTCCATAATCCACCTCCAATCTCTTTTAAGAATGTTGTCTTAATCTAGACTACATAGTATGCATATAAAGCAAGTCCTTCATACCTTCCATTGTTTCAAACCACCACTCACTACCTTGCTTAAAATGTTTCCTCCATAAGCACAATAGCAAGTTTTAAAATAATGGTTTCTAGTGATTGACCATTAAGGTCACTACTTTCATCAAGATATAATGAGATTTTTGTCTTCAAACTCAAGGCATTGTGCAAGATAAAATTGTGAATTGTTTGCTATGTAGGGTTTGATTTTATTGCACATTTACTACTTTGCTAACTACCTTTAGGACTAGATATTGCACCCTCAGCTATAATCTCAAAAAGCTCACTCACTATCACTTGAAGATTCCTTTCATGAACATCCTTTTATAAAATCAAACTATGCTCTATAGATTGCCTACTTACTTACTACAAGGGACTCATTTTTTCATGATATTGTGGGTCTTAAGATCCTTCAACCTTATTGTCACTACTTCACAGTCCACAAGGTATTATTCATTATTCTCCCATCTTTGATGAGTCTCAAAACATTGCTCAAACATGCAATCCACTACCTCCATTATACAATGGCTAAGAAGAAACATTGAATTTGTGATTACCACTGTTACTTCATTTGGACAGTCATTCCTTGATTTCATTTTCCTTGTTTAAAAATGTCAATAGAATTTAAAAAACCCTTAAGGTCAACAAGGGGGTAAGGAAACTCACTATTAAAATCTCCACTTTACTATGTAAGGTTTGAGCTTTATTATCTTGTCATTGTTTAGCCTCTTTATGACTATCACACCTCAAGTGACTATCATTCTTCTTACCATAGATTGCATTTTTAAATGTCATTGAGCTACATAGTGTGCTTATTATTGGCTACAATCTTTAGATTTCAAGATTATGTTAGTGGCTACAATGTCTCAATCTTTCTATTATTGCAACCTCACTAATCCACTAGAGTTATGGTTTATGTTTCTATGGAGGCCTAGGGTTTGTACCCTAGTCATGTTCTTACCAATGTTTTTTTTGGTATTAAAAAATAACCTTAAATCTTAGGTCAGAAAACTAGTTGTCTTGATAGGGTGTGGTATGATCTTGGATTGTATCCTAGAGTGTGTGGAAAGCTTGTGTTTGATCATTAAGGTATGTAAACTTGATCAGGGAAATGTATCCTATATAGCATGGGTCTTTCTTTAATACTTCCCATAATAGTTATTAGTAGATCACATTATTATAGTTTGTGGTAACCCAAGATTGTATTCAAGTATGTAACAAACTTGGTTTGTAGTTTAAGTTGTACACTTTTAAGTAACATTCATAAGGTTTAGAAAATCTTGATCACTCTCTAGAATAGCCCATTAAATATGGGTTATGCTTGAATGCACTACATAATTGATATAACATAACCACTCTACATATCAACTAGAGTTATAGGATCTTTATTGCAGCAAGAGATAATTTCTCTTAGATCATGCTATCATTACATTGTAACATGTTAAACTTGAGTCAACCTGAATGCAATCAATGATGATTGAAAAATGTGATGACAATGATTAATTTGTACATGAATTGTCCTCATATGAGTGCCTCCATTTCTATCACAACATAGCCACATTAAACTTGGTTCACACATGAAAGCATCCTATATTTTTTATCGCACAACTATTCCACATGACCAATAGAGTTATGGATCACATAATTACAGTACCAAGAATTTGTTCCTTAGTTGTGCTCTTATGGTGATTCCATTACCATTATAGCATAACCCTTTGGAATTATATTGCTCAAATCCTTACATTTCTTATTTTCTCTTTGGATGGATGGCAATTCAATGGTAGGGATTTGTATGCAGGTCATGCTCATATAAGTGCCTTCGTCGCCATTAGACAATAGTACATTGGAATTTCCTTTCTTGAACCTTTAATTTTTTTTTGATGTTAGGGTTTCTTAGTGATTATTCCATTTCCACATGGAATATTGAAAAAATAAACCAAGAAAAAAATCATTTTGTTTTTAGTTAACTCCCACCAACATACTTTTGGAATAAATATTTGACTACATTACTTTGAATGTGAAGAATTTTGTTTTTTGCTTATGATACATTCATTGAGAGTTGTATTAGAAAGCTTCTTCTGCTGAAACCCATCCTATAAACTTGCTTTAAGCTACATTTAGGAGGCTTTTTTGGTTATTTTTTAAGAGCCAAACTCATCTCTAGAAATACCAATGGATTTTTCCATTTACAATTATTAGCACTTCTAAAGGGATTGGCCAATGATCAAATATAGGTTGCAAGACTTCTATTCCTACTCTTTGGCCTCTGTGAAACTTGGGAGGGTGATCCCACAATGTGTACTTACACACTTTGCACAATTACAATCAAGTACATTG
>VDFB02281492.1:1054609935-1054651357 GCA_007258455.2 Sequoia sempervirens | reverse complement strand
TCAACCATCCACTTGCATTTTGTCCATGCCTCTTGAGGGATTTTTTTACGGACCGCCTTTGTTGGACTTCTATTTATCAGATAAATAGTTGTTGCTACAACTTCTCCCCAATATTCAATTGAGAGTTCCTTTTCTTTCATCATGCTCCTTGCCATCTCCACAATGGTCCTATTCTTTCTCTCAACCACTCCATTTTGCTACAAAGTATAACTGGTTGTTAGCTCCTTCTTGATTCCATTTTGCTTGCAAAATTTTACAAACTGATTGGAGGTATACTCTCCTCCTTGATCTGACCTTAGGATCTTGATAAAATTTCCACTCTCCTTTTCAGCCTAGGCTTTAAACACTAAAAACTTGTCAAAAGTTTAAGATTTATGTTGCAAGAAATAAACCCATGTCTTATGGTTGTAATCATCAATAAAGGTCATAAAAAAATGGCTCTCACCAATAGATAAGGTTTGTATAGGGCCTACCAAATCCAAGTGTACTAGCTCCAATGGTGCTATTTCCCTTATAGAGTTTTCTAATTGAAAGGGTTGCCTATGTTTCTTTCCCAAAATGCAAGCCTCACACTTAACATTAGGCTCTACTATTCTTGGAAAACCATCAATCATTTTGTTCTTGGACAAAAGACTTAAACCAACATAGCCTAAATGTCCACACTTGAGATGCCATAGCTTGGAGGGGTCTTGAATGGTGTTCTTGAGGGATACTTATTGTCCTGCTATACATTTTCCATTCATGAGAGGTGCAGCAATGGACTAAGATGAGAAACACGTATCAATCTTCAAAGGAAACATCTGGTTCTTTTTCATTTGAACTATTTCAAACACTTTCATCTTCTCATTCTTGTCATAAATAATGCATTGACCCTTCTCCATCAACAATTTATATCCATTTTGGATTAGTTGTCCAACACTCATGAGGTTATGCTTTAACCCATGAGCAAGAAATGCATTCTATATCTCCTTCTTCTCACCTTGCTTAGTACAGATCATAATAGATACTCTTCCCACAACTAGAACTAATCCATTTTTCCCCATTTTAATCTTAGAATTTACATTTTTATCAATGAAAGAAAAAAAAAATTCATTACCACTCATGTGGTTGCTACAACCATTGTCCAAATACCAGACTTCGGGGCTGCCTTCTTCACCAATGTTGTACATGATGAAGGTTGTGAACTGATCTCCTAAAGCCACATTCGAATCAACCACATTTACATTTTTTTTTACTGATCACACTACTTTGTCCAACATTCACTTGCATAATGACCAAATTTATGACATTAGTAGCATTCAACATTACTTTTTTCATTCTTCTGATTCGAACTGTTTTTCTTCTTGCCTTGTCTAGAGTTGTTCTGAGAGTTTCTCGCTCCCTCTTGGTTGTTTGCTCGCCCCAAGATATCTCCTCCAACATTTCCTTGTCTGTAGTTGCCACAACCTCTACCTCTTGAGCTTCTTCCACCATTTTTTCTTCTCCCCCTCCTCTTGCATTTGACTGAGCTTTAAAAGCTTGCTCCTGGGAAGAAGTAGCAGACCTATTTAGGTCCTAATCATGGGTTTGCAGAGAACCCATCAACTCATCAACAGAAAATTTTGTGAGACCCTTTGCCTCTTTAATGACAATCATCACTTCATCAAAATTCATGGGTAAGCTCCTGAGGATTTTCTCCACAATCCTATGATCGTCCATGACTTCTGCATTCACTCTCAACTAGTTTATTGAACCTGTCTTGTGAAAAAAACTGAGATGGACTCATTTTCCTTCATTTCAAGAGTCTCAAACTCTCTTCGAAGCATTTGGAGCTTCACCAATCTGACCTTGTTAGTCCCTTTGTAGTTGGTCTGGAGGATTTCCCAAGCTTCCTTTGCATAGTTAGCTGCTACTATTCTGAGAAAAATGGCCTCTGTCAAGGTTGCTTCTATTAAACTCAATGCCTTAGCATCTTTCCTCCTCAACTCCTTCAGCTGGGTCTTCTGGTTGTTTGTGAGAACTGGATAAGCTGCAGGATCAGTTACATCATTGAAGCAACTAATCACAAACTCCCACAAATCATTTGCCACCATTATGGTCTTCATCTTCTTTTCCCAAACATCATAGTTCTATCCATTAAAGGACGATGGTTGCTGCCAACTCTTCCCTTCATCTCCAGCCATGTCTCCAACACAAAAAAAGACAACACCCAAAAAAACAAATGCCCTAACCATGAAGAAATGGGGTCTATGGCTCTAATACCATGTAGAAATTTCTTAATGCAAAAAATAACAATAGAGCTACTATTCCATTTCTCCAAAACAACAAGGGAATACAAATGTAGAATTACAAAGAATAGGAGACACAAATTTGGGCATGCAATATTTTCTTTTTTGTATTAACTAAGCTAGAAATGAAAATACATAAAAGATTGGACATAAACTTCAGAAAAAAAACTCTAAACTACAAACTAAAAGTTGTTGGGAGCTTCATGAGCTGCTCAACTAAACAGACAAAAAAACTTTAGGAGTTGCTAGGAGATCACTGGCAAGAGCTATGCAAAGCTCTTTAGGAGAAATCATTGCTCACTTATAAAAAATCATAGTTGTTATACAAACTTCTCTGAATCACACAAAAAACAAACAAGAAAATCTCTTCTCAGACTACTATTGCAAGAAACTGAGTCTTCTTCAACTTGATAGAACTAACTGCCTTTAGTTCCTTTTGTCAATTCAACATTCCCTTTCAAAATTTGAAATTACCTAGCACCATTAATTTGGAATTCAAAAATTCCTACTACATTTACTTATGGAGCTATTAGGAGCTATAGGGATGAAGATCCCAAAAAACTGTTATTGAAAATAGGGGCTCTTGACGGGTAGGTGAAACAGGGGGCTAACGTGAGAGTAGGAGGCTGAGGAGAAATAAATTCCAACAAATTATGTTTTCAAGTTGATGTGCTATTACACATGTAAGAAATTACATATTGGATGGGTGTTGTTTATTAAAAACTAGACAATCCCAATGGAATTAATTTGTCTCTAATAATCTACTTATCTTAAATCCCTTTAAGAAGCATGTCATTGTTATAATATCAAGAGGTATTGGCATCAGTTAAATCCAGAAAAGACATAATAGATCGTTTATATTATTCCTTGTAGACTAGACATAAAGAGATCATTTATATAGCTGTCGTAATTAGCATATATATCTTCTTAAAAATAAAATATAAAATATATTACATTGATTTTTATAAATTTATTTAAAAATAGATATTTTTTATTAATAGAGCTCAATTTTTTTGATGGGGAGATATGAATTAGTGAGGTCACAAAAGGGGATCTCATCTCCAATATAAATTCTCAACAATTACACTTCAATGAGGTTTGAACTTTGATGGCAACAATAACAACATACCAACTTGTAATATAGGAAATGTTAATCAGATGTCGAGTATAATGTAAAAATAAATAACACTTATGTATTTAAATAAGTAATTTTTTATCATTTTAAGATAACTAAAATACCTCCAAACAATAATCTACATCTTAAATATACATAATATATATATATATTATCTATATGTACAAGTAATATGTATATATACAATGTAAAAAATATATATTATCATATAATATTATAGTATACTACAATTTTTTACTTTAAATATTTTGTTAGAATTATATGTAATTAAGGGATAGGATCAAAAGTATAGGTAATTTTAGTACTACAACTAATGTTAGAATTAAAAGTAAAATTCATATTAGGGTTAGGGTTAGAATAAATGTTAAGGTTAGAATTATGGTTGGAATTTAGGATTAGGGTTAGAATTAGAGTTATGTTTGGGGATAAAGTTAGAATAAAGGTTAGAATTAGGGCTAAGAATATAATTAGAATTAGAGTTAGGATTAGTGTTAGAATTACAATTAGCATTAATGTTAAAATAAGGGTTATGGTTGGAATTAAGTTTAGAATTTAAAGTAGGGTTAGAATTAGGGTTAGGATTAGGGTTATAGTTAAAATTAAAATTTGGATTAGGGTTACAATTAGGGTTTTCGTTAAGATAAAAATTTGGGTTGGGCTTATTATAAGTCAACATCTAGCACTGACTAGGGAAAAAATGGGACCCTCAACAAGTTTTCCTTTAGGTGACTTAAAATACATTTAAAAGAACGTGCATAAAGAACAATTCAAGTCACTAGGCAAGAAGGGGGGCACTAATGAATAATAAAAGGGGGACTTTGCTAGAAGACTTAAGTTACTTGTGTAAAAACAAAGCTCTAGATTTTATTGATCTAAGACCCATACACATCAACATAGTATGGAAGAAAAAATTTATTTAATAGGTTCACGAGGAGAATAATAACATATAAAGAGCTTCAATGAACCAAAGTGGTTGTATGAAATGCCAACATGTGTCTTGTGCAACCTAGTGAAGTGAAAAGTGATAATTAGTTTATTAAAAGCACGTGATAGTAATAGGCTTATTTGGGGCTCTACGGAGGGCTTGGTAAACACATGGGACAAAGGGCTAAAATTTGTAACTTAAAAGCTAGGAGACCTAGGTTAAAGGTCAACAATCGAACATAAGAAAAGTGCAAGGGTTGTAGGTAGACACTAGGGTTTTGATGGAAGGAAGGTCTTTTCAGAATCCCTAATACATAATTGATAAAAAAAAACCTTACAACCTTAGGATTTTCAAGAACTTTATGGCCATGGTAATTAAGAAGGCTAAAATTTGAATAAGTACTACCAAGTTCCAAGAAGCTTTTCTCACCATGGGTCTTCCTTTCTAATATTCCATGTAAATCTGGTGTTCTCTTGTGTGAATGTATTTATTACTTACATTTCCATTGATTATGTTTTCATAATACTATTAATGTGGTGGTTTAAAGTGGAATTTTTTAAAATATTGATTCACCCCCCTCTTAGTATTTGTGTGTTTGATAGAATAATGGGATGTGATTAGGTGTGTAGGGTTTTCCATGAAGTGGGAACTAAAGGTGTGTAGTAGTAGTAGAGAAGAAAGTCGATGAAGGAATGGTATTTTTAAAGGGTATGTGTATATGATGAAATATGGGCGAAGGTGGTATAACATAGAAGAGATAAAGGGATAAGACCAAGAAGGGATAATGGAACATAGAGTGAAATAAGAGATCATTTAATGGGATGGGAATAAAAGGGGATAATGGAATAGGGTGGACTAGTAGAGATTAGTGGGATGTGCTAGGGTGAGATCACAAAATATAAGGTAAACTATTACAAGTTAATGTGATATAGTTAAGAGAGAATAAATGAACATAGGGTGAATCATGAGAAGACAATGGGACAAGACCAAGAGGGGATATTATAACATAGTGTTAAATAAGAGATGGTAATGGAATGTGAATAGAAGTGGAAAATGGAACATAAGATGGACTAGTAGAGATTAGCATGATGGGATAGGATGTGATAATGGAACATAGGGTGAACTATTAGAAGTTAATGGGATAATATTAGGAGGGAAAAATATGCATAGGGTGAACTAGGAGCTATATAGGGTTTAGCTAAAAGGAATGAAGTAGGATTTTGAGGTGTATAGTAGTATTGAAGAAGATATATTCATCAATAATGAGTGAAAGGAAAGGTTTCTTGTAATGGTTAATTAAATAGAAATAGTGTTCCACCTTTTGGGAGATAGAACTTAGGACCTATTTCACACTTTAATCATTGGGAAACCAATATCCCTTAACCAAGTGACTCAATTGAGGGAAGGACTAGGTATTTTATTTTGTGATTGGATGGGGTTTCACCATTAAATGAAGCTTCAAAGGAGAAATGCAAACTCTATGCACAAAACCCTATAAACTTAAGAGAATTAAATCAAATTAACAAACTGAAATCAAATAGAAAGGAACTTGGTAAATTGATGGATTCAAAGCAAGATCTGCAGCTATGATTTTTTTTTTTAAAGTAAGTTGGGACTCATATGCCAGGCTGGGCGATTTAGTCCTACTATAGGAATTTGGAAAAAATCTAGAATCTTCTGTCAACAAATTAGGATCTATAGAAAACTGGTAAAAAGAGGTATAATAGGACTCATATGCCTAGAGGGGTGATTTAGTCTCGATGCTCCTTTCCAAAAAAGCACGATCTAAAGTTGTTCTCCTATCTCTACACTTCCTTATTATTTCTTTCAAACTTCACTTTCAGATTTGAAACTGTTAGAAATTTGCAAAACAAAATGTTGTGTTGATTTGCTTATGGGGGGTTTTCCTTGGTCAAACCCATAGTTCGGTAATTAAATCTTGATAGAAATTATAGATCTAAAATGAAAATGTGTGTGAACATCCTAATATTAAGTGTGCCTAGCTTGAAGACCTACAAAAACACTATAATACTACTCCAAGACTTCAACTTTGCTTTCTCCTTGCTCTTGAATGCAAATTATCAAATCTCTTGCTTACTTGATCACTTGTCTTGTTCTCTCTAGTTCCTAATTGTCAAAAATGAGTTTAACACTTAGAATTTATAGGCATCCCATCTAATTTACCATTTATTAGATCCCAAATGTTGACATTTCTAAAATTTGAATTAAAAAAACTTTAATTTCCCGTTCAAATCCTAAAAAGGCCCCAAATGGGACTCATACACCCAAGGTGGTATATGGGTCCCACCCTATATTTTCGAGGTGAGAGAATATTGGGATATTAGAATATTAGATGTATTTATTGAATTTGTCAAGATTTTAGTCAAAATAATCCTTGGGATACATAATAAAGGATCTTAGGAGCCTATTAATGATGATTTAAAGGGCATAAATGTAAGGATGCTAAAATGGTTCCAAACTAAGTGTGAAATTGTACTATCTCCAAGAAGGGAGTATGATTTTTTTTCACTACATTTAGCCCTCACTTTAGTTCCCATATGACACTACGTGCATATGCAAGCTAAAGCACTTCAAAAAGTAAAATTTATCTCATAAAAAGATACTCATATGGATTTTTTCACAAACATGGGAGGATGAAGCCCCCATTGTAGTTATCTATATAGTGTAGAAAAATTTCATCATTTACATTTTTACACTTAATTTGGGAATATACAGTGTTAAAATGTCACCTTGATCTAGTGTTGTAATGTGTTGTACACATTCACAATTGATTTAGGCCCTTCTAAGCTAAATAAACCTAATTTTTCCCTAATTTGGTGTTGTAAAGTGTATTCATTTACACCTTCACATTAAATTTAGGACCCTTGGACCTAATGTTGCCTTAATCTAGTGTTGTAGTGTATTGTACACATTCACATTGGATTTATGGCCCTTTTAAGCTAAATAGACCTAATTTTTCCTTAATTTAATGTTTTAAAGTGTATTTATTTACACTTTCACATTTATTTTTGGGCCCTCTTGCATTTATTACCTTTATATCATCATTAATAGGACTCTAAGACCCTATATTATGCATCTCAATGCTTATTTCAACCAAAATCTTGACAAGATTAACAAATATACCTAATTTATCAACTCCCTCACATTTTCTCTCTCTAAAAAGTCCATGTGGGACCCATGCACCACCTTGGGCATATGAGTCCCACCTAGGTGGGACCGATATGCCACAAATGGAATATGACTCCCATTTGGCCCCTTTTTAGGGTTTTGACTAGGAAATAAAGGTTTTAAATTCAAATTTTATGATTATCAGCCTCTAGTATCTAATAAATGGTAACTTGGATGGATTTCCTATATAAAAAAGGTCTCAAATCATTATTTCATGAAGCCTTCATGATATCAAGTCAAGAACTCAAGAGTTAAGCATTCCAAGACTTCACAAGAGCATTAAGATAGTTTACAAGATCACTTATAAGGCATTCAAGAGTAGAATTCTTCATCAATTGTTGCAGCAATTCAATATCCATCATCATGTCAATATCATAAGGCATCAATCATGTTGTTGAGCTAGTGATTTGATGTAGCATTGAAGATCCAAGATCAATCATTGTTCTACACTTATTTTCAAGATCAAATTATACATTCTACATGGCCACTTCATTTTATATTGTTGATTCATGTTACAAGACATCACTCAAGGTATCATTTTTCATGCTTCATATTCCATGTCCTTATTTCATTATCTCATCATTTGGTTTAATTACCTACAAGGGGTTTGACTTTGGAAAAACCCTATTCACTAACAATCAACAAGTTTTTCTTCTCTTTACACGTTTGATTGTAGGTCTAGGTGTCTTGGAGCATGAAGGACATTTGAAGACTAGGTTATAAGCTTAAAGGAAGTTGTTGGAGTTGTCTCCTCACATGCAAGATCCCGAAAGGTCTTTTATAAGTCTAAAATTAGAGTTTCAGATCTAGAAACAAAGTGGAGCAGAAAGAGCAAAGATTGGAGGGAAAAATCAAGTAATAACCCTCTAAAAAAGAATACTCAGACTGATATGCGACCTTGGGCATATGAGTCCTAGTACTGCCAATTTTTTCAAGGTTTCAGGAGATTTATATTAGGCACTGTCAGATTCTAGTTTTGGCACAGAAAACCCAGTTTGGGACTCAATTTCCCAAATTGGAATATGAGTCCCACTTGACATTAAATTTAGTGTTTGTAGCATTTTAGGACTTCATTCAATCTTTTTCAGGTTCCTAGGTGCACACCTCTGATATCTTGGCTTTTTGTTCTGATTTGGTTGCATTTCTAGGTGTTTCATTGAAGTATTTTATATCATTTAGTTTCATAATTAATTCTTGCATTTCATTAGTCTTTCTAAGCCCTAGCATGGTGGTGAACCCCTTTTTAGCTCATAATCAGACTCTATGACACCCTATTGCAAGATCTCTTTCCCCTTTCTACATTGGATTGAGATCTCTAGGGTTTCCTTGAATGAGATTGTGGAAGATTGGTATTCTATCTTCCAAGCATAGAAGCAAAAAAATTCAACCTTTCATTTTGGTGAGCTTGCATTTAGAGCACATCATTTCTGATTTAGAGTGCATCGTCATCCTAGATCATGCTTGCATTAGCTTTGTATTAGGGTTTGCATTAGTTAATTGGCATTCTTGGGTTTCTAAAGCTTTCATTAGTGAAAGTGAATATAGGTTGCTTTTTTGCATATTGCTTCACTAAAAATCATTTGAAAGCTATGTTTGCATTTATTTTAGACATAATCCAAACTAAAAATTAAAAGAAACACTTATTTTTTAAAAAAAATTGTGAAAATAACTGTAACTAGGAATCATACGCCTCTCTAGGTGATTTAGTCCAAGTGCAGATCTAGAAATACCTTTTATAGCACTTAAAACCTTGTTTATGTACTTATTAAGCCTATTGGTAACATATAGTATTAGTCTAGAAATTTTCAATAGCTTTTGTTTTATGCATACCGACTTTCTAGTTATTCCACTCTAGGATAACCTTAGAGATTTCAATGCAAAAGAGAAAGAGATCTCACAATAGGGATGTCCTAGGGGTTGGTTGTAAACTAATGAGGGGTTCACCACCAAGTAAGAACTTGAAAAGACAAATTCAATGTATGTCAAGTAAAACTAAACCCTAATATGGTGCAATGACTTGCGAAATGACCTAGAAAACTAAATGAAACAATACAAAAAACTACAAGAAGGACTGTGTGCACCTAGAAATATAGAGATAGAATTTATACCTTTAATGTTGAGTGGGACTCATTCACCAAGTTGGGTGAATTAGTCCAAAATCTAGGTTTCTGTGCGAGAACAAGAATCTACCAAATGGGTATCTGGATCTGCTAAAATTTGATTTTTGACCAAAATTGGAACTCATTCACTAGAAGTGGTGAATCAGTCCAGTTAAGGTTTTCTGAAACTTAAAGGTCTATATCTGATCTTCTCAGTCTGCTCAATCTACTTCTTCAGGTTTCCAGGTCTGAATCAAGCTATAAATCAACTTGTAGGTGTCCTCCAATGTTCTCCAATGCTTGATGACAAATTTGAAAACTTTCTCCAATTTTGCTCCTTAGGAAATATGCAACCTAGACCTGCAAATAACACACAAAGGAGAGGGAAAATTGTTGTTGGGTTAGTGGATAGGGGTTTTCCTCGAGCAGTCAAACCCCATTTTAGTAATCAAACCTTGAAATAGAATGAAATAGAAATGGAGAATGATGAATGAACAATATATGATGTTGTAAATAACCAAACCCTATCAATAAGATGTTGTAAACATGTATGAAATAGCTCCAATGGATGTAGATCTTGAATATTGCTTGAATAGGATGGATCTTGAATGAAATGCTAGCTTGAATCATGAAACCCTACATCACAATTGTTAGCTCCAAAACAAACATGATGCATGAAATACTTGGCATGATGTTTGATGCTTAAATGCTACTCTAAAATGCTTGATAATCTTCCCTTGAAGACTCTTGAATGCTCTTGTAAGAACTTGAATGCACTTGTGAACTCAAACTTGGTATAAGCATGAATACTTGAATGCTTGGGGTGAAAATGAGTGAAAAAAACTTGTATTTGTGTCGCCAAAAAATGTATTTCTTGCTTGATATGGGAATAATTGATGAAAATTTAGACTTAATGGGGCCTTTATTTAGTGTTGTGAGGTGTTCTACATATCCACATTAGGTCTTGGACCCTTGCAAACTGAATAAAATGCATCTAACGATGTCTTGTAAAGGTGTTGTAAAAGACTTTCACACTTCTCTAGAATGAATGGGCCTATCTTTCCCCTAATTCAATGTTATAAAATGTATTTAATAGTATTTTCACATCAATCTAGAAGGCTTGTAAACTAAATCTGATTCTAATCTAGTATTGTAATGTGTTTTACACATTCACATTGGATGTTGTGCCTTTCTAGGTTGTGTGGACTTCATTTTAGTGTGGTAAAGTGTATTTAATCACACTTTCACATTGGATTTTGTGTCCCAATCCCTAATTACCCTTTACATCATGATTAATAGGCCCCTATGGCCCCATATTGTGCATCCCAATGCTTAATTTGATCAAAGACCTAACTATAACAACCTAGAAACATGTTTTCTTCACTCCTGGACAATCTAGCTGGAAAAAGAGCCCATGTGGGACCAAGTCACCCAACCTGGAAACTTAGTCTCATATGGGCTATTTTTGAGGTTCGAGCAAGAGAAATTGGATTTTAAGTTATTTTTCCTTCATGTCGGCCTTGGGAATCAAGATAGCATTTTCAAACATTCAAGGGCAGATTCTTCATCTTTTGTTGCAGAAAATCAAGATCTATCATCATGGAAATTCTCTAACTCCATTGTTTCATGCTTCATTACATTATTTCTTCATTTTGGTTTAATTACCTAAAAATGGGTTTGACCAAGACAAACCTGCATGCCCTAACATTTAACGTTTTTCTCTTTCTTTCATTGTGTGTTTGTAGATTTAGGAACTTTGGAGGTTTGAAGATCATTAAGGATTAAGTTGAAATTTTTTTGAAGACATCTCCTTGTTTCCTAGGCCAAAACATCCACAACATCAATTATAGTGCCGAAAATCAAAGTTTTAGAACTAAACACTTGTCAGGAACCAAAGTGTAGACTGAGGGCTCCCATTTCCACTTTCAAAATTTCATAAATTTAGAAGTGTACTAAGTCACCAAGAATGGTGACTTAGTCCCACTATACCTATTTATTAGAGTTCTCTACAGATTTGGATACCCATTTAGCTAAAACAGGCTCTGAAACAATTTTCCAAATATGGGACTAAGTTGCCTAGATTGGTGTAAGTTTCCTAGTTGGCTTCCACATTAGGTTTTTAAGGATTCTCAACCTTCATTTTATCCTTCTTCAATTTCTAGGTGTACATCTTTAGTTTCATCAATTTTTGTTACAGTTTATTTGCATTTCTAGGTCATTTTGCATATCATAATGTGTTTCCAAACATTTTGCATTTCATTTGTTTCGCATTAATAATAAATATCTCTTATTAGTTTATTGCATTTAGTACATTAAATTTAGGCATATTTCAATCATATTTGCATTAGTCTTGAGTGAGGACATTGCAATTTTTGGCATACCTCTCTCCCTTTAGGTGAAAAACCCTAGAAGTTTTAGAGAGCCTTGTGGTGCCAAAATATTTGACCACATTTCGGTGAACCCAACCTTAGAACATCACATTTTCTGATTTTGGAGTCCATCATCATCCTAGAATTAGCTTGCATTAACATTTCATTGCATTTTGCATTAGTTAATTTGCTTTCTAGGGTTTTAAAATTTTGCAATAGTGAAAGTGCATATAGTTTGCATTTTTGCATTTTAAATCATTACAAAAAATCTAAAAACTGCATTTTATTTTAGTATTCAAGTCATACATACTAAAAAGCATCAAAACCAATCAATTATTTTTGTAAATTTTGAAAAAACCCTAACTGGGACTAATTTGCCATTCTAGGCAATTTAGTCCCAGTCCAAATTTTTAACTGTCAGTTACAACATCAGAAACTTCATTTTTGTGCTTCCTAAGCTTCCTATTACCATATACTATAAGTTTGGAAAGATTTAGGAATTTTTTTTTATGCATCTAGCTCAAAAACATCAATTTAGGTTAGTCATTTTTTAAATCATTTCCATTACAAGCATCATTAGATCTAAAAATGCTCACATTTCTAGAATTTTAAATAACATGGATAAAAGTACTTTTCACTTTTGCATACATAATGTTTCTATTCATTAAACTTTGCATAAGTTTGATAAAAGTGCTTTTCATTGTTGCATATACATTGTTTTCACTTTTAAAGTTTTTCATACATTGGATAAAACTGTTTTGCATCTTTGGATATACATTGTTTACCTTACTGAAACATTGCATGAAATGGTAACAAATGTTTTTCATCTTTGTTCAAAAAATGTTAGTGTCTTACATATTTAGAAATTTTAAGCAATATTTCCTATCTCCTCCCTATGAGAGTGTTTTAGTGAAAGAGAATACAACCTTGGACATTCCTAATGATTATATTTGTTCTTTTCCTAATATCTCTCCTATTGGTGACAAAGATATTTTTTAGAAGAACCAATCAATGAAAGTTTTGTGAATCCTAATTGTTTCTCTCCTCTTACCTCTCTTAGTGGACTAGAAATTAATGAACAATACAACACAACCATAGGTAATCATGACAATAACATTTGTTCTTCTCGTAGTATCTTTCCTAGTTGTGAAGTAGATGTACTTTGATGTTAGAAAATGCAATCGATGAAGGTCATGAGTATCTTAGTTGTCCCCCTTCACCTAGTGAAACCCTTATTAAGAAAGATACTTCAACCATTGATCATTCCCCTACTTGCAATGAATTCCTTTTAGAAGAACCAATCTTTGAATGTCAAGAACTTTTGGCTTGTCATTTTCCTAAAAAATCTCCTCCTAGGGAGAATATCTTGGTGCAAAAAAATATGAACATTGACACATATCCTTCAAACACTAAACCTTCCCTAGGTGAAGATAATAAAGTGACATTAGAATCCCCTTCAATAACAAGGCATGCAAATAAAGACAAGATTCTTGAGGTTATAATGACACAAGTGGGATATCCTTTACTTAGTGAGCTTCCTAAGTCACCTCCCACTAGTGAATCACACAAAAAGTAAGAGATATATTGAAATCCATGATGCAATCTAAGCGTAACAATGTTTTGTAGCAGCTAAGTTGTAACTTAGTGATTCAAACATATAGGGGATCACACATTACTCCCATGCCATTACCTTTTTCTCAACCTAGAGTACCTAGTGTTGATGACCTTAAAAAGGCTCCTGCTAATATATTTGTATGGCAACTCATTCAACTCTCACCTACATTCAAATTTATATTTCAAGAAATGTTGCAAATATAGAAGGAGGAGATCCAATCTTACATAAAATAAAATAATGTAACATCATCCTCTTGTACCATGCAAGTCACCCAATCAGAAATCACATTCCCTAAACATGAATTACCCTCACTTGAGATTCAAAACAAGAATGACCCCTTGATAATAAAGGTGCTCATTAAGAAAACTTTAATCAAGCACATTCTCATCAACAATGGAGAAAAAATTAATGTTTGTATCATGGACCTCCTAAACAAATTTGGCATGGAAAAAAAGCTCATCCAACCTAATGATGTTCATATTCATGGCTTTGAAAATGTTAATAGGCAACCACTAGGGATGATCACATTACCTATTGAGGTTGGACCTATAGTGTTTCCTAACTCTATTCATATCATGCAAGGACCCCCTTCCATACAATCTTATCCTAGGGAGACCATGGATTCATGCTATGAAAGGAGTCCCATCTAATCTTCACGGTGTAATAAAATTTGAATACAACAACAAGATATAAAAGATTTATGCAGATGAAAAAAGATATGATTCAACTGGTCACAATATTTCCAACTCCCCTAATCCTTTCATTCCTAGATCAAAACTTGAACCTATACAAGTTGATGGTAATTCTTCACCTATAAACACCTCTTTTGTGATAATTGGGGGTTGTTAGATTCTACACCTCCTTTCAATAGAGTTTCCAAAATCTCACCCTCATGGTCCAAAGATTCATATACAAACAATTTATTATCAAACACAAGTTCTAGTAACAATTGGGGTTTCACACCTACCTGTTAGCAATCATGATTGTACCCTTAGCCAAATCAAACTTTCCTATCCTATTGCAACATGGAAACACTCTTAGATTTGTGGGTAAATCTATAGGTGAGAGTGAATCTCTAGAGTGGGTTGGTTCCCCTAGTGAAACACCTAACCTACTAATCTTTCAGGGAAAATAGGTAGAAGGAAAAACTAAAAATAGAAATCCTAAACTAAGGTGATTCACCAGCAATAAGAAGATTCTAATAATTTTTTACTCACAACAATACATCCAAAACTATGATTTTCACAATCCCACCCTAAACATATAATTTAAAAGTGTTTTGCATAAAGGTTAACAAAGGATAACACATAATGCACCTTGAATCACATGAAAACCTTGCAAACAAACCTAAAATGACAAGACATAAGAAGGATTCTGCAATTTTTTTTGAATCACAACTAACATCAGATTGTAATTGTAAATTCAAACAAGTGGATGAGGAAAGGAAACTTTTCTATTTTATTGAACTGAAGGAGTGGTAATTTTAGAATCTAAGTACATTAATCAGCTTAGAAAACTCTCTCAATGGATAGGAGAGCAAGAAGCCATCAATCTAAATGCTTGAGAAATTAAAATTTCTCAAACTTATAGCTCTCAAGTGACCCCAGTAGTGAAAAATAGAAAAAATCAACCCAACTACATCTCCAAAAAAAAAACACTTCTCCATTTTTGAGCTCCTTAGAAAATCCTAAAAAATAGAGCCTCAAACTACTCCAAATTGCATGAGAAAATTGGCAACTTTCTATCTCCAAGTGGTTGATCCAAAAGCTCCACAAAATCAGGTTCAACTGCCTCAAAACTAAAAAAGAAATCTCAGTTTGATTGCTTTCTTTTTAAATTCACCCAAGCACTCATCTCAAAAATAGAAATATTTAATCAACATTGCTTTTATCAAAACTATATTTAGAAACAACAAATATTAAGATAATTTATAGAAATATTATCTAACACTACCTTAGAATATCTTGTAGTTCTAATTCTCACAAAAGGAAAGCTCCTATTATTCTGATTTTTGCAATTTGGGTAAGATTTGATATTTTGCAAAAATCAAAATAACATGCAAAGGATCCTATTATATTTGTTTTTTCTATAAAAATCATAAAAATTAAGGCATTTATCATATATGCTTATTCAAATTTTTGAGGGGAAGCTAAAGCATTGAGACTTAGGTTAAATTATAAAGACTAAGGTTATCGATTTGGATTTTAAAATTAAGGCACAAGGTAAACCAAAGGCATTAAACCTATGTCAGAATGTGTGCAAAGGTCGACACCCTATTCCAAAGGAATTAGTGGAGGCTTTATTTTTTGAAAAAATGTGATAAAAATGACAATTTCAAATTAGGGAGAACTCACAACCCTAAAACAAAACTATTGGATCCTTAACTTTTCAGTTTCATTCTTATTGATCATTTTTGAGTTCCCTTGCTCTTCTCACACTGCCATGAACTAGGGTTTGATCCCTTGAGATCGAACTCTCCACCATTTCACTACTTATGAAGAATTTACGTGGAGAAATCTGCAAGGTAAGTCATTTTTGTTGCAAACTGATCTTCGTCCTTTCTTGGTCATAGCCATGAATATGCCTCTGATGTATTTTTGTTTTTCTTTCTTCTGTCAACAATTTCTCCATCTTGAGGCTGATATTATCATTTCGAGCGCATTTTGTCTTTCTTGGCCGTAGCCATGAATATGCCTCTAATGTATTTTTGTTTTTCTTTCTTTTGTCAACAATTTCTCCATCTTGAGGCTGATATTTGGAGGGTTTCGAAGACTTATGCCACAGGCTTTGAGGGTATTCTTCAAACATCAAGTCTTGGGTAAGCTTTCTATTACCAAGTCTTGCATTATTTTCTACATTTTTGGCCAAACACATGCTTGATTTGAATAGAAAAATAAGAACCCCCTTCATTCCTTGTATATGCTTCATGTTCAAACCATGTTTGATGTGTTTCCTAAAGAAGAATGAATGGTTCTTGTTTATTTATCTCACTGAAGGCCACAACCTCTCTATTTTTGAGTTATTTTTGTGCTTTATACATGCTCGAATACTCAATTTTTGTAGTTCCATTATACATTCTAGGTTTTCTTATTTTCCAATTACAAGCTTGTGGCCTCTTCCTTTAACTAGGAAAAAAACATAATAACTTTATTCACAACCTTGAATTTGGTAAAACTGGGTTGTATGTTGAAACCCTTACTTTGCAACTAATGCACATCCCGTGAGTTCCTCCTTCTTGCATTTCACCTTCAAACTCTTCATGGCTGCCTCATAACCTTGACATACATAAACCCCATCATTATTCCCTCAGGTGATTCTCTACTATTTGTAAATGGTTTTCATGACTGTGCTCCTCCATGGACTGCCATTCTATTGCTATGGCTATATTTCAACATTTGCAATTTTTGGGTCTTTATAGAATGGAATGGAAAAGGCTTCCATCTTCCTTTTGATGAATGCAACTATAGCTAATTGTGATACTTGTTTATTTGTTTCCGTAGCTTTCATTCTATTTTGATTTTATACTTTGAATCACATACTGGGTATTTCCCCATTTACACTCCTTTTCCGAAGCCTTGCATGGTTGTCATTGTGCTCTTCTATCTTAATTCTATAGAGAGATAGTTGAAAATGTCTCTTGTCAAATTTTCATTCTTTGAACTAAGTGTTTATTGCAATATGCTTGCACCCATAAGTATCATGAGGCTCCACCACTGTTTGTTGAAGTTTTACTTCTACATTATGAAATATACATGAAGCATCACTCTTTATCACTTTATGAGCATCCCTATATGACTGTGAGCCTTCTCTTATGAATGCCCCTTCAAAAATAAAATATGTCATAATGAGTATTGTGTTTTTACCTTACTTCAAAGTGGTGCTATCCTTGGGAACAACTCATTACCTCTCCTTTAAACTTATGTATAGGTAGGTCCACCATGATGCTCTTATATGGCATAGATCCTTGAAAATGTATTATGATTTTAACAATGTTGTCTCATTTTTGTTTGGCTATTCCCTTGTAGCAATGCATTCTCAATGCATTTTTCACTCCTTGCATCATCATTTTTTAGGAGTATAAACCAATGTAATGGAGCTTTCTGTTATGGTTGTGGCATCATAAGGCTAGAAAAAAACTTGAGTTTTTTGCAATCTATTTATATTCTAAGTGATGTTTTTTCAAGTTACATTTGACTCAGACACTTAGTGTATTATGCCCATAGTCAACAATGCTTCTTTCCCCTTCATCTTTTGGCTTTCATGCTTCATTTGTAGCCATTTACAATTCTATTTCTAGATGAAGGAAATCTCTCTTTTGTACTCTTCATGCATTTTTATCTCTTAGATAGCCAATGTTGATGTGAAATTTTGATCTATGCATAGAAGATTTTGAAATACAACACCATGATGAAGGTGTTCGGAAGCTTCTCAAATTTCTTTAGTTGTTATTGTTGATTTGTAAACAAGGAATTATGTATACCTATTCACTATCTCATTCCATGATGATGCACTCCTTATGATGATTGACTTGAGGAATTGATCATATATGATCTTCAATTCATTGCATTTCTATACTTGATTGTCCTAGATGATCACTTGCTTAAGGTCTTATGAAACTTTTGATTCACTCCTTCAGATGCATATCTCTTTCAAGCAATACTGAATTGTTGCCTTCCTCAACCCCTCTATGGAATGTTAAGGGGCAACATGTTGAGCTCAACACTTCTGGGAGCCCATTTTACACCACATTCTTTAAAATCTTCAAAATAGAACATCAACATGGATTTTCCTATAGTTGGACAAGAAACAGTGTTATATTAAAACAATAAACTTAGAAGTTTCTTATGATGTTTCCTTGTTGGTATTCTCTTGCACTCCTCTTGTCTTTACTCAATTGATTCAATGCATCATAAATAGTATTCTACATTACTGTTGAGAGATCATGTAGGACAATTTATAACCTGATCTCTAACAAACATTTCATCCACTTGTAGGTTCACTTGGAGGATGGGAGCAAAGAGGAATGAACAACACTGAAGGAAACTCGAGGAAAAGTTCAGGTAATGATGATTGTTTTCCCTCTTATGTGCTCTTTTCTCTCTTTAATCTTCAGTAGCATAGTCTACTCTTTATGAATCATTGTTTTAGCTACTCCCATGACTTGTGTGGGACACTTTATTCTCTTTTTATCCCAATGTATAGAAGAAAAAAAATTTGTGCAATTCTTGTTCAATTTTGTACTTCTTTGTTGCAACAAGTGTATGAAACATTGTGTAATAAACAACTAAATACAAAATGAAGTAATTTCTTTTACATTTCTTACAAAATTTAATGCTACAAATGTTGAATGGAAAACTAAAACAAATTACACTTTCTTTTAAACTCAAAACTCAAAACATGCAATGGTTTAAACAACTGCAAAAATAACTGAAACTTTTCACCTTAAAATGAATTTTGAATAAACCAACTCTATCAGTTTGAGTTGTGGTGAAAAATTGATAACACTTTTGGTGACCTTTGCTAGATGCTTTCCTACTAAGCATTAGGCTAGTTGCCTTATGTAGATCCATTAGGTATGGAGTCAATTCTACCCTTTTGAAACTCAAGAGTTCTAAAAATTTTGAAACTTGCAACACCAAACTACAACAGAAACCAAAACCAAACAAACAGAAGCAAACCTACATGGCCCTGGTGGCCAGAAAAAAATATGTAAAAGAACTTATGGAAAAGAAACAACTGAAAATAAAAGTGCTCCAAGCAATTATTGGAAGTAAAACTAACTCTAACCTAGACTAACCAGTGAGGATGGTTGTCTAAATAGAACTGTTAACTAGTCTTGAAAAATAACTACCCCTTCTAACCAATAGAGGATGCTTTAATTGCTTGTGACTCAAACAAAAGATATGGAGAAAAATCAAATATCCAACAATTGACTGCAAAATCTCTCCAAGGGAAAAAATGAAATCACTTACCCACCTTCTTGATTTGTGAAATAGTGGTGATCAAGTGATTACTGCACTGATTGGGCTCAAAGTGGTACTTCCCTTGATGCTCTAGATTAATATTGTCACGGGGCTGCTCTCTCTCGTCAAATTCCACCCAAGCTATATTCCTAATAGGGTATCCTCTAGAAGGTTGTGGGATAGACAAAAAACAACTCAAGTGATCAGAAGGAAAAGCATCACATTCATCTTTAATTGAAACATCAGCCTCAAGCTCCTCTGTGCAATAGAAAGGAAGCTCCTCTAGCTAGCTAAGATAAGGTAGATTAGCTTCATGAAAAATTTCCTAATGTTTGACCTCTTCTTCCAAAAGCTTTAGCTGCATGCTTTCCCTGTAGTCCTTTAACCAATCAATTTCATCTTGTTCCACTGCAAACATAGTAGGTTCAGAGACTACTTTCACTTTGTTGTCCTCATTGTTTACTTGACCTCCACAAAAATCTAGTAGAGTAGTAAGCTCTCTACAATTTGGACAACTAGGATCCTAACACTCAAGAATTGAGATGTATTGGAAGGACTAACTTTCTTCAATCAATCCTCTTAACTGCTCTTCAAGAAAAACTTCCTCCAATATTTTTATGTTAGCTTCACCTTTATCAATTGACTCTTCAAACATCACTCCAACTTTTCTCTATCTGATCCATGCCTTCAATATCTTGATTATACTCCATTTTAGGCATGTTGTCAAGAATACAACCTCCACAACAATGTTGTCCTCCTTAATTTGTTCATGACTCATCTTTCTGTCAACGTCATTTTTGTGCTCTTGTTGATCACAACTTTGTAATTATGTTAGCTCACGCATATTTTCTTCATAAATAGGAACAAGAAAAGTCAAATATTCAAGTAAATTAGTTAAAATAGGCACATCAACATCCTTCTCCATCTCAACAACTTGTTGTTCCTGATTTTCTATCTCTTCATCATCACTGTACCAGCTACATACCTCAAAATAGTTCTCAATATCCTATTGCTCCAGCTAGTCTTGGTTTTCCAAAATTCTCTTTCCCTTGACTTGTAGTTACTATAGGTGTGAGCTTGATTTTCTCACCATTATTCAAAGGAGCATGCTCCAAATCACACTCTTGTTCTTCAATGAAGGAAGGCAAGTGCTCTGATGATGAAATAGTCTCCTCTATCAAACCTTCAATTGACACCTCAGCTTCAAACCCCTATGTGTAATAGAAAGGAAGCTCTCCCTACCATTCAAGATAATTTTGCTCAACTTCTCAAGAGGTTTCTTGGATTAGAATCCTATCTAAATGGTCTTCATCACTATTATGATTGGAACTTGATGTAGTCATATCATCTTCATTTTTGTACTCAAGGCTAGGAAGCTCATCAAATAGATTAACTGGAACTTCATGACAGTTTTCACTAGGTCTATTGGGCCCCAGAATAGGTCCATCTTTATTCCATTCTTGATCCAAGATTCTATTATCATGTTGATGATCTTCACTCAACAACTCACCACATTCTTTGTCCTCTTACTTCTCAGAAACAACATTCTCACCATCATTTTCAATGAACATAGTTAACTCATTGAGCCAAACTGTGGAATGATCCTCTTGACCAACCTCATTTTCCCCTATACCCTACTATCCCAATTGATCTATTAAAATAGATTTATCATTTGGAATAAAATTAGGAAACTCGTAAGTAAAAACAAGCAAGTATTCATCTTGAGAAGCCTTTTCTTGCTCCTTCTTTTGTTGTTACAAGTGGTAAACCTCCAAGGCCGAACATAATGGATTTACCTTTATAAGCTTCTCGATGTGTTGTTAGGTCTCTCAATCCATGAATTCACTCTTGGGTTTGAAACATAGATTTTTGGGACCCTATGGACTACTCTTGCACTTCTAGGATTTTTCACCTAAAAGGAGAGAGATAGGGCTAAAAATGCTTATATATCACTCAAATTAGAATGTATGCAATGTTTTTAAATGTAAATGGACTTAACTAAATGTAATTGACTAATCTAAATGACCAAAAATGAATGCAAAAGTGCAATTAAAAATAGGTTTGAAAACACATTATGATATGCAAACAACTATGTAAATGAAGAAATAATGCAAAACAAAAAGTACAAGGATGAATCTGAGTGCATCTGGAAGAATTTTGATGATTCTAGAGTGTTATGAATGCTAATGTAAATTACTGAATTTTTACAGTGGGACTCATTCGCCCAAGGTGGCGAATTAGTCCTCCTAGTGAAAAAGTGTCGGGAGCTGGTTTCTGTCTGTCGGGATCTAGAATTTGAAAAAAAACATATTTTCAGTCTTAAGGTGGGACTCATTCACCACAAGTGGTGAATTATTCCTCTCCCAAATTTTTGAAAAATCAAGAGACAACTCTGCAACACCAAATCTGGAAAAGCCTGCTTGTCGGGTTGCTGGAGTTAGTTCTGTAGAAAATAGACAAATTACTCTCTCCAAGCTTGAATTTGACTCAAATTGACTTTAAGCACCTAATTGAATTGTAAATCAATCTTCAAAACCTAATAACCTATCAAATCTGCATACAAAGAGCTACAAACAAACATTTAGTAGGGGAAAAATGATTGAGGCTTAGTGAATAGGGATTTGTCTTGGTCAAACCCCACTTTTGGTAATTAAACCCTTGAAAAGGTAATAAAATGAAAGATAAAGATAAATTAATAACATGCAAGTGCTATCGACCTACCTAACCCTTGATAATGCAAGTCTGAAGTAATGTCAATGGATGCCTCAAAGTACTTGAATAGTGCTTGAAAGGATGATGCAAAATGCTTGAATGCTTGAAATGTGAGATTGAATGCTTGAATGAGTAAGGAGATGTAAAATGGGGTGAAAATCACTTATTTGTACAATTCTTGTGCCTTAGTATTTGTTCATACCTCATCACAGGTTGACACCAAGTGATTTTGAATAAAATCCCAAAGGAAATTTGAAATATTTTGAATTTGGGGCTAAGGACTCATTTGCCACCCATGGAGAATGGGTTCCACCTAGGACCTAAAAGCATGAGTTGGGAAACATGTATTTAATGTTATTTGTTAGGATAACATTAAAAAATACACTTAATTACAACTTATGAGGGCATGAAGAGACCAAATAAAGCACGAGAAGGGTGTAAATAGTGAAAATATGTCTAGAAGAGTGTGAAAGCTTGTTACAAGACTTTACAACACTTGAAAATATGACTTGATGAGTAAAAAGGTGGGTTTTAGGTAAATTACATTAAATAGAGTCTAGAAGAATGTAGAAATGTCTTGTAACACTTCACAAAACCTTCACAAAACATCGTTCTTTGAGATTTAGTACCTAATTAAGCATGTTCAAGCCATGTTACAACATAAAATTAGAGCAACATAGTTCCAACACCATGAAACAAGACCTAAAAGGCCATGAAAATGACAAGGGGCCATTTTTCTACGACACAAGGTTCATCTAATGAGTAAACTTGGGGAGCTTCTTGGGTTTCTTGCAAGGAAGGTTGTTCAATGGGCTTCTTCAAAACTAGACTAGGATGTATCTTCTCAGGAATAGGCTCATCTTCTATGAAGAATAGTGTATTGAATCTAGGGGATGTCTCTTTCAAAAAATGGGTTTGGAAAATTAGCACTTGGGCTAGCTTTTTGCTCAACAGTAGGCTTTAGAAATGAGGGAAGCTCCTAAAACTTGGACTTTTAGCTTGGGAAGATCTAGGAGACCAACCTTGTCTAAAACTCAAAAATTGATATGTATGAACCTCTTTTTGGGCAGGCTGCTCTAGAATTGTAGGTGCTTCTTTAATTTCATGCTTTTGTGCCTCCAAATCCTACTCCTAGAGATAGGCTTGGTAAGCCATCTCTTCTTGTTGCTTATTTTATTCATGTTGCCTCTTGATCCCCTCCATTTTTCTTTCGAAATCAAGCATGAAGTCAATGAAATCACTCTTTAGGCTTGCAATCTCCTCCTTTTCATTGTCTATGAGTTGATTTTGAGCATATGCAGGCTACTATGGAGATTGAGTAGGGGTAGGTGGGTGGTAATTATATCAGGCATGCTAGTTTGGAAAATCCATGGAATTGAAACCAACAGCAAGATCAACCTGATATGACTGATGATGAGGTGGATAAGTAGCATTTTCATGATATGGAAGATGGTAGGAAATGTTGTCATGAGCCATTTCCATATTGATCCATTCATACGATGGAAAACAGTGAGAGTTAGACTTTTAAAATAAACCAACACTTGGGTCATGTTGAAACTAGTAAACATAAAATCGGAGTCACCAGACGTGTGTGGATTTTTTCCTCCAAAGGAAGATTTTACTACCATACACAACTAATATCAGCAATAATAATCAAGCATTGGATTGAAAGAGCCCAATCAGTTTCACCGAGCATGCCAAAAAATGTTGGCAATCAGAATTGCACTGTTAGCCAAGTCAGACTTTCCTATCCTATTACAACATGGAAAAACTCTTAGATTTGTGGGTAAATCTATAGGTGAGAGTGAATCTCCAGAGTGGGATGGTTCCCCTAGTGAAACACCTAACCTACTAACTTTCGGGGAAAAGGATTAGAAGGAAAAACTAAAAATAGAGATCCTAAACTAAGGTGATTCACCAACAATAAGAAGATTTTGATAATTTTTTTACCCACAACAATACCTCCAAAACTCTGATTTTCACAATCCCACCCTAAACATATAATTCAAAAGTGTTTTACATTAAGGTTAATCGAGCATAACATAGAATGAAAATTGAATCACATGAAAACACTGCAAGAAAACCTACAATTACGACACATAAGAAGGATTCTACAATTATTTTTGAATCACAACTACCATCAGATTGTAATTGTAAATTTAAACAAGTGAAGGAGGAAAGGAAACTCTACTATTTTATTGAACTGAAGGAGTGGAAATTTCAGAATTTGAGTACATCAATCAAATTACAAAAAGTTCTCAGTGGATAGGAGAGCAAGAAGCCATCAATTTGAACTCTTAAGAAATTAAAATTTCTCAAACTTATAGCTCTCAAGAGACCCTAGTAGTGAAAAATAGAAAAAATCAACCCAACTACATCTCCAAAAAAAAAAACTCTTCTCCATTTTTTAGCTCCTTAGAAAATCCTAAAAAATAGATCCTCAAATTGCTCCAAATTGCATGAAAAAAGTGGCAACTTTCTATCTCCAAGTGGTTGATCCAAAAGCTCCACAAAATCAGGTTCAATTGCCTTAGAACTAAAAAATAAATCTCAGTTTGATTGCTTTCTTTTCAAATTCGCCCAACCACTCATCAAAGAAATAGAAAAATTTAATGAACATTGCTTTTATCAAAACTGTATTTAGTTACAACATTTATTAAGATAATTTATAAAAATATTATCTTGACACTGCTTTACAATATCTTGTAGTTCTGATTTTCACAAAAGGAAAGCTCCTATTATTCTGATTTTTGCAATTTGGGTAAGATTTGATATTTTGCAAAAATCAAAATAACATGCGAAGGATCCTATTATATTTTATTTTTCTAATAAAAATCATAAAAAATTAAGGCATTTATCATATATGTCTATTCAAAGTTTATAGGGGAAGCTAAAGCATTAAGACTTAGGAAACATTAAAAAGACTAAGGTTATCAATTTGGATTTTAAAATGAAGGCACAAGGTAAACCAAAGGAATTAAACGTAAGTCAGTATGTGTGCAAAGGTTGACACCCTATTCCAAAGGAATTAGTGGAGGCTTTATTTTTTGAAATAATGTAATAAAAATTACAATTTCGAGTTAGGGCGAACTTACAACCCTAAAACAAAACTATTGGATCCCTAACTTTTTAGTTTCATTCTTATTGTTCATTTTTTAGCTCCCTTAGTCTTTCCACACTGCCATGAACTAGGGTTTGTTCCCTCGAGCTCCAACTCTCCACCATTTCGCTAGTTTTGAAGAATTTACGTGAAGAAATTTGCAATGTAAGTCATTCTTGTTGCAAAATAATCTTCATCCTTCCATTTCGAGCACATTATGTCTTTCTTGGCCATGGCCATGAATATTCCTTTGATGTATTTTTGTTTTTCTTTCTTCTATGAACAATTTATCCATCTTGAGGCTGATATTTGGAGGGTTTCAAATACTTATGTCATAGGCTATGAGGGTATTCTTCAAACATCAAGTCTTGGGTAAGCTTTCTATTGCCAAGTCTTGCATTCTTTTTTACATTTTTGGCCAAACACATGCTTGATTTGAACAAAAAAATAAGAACCCCCTTTCTTCCTTGTATATACTTCATTTTTAGACCATGTTTGATGTGTTTTGTAAAGAAGAATGAACGGTTCCTATTTATTTATCTCACTGAAGGCCGCAACCTCTCCATTTTAAGTTATTTTTGTGTTTTATACAAGCTCGAATACTCAACTTTTGTAATTCCATTATACATTCTAGGAGTTCTTATTTTCTAGATACAAGCTTGAGGCTTCTTCCTTTATCTAGGAAACAAAAAGAATAAATTTATTCACACACTCAAATTTGGTAAAATTGGGTTGTATTTTGAAACCCTTATTTTGCAACTGATGCACATCTCATGAGTTCCTCCTTCTTGCATTTCACCTTCAAACTCTTCATGGCCACCTCATAACCCTGACATTCTTAAACCCCATCACTATGCCCTCAAGTGATGCTCTACTATCTACAAATTTTTTCATGACTATGTTCCTCCATGGACTGCCATGTTGTTACTACGGTTGTATTTCAACATTTGCAATTTCTAGGTGTTTGTAGAATGGAATGGAAAAGGATTCCATCTTCCCTTTGATGAATGCAACTATAGCTAATTATGATACTTGTTTATTTCTTTCCATAGCTTTCATTTTGTTTTTATTTTATACTTTCAATCACATACTGGGTATTTCCCCACTACACTCCTTTTCCAAAGCCTTGCATGGCTAGCATTGTGCTCTTGTATCTTCATTCTATAGAGAGATAGTTGAAAAGGGCTCTTGTCAAATTTTCATTCTCTGCACTGAGTGTTTGTTGCAACATGCTTTCACCCATAGGTATCATTAGGATCCACCACTATTTGTTGAATTTTTACTTCTACATTCTAAAATATACATGATGCATCACTCTTTATCACTTTATGAGCATCCCTACATGACTGTGAGCCTTCTCTTATGAATGCCCCTTCAAAACTGAAATATGCCATAATGAGTATTGTGTTTTTACCTTACTTCAAAGTGGTGTTTTCC
Organism: Sequoia sempervirens; assembly: GCA_007258455.2. Classification (NCBI taxonomy): domain Eukaryota; kingdom Viridiplantae; phylum Streptophyta; class Pinopsida; order Cupressales; family Cupressaceae; genus Sequoia; species Sequoia sempervirens. Next base: position 1,054,624,546 of record VDFB02281492.1, on the reverse strand, counting down.
TTAGGCACAACTCATTACCTCTCCTTTAGACTTATGTATAGGTAGGTCCACCATGATGCTCTTATATGGCATAGATCCTTGAAAATGTATTATGATTTTAACAATGTTGTCTCATTTTTGTTTGGCTATTCCCCTATAGCAATAAATTCTTAATTCATTTTTCACTCCTTACTACCACCTCATCATTTTTAGGAGTATAAACCGGTGCAATGGAGCTTTCTTTCATGGATGTGGCATCATAATGTTGGAACAAAACTTGAGTTTTTTGCAATCTATTTGAATTAGTGATGTTGTTTCAAGTTAGATTTGACTTAGACACTTAGTTTATTGTACCCCCATTCAACAATTCTTATTTCCCCTTCATCTTTTGGCTTTCATGCTTCATTTGCAGCCATTTACATTTATGTTTCTGGATGAAGGAAATCTCTCTTTTGTACTCTTCATGCATTTTTATCTCTTAGATAGTCAATGTTGATGTGAAATTTTTACATATGCATAGAAGATTTTTAAATACAACACCATGATGAAGGTGTTCTAAAGCTTCTCAAATTGCTTCAGTTGCTATTGTTGATTTGTAAACAAGGAATTATGTATGGCTATTCACTATCTCATTCCATGATGATTCACTCCTTATGATGATTGACTTGAGCAATTGATCATCTATTATCTTCAATTCATTGCATTTCTAGACTTGAATGTCCTATATGATCACTTGCTTAAGCTCTTATGACATTTTTTATGCACTCCTTTAGATGCATATCTCTTTCAAGCAATATTGAATTGTTTCCTTCCATAACCCCTGTATGGAATGTTAAGGGGAAGAATGCTGAGATCAACCCTCGTGGGAGCCCGTTTTACACCACATGCTTTAAAATATTCAAAAAAAAATAGCAACATGGATTTTCCTATACCTGCACAAGAAACAAATAGTGTTAGATTAAAACAATAAATTCAAAATTTTCTTACGATGTTTCCTCCTTGGCATTCTCTTGCACTCCTTTTTTCTTTTCTCAATTGATTCAATGCATCATAAATAGTATTCTACATTAAAATTGATAGATCATGTAGTAAGATTCATAACCTGAGCTCTAACCAACATTTCATCCACTTGTAGGTTCACTTGGAGGATGAGAGTAGAGAGGAATGCACAACACTAAAGGAAAATCAAGGACAAGTTTAGGCAATGATGGCTATGTTCCCTCTTATGTGCTCTTTTCTCTTTTTAATCTTCAGCAGTGTAGTGTACTCTTTATGACTCATTGTTTCAGCTACTCCCATGGCTTGTGTGGGACACTTGATTCTCTTTTTATCCCAATGAATAAAAAAAAACATTTTGTGCAATTCTTGTTCAATTTTGTACTTTTCTTTTGCAACAAATGTATGAAACATTGTGTAATAAACAACTGTATACAGAATGAAGTACTTTCATTTACATTTCTTGAAAAATTTAATGCTGAAAATGATGAATGGAAAAATGAAACACATTGCACTTTCTTTTAAACTTAAAACTCAAAACATGAAATGGTTTAAACAACTACAGAAATAACTGAAACTTTTCACCTTAAAATGAATTTTGAATAAACTAGCTCTGTCAATTTGAGTTGTGGTGAAAATTTGATAACAGTACCTTTAAGGGAGATTGCAAAATATCACAATCTCAACCAAAAAAACCTTGTTTTTATTCTCTCAACTTGATTCTACAAAATTACCCCATGGTGGTGATGGGGGATATATAAATCCCATCCCTCATGAAGGAATGACACATAAAATTACAAAGTACTTTTGTTTTTGTAAAGACACCAATCCTTCTAAGAAGAATAACCCCCTTCCTCTAAGTTTGAAGATTGTTATGGTATCGGATATAATCTCCCTCCTACACATAGATGCAATGAACACATGACGTAAACTAACATATCATACTCTTTCAAGAAAGATCTATGAGTATCTCCCTTATCTCCATTTTCATCTAAAGTTGTAAACAATAAAATTCAACATCTCAAGGAGTGTGGTGCTCTTCCTTTTTTTGAAGCACCTAATTCCTCTAACTAATATGTACTTTCATCATATTCAACTCACCTTTGTCCTAAACTAAGTGGGGGCAAGGGGTTAGTTATCCTTGTCCTTGTATGTCACTTGTCATCTCTTTTGTCTCATCCCTAACCTTACATGAACATATAAGAGCAAGCTTGGGATGTGGAGGACATGTCTTACATTGAATCACATGTGACATACTTATTCATGATGTAGCTCAATTCAAAAACATATGACTTGGCATAGGGCTATCCAAGTTGTCTCTCATGTCTTTTTTCATAGCATTTTTTATTTCCTACTTTAAAGCAATTTCTCACAGTGATGGTGTCGCAACTGATTTAAAGTGGGGCATACATAGATGATATCTTTTGGGAAAAAAATCATGGCATGAGTTTTCCTTTCTCTTGTGATGTGTCCTCTTCTTGGTGGTGTCATTTGGTTTGATACTTTCCAAGAGTGTATGATCTTCTAACATGGCATGATGCAAACAAGGCATCCCATGGGAAATGATCTGACACCTTGACTTGTCCTCTCCTGGATAAATTAGGCATAATGTTCCCTAAGAAGAAGACCTTACATGAACAAAGCAAAATCCTCTTTGAAAAAATATTTACATGACATTCAAAAGAATTTTCATTGTGGTGCCTCATTAAAGTTATCAAGTGGTATAACTTTGGTATGGTTGAGTGGGAGGGTATATGCAGGATCATCATGGAAAAAATAGGCCCTTAAGTGGCAAAAAATTCAAAAAAATCAGAGTTAGGCAACTTGATGTAAAATTTTGAATAAGTTATCTATATTATTTCAAAAATATTTAAGAATAGAATTTGTAGAAAATTGAATGTAGTTTCTAAACTACTAGGTTTATTTAAAAAGAAAACCTAATTGTTGAAAATTTGAAATTTCAATGCAGAGTACTTAAATTTCAGGGAAAAAATAAGAAGTAGGTGTCTGTCTGACCACCCTAACCACAATTAAATGATAATAGTTTTTATAAGATTTTAGATATAAGTAGAGGACTCATGTCTGATGTGATACATATTTTTTTGTAATTTTTTTCCAAGTAAATAATCAATTATGACTTTTTTATTACAACTTTTAAAAATTTAAAAAACTCATATGTCTAACCACCTTAACTTGGTCAAAAACTCATGAAATTCATTTCTCTTTTTTAATCCTATAGTATGTGAAGCATAGAATGTGATGCATGTTTCAAATTCAAAAAATGTGATACCGTTTGAAAGCTATAATTTTTTCTCAATCAGCCTATCAATCAGGACTTTATTTGTAATTCAAATAGAAAATAAATAATAATTATTTATTAAATTCAATGTAAAGCATAATTTATATTGGTGGAAAGCTAAGAATCTCCTTTAAAAATCCTTTTTGTTTAATCAATTTTGGGTTTAAAAAAATTCGCCAGCCACATACCCTACAAAAATCAATCATATCACAACTTTTTGGCCCATCATGATCCTGCACATACCTGGGAATCCCATTCTGAGGCATGACTTTCCCCATAGCCACCTATGTGTATGTGAGTGCATACCAGCCACGAGTCTATGTTTCTAACCTTCTAGGAATTTTCAACTGACGGATAACCTGTTAGCTCTCAAAAACGCAGGTTTGAACCACAAAAGGTTGCCAAGCTTTCACAACATTTTAGGGTAACAGAACAAGGTTTGAAATAATTAAACCTTCTACTCTTCAGGTGCTGCTAGACCTAGGCGGGTGTACCTATAACAAATGAAGCAAACTTAACCTATGATCTTCTTTCCTACAGTAATTTATCCACAATGGCATATGGAAGTGGACAAAATTGATCAAACTTGGTACAAAATGTATACTAAAATGAAGACTAAATCCTAATATGCTCAGTTAACAGATGTAAAAAAAAATGAATGAGACTGAATGATGTGAATGGTGAAACCAGTGCCTTATAGGGTATGCGGAGTCAAGAGAAATCTGAGATAAGTACTTTGTTCTGGCAAGAATTCAAGTTGTTCAACATATGATTTGGTTTACAGCTTGTATAAACATGCAAGATTATAATTACCGAGTTCTTCTTAAATGATCCAATTGATATCTTCTAATTGCTATGATCAACTTAGAGGATTTAATCTTTACTAGAAAGAACCAATTAATTGATCACACAGTTACAACAAATGTGTACTAACAAACTGGAGGTAAACTTGTTACACCAATTCAAACAATCAGAGAACATCACAATTGGAGACAACTTCGATAATATTTTCAATAAACATGACCAACAACTGATACCAGAAACAACTGCAACACATCAAAAGACTTCCATTGATATCTCCATGATTTTACATATGCAACATAGTCTCATCTCTGCGGAACATAGTTCTGAACTATGTCTACTCTATCCTACTGTATTCTACTTCTCTTCTAATCTCCCCTTCACATTTGAGAATGATTATTTATATATCAGTATCCGAACAGGCACATCGTTTCATATTCCAATATCAACAAGCAACTGTTTGTATTTGGGCTTTTCTCACATGCCGTTCCACAACATTCAAGTCTTTGTTACTCATTTGCTGAACCAATCGCCAAAACATCTCTAGAGGTATGCCGAAGGAAACTATATCGTTGATCATCCCTTTGGTCTTTTGTGCCTCGCCGTAACACATCCGAGTCGTGAAGACATCATATCGAAAACCCCTAAAACCCCATTTGTCTCCCGCACGTCGATGTAGCATTTTGTTTGTCACAACGAAGCCATATAGTATTCTTTTATTCCCTTTTAGTTTCATCTTCGCATTCGTTATAGCTCATCTAGGTTGGTGAGATATCACAGAGATTACAATACGTTTTGCTGATATGTACTTTTTGTGCCTTCCATTCGCCGAGACCCAAGGAACCTCTCACCAAAATGCACCTTGTTCTAACTCACTATTGCTGTAACTTAATTGTGTTGGGAAGACCTTATAGAGAATCCACCTTGTTACACCGAAAGTTCCTTTATCTCCCGAGTCGCCAAGACAACAGCAAACTCCTGCTGACAAAGTCCCCCTCTGCTCCATCGGCGAGACTAGGCACCTCACCAAGACATTTTAGTTTTCCTACCAACTGAAATAAGTCTTACCAATGAAGCCATTCATTGGCAAGACAATGAGCCTTCAAAGAGACTCATACCAATGCCAAAATTTATACCAAACTCATTCCTTCATCTCATTTGCTAAGACTTATCCCGATGTGCTCTATCGGTGAAACACCTTGATTTCGTTGAAACTCTCGTCGAAGACCACCTCTCCATAGATCACCAAGACATTTTGGTTTTCTTACCGACTGAGTCCACCTATCGTTGATGATCCTCTTCACATCTTATCGGCAAGACACTACTCCGATATACTTTAGTCTCATCGATGTACATTCCTCGTCGCCGGTTGGTAAGACAATGCTCAATTTCCAAGACCACCTACCGAAAACCTTTAGCTTGGCCGAAACATTTCCACATGCGCCAGTTAGAGAAACAAAATGTTTTTGCTATGACCTTACACCGATACTCATCAATTTGGCTGAAATGAATACTTGTGCACAGTCGGTATGACATGTGGAGATCGTCGTGACGTTATATCAATACCTCAATCCTTTGTCGATAGAACCTTTGATACGTCTTTCGACAAGACATTCATATTTTGCTATGACCTTCACCCGAATATGACTCCTATGTTGATATGTTTCTTTTCAAACATGAGTTTTTGAAACATGATGCATTCGGTGAAGCATTACACCGATGATCCTGACTCATGCCGATATGAACACTCTCATTGTCGAGACGATGAAACTGTTATGCCGATAACTGCCAGTGAATGAAATTCAGTCGCCATGACATTAAAACATCTTGGTGATAGGCAACACAGACATTTTTCTAGCAGAAGACATAACATGGATCGGGGAGAGCCAAATGAACTCACGCCGATAGGGACTAGAATGTAAAATATGCATGAATCAATGGATTCAATGGGAAACATGGGAAAAATATGAGCAAAATGATATGAAAATAAACTCCTACATTTATGAAAAGGATTCCAATGGAAACTTAAGGTTATGGAAAACATGTGAAAAAGCTTAGAAATTTATAGTTCCAATAGTGGCTCTGTCTGGGGATGAATGATAGTCAGATCATTGCAAGGATCCAAAATCTTTGGGTGAGCAGACCAGACCAAACACAAAATGAGCCAGTCAGTAGAATGGAAATGGAAATGAAGCATGAAGGAATGAATGCAAAATGAATGCAAGATGGAGGTGAATGCAAAATGGAAGTGCACCAAAACCCTAAACTATTGTGCATGGAAAAGAAATTTAGAGAGGATACACAAGAGTTGTTCATGCATTGGAAACCCTCAATCCTCTGTGTTTCAATTTCACCTTTCCTGAGCTGTTACAATATGAAACTCAAACCAAGCCTTCCCCTATCAAACACCTAGTTTTGTGTTGAGTTCATCAAATTCTTCCTGAAGATGCTCATGCAATCCTTCCTGTCACTGTTATTGCAAGTTTTTAGAGTATCATCATGTTTGGTTTGGCCCAAAATCCCTACACCATCCTGTAGCTTAAATTCTTCAACATCTTGGGACAAACCCCTGTTATTCTCAACATTCAAGATGCATGCATATGAAATACAATATTCCTTATTATCTTTCTCACTGTTATGTATCATAAAGCATTCACTCAATTGTATTAAAATTTCACAATCAAAGTGCCCCTCTTGAGAAACAAAAATTTTTGTCAGACCAACATTGTCTGAAACAAGAAAATCTGAAACCCTTTGCATTTCTTTGATACCCCTATGACTCAAATCTTCAATATTAAGCATATATGAACCAATCAAATCTGGAACATTATCATCCTTGGTATGCAGACAAATGTCTTCTCCACATGAGTTAGAAATTTCAAAAACACATACCTCATTTTGAACAGACACATGCATTTGGCCAACCTCAAAGGTTTCACTATCAAATTCAGAAAGGCACTGAGAATCATATGAATCATTGCACAAAAAAATTTCACTGTCAAAACAAATGCAAGTTGGATAAAGAACTTCAGGATCATCTTCATGTGTATATCTCTGATAGTCAAGAGTCAGCAAATCTGAAATTTTCTCACAGCTGAGTAAACATGTTTCCACATTTTCATTATTACAGTCATACTCATCACTTTTTTCATCATCAAAAAGAGGCGCAGGATCAACTGAGAATGAAAAATTACCAGCACAGTCACTTGTTCCATAACTTGACACATCACTTTGTTTATCTAAAAATACCTTTTGCTCAACATCAAGTGGATCTGAAAATACCTAAAATCCATTCTGGGGCAAACCTTTGCAAAAAATTATCTGATCCTCTTTTAAATCTTCATCATGCCATGGGCCTGAAATTTTTTGGAAACCATTCTCAAATTTACAACCCTCCTCTTCATCGCATGTATCATTGTAGCTTTCAACTGCAGCTAGAGGCATTGTAAATTCACTATCAACATTTCCCATTGCCTCTTCATCCTAATCATCATAAGAGGTAAAAGGATCCCCTTGCTATAGATCAAAATCCTTAGGTGTATCTTCAAAATCTGAACACTCATTTGATCCCTCATAACACACACTACTCTCCCTATCACAATCTGTCAAGCAAGAGAGATCTTGTACCTTCATCTTTATTATGCAAGCTATCACTTGAATCATACTGACTTGCACATACCTCATCATCTATTGGATGCATTGCTTGATCAATTCCTCTATACTCACCAGAAATACAACAATTGGAATCAACAATGGTAGTGTCCCATACCCTTTCCTCTCCATGGCATCAATGAACTTATTCAAGTGATCACAAACTTGCTGTATTGATAATTCTGACCAATGAACTAAATTAGGCTTCCATACCTTTATGAATTGCTTAGTAAACATGGTCCTTGTAGGCCTATGGTGAGAAGGTAACTGTATACAAATTTCTCTCATTCTATTGTACAAAGAAGTGAAATCTTCTCCATCATACCTCCTTATGTCAAGAAAAGCATCCCAAAGACTTTTGAAATATTCATCATCTCTAGATTGTTGGTTCTGATACATACCTTGTTGCAGATTCTGGCTGATATCTCCAAGTGAATCAGAATTGTGTTGCCCTTGACATTGATCACATTGACATTCTTGATAACTGCCAATTGCATCTGACACTGATCGCACTGGCATTCTTGATAATTAGCCAATCTTTTTCCAGATAGGATAAGAATTTTCTTTCTTTAATGGTTGTGGAGGATAAGTGCTCTGTTGTGCATGATATGTATCGCCTCCATTGTAGAAATTTCCATTTGTAATATCAGGTGCTTGAGGGGCCCAATATCTTCTTGCATCTGTGTATTCATTCTGGTCCAATTGCAGCCTTTTCCTTTGCCATTCTTCTATTTCCTTTCTTTGAGACTCATACAGTGCTTTGACCTCCTCAAAAGTTAAAGATTCATAATCAACTTGAGAAGTGTCATGATCAATAGGTACGCCCTGATTACCGTCCATTTTTAGATTATTGAGGATCTTTTTCTTATCATATTTGAACAAATGCAATGTTTCTTTTAGAGTCACCACCTACTTTTCCAAAAGTAGGAAAATGATTACTTTTGATCTTTTCCCCAGCGGAATCACCCCTTCTGAATCCTCACAAATTATAACCTTTTCTTTAATGACTATATAATGTGGTTTTCAACCGAATTTTCTGATATGTTTCCCCAGTAGAGTCGCCAATTTGTTAGCTCTCAAAAATGCAGGTTTGAACCATGAAAGGTTGCCAAGCTTTCACAACATTTTAGGGTAATAGAACAAGGTTTGAAATAATTAAACCTTCTACTCTTCAGGTGCTGCTAGACCCAGGTGGGTGCACCTGTAACAGATGAAGCAGACTTAACCTATGATCTTCTTTCCTATAGTAATTTATCCACAATGTCATAAGGAAGTGGACAAAATAGATCAAACTTGGTACAAAATGTATACTAAAATGAAGACTAAATCCTAATATGCTCAGTTAACAGATGTAAAAAAATTTAATGAGACTGAATGATGTGAATGGTGAGACCAGTGCCTTATAGGGTATGCGGAGTCAAGAGAAATCTGAGATAAGTATTATGTTCTGGCAAGAATTCAAGTTGTTCAGCATATGATTTGGTTTATAGCTTGTATAAACATGCAAGATTATAATTACCGAGTTCTTCTTAAATGATCCAATTGATATCTTCTAATTAATATGATCAACTTAGAGGATTTAATCTTTACTGGAAAGAACCAATTAATTGATCACATAGTTACAGCAAATGTGTACTGATAAACTGGAGGTAAACTTGTTACACCAATTCAAACAATTAGAGAACATCACAATTGGAGACAACTTCGATAATATTTTCAATAAACACGACCAACAACTGCTACCAGAAACAACTACAACACATCAAAAGACATCCATTGATATCTCCATGATTTTACATATGCAACATAGTCTCATCTCTACGGAACATAGTTTTGAACTGTGTCTACTCTATCCTACTGTATTCTACTTCTCTTCTAATCTCCCCTTCACATTTGAGAATTATTATTTATATATCAATATCCGAACAGGCACATCGTTTCATATTCCAATATCGGCAAGCAACTGTTTGTATTTGGGATTTTCTCACATGTCGTCCCACATCATTCAAGTCTTTGTTACTCATCCGCTGAAGCAATCGCCAAAACATCTCTGGAGGTATGCCAAAGGAAACTATATCAATGATCATCCCTTTGGTCTTCTGTGCCTCGCTGTAACACATCTGAGTTGTGAAGACATCATATTGAAAACCCCTAAAACCCCATTTGTCTCCCACGCATCGCTGTAGCATTCTGTTTGTCACAACGAAGCCATATAGTATTCTTTTATTCCCTTTCAATTTCGTCTTCACATTCGTTATAGCTCATCTGGGTCGGTGAGATATCACAAAGATTACAATACGTTTTGCCGATATGTACTTTTTGTGCGTTCCATTCGCTAAGACCCAAGGAACCTCTCACCGAAATGCACCTTGTTCTAACTCACTATTGCTATAACTTAATGGTGTCGGGAAGACCTTATAGAGAATCCACCTTGTTCCACTGAAAGTTCCTTTATCTCCTGAGTCGCCGAGACAACAGCAAACTCCTACCGAAAAAGTCCCCCTGTGCTCCATCAGCGAGACCGGGCACCTTGCCAAGACATTTTAGTTTTCCTACTGACTAAAATAAGTCTTACCAATGAAGCCATTCATCGGCAAGACAATGAGCCTTCGAAGAGACTCATACCAATGCCAAAAGTTATACCAAACTCATTCCTTCATCTCATTCACTGAGACTTATCCCGATGTGCTCTATCGGTGAAACACCCTAATTTCATTGAAACTCTCGCCGAAGACCACCTCTTCATTGATCGCCAAGATATTTTGTTTTTCTTACCGACTGAGTCCACCTGTCGTTGATGACCCTCTTCACATCTTATCGGTAGGACACTACTCTGATATACTTTAGTCTCACTGATGTACATTCCTCATCGCTGGTCGGTAAGACAATGCTCAATTGCCAAGACCACCTGTCGAAAACCTTTAGCTTGGCCAAAACATTTCCACATGTGCCAATCGGAGAGACAATTTTTTTTTGCTATGACCTTACACCTATACTCATCAATTTGGCCAAAATGAATACTTGTGCATAGTTGGTATGACATGTGGAGATCATCGTGACGTTATATCGATACCTCAATCCTTTGTCGATAGAACCTTTGATACGCCTTTCAACAAGACATTCATATTTCGCTATGACCTTCACCCGAATATGACTCCTATGCCGATATGTGTCTTTTCAAACACTGGTCGGTGAAACATGAAGCATTCGGTGAAGCATTACACCGATGATCCTGACTCATGCCGATATGAACGCTCCCGTCGTCGAGACGATGAAACTGTTATGCCGATAACTGCCAGTGAATGAAATTCAGTCGCCATGACATTAAAACATCTTGTCGATAGGCAACACAGACGTTTGGCTAGTAGAAGACATAAAATGGATCGGGGAGAGCCAAATGAACTCACGTTGATAGGGACCAGAATGCAAAAGATGCGTGACTCAATGGATTTGATGGGCAACATGGGCAAAATATGAGCAAAATGATATGAAAATAAACCCCTACATTTATGAAAAGGATTCCAATGGAAACTTAAGGTTATGGAAAACATGTGAAAAAGCTCAGAAATTTATAGTTCCAACACAACCAATAGTTTCATCACCTCAAAGTGAGTATACATTTTTGGAAAAATTGCTTAGATCTAATCCACAACATGTTGGACAAAGGGTTGAAGCTTGATCCACCTTTTTAATTTTCACACTTATCTTCCTTCTAGTTATTTTCATTGCACAATAGTGTATCTTGTTTTTTTGCAAATCAATTACCTTGTGTGTGTCCTTTTGCACTTATGTTGGTTTGACTTAGGATCTTGGATCTTGGGGGCTTGCGCAACCTCCTTTTATCTTTTTCATCCTTTTTCATCTACATTGGTATGATTGGACCCCTCTTAAATGTCTACTTTAGTGTGAATTTGAAGCAAGTTCATCCTCTCACTAAAGTGGAGGCTTAATGTGTTGCAAAAAAATGTATTTCTTGCTTGATATGGGAATAATTGATGACAAATTGGACTTAATGAGGCCTTGATTTAGTGTTGTGAGATTTTTTACACATCCACATTAGGTCTTGGACCCTTGCAAACTAAATAAAACGTGTCTAACGATTTCTTGTAAAGGTGGTGTAAAGTGTTGTAAAAGACTCACACTTCTCTAGACTAAATGGACCTATCTTTCCCCTAATTCAATTTCATAAAATGTATTTAATGGCATTTTCATGCCAATCTAGAAGGCTTTAAAATTAAACCTAATTCCAATCTAGTGTTGTAATGTGTTTTACACATTCACATTGAATGTTGTTCCTTTCTAGGTTGTGGACTTCATTTTAGTGTTGTAAAGTGTATTTAATCACACTTTCACATTGGATTTTGTGTCCCAATCCCTAATTACCCTTTACACCATCATTAATAGGCCCCTATGGCCCCATATTATGCATCTCAAGGCTTAATTTGATCAAAGACCCAACTAGAACAACCTCGAAACCTGTTTTCTTCACTCCCCAATAATCCAGCTAGAAAAAGAGCCCTTGTGGGACCAAGTCACCCATTTGGGAAAATTAGTCCTAGGTAAGTGCAAAAATATGGTTCCCAAAAAGGGGGCTTAAGTGGCCACTTTTTTTTTTGAAATCAAGAATACTGACCTTGGATGTGAAATTGAGGATAATTACACTAAAAAATTTGAGATGGAACAAAAACAAGGATCGAAGTGCTCCAAGTCTACTTTCTAAACTACTAATTTATTTTGAAAATGGTTGCAATTAAGGGGTTCAAAAGAGGGATGTACACAAATTGGTGTTGTTTTTGTCAGGAAAACATAACATAGAAACTCTTGTACAACCCTAGCATGGTGAAAAAAAATTCATATTTTTTAAATCACTATGGTCAAAAGTTAGCTAACAATATGTAGTTGATGCATGATTTTTCTAATAATTTTTAATGAATATTTGATTTTTTACTAATTTTTGAAGTGGAAACTTCTTGAAAAATAGAATTTTGGTCATGCTACCCCTACAAATTTTGGAAACTCATTGATTTATTTTTTAAAATTTGTAGAATGGAGTCTAGTTTCTAAAAATGTAATTTGTTTAAACTTTCAATGAACAATTAATTTATAATGAAAAAAACACCAAACACTGCTTTTTTCCAAAAAAGAGAAAAAAATAAATTATCGATGAAAGGCTTAACATTGTCAGAAAGTGAAAAAAATTACATCATTGGATAACTAAGAGAAAACCTAACATTACCTAGATGTTCAATTTTTTGATATTGAACCACATGCAATCCTGATGGTGAGCACGAACCTGATTATGTAAAAAATTGTAGAATTTGCAAAAACATGTCTTTGGTCATTGGGAATACCCTCAAAGCCTTTGGGTTGGTATTCCAAGGAAAATACCAATCCCAAGTCTTGGGGATTCCGAAAGAAAGATATAACACACACTTGTTATAATGTGAGCGCATTATAACAGACTCACGTTATATCTCATTTTTGACATGGTTTTTTGCATTTGTGGTGAACATGTCTAGCAAGACATAACGTGACACAATATAACATGCTCACATTATGTCTTGCTTTATGTTAAATGCTACTCGATTGAATGCATGTTTATACATTTGTATGTACATGTATGCTTGTATTATGTATGTATGTATGCCTATATGTATCATGCATGTATATTGTATGTATGTCTAGGGTAAGTGCACCAAGATGGTTCCCAAAAAAGGGGCTTAAGTGGCCACTTTTTTTCTGAAATCAGGAAATACTAACCTTGGACGTGAAATTGAGGATAGCTACACTCAAAATTTTTAGATGGAACAAAAACAAGGAGACCCTTGATCTCAGTCCTTTCTAAACTACTAATTTATTTTGAAAATGGTTGAGATTAAGGGGTTCAAAGAGGGACACACAAATTGTTTGTTTTTTTCAGAAAAACATAACATAGCAACTCTTGTGTACGACCCTAGCATGGTGAACTTTTTTTTGTATTTTTAAAATCGCTCTAGTCAGAAGTTAGATAACAGTATGTAGTAAGGAGTGGATATTTTCTGATAATTTTTAATGAATATTTGATTTTTTATTAATTTTCTAAGTGGGCACTTCCTAAAAAGCATAATTTTGGCCATGCTCCCCCTAATTTTTTTTGAAACTAATAGATTTTTTTTTAAATTTATTTTTTTTAAATTGTAGAATGGAGTCTAGTTTCTAAAAATGTAATTTATTTCACATTTTGATGAACGGTTAATTTATAGCGAAAAAAATACCAAACACTACTTTTTGAAGAAAAGCGGACATACAAACAAAAGAAATTATGGATGAAAGGCTTAACATTGTTAGAAAGTGAAAAAAATTACATCATTGGAAAGCTAATAAAGAACCTAACATTACCCATGTGTTCGATTTTCTTGATATTGAACCAGATGCAATCTTGATGGTGAGCATGAACCTGATTATGTGAAAATTTGTTGAATTTGGAAAAAACACATCTCTGGTCTTTAGGAATGCCCTCCAAGCCTTTGGGTTGGTATTCCAAGGCAAATACCAAATCAAATTTGCAAAGAAAACTATAACACGAACGCGTTATAACGCGTGCGCGTTATTTGTTAGTTTGGCCACGAAAGTGGGACCATTTCGGTGCACTTACCCTCTATATGTATGTAAGATTGTATCTACACATGTACATGTATTCTTGTATGTATGTAGGATTTTATGTACATATGTATTGTGCTTGTATGTATTTATGTATGTCTTTAGAGGGAGGTAGAATTTTAAGAGAGAGAGAGAGATAGATCTAAAGTTGTCAAGGTAGGGTGGGAGGGGAGAGGTAGAGGGAGAGGGAGAGAGAGAGAGACACTGGAGAGAGATAGGGGTGGAAATGAGATTTTAAGAGAGAGG